>JACMZG010000022.1:32866240-32987668 GCA_018340805.1 Microvelia longipes | reverse complement strand
ATCAATATTATTTTATTTAAAGTAGATAACCGTTTGTTGCTACGGAACTAAATTACAAATGATTATTTATAAGAACACTAATAGATAAACTAACTAAAAAGAACGATCTATTCCATAGCATTCGTTTAAATAGTATCATTTGTTATCTTGTAATTTTTTCAATTATCTTTATTATAGTTTTATTTCAATTATAAAAAGAATATGACTATTACCTATGTCAATTATTAATACGAAGAGAAATTGTTTAGAAAACTATGTTAAAGTTTATAAGAGTATAGTTGCATAAACTGCATCAATATTAGTTATGATTTGTTTCACTATTGCTAAGTATTGAAATTAATGCTTGATATTGATTGATCACCACCTGTTTAATAATTTATAGTTATTGATATGAGGTGATGAGTTTCATAATTTGACGATGCTCGGTCGATGATTTCGTGCATGATAGTTTGTGATAGTGGTGCTATTTGCTTGTTATATCTCATTGAAACTTGGTAGGTGCTACCATGAGTATTTGTAGTGTGATTTCATTAACGAAAAATTAAGAAAGGCCAACCTAAAATATTAAATAATTTTTTAACTTGTAATTATTTTATTTTTACTTTTCCTCATTTATTCTGTAAGTAGGTAATAGGAAAAGTATTGTGTTTGCAGAAAAATCCGAAACCGGGATGTTTCGGGCGTTTTTAAGGTCTCCTTAGTGGTTTTCACAGAGTTGTTTGTCTGTATGTGTGTCTGTTATCATCGTAGCTCCCAGTGTATTTATGCTGAGAGTTTAACTTTGTACAAAATCTATCTATAGTGTAGTTATTATCTGTCTATAGGAAATATTTTCAAAACGTCATTAACCCACAAGCGTGGTCAATGCCTAAATGGGTGACCGCTGGGGAATGATAGGCATGTATTTACTATCTGAGGACGAGCCTAGGGAGTCCGAAGATGTGTTGTTGTATAAATTTAACGATTTGTATATCCTGAGGAGGAGCTAAGCGAGTCTGATTTAGGAGGTTGAACGTAGCAAATCCGATGGGTTGAGGAAAAGTTCCGAAGTACCTCGTACCCGATTTTTTGTTTAAAATTAATAAAAATTTAAAGCACTTGCTTCGTTTAAAATCTTAAACGCTCCTGATGGAACTGGCAGCGGAATCTAGTCCCACGCAAAGGTTGTATTAGGAAGAAGAAGAAACTCCGACTCACATCGTATGCTTTAATATATCTTAGATGGCAGACTTATGGTCATGCCAGCGTTACCTTAGAGGAGCTCATTAATATACCTTTGAACAAGATTATGTTTTGTGTCAGTTGTCTTGTTAAGAGGGTGAATGAATCATGAGGGAATGTTTTTACTTTTTTGAGTTTGGACTAAGAAAACAAATAAGTGGTCTAAGCTAAAGTGTCCTGAATAATGAAAGAAAAGAAATCTCTCCGCAAAACAATATTGCTCAAGCTAATAGTTTTGTTTTGTGGAGAACTTCTTATCTTTCATTATTGGTAATGGACTGCATTCACGCTCACTATATGTAGATAAATTGTTTAGATTTCACCCTAGACAATAAAAAATTGCCAAAGTTTATACTATAACTTTATAAAGCCTTAGGCTACCTAAGACTAAAATGACATGAGTTAAACTTATTTTCCATTATTGACTTCCTCTATCTGATCTTCTCTATAACCTATCCACAGTGTTCATTTGCAATCTCTATTACTTTTTCTGTCAGGCCCTTCCAATAAAAGACAAAGTTCCTAAAGTTCCTTTCATTTTAATTAACTTTTTTACTATTTTTTTCATTAATACTGTTTGGTCGTTAAATGTTTTTATTATTATTTTTATGCTTCTCCTCAGATTAATTTTAATATTATTAAAAGCAAATATTGAAACTAAATTTTCATGTAGTTTTTTCCTCTTTTTCGTTTGAAAAAAACAATATATCAGTGAGCCCCCTCTTCTTG
Source organism: Microvelia longipes (assembly GCA_018340805.1). Taxonomy (NCBI): domain Eukaryota; kingdom Metazoa; phylum Arthropoda; class Insecta; order Hemiptera; family Veliidae; genus Microvelia; species Microvelia longipes. Next base: position 32,985,718 of record JACMZG010000022.1, on the reverse strand, counting down.
AAAGTCCATATTTTTTCTTTGAAAATTCGCTAAAACCAGGAACTTTAGCATGAAATTGATTGTTTTATATGAAAGTATGTATTTTGCTCGGCATGCTGCGCTCACAGCCGAGATCATTTGATCATTTTCAGTAAATTTGTCTTGAACTTTTGTTTTAAATTGGATGTATTCTATTTCTTTATGTATTTTATTATTTTGAATAGTTTTTAAATTTATGAAATAAATTTAACTTAAATACATGAAAAAGCTTAATTTAACAATGATTTATTTTGTTATAAACTTTTTTATATTAATTTAGCAAATGGATTTTTAGATTTTTCGTTTTGAAAAACTTTTCAGGACTTAATTCTTCACTAACGCCTTAAAAGTTTGATATTGGATTATTCCCGCAACACTCCTGTGTAATGTTGATATCTGCATGTAATTCTTTAGGGGCCTACTTTAAACCTTCTTTACAAAATGTTTCGTTACACCTTTTGGATGCTAATTATTCATTAATAAATGAGTCCATCAAAAGTAATCAATTACGGGGTACTTCAATCGTTTTCCCGTCTAATCTAATTCCCTTTACTCTTCCTGAACACTTAAGACATTTTGCTTGTTCTCAGAAAATAGGAATCACCTAATATATATATATATATTACAATACGTCTTGAGGGTCGCTTCGCTCGTTTTGACCTCATTCGATGCTGCTAAACATTAGTGATTGGACAAAACCGTAGATACACTAGCCGTATTGAAGTTAAACTTAATATACATATTTAATTTTAACTTAATTGGATTTTTTTATGTTTTAAAACATGTATACATGTTCTTCTATAAACCTTGAACTTAAGCTAGTGATAATATGAAACTTGGCACATTTATTGGTCTAATATAGGACTACATGCATGCCAAATTTTAAATTGATCCGAACATCTTTTAGTGTGGCTAAATATTGAAATTTGTGCTGAGTCATTAATGACGGTCCAATGGTCAAATAAACTTAGACGTATGTATAGGTTTCAAACCACTGCTAAATGAAAACAAACATTTTATTTCTAATATGAAATGTTAAATGACTATTATAATGTTCTGATCTAGTCTCCTGATATAGTCAGGTAGTTACTATCTAGGTGTTAGAGTTACATAAATGCTTTGGGGTTTAGCCTGCCCAGTGAATTCTCCGGCTCTTTTGAAACATATTTTTCTTCACAAAGATAGGCCCCACAATTATTATAGATTTCAATCATCTTTTAGAATAGGCGTTCATCTTTCTATGGCGATGTTATTCGCTCACGTTGGTCCTCTACCGGTGATGTAGTGATTTTGCGCTTTTGACTACTTGTCTAATTTGTTATTCTATTTCACGATATTTATAAGGTTTTGTTTAATTTATTTGATACATTGTTTGTAAAATAATTGTTTGTCTTTTTACTTTTACTCATTTATACCGAAGGTATATAGGAAGTATTGTGTGTTTGCAAAATATCCTAAACCGGGATACATATGTGCCAAGTTTCATCTCACTATCAACATTAGTTCAGTTTTTATCGAATGACTTTTGTAAGTTTAATAAAAAAAAAATTAAAAATGAGGATTGGATTATACTGTTACTACTTAGTATTTCTACAATTGAGTATTTGAAGTATACTTAAAGCAAGATAAAATAGAATAACAATTCCTCAAATTGCATAAAATTACAAATTTATAAATTACATGTTCTTCTGTTGCATTGTAGTCGAAATTTCAGCTACTGAAATTCAGTATTCTGCAAATCATATGTTAAGCTGTGGAGACCTGATAGCTTTTGTTATAAAACATAATTTAATTACTTTTAAGAAGAAGACCGTTCAAAATATTTATTTCTTAAAAAAATATTTTGATCGTCTTTTTATAAGTTTAATGTTTGATTATTTCTTTATTAATTATGTATACATATGCATACATACACATAAATAAACGGCTCCTCTAGTAGGGATTACTAGAAAAAATAAACACACACATATACAATTCTTATGCACAGATCTATCTGAACTCCTGACATTTTTAATATATACTAAACCTTTAATACTGCAATACATTGTGTTTTAAGTATACTTTAAGATTACAAGTTAAACTTATTTATTTTATTTTATTTATTATTAAGTTAAACTTATACCAAAAATTATTTTAAAGTCCCATGATAATGGGTGCGATTTATCCCATAAAAGTTAATTTATATTTTTATAAGAGTGTAAGCTATAGCTATAGTATACAGAGATGACAGTGCTTAAATAATACTATTTTGAGATCTGAGCAGTTTCAATATCAAAAATATTAATTGCGAATATTTTGTACTAGTTATAATTTTACTCAGTACAGTGGTATCACAGTTATTATGTTATGTATGTTGCCTTTAAACTTGCTTTACATTTTAAACTTGCTATTGCTTATTCTGTTGTTTTGACTACATTTTATGATGTGTACTATTCGGGAATTAATATCAAAGCTTCATTGCTAGTTTTATTTATTCTTCCAAATGCAATAACTTTGACATCTTAATTTTTAACTATATTTCCCTTTTTTAGCCTACATGAGTAAACAAATCACAAAAAGAGCTTACAAATCAATAAATATTTCTATAAAGCCTCCAAAGGGTTAACAATAGGTTTTATTGATTCTTTATAATTCTTTTCTTGTGCTGAAGAACAAAAGACTTGAAATGTTAAACATCTTTTGTTGTCTATATCAGCTTCTTTCAATGTGTCTATGTTGTAAAATTTGTCTTCATTATCAAGTGATGCCTTAAGGCTCAAAAGATGAAAACATAAGAGAGGCCCCCGCGAAGGGAGGCCTTCGGCCTCCTAGGTGCTGGGGGCCTGCTTCGCGTCCACTTGGTAGTTTTCCTCTAGCGGTTTATTGCTTATATGTGGTATTGGTATACTGCCATATTAGCCAATTCCAAACTGTATTAGTCGAAGACCGTGATTTAAAAGTACACATGACAGTCGATAAAATTGAAACTAATGCTGATAATTATCGTTGCAATATGCCACTTACAAAATTACTAAAACGACTAACTCCAACAGGACAATAACCACGTTGATAATTCCGCGAACGACAACTTCGGGGGCCGCGAAGCCACTACCGCCGACGCTGCGTTCCACCCAAGAAGCCATAAACATCTATGGTTCTTTTTATCGGCATATATTTATGAGTAATAGCGAAACAAGAATTGCTACAAATAAATTAGTGCTTGTAAAATTTTAGACTTATTTATTTTAAGAGTTGCAAGAGAATAAAAATCCTGTTATTATACTTAAGCCTAAACGAACTTACTTCCTTGTACTTTAAAACGTTTAAGTCAGTGTCAATGTTTTGCGACCCAGTAAATAATTTTATAAATATTATTTTCTGATGTGTTTCTTTCCAACCTCTGTGTCTACCATATTATAAAAACATTCTTCACTCGTACTAATTTTTTACTTATGCCAACCTTATACTAAAGCTCGCTCTTCATCCGCCGCAAAAGATGTCATTTTTTCTTTTATTAGATTTCGCAACATATAAGTGTTCTTGGATGTAAAATTCAGTTAACTCTTTTAAGTTTTGTTTCACGTTAGAGTGTGAAATAACTTTATAGTTACCAGCTTCTAGGAGGTGTAATTAGATTGTTATGAAAGAGAAGTTAAGATGTGTAAAACTAGTAATTATTTGACTATTTTTATATATTTCTGTCCGCGGCCAAGGTGAAGATCGTTATTATGACACTTGTCTGGAAATTATTACCCCTTTAAAGTCACTCGTTTTTGAAAAGTTAACTGTTGACCAGAAGGATAGTGAAAATAGCTCTAATAATAATATATCTCTAGCTACAACGTAGAGATATATTATTAGGGGAGCTATAGCGTATCTCAATACATAGAGAAGCTTGAACATCTTTTTGGGGCTCTCAAGAGCTCTGTGAAACCTCATTAAACCCTCCTATAAGAGTGATTTAAGGTTATAATAAATTAATTGTCGTCTACTTTTTACACATTGTGTGTGTTTTGTTTTATATTTTGAATGTTGTACTATATAATTTACTTTAATTTTGTAGATCTTATTTGATTATATTAATAGTCGAAGGTGTTCAGGTTTTAATTAATTAATTGGGCCTCTCTAATAATAATATCTCTATGCTATACACTGATATTCAAAATTCTTATCACTCTTTAATATCAATCATTATACGTATCACTAACTCTCATTAATGGTATCATTAATTAATTTCAGTATCAGTATCATTACTGATACTGATTATTATATAATCATTGCCATGCGATTTTGAAAGTTGATTAACAGATCTAAATATGCAAACAATTGTTATGACGGTGGCTGTTATTAATGTTTAATTTTAAATAAGATTTAAAAGTCGTTAAAAGGAAACACTTTCCTGGTTCCCAGATTTTTCTGTTTTATTTACCCGATTCTTTGGACGATAATTTGGATATTGAAAGTAATTTCTCGACATTTTTTAAGCAAACAGATTTTTGTGAAAAAACTAGGTTTTTTGTTGATGTTATGAAGTAATAAAGTAATTATATGTTGACAAAATTGTCATTACGGATTAAACTAACCACTAGATTCTGATGAGAATTTCTTGCTAGAAAAATGATAGTCTTTAGTATCGTCAATGTTAGGAGTCCTCATGGTTATGCAGATTATTTCTTAGTGACCTTTATGAAAAGTATCAAATTATTATACTACTAAAATACATATTATAAAAAATTTACATGTTTTGTTAAAACTGTCTGTCATTCTCTTAGGAAAAAACACGAATCTGTATTTTAATGTTGTTGGCTTCGATAGCATGTGAAGCTATCGAAACCGCTAGTTTGTGTTATAATTATAAGATATAAATTAATTTGCATAATTAATAAATAATAGTGTCTATAATTAATTAGACACTAATAATTAGTGTCTTTAGTAGGGTATTTACTGTGTGAGGACAACTTCATATGGGTCTTATCTACTACGTCAAAGTATTTCGTAGACGAAATTTAAAAAAAAACGAAAGGGTAGTTCGGGCTGCGGACCACAGACCTTTAGGGCCGAAATCGAGTCCATAAACAATCATGGCCACAAAGCAGAAAAAATTTTTAAATTATTACTTCATTATTAAAAATTTGGCTAAATTTAACTTATCAGTTTTTAATAACCAGTTTTCTTTCATCTGGGAGGTGCTTTAACCACTTAAATAACTCAAAACTTTTGCATACATTTTTGCCGTCTGCATTTAGGACAATATTTAATTTAATTACATAGATCGTTAATGCTGTGAAAAATATTTCGCACCTGGTCACCCGCATCAATTATTCATTGTTAATTTAATGTTTTTTGACTGTGAACCGGTTTTCTGATCAAAAGAACAACGAAATAATTGGACAGTATTTTGTTACTTTTCCTAGCATTCTGCCTTAGATGTGACTAAGGAATAGGAAAACCAATTGTTGATGCAGCTAGTCTTTATCCATTGGAGAGGGAGAAGAAAAACTTTTTGTTCAACCTCTTCTTAGTTTTATTTTTTTGGTACTTTTTATTGCTTCTTTAACTTTTCATTCTATTGCTAGACTATTTATTCCATTTTGTATCTTTATTAAATTATAAAGTTGACCGTATTGTAGTATCTTTTGATTATTTTAAAATGAATTATTATTTATTTGGCTTCAATATAAATAAATTTCCTTTATAGTTCCCTAAGTGATCCTTGCCTAAGGGTTACAGTATCTTTAGACTATTGCCTATTTTTTACGGTTTTCCAAATTTCCTAATAAAGTAAAATTTTATCTAAATTCCGCTGATACAAGGTTATACATCGTTCAATATAAGGATAATGAACTTGACGACCAAGACAAGCGAACTAAGGTTGATATGTGCTGCCGAAGTTTGATATTGCTTGTATTTATATTCAACAAGTGGTCTCATGCCAGAGAAAGGTAAACATAATTAAAGCGCGAGTTCCCACGATCTTACACTTCGCACCAGTTTCCCACTAACTCCATCGCGCGTATAATAAATCCTACTTTGCAGTTATGACGTATCATAATTTATCTTAATCAAGTACCTTTAAAGCTAAGTAATACGTTTGGGGTTGTGTATTTCAAAATAGCTAAATAAATCTTAAACTTCCATTTCAGTCAAACAATCGTTTCAAATTAAGCGTTATTAAAACACTTATGTGCATTACACTAAAAGTTAATTCGTCAAAGAAGTGTGACGTTACAGAACAATTATTGGCTCATAACAAATGCAACCAATCAGATTCTATTATTTGTTTGTTGTGAGCCAAAAGTGACCAATAGCATTGCTTTATTATATTAATTATTGCTTTATTATATTCTGTGAAGCATTCTCTCGTAAATTATTTGCCTTGTGTGATACAATTTTGACACAATATAGTTTTCTTAGCTTTAATTTACCTTATTAAATTGGGACTTTAGTTTACTAGAGGCCGAACGTAATGAGACCGAAGTAACACCTATTTATGCTTTAGATAATCATTCTAAAGACAAACAAAGTGAGATGAAATTTGTTAGGATAAGTACCAAGATGCCCCTACCTGATTTGGATGTTATTATGCTTCCTTTGTTTTAGGAAAAATCAAATTAAAATAATTACAAATTTATAAATCTAAAATATTACAATTTGTTTATTACACAAACAAATTAAGCGAGAAACTTTAAGGTCAAGTGGAGGGAAGCAACGATCCATGACCGTACGAGTGAATACATAAGTAGCTTCCTTTACGTACCTTAATCTTACTCATATTAATTTTAAAACTACCTTGATAAGTCAGCAACTTTATTAATAAATTAATTATCATTTAAGTTAAACAGCCTGCCTCAATGTTTATTAAAAAGCGTTGATAGAATTTTAAAAAGATAATAGAGATAAACAATTTGATTATCTCTAGCAATTGGTACAATTGAAATACACTATCCTAAGACTGCTGGCAATTAGTAAAGTTAAATCGTAATTATTAATTAGTGATTAGGAGCGTTCAACTGCACATATTCTTATAAATTGGTGCTAGTCGAATTCGTTCAGAGACGAATCTTGTACACAGTCCGATCATAAATTAAACAAATTAGAAGCACGATAAAAAGACAGTTATTAATCAAATAAAAACATTTATGTTTGTTTACAATATTATGTATCGATTTTAATTGTCATGTTTGTTTAAACAAACACTTGTTGATGTAGAATCAACAAGTGACTTCACCAACGTATTTCGGGTTTTCGATATGACTGGAAATGAAAAAGAAAGAAAAATTTGACCGCTTGGGCTACCTTTGCGACTGTTGTAATAAACAATTAATGTAAATACATTGTAAGTGCTGTATGCAGTCACTCGTTTTATCACGTTTTTGAAGATGAAGAATGTGACATATGTCATAAAACAATTATTTGTTGATGTTGACATATTTAAAATTTCGTCGTAAGACATGTCACTAAGCGCAAAGAGGATGACTGAAACTCATTTGGCATCTCATATTTAAAAAGCTTCTTATTTTTGTAATAAATTGATGTACTGAATCGCGTGCTTTCGCGTACAACTTTTTTCATAAATATTTCGGCATACTCTTTTAATAAACGTATTATACTATTATAGTTTACTTTCTTAAATTATACTTTATATAAGGCATGTAATGTATGAATGATATAATCATAGAAGCTTTGCATCATGCCTGGCAGAGAATTTGTTTTTTTAATAGTTGACTAGTAGTAGATAAAATTGAATATGCTACAGAACCAGTATATACGTATAAAGCTTTTACTTCTCACAAAACTTATGGTTGTTAAATTAATGCCCATCGGTTTTCTCAACCAAATTTATAAATATTATATTACATAATACAAATTTGTTGCTAAATTTCTGTTATCCCTCTCCAAAAAAATTTTTTTAAAATTAATTTAGCTTAAACTTGATTTTTTATACATTTATATATTTGTTTCTATTTTCCTTTTTTCTTTTTCACTTCAATGTTTCTCACATTTTTACAATAAACTTTTCTAACTAAAATTAAAATCTCCTCAAATCAAATTTTTGCCCCAACGCATCAAAAATCGCGCAACAAATAAAAAAACAAATAAACATCAAGAAATATCAAGAATTGAGTATGTCCACACCTCCTATCATTATCACCATAGAGACATATGCTAGGGGGGGCATAGCCTATCTCAATACATTCAGAGTCCTGAAACATCTTTTTGGGGCTCTCAGGGGCTCTGTGTAACCTCATTGAAATCTCTTCTAAGAGTGAGTTAAGGTTATTATGAATCAATTGTTTTCAGCTTCCTGCACATTGTTTGTGTTTTGATTTAAATTTTCAGCGTTATGCTATTTAGTCACATTAATTTTGATCTGTTTATTTAATTATATTGATAGTCGAAGGTGGTCAGGTTACTTTTTCGATGTTTCAAAATTTAACCTATAGGGCCCCTCTAGTAATAATATCTCTATGATTATCACAACCAACATTAAGACAAACCAAATTAACACTAACCAAAACAGCAAATGCCCTCATTAAGGAGTATGTATACATACTCTTTGCCTTCATATTCCGTTAAGGACATTAATGACGAAACAAACAACAACAGGACAAGTACGGCAGAGCCACTTGAAACAAAATGTAAATGATCTCCCTTCGGTTATGAAGATACTAGTAATTAAGTTTGGCTTTGTCTTAGGAGAAATCTTTGACATAGGCTGTTAAACCCTCATTCATCATTCTTTGCATAAATACCTATTTTAGGAACATTGTTATGATTCATATATATACGCGTCTAATACAGAGTTGCTCTTTCAGTGCTTCCAGATAAATGCAATTATAATTAAAAATGCTAAATATAATAAATTATTATTAAATTGCTGACTGATCCTTGTTTATGATGACAAATAACTAATTGATCGGAAAAACCAAGTTATTATGCAACTTTAATCTAGTTTGTTTTTATATTTTAACACCATTATAGGAAAATATATTTAACTCATTCTTACTACTTATAACTAACTATATTATGCCCCCTAATAGTCAGGGTATAATCTCGTAAATAAATAAATTATAGAGCAATTTCGTGTTGTAAAAAAGAGAGATACTATCTCCATTGTCATTAATAAGCTAATATAAAGCCATTGCCAAAAGAAACAGAGGAAGTCAATAAATTGAAATAAACATAACTATATATAAAATTCATATGTGTAAACCGTGATTTGTTTACATACAGTTATTTACGTCAAACGATACAATTAAAACTAATGCTAATAATGAAACTAAACTAATAATTTGTCCTTCGTTCTTGTCATATTTTTACATTACCAAGTAAGGCTAGTTGTATATGTAAGCATATACTACTCATACGCGTATTAAATTTTAGCTCAGTCCTATTATTTTTCGAAGTTAAGTGAATTTTAGAAATGTCTACTGTCATTATTGTGGGTTAATTACGTTTTACAAATATGCCATAAACAATACGGTTAAGTCATTTACAAGGTCTATTTTTGTATTGTTTCATTCCGATCCAGAGAGTGTTTACAAATTATCGTGTCTCTTTAAAACATCAGACGAAGCATTCGTTTTTTTGACATTCTGAATTAAATCAGACTTGTTTCAGTTTGATTGGAGCTACATACGTGTCCGAAAATACATATATACTTCATAGACATACCGTAATTTAAAAAAAAAACCTATCTTGACAAAGGGGCCGAGTGACGAGTTGTTACTTTTATGTCGCGCATTTGAAGTGGTCTTATAGTTATTTTTATAGTCAACTGTTATGTGCCTCTTATAATACAAGAGGCCGATAACAGATAATACCGAGAAGCTGAGGCTCCGCATAGTGGGTCCGGGCCAAATTTTCTTAATTTATTGTCCACTGGTTTCATGAATTAAATATTTAATTAAAGATTTTAATGACCGCCATATTAAAGCAATTTGATATTAAAGCAATATGATGAATTTTTACTTGTTTAAAATGAATAATTTAATTCTGTTATGGAAATTAAGTGATAACAAAGATAAAACGTTATAATTTTCATTAAATCGACCTAGAATCAATTATAGAATTAACTCTTTCTTCATGTCACTATGCCAAAACTATAACCAGGTTCTAAAATTTGAAATGAATGAAAGTCAGATTAAAACGAAGTGGTGAAGTTTGTCGTGAAGTTATAGTAACCCAGTTTATCGTTGTTGTACAAGACAATGCAGGTTTTGGATTAGAATATATCTCACGATGTTGTATAACCACTTGTTAAGAGTTTGTGTTTACGGCAATGCAGCTAGTCCATTAGTCTCTGCCTTGATAGATTGTGGGTTTTGACCAAACCTTTGCTTAAAGCTTAAATTTTCAAAATTTTACGACAAAAGTAGTATGGATAATGTGGTGTAGAAGAAAATAACATTGGGCACGATTCACAAGCACAGTGTTAATATGTTGTGGATTCAGAAAGATATTTCTTTATTCCTTTAATAAACAGAAAATATTAGCAGTAATGATATCACTAATAAGTTTAAAAAAGAATGATCCGTGATGTAAATATAAAGGACAAGCAGCTATCACTATGTAATCCAAGAGAATATAACTTGTGGAAAAATATGAGATAAGTTAAGAAAATTCTTTATGTGTTGGGGAAATTTTAGATAAGGGCGAGCAATTACCAAGGGTCAATAAATTAGAGTGAAATAAATGGAAAAGACTAATAATTATGTGTGCAAAAATATGACAATTTTTTCTGACAATAAGTTTCTGCTGCGTCTTTTAGACTACAGGTCAAAATTATAACTGAGCCCGTATTTACAATTTAGTCATAAAACCCGCGTGGGCCTATGGTCTAGAAGTGGGCAGCACAAAGCCTTCCAATCAAAACGCCTCCAAACCCTTCAGTAAAAAATCCTAAGAAAATTCACTAATGCTCCATTTTATATTTCTAAGCTTACCATCCGTAACGACGTCAATGTCCTATTTGTCAGAAACCTCTCCAAATCCGATATAAAAATTCTATGAATCTCTCCTTGATTGAACTAATCCTCTAGTACAATACCTTTCCTCTAAAACCGTTCGGACCATCCTGTTAGATGTCTGAGGCGGCAGTGGCCCAGATATCAATTAAGACCGCTATAATATAACCTCTCACTGAAGGTATTCCAGCCTTTACCAGCTAATAAGTCTAAGGCCATAAAATGCCTCTTCTTTCAAAGGTTTCGGGCTCCTAAGGTTTTATTATTACTATAATTTCTTTTATCTACTCACGGCAGCAAAAATCAGCCATTACTGGACTGTTTTTAAGCTGCAAAATGTCATTTACCTACACTGTCAAACAATACGGAAAAATTTTTAAAACAGTACGCAAAATGTTTCAAAACAGTACGCAAATGTTTTGGTAATGAAAAAAGTACTAGGGAGTTTGGCTCATTTAAATAACATGGGGAACAAGTCCAAACTCCCTAGGCGGGAAAATGAATGAGCGGAGTTATTATTTTTACAAATTATTGCGTGAATTCGGTATGTTTTATTTTGTAAACTATGATTTATTCTAGTTTGTTCTAGTATGTAACTTTCTTTATTGTTACTTAAAAATTACGATATTATTATTAAATCTTTAACATTTAACATTTGTTTATCTAAATATATAATGTTTTGGAAACAAATTGGGCAACACTGATAATTTTTGACATTAAATAAATTATTTACCAGCTGTTTATGAATCGACAGATTTTTAATTTTAAGTCGTCAGATTTTGTATTTCATGTTGTTATATTAGTTAAGTATATAAAGTTACAAAAATAGAACGTTATCAAAACTAAATCTGTAAAACTAAAGTTAAGTTACTAAAAACATACAGTGAAGTGAATAAAGATACACACATTGTTGACATTCACGAGTTATTGGACCACACTCCACCTGATATTGTCAGCGTTGCATCTACTTCAAAGCAGTCTTTACTGCCTGTAAAATCTCGCAGCAAGTATTTAAAATAATCTCTGTGTATTTTTCTTGCGTTAGTAGATAAATAGTATATGCACTATGCAGCAAAGGAAACATTGCAGACTCGTGCAATTAATTACCTGCCTCGGCTTACGCCTCTGCAGGTAATTCGCCATTGCCAGCCTCGGCTTCGCCTCGTCTGTCAATGGGTTAATTACCTGCCTCGGCTTACGCCCTGCAGGTAATTTCCATAGCCCACCCTCGCCTCGGCTCGGGCAAATTTATAAAACCGTCTGCAAATTCCATTTTTTGTGCCTAGTAGCATAATATACTATTATTTCTTCTTCCTTCTTTTTTCAAGCTCCCTATTTTATATATATTAGTATTATTATTATTTATTATTTATTTTCTTTTAACTATATTATTATTATTTATTTATTAATTTGTTTTTTTTTACATTTATTTACTAATATATTTTTACTAATTTACTCTTAATTTTCACTTCCGCTGAATTGTTTCTCTGCCAAGCCTCAAGTCACCAAAACTATTCAACCTTAATACTTAAAATAATCCATAATTGTTGTTGCAATAATCCATAAAAATGTTTAAAAATCAAAAAATATATATTCAGATTTAAGTTGCAAAAGAGAGGGGAGCCGGTTATTAAAACTTTAGTGAGTAGCCAACTTATTTAGAACCTTAGTTAGTAACTCTTTTCCGATTATAGAACACTGTTATCATACCATGTGCTTCCGAAGCAAGCCAAACCGAGATGTAAACCATCGGAAGAGACATTACTGTCTAGCTAACAGCTTGTCTTTTAATTAAACTTAAACTCACCAGTGGGTGGAATTTGTTACGCGGTGGATTTTGACTTGGTTTTATAATTCCACGGTGGAGTGTAGGGAGTTATCTCTCGTACTTTATTTACTAAGGCTCCTCTTCTATAAAATTGGGGGAACGTTGGGACTTCACTAATTTCACTCACCTCTCCATAGAGGTGTATCTGTGGATACACAGACCTCGCTACAATTCCCGCCTTTTAGCGGGGCTTGTTTTCTTTCTTTATCCCTTTCATCGACCGCAGACCCACGTAAGTCCAACCATCCGGTGGATTCTCTGATGAATTAAAAGACAAGACGTAAAAGATAAAAAAAAGCGCCTTCCTTCAATCCACTACCCAAGAAATATATGGAATACATGGACACGTAAAAATCACCAATAGTGTGTGTTGAATGCATAATATGCGCACAACACAATATATAAAGCGCGCAGGGTTTCTTCAAAACCTACAACCCCTTTTTATGACCAAGATCATCGTCCTCGAAGACAAGGTCAGAGACAGGTCTACATAAGGCAACCCTCTTCTCCAATTTTCAGTGCAGTTTTATAAAGCCTGGTGTTTTTATCATTGATGTCCGTCCTACACCACTAAAGATGTCTCCTACAGGCGAAGAGAAACGCCAAGGGGTACAAGGTACAGGCCAAACGGTTGATCCCATTATCAAATAAAGATTAAAAATATTCGATAAGTAAATATGACCTTGGTGTAAAAGTGGCTTATGGAGGAATATTACCTTATGTTTTATATAGTATAGTATTATGAACGACTAAGAAACTTTATAGAACTAAGACGACTAAGAAAAACATTTTATGCCATTAAATCGTTTGCATATCTTTTGAAAATTGAGCTGTATAATAAGAATTTAAATTATGCTTGAATATATAATGTTAACTGGCGATAATCAGTATAAAACAAGCGAAGGAAATAAAATCATAATGGGATGATAATTCGATATGGGTGATAAAAATAACCACTTATCAGGCAGAACTAATTTAAACCGCATCCTGATTATGATGAGCATCATATTTAGCTATCAGTTAATGCTTATATCGAGGTATATTCCCACACTTATTACCTATTTTTTTGCGGTTTTTGAAACAGAAGCCAAGAATTTATTGAGAATGTCATATAAAGTCTTTGCAGTTAACGTTGCAGCTTAAAAGATTAAAACTTACATGGATATTGCTATATAGGAGAGGAAGCTAAAGCAGTCCACATTAAGGCCATGTTGTTGGGCTGTTCATGGGAATAACAAAACATTCATGGTCCTTGCAATACAAATTTAGTATACACAGTGGGGGGGGGGGTTGCAATAGAAAGAGAAAAAGAAAATTCGCTTTGTGGACTCTGGCCCAGAATTTTTTACAAAAATAACGTAGTTTTTCCCCCAAATTGGAATTCTTTTTCCATGAAGTTCATACACCCTCTTATAGGTTGCGGCTTCACTCTTCACCCCTTCTCTTTTAGGTTAAGAAACACTGATAAATAAAATTATTATAGATTGTACTGATACTTATGGTGATTAATAAAACTAATAAATAAAATTATTTTTAAAAAAGCATGTTATCTAAAGAATGATTCTTCTGAAATCATTTTATAGATTTTGAAAGATGAGAAATGTTTTACACTTATAATTACTTCACCATTTCCTTTACTAGTATACTTAAACTCTTTACTTTCTTTCGTTACGTAGTTAAGTTTAACTTACTTAATAATGTTAAAAATTTTACAACCTTGTAATTTTGATTTTGTTCCATGTTAAAACTTTTAAATCTTTCAAAAACGTGTACCATAAACATCTAGATAATTTCGATTGTTATCCTGACCCCAGGTTTTCGAGGTTCAGCTAAAGTTCAAATACCTACCTTCCAGGTATAACAACATAAAATTATTTATTTTAAATCTTTCTTTTGTTTACTACAATATTCTTTTAAGATTTTTTTATTATTTTGAATACTTTTTTACTGCTTTCTATGATTCTATGAAGTTTTCAAGTGTAGGTATAACGGATTGTATTCATTACAGCACAAGCATACACCCGAATCATGTCGCCACTGTTTTTAAGTAAGTAAAGGAACTCGCACGATTTTAGAGCTTAAACTATTGAAGAACCCACATAGCTTGTTTTTATTTGTTAATGTCAAACATTTTTAATGGCACATATCTTCTCGCATATAATTAGGTTGTTGCTTCATTTATGAATGTAAATTAAATTTTATTTACGACTTTATGCCTTTGTACAACGTCTATACAAACGTTGTTTGTTTTACTACAAAAAAATTAAGTACTTACAATTAAAATTAAGTGTACCCGAAGTACACTTACTTCGGGCACGATATGTTTTTTTAACCAACCTGAATAAAAGATGAGTTCTGTTAAGTGTAAAGTTATGAGTTCTCCGAGTGAATGAGACGAGGTTTTGTAAGCTGGGTGGATAAACATAAATGTTATGCTTTCTATCAAGTTCTCTATTTTAGAAATAAACATAATCCTTTCTATTTCAATTTCTCTAAGTAGAAATCAACATAGCTTTTTCTTTCTAAGTACTCTATTGTAGAAATCAACACAGTTATTTTTATTTCAAGTTCTCTATTGTAAAAATGTACAAAATACCCTATTCTCTAGGGTAGAAATTAACACGATGCTTACTGTTTTAAGTCCTCATTAATATTTATTTGAGAGCTGTGGTCCAAAGGGTAATACCCTTTGGACCACAGCTCTTAAACTTATTCGACACAGGTTACAAAATTTTAGTATTTTAGATATTAATTTTTTATATCATATTTTGCTTTCTATTCAAATTTATCCGATGTATGGTTGTACAACCAAGATTCAACATAAGTCACACTAACCTTACGTACGTATGCTATTGTCATTATCGGCTCTAATCGACTTCAAACATGGTCATATTTTTGATTATTGTAACTAATAGATCTATAATCTACTTATACTTATTAGTTATACATATCAAAAAAAAAAAATTAAAAACGACTAATTTATTTTGTAAAATACTGCAAATTAAATAAATATCAATATGATACTGTTCAAATGAATAACCAAGCTCATTTTAAAAAACTTTTTCTTTTGTAAAAGGTTAGAAAGCAAAAAGTTTTTAAATATTTAAATAACTTAACGCAGAAAAACTTGCAAAATATTTTAATATTAATTATAATAATATTTGCACTAACCATAAATCTATTGGTAGGGTTCACTATTGTTTAACACTTCGAAACGTTTTAAGAATCATATTTTTGTTTATACATGGGTTAATAAACTTTTAAATAATTTAAAAGAGGCATTATAATTTATGGAGGTAAATAAAAAGGATAAAAATTATTTATTTGCTGTAGTCTTTAGTCCGGTCGTTTCTATTTTTATATTTTTTCAAGTTCTTAAGGCTTATGTTAAAGAACTTGCGGTCTTTCACCTTTGGTAAAAATGGATATTTTTAAAAAAAAATTGTATTCTATAAAAATATGTCTTACTTATTTTGCATATTTCTTTGTAACTGTACTTTTAATATATTGTAAAAATAATTGAGAAGAAAGGTTTGTTAAAGGTCGATCTTATTTTTTATAACGGTAAAGATAAATTATTAAACATATATTATAACATTTTGGTTTTGATAAGTACACAGTCTACGTTGCATCTATGAGGGAAGGAATTCTATCATAGTGTTCAAAAAGTTAGCAATCTGCTGGTTTAGCCAGTGCGAACTATAGTAATGTTTTTTATGCTAAAAATTTTTACGAAAAGTTAGCTGCTGGTTTAACCGGCGCAAAATAGTTATAAAATAGATTTACTTCATGAGAGACTTTTCGAAAACGGAAATCTTGGAAATCTTATTTACTTACATATTATTTTGTTACATATTTTATTTTTTCATTTGGGGATTTCCAGTTGTACTGTTGTAATGTAACAGTTGTAATGTAAATTGAAGTAAATAAATTAAATTTCCAATGAGAAATTAGGGCCTGCACGAACTACAAAACATGCTGACGAAGGCGAAACTAGTATACTTTTAAAATGTTCTCGAAACACTCTGCTGCCCACATCTCAATCGTATATATATTGGCGACTGAATATGCTGACGTGGTTGAGATTTTGATGAACTTATAACCTTCTTTATGATGGGAACTATTTTAGGGCACCAGTTTAAAGGTTTCTTAACACTTCAGTGAATTTTTTGTGGAAAAAGGAGGGCCCATTAGCTCCTGGCCTAATGTTTAAGAAAAGATAAACTGGCGCCAAGATCAATCTAGTTCTAGATCAATCACCAATGTAGTTCTTACTCAGGTTTTTAGTTAATGCCACATAGTTTGAACAGTAACAATTTTACTTGTTTTGTTCAATTTTCCTATTTTTTGTTGAGAATGCGCCTCAATTGACGTATAATAAAAAACACGAGGCCTTCGCTCTATAGGCCGTTCCGCGATCCGATGCTTTGGACCTAGGCCGTAATTCGATGGCCCTTGCTGCTGTTGTCCTATACCAGTTTTTCATATAACTATTTTATATATAATCGAATTTTCGATTATATATTTGAATATATAGAATTTCGATATAATCGAATTTTTAAATATATTAGTCAGAAAACATGCTCCTTTTCCTTCTCTCCTGTCTATAAAACCAACCCCATAAGCCCATTTCCCCTTGAAAATCATAACCTCTTCACAGCGTGTCGAAAGACCGCAAAGGAGTGGCTGTAAGACGCATCGGTGTGGGCAAAGGCTGAATGCCTGTTGTTGTTAATTTAAATTCTGCTATATCTTGAATGTTTGCTTAAGGCTAACGGCCGCATTGTCAAACATGTTTAATATCAACATAACTTTGTATCGAATCAGAATATTAGTTTATTTTACGTATTTTAGCGTTTGTGTAATAACATTGTTTGTGTTACTGCACCAAAACAAAGAACTAAAATCGACCACGATATGTTTTAAACCTTATGGTCTAAACATGTAGAATGACTAGGTGGGGTTACGCTACGAATTTTCCGAGTAAGTTTTCTTGGATTTCAGTTTTCACCTTTTACTGCTACGACTTGTAGCTAGATCGTTAAACAAACTATATGACCGACAGTCTTTCTTATATTTAATCTTCTAATCTTCTTATTATTCTGTTGCTTCGTCGTCAGTACCAAAAATTTGTCTCCCTATCTCTCCTTATTACATAAATTTATCAAGTAATTAATTATTTGTTTAACCTGTTAACAGCGACATGATAACGACTTTATGCATGATGATTGTCTATGAGAAACCAGTTCGAACTGTGATATACTTATACAAATAAAACCGGTAGTATTCTTTCCGAAGTACATCTGTAAGCTCTTAGTTGCTTATTTTTAAACGGAGGTATTCTGTTTTCATGTCGTAATTTTAATTCCAGTGACAGTTTTAAATATCAAATTTAAGCGTCGTTGAATTTAGTATCTTAAAGTCTATATTTAGTAGTCTAAAGTCTTAAAAATCTGTATTTAGTATCATCGTCTAATTATTCCTGGTTTTTTTCTAGGTTGTTTTTGTATTAATATGTCTTTCCTAGCTTTAGTTTTCAATTTGGTACATTTAAAGCCATCCCTAAAGCTAGAAATAGACTTCGGGGTCTATCCAAGCCTTCTCCAGCTTTGCACTTAAAAATACTTGAAAAAATCTTCCAGACATTTCAAGAACTTAACTGACTACCGCTAGGTATAAGAAAAACATAGGCTATAGGTAGAATATAGGAGCAATTTAAATTAACTCGGTTAAAACTTTGATGCTAGATATCGTATAGCTAGTTTTCTGCTACTGAATATCTGCTAACTGAACAAACAAAATGGAAGATAATGAATATTATTTATTGGCATTTATTTTATGAGAATATAATGTACCTGATTTGAGGAATTATAGGTTTTAATTTGTATTTTATTGATTCTCAACCTGAATCAAATTTTATTCTTTCACTAATATCAGTTTTAGTTAATTAGCTGGATTTTGTTCCGTGCGATATGGATGATAAAATTTTGTTTTGCCCCTGTCAATTAAATTATTAGGAGAGTTAATTATATAGAGAGTAGACTAACTGGCAATAGAATCAAGGTAAATATTTTTGACATTCTATATTATTATGGATTAGTATATATATATATATATATATAATATATATATAATATATATATATATATATATATCTATATTAATTTATATTGCTTAATTGATATATATAATTGTATCCTAGACTGCCTTTGCCTTAGTTACCGGTGTACTTGAAATAAAAACAAAATTGTTAAATTATTACCGAATTTTATCAAACAATTATGCTTATGACGTTATCGGATGTAGAGAGTAGAGGGAGTGAAGGAATGGGTTTCACGTGGCCTCTTGATTCTAAATATATGTATATATATATATATATATATATATATATATATATATATATATATATATATATATATATATATATATATAATATAAAAAGGTTTTATTTACCGCAAGTTTCTCGATATATATATATAATATATTATAATATATATATATATGTGTGTGTGTGTGTGTGTGTGTGTGTGTGTGTATGTATGTATGTGTCTGTGAAACTCATCACACTAGACTACATTTGAGCGCATGGAACTCTCAAAAGAGTTCTTGAATCTAAACAAAACTTGGCATATGGCGAGACGTTGGAAAGTTTACGAATCTTTTTGTTTCTAAAAAAATAATGAAGTTATCAAAAAAACTTTGTCTTTAGATGCCTCAGCTTTTTTTGCAATACATCCAGGGTGTTTGATAATAGAACATGAGTATCTAAGTGTAAATAAATACAGCCATTTTAAAAGGCAATATTTAAGATTTTACATTAACTTCCATACAAACTGCTGGCCATAAAAACAAAGAAATATAGTGTCACATTTCTGCAAAACTAGTCTTTCCTAGAGTATATTGAACTTTATAACCTTATTATATAATTCTCTAGCCTCTTCTTTAAATTTAAGTTTTAGAATTTCAGGTCTATGCTTAACGTTTACGTTTAAAAATATTTTTCCTTGGTTGCTACTAGTTCGTCCATAAAGTTTTTCGCTAAAATTTGCTCCTGAAATGTTTTGTCATTATTTCTCTATTTATTTTTATACGATTTCTTATACTCCATCATAGATATACAAATTACTAGAGGAAACATACCCTACCTCAATGCATTGAGAGGCTTGAAACATCTTTTTGAAACTTACTGTTCTAAGAGTAAGTTTAGGTTATGATAAAGCAATCCATGTCGGCTTTTCATGCATATTGTTTGTGTTTTCGTGCTCATTGTTTGTGTTTTCGTGCTCATTGTTTGTTTTTCGTGCCATTGTTTGTTTTTTCATTGTTTGGCACATTGTTGTGTTTCATGCACATTTTTTGTGTTTTCGTTCACATTGTTTCTTTTGTTATGCATTAGAAATGTCTTATTATATAAGCCACTGTAATTTTGGTCTCTTCATTTGATTATAATAATAAACGATGGTTCAGGTTACTTTTAATATTTTAAAATTCAACCAATATGTCCCTTCTAGTAATACATCTTTATGATCTCCGCTAATTTTCATAGCAAAAAATCATGTTAGTGATAGTTATAGTTATTAGGGAAAGACGACAGATCACGTTGACAGTAGTCCACGTCTTTTGGTCCTTTTTGCTAACTCTCTTAAATTGAAAATTGTGTTTTACTTAATAAATTTAAGTGCAGGCATTTTTTGTCTAATCTCCGAAGGAGTCATGATGCGCTGCAAGTTTCTAAAGCTTTAACTAGTTGCATGTACTTTCAGCAAAACTAGCCTTTACTGCTCTTGAAACAATAAAGCAGAAACATGAGTCCTAAATTTTGGCTGGGTTTATTTGGGGTTAGAGATCATTTAAAGCTTGGAAACAAAGGTATAACCGTTTGAAAGACGCAAGTAAGGATTTCCATTCCCCCCATAAAAGTTAAAGAGATCCCGGAACATTTGGGTAGCAGGCTCATGCTCTAACCGTTTCATCCTAAGGATACTAAAAAATATATGTTTAAAACTGTTTCCGTGAATGCTCGTTGTTAATTAATTAAAAAATCAAGCAATAAATCAAAATCATATTTTTACCTACTTGAATTTCATTAAAAAATGTATTTATTTTTTATCAACCTGACTTTTAATAGAATTCTTCAATAAAAACCGGTGGTATTTTAGGTTTGAGTCTATCTAGTCTTAAAATAACTTAAAATACATTCAACGATTAATCGTTGGATGTATGTTAATTTATTAATTTTTATTAAAATTAATTAAGAATTATTACGTACGTGTATACTAGTGCTGCTAGTACTGCTAATAGCGATGTTGACCGAGTCATGTCTGGCTATAAACTAAAGTTATTATCAACGCACGAGGCCGGAGGACTGTATAACTCCCCCATACTCAGGCCTTCTGGCCACTTAACCGAGTCACTTAAGCCTTCCTTACTTAAGCCTTTTAAGGCTTTATAAGTACTTATGTTGAGTACTTAGTGCCGGGGCACATCTTAAAAGTTAAGTCGCTTGACATTGACCAGGTGGAGCTAAAAATAGATTTCTAAGTAATTTTTATCTGCTAATAATTTTTTAGCATCTTATTCAATGGATTATAATATTTATATAAAATTTGTATTTATGTGTAAGCCGGGCATTAATCGATTAAAATTATTATGTAAGTAACATTCAACCTATGCATAAATTTAATTAAAAATTGTTATCAGTTACCAAATGTTTTAGATATTATTAAATATCGGGTACTGGGTACCTCGGAACCTTTTCTCATCACATCGGATTCGCTAGCCCTTCCTCCCTACTTCGGACTTGCTTTACTCGTCCTCACAAAAAGCGAGTCATTAAATTTATATTGCAACACGTCTTTCGACTCGCTTCGTTCGCCCTCCAATAGTAAATACATGTCCAGCGGTCTCCCGTCTAGGCATTGATCACTCGATGATGCTTAACTTTTAAGGTCTAACACAATTAATGAATATATTTGTCATATTGAAACGAAACTTAGAGCACTTATTTATTACGTAAAGATATTCACTTGCATAAACTTTTTACTCAATTGGATTATTTTCGGAGTTTTTAATATAAAAAACGTATACAAGTCATCTGATAAAAATTGAGCTAATGCTGATAATGAGATTAAACTTGGCACATATGTTAGTCTTATACATGGCTACATGTTTGCCAAATCTTATTTTTGGCGTTTTATGATTTTTCGAATTTCTGCTGAGTCATTATTGTGAGTTAATAGTCATTATTACAGGATTGCACAGTTACACCTACAGATTGATTTTTGTACAAACTTTCCATTCTCTAGCATAAATACACTAGGAGCTACGATGAAAATCGTCACACACATACACTCATTGACAACATGTATACAGACATATATATGCAGACTACTTTATAAAACTACTCATGAGGTCCTAAAAACACCTCAAACGGATAATTCCGGTGACTTCCCGGTTTCGGATTTTTTGCAAATACAATTCTTTTCCTATATACTTACTAAGGTATAAATGAAGAAAAAGAAAGATGTAATTGAAAATATTCTAATGCGTTTTTTCCAAATATTTTAAGACAAATACGCTAATGCGGTTGTTGGTATAACATCGGTAGGGGTGAGGAATCGCTTTACCGCAATGCTGGAATCGCTTGCTGTTGATGCTTAAATTAGAAAGTATCGACGCAGCACGAAGTGGCGAGGCCGCAAATCAGCTTATTTTTGTTTACGACTTGTTGCATCTTAAATAAATTTGTTTAAGACGGGTTTCATCGGAACATTTTCACTTTATGCTTACCCTTTCCACTACTTACTCGCTTCGTTCGTTTTTAGAGAGTAAAACTATTCGTGTTATTCCCAGCTGTTACCAAAATAATGGACTTATTGTACTTAACATTAATAATACACGAGGAAAAGTATTATGTTGGCAAAGAATCCGAAACCGAGATATCATATGAATTATTCGCTTCAGGCTTTTTCAACACCTCCTGAGTTGTTTTCACCAAGTTGTCTGTCTGTATGTGTTTGTGTCTGTTTTCATCGGACTCCATGTGTATCTAATCCGAATTATTGATTTGAACATTTTTCCGTGTTAACAACGGTTATTGAAGCCATAAAAAATATTTTTTGGTAAGCATAACTGGTCCTTAAGATTTATTTTTGTAACGCATTTTAACTCTCTAGCATAAACACACTTGAAACTACAATGATAAAAGACGTACGAAAACAATGATTAGAGTTTTAGTACGAAAACTATATACTTACTCTATGTACTTACTCTTACTCTATATATTTACTCTGTATAATTACTCTATATAATTACTCTATATACTACTCCTATATACTTACGGTGTAAATGAGGAAAAGTATAGATATCAATTGTTTTTATTGACACTAGTGTAGACTAGTTAAATCAAATATAGACAAGGCCGATGTAAGAATGCAAAACATGTGATTGCGTTGCTTCACTTATGCTCTTATTTTTCAAATTGAAGTAAGAGATCGAAAAAGACTCTAATAATGAAATGGAGTTTTACTGTTAAATAAGACACTTAGAGACATTTTTGACTGAGTCAGCTTTAGATAATTATCTATAAATTACTTCATGTTATTGTTATTGCCTGAAGTAATGTGAATAACGGTTCCAGGCTAGGTTCAAGGGGTTTCACGGAGTGAGTTTTAGTTGGTATGAGGCAGACCCTGAGCCCAACACTGTTGACAGACCGCTGTCTTCGTGCGTAAATGCATTTCTCTCTCTTTTTTGGTAACATTTTTCCCGCAAGAAAAATTTTGCAAAAAAATTGTACCCTAGCTTCTTTAGTTGTGTTTAACTTTCCAGAATTTCACAAAAAAATTCAAATAAACCGCTTCGCGGAGTGAACGTCCGCTTGGCCTGAACTGCTAGGAGACAGACAAAATAGATTTGTCCAGAGACTGGGGCCAGACTAGTCAGACACTAATTAATTAACGAGACTTAGCGCAGCGAGACCGAAGTAATGCCACTTAAAGCTTTAGATAATCGTGAAAATCTGAGGACGAGCGAAGCAAGTCTAAAGTTTTGAGGAAAATTCTCTATACCCGATATTTTTGACTTGGGTAATTTAATTTTATGGTCGTTTGATATTTTATTGCTGAGAACATGATAAAATCAATGCACAATAAACAGAGCTTGTGCTATGTTGTAGATTTTTTTTTGCTTAGTCTGTACTTATTTTACAACTTCCGAGTTTATTTTAGTTTCTATTTTCTAGAAGAATGCTTGAGCCTATAGCTCAAGTGTCTCGTTATAAACGCGCTGTTGTCCGGGCTTATCAAAGCAGGTTTCTATTGCCAAGCTGATGTTGCTCTGTTGAAAGATTTTCAGTCTCCTGTTTAAATTAATACAAGTTATATAGAGAGTACATCAGCATGTTGGTGCAGGAAAGTTTGGTAATTTTGTGAACTCAGGAATGACATTATTTGATTCACTAAACATATAAATGGTACAGTTTACAGTTAAACGATTATTTGGAGAAAAACTTATAATAAAGAATACCACAAACTTAAGTTGTGAAATTCTTTCAAGAGCCTTATATACCTAGGAGTCGTTTTATATAACCTCTACTGAAAGTGTGGCAATAAGTAACTTCTTCAACCTTGCAGAAGTACCTGAAGGTCATTAGAACCCTATAATATAATGTATTGATAGTCAGGCTCTAGTATGCCCCTTACTCAACTCCTCATTGTAGCTCGGACCGTCCAAGCTATAAAGCCTATTTTTCATTCCTTTTACATTGTGGAAATATTCACCTTAAGTACTAGGCCCAATGGCTGTTGTTGGTAAGGAGGAAGAAAATAAATATATTGCGTAAATTAAGGCAATCGGAACCAGCAAAAAAGACTCTTCAACATGGCCTCTTTCTCTGACATTGCTCTCTCTAAAGGACTTAAGAGGAGAAGTTGCACTAATTGTATTCTAACTTAATTTGTGTAACTTTTTGTCTGTTGCCTAGTCGGGAAAAATTAAAACTGTCCTATTATAAATAAAATAGTTTATATTTTTCCAACCTTCTTTTTAGTTGGAATAAGTGCAACTAAAAGCACTAGCAGATCAGTTTCATTACCAATGACTTCAACTCTTTTATTGGTTTATCATTACTTTTTCTCGTTTATACCATAGGTATACTGGAAAATTATTGTTTTTGGCAAAAAAAATCAGATTTTCCCCTGAATTGCCCGTTTCAGGTTTTTTTGAAACCTCATAAGTGGTTTTCACAAAATTGTCTGTCTGTATTCGGAAAATAATTTTTTTAACGTCATTAACCGACAATAATTAGTCAGCAAAAAAGTCGAAAATGCATAAATCACGGAAAATGTTTTAATCAATTTCAGACTTGGTGGGAACGTATTTATATATAAGACCAACATATGTGCCATCTCATTATCAGCATTTGTTCAATTTTTAACGAATGGCTCGTATAAAAATAATCCCATTGTGTTGAATTTTGGTACAAGCATATTTCTTATGAATACCTACGGTTTTGTTGGATCATAAAAATTAAGGAGCATCGAGCAAGGTTAGTGAAAATAAAACGAATGTATTTACTATCTGAGGACGAGCGAAGCGTGTGGTAAGTAGTTTGGACGAGCGTAATGACGATGTAGCTCACTACTGAGGTACAGTGTACCTCAGTACACTGTACTCGATTTTTTATAGCTTCATAAACAATATAAATAAATAAAAATCTTTATTTGCATAAATACTAATAAAAGTACAATGGCAAATCGTCAAAAGTACAAAAATTAGAAGTAACATAAATTACTCAAACATAATTTTATTAGAGAGGTACTCATTAATGCTATAAAAAGGCTGCTCTGTCAAGGATTTTTACGGCTTTTTTTAAAATGATCTATTTATATCCATATTATATAATATGCATATAAATAATAATAGCTATAATATAATTGCTAATGATGATATTATATGCATCATTTGTAATGTAATGTGCAAATATAAATGATTTTTTTGGAAATAATCGAAAATTGGGCCATTTGAGTTCAATGTTGACATTAGAAAGATGAAGAAGCAATTGAAGAATCAGCTACCGTCGATACTTGCTGTTGGGTATGAATATCCCTGGACGGGTTTCAGCATAACGCCAAAACCCAGTGAATAACTCTAGTCTCAATGAGCACGACGAGCTCATTGAGTCTTTATTAGTTGAGAGCTCGAGTGCTGCCCCGCCTGCCGATAATGGCGTTAATGCCGAAATCGGTCCAGGGATATTCATATCCAACAGAAAGTATCGAAGATAGCTGATTCTTCAATTTTAATGTTGACCTTTGACCTTCCTTAGTTTTGAAGTGATCAATCCCTGATTATTGATTGAATTTTATCGCCTAAAAATGTTATAATAACAAAGTTTTCCAAATACCCATAGTTTTAAAGTAATGACTAGGTGATGGACTTCTTTTGGTGGGACCCCCCTCCCAACAATTCTTCAGGAGCGGGGCTTTTTTAAGGAAAATCACATGGGCACATTAATGTCTGGCAAAAGTTCACTTTTGCTACTGGCATACTACTGGCAACTATAGCTAATACCGTAACTAACATACAGGTATAAGAAGTTCAGCTTGTCTCTAACCTTTCCCTACAAATGCCATTTTTCGGTCTTCATTGACAGGGCTATATAGTCTTACCCATAGGTATATTATTTATCTATTATATGGATAAATTATTATATAGAGATATATATCTAGAAAGACCCGAGAGGTTAAATTTAGAAACATTGAAAAAATAACCGGACCACCTAACTTATAAATATAATCAAATAATTAGTACAAAATCACAGTAACTTATTTAAGAAAACGTTATAAATAGAAGTCGATACACAAACAATATGCGGGAAGCCGAAATCAATTATTTATTATTATAACCACAAGTTTTTCTTGAAGGAGGTTTCAATAAGGTTACACAGAGCCCCTGAAAGCCCCAAAAGGATGTTTCAGACCTTTCAATGTATTGAGATCGTTTATGCCCCCTTTAGTATATATGTTTATGGCCTTACCTCATCTTTAATATCTCGCCTCCTTTTAATCTCTAAACACTATAAATAACGCGCACATTACTATTTTTTTAGATGGATTCATAAAATTCAGTGAAGAGAAAAAATGCCCCGCAGATGAGAACCCATCTGCTTTATTACTACGCATAAATTCAGGTATGTCGATTAATTTTTTTATTTTATTGTCATAAATATACATATCATTACTATAATACTGACATACCATGTGCAATGTACCTATATATGTACAGAGTTACACAGGGTTGCCATTTAAATAATTTAAAAAAATCTCATGTTTTTATTGACATCTTTATTACAAACTTGTTACCATGTATTTATTTTTAATGATGAATTACAGCTTTAAATACATGAAGCTGAGCTTTATAAGTTTTAAAGCATATGGTTAAAGTTACATAAGATAGTAATCTTAATTTTTTAAAGTTTTTTTTTACTGTCATAATTTTTAAAAAACAATGGGGGCTATATTGAATTCCTATTGTTCACTTAAGTATATTAGTCAAGTATATAAATATGTTTGATACCTGCCTGAGTTATATAATAATCTCGACTTTATGATACTTGGGTCGCATAAAAGTTTGGCCAATAACATATGATTTGATTTTATTGTTATTTTATAATAAAATGTACTAAATTTGAAACCATGTTATTCAATTTTCCTAATTTATAAATTAGGTATATAGGAAAAGTATAGTGTTTGCAAAAAATCCG
This sequence comes from Microvelia longipes, assembly GCA_018340805.1. Lineage (NCBI taxonomy): Eukaryota > Metazoa > Arthropoda > Insecta > Hemiptera > Veliidae > Microvelia > Microvelia longipes. Next base: position 32,958,162 of record JACMZG010000022.1, on the reverse strand, counting down.
AAACCGGGTTTCCCTTGAATCATCCCTTCAAGACCTCCTGAATAGTTTTTACAAAGTTGTTTGTCTGTATGTGTGTGTAGTATGTGACTATTATCACCTTAGCTTTCGGTGTGTTTGTGAGACTTGAAACTTGGTACAAAAATCAATCTTTTAGTTTTCTTTTCCAAACAAAATAACTTTGAGACCTGCAAAAAATATTTGTCTAAAGCCTAGTGGCATTGTTGGTCCTATGCGAGAATCTCCTAAATTTACTTTTAACTATTTCTTAAAACCACGAAAAGTATATAGACTGTACTTACTGAGGAAAAACGTGTAGCAGTACTTTCTGTTGTACCAACATTACCTCCAATTTTTTAACTACTCTTATATTTTCTAAATATTACGCAATATTATCATATTATTGGTTACTCGATTAATCACACATGCTCACATGCATAACTTTTATTTTTATTAACGCTTTTATTTGATTGAGATCTTTATTTTATTTATTTACGAGCAATGATTCCCGAGATTCCCACGGCAAATATTTTATTTATCATACAAATACAACAACTTAATAATTATTCCTTTGAGGACTACAAAAATAAATTGTTAACAGCTGTAACAGCAAAAAAATGTTTTGTTTATGATGTTTTGTCTATCTGGCGATTCTCAAGCCGTGCTTTATGATTGCTTGGTAAGTTTCTTGTTTCGATAAGTTGACAATCAAAAATGGAATTCTTAAATCGTGTGTTTTGACTTTTAATGAGAATGCAATAATAGTCTCAACTTAATAGGCCATGAATTAAATAATTAAATACATGCCTATTATTTTAGAAAACCAAATAGTATTATTTGAGGTACATAAATATTTTTTTTTATTATTTATGACTTAAATTGTGTTCATTTATAATTAAAAGTTAGGTCAAGATCTATCGTTTAGATTCAAACTGTTAGCTTTAAACATTTTTACACTTACCTTTATTGTTATTTATGAAAGAATTTCGTTGAGACGTGAGTTGTGGTCAATATGACCTATGAGTCGTCTAAGTGTAGAATTTAGTCAAGATACATCGATTAGATTCTAATCTTTATGCACTTAATATTTAGTGTCGCACTAAATCCCTATTTTTTGGTTTTTAATAAGATTTAAAAGGTGACTACTCAGACTTAAGAGCATTCAAAGTTTAAATTTTAGAAAAAAAATCTATCAATTAGATTCTGAGCTGTAGGCACTCAAATCTGACATAGTTTATGACTCTTTCAGATATATGATTAGTCTAATGCGATCCTTTATAATGTTTAGGTTCTTTTATAAGAATAAGATTTATAAGAATAAAACCTGCATATGTAAAATTCAGACAATATAAAAACAAGCTGCTCCCTAGGTGCTGGAGCTGGGGACCGCTTTGCGGTCACATGAACAAGTCCCATATCTGCTAGTCATATTAATAGTTTATATCAATTGCATACTGCCAGGATATAAGCAAATTTTTTTAAACGTGATTTGTTTACATTATTTTATGTATCTATGTATGTCAATCAATAATACCGGAACTAATGCCGATAACAAAATTTATCTTCGTATTTTCGGTACCTTTCGTAGTTGTACATTTCAAAAAATCTAAATACTTTTGAAGATTTATGTGTATATGAAAAAGTTGTGAAGTATCATGAAAGTATATACAAGCTATATTGTACGAGGGTCTATCTTTAATAGTGTTAGTTGTAGTGTTCTGATCATGTGAGTTATGGATGAATGTAGATAGTATAATGTTCTTAAATAAGACGTCTTGAGTAACTGTTGGTATCATGTTTGTTTATATATACCTCTAACTTCTATTTTTTCTTGTAATGTTTTGTTTAACTATTGAGCAGTTTGTTGATATTTTGTATCATTCATGAATATCCTCCTTGTATCATTTATGAATATATATTGATATTAGTTTCCATGTAATTTTAGGCTGAAGTTTTACTGTAAAACATAATTGGTACTGGCCATAAGTTGTGGCGATTCTAATTATGAGGCTTTAAGCGCTTCTAGGTGTCATAATAATGGTGTTTGGCAAATTCATTCATTCAGAGGTGTTTTATTTTAATTCTAATAATTATTTAACGTTGTCTTACACTTAATACATCGATGTTATTATAACATATTAATTCTCATCCTCACTGAATAAATAATGTGAATTAACAGATTTAAAAGTGTTAAGTATGCTATTTTGCAAAATATATGCACCATGCGTGTTTAATCTAACTAGGCTTAATAAGGTGCTTATAATCACTATGAACGTTCTCTGTGTTTGTGTAAGCTTGTGACAGATATGGAAAATTCTAAAGTGCGATGGGTATTATTTTTTACTAAGAATTTAATTAGTTCTTCCTGTCTTAAAATTTAATTTCCTTATCAAGTGTCTTGCCAACCTGTTAAGTTGTTTAGATGATCTTGATTAAAGGGAATCAAGCATCAAGGAACTTTTCTGACCCCATGGGCGTTTTATGAGATTAAGAAATAAGAGCAAACTTACCGTTCTATGGTTATAGCAAAAAAAAGAGCGAAACGCAGGTTATGTAACAAGGATAAGTCGAGTTTGTTCCTAAACTTTCTTCTGTGCTTGTCGTTTTGTGGTATTTATTAGGATTTTAGTTATCTTTGTTGGCTGTTAAGTTAATGGAATAAAAAAAGAAAAGGTATTACTTTTTACTATTTGTTTATAACCTTGAAAACAACAGGAAACCATCGGGAGTTAGCCTCTAAATTTAATGTAGTACCTGCACAGTTAATGCAATAATTGTAAACATGCGCATATCCTACCAAGCATTGTGCAGTTTGTTTTGGACATGTTTTTAGTGAGGGATTTTGTTTTCTATGGGGTCACTTTGTTATATGGCAAATAGACTTGTAGTTGTGAGCCTTCCCCTTTATTCAAGAGATCCTTGAGTTGTTTTAGCTAGCCTGTCCGCGAGGAAAATGCTTCTGCATATTCTCATCAATTCTAATATTTATTCATGTTAAGTGGACCATCTTCGTCTTGACTCGATCTTTATACAAGGACTTCAATCATATTTTTGATACATATTTTATTATATTATTTAATTCTCTGTCTTTAGAAGTAATAGAATTTAAGGCCTCTCATAAATTTAGGAATGAAATCGAGTTGTGGTTCAGGGAACGTCGCGAGGAATAAAACTTTTTTAAGTTGACTCTGTATCCCATTATTTTAAAGATAGGTATAAATAAAATATATTATTAAATAAATATTATATAATTTCATAAATTTAAATAACAATGTTCAATTGGAATATAAATTTATGTTTTAGTTTTAACTCATAAACTGTTATTAACCATAGTATTAGTTATTAGGTTTTTAACATTCTTTTTTATCTTCTATTTCCAGGTTGACTTAAATTAGAATTGTTGACTTAGCTTTTACTCCATATCGAGAATAAGATGTATAGTTTGATTCACTTATTACCTTGATAAGGGATTAAATGCTCATATAAAAAGGTCATTGTGACACTTAATATTATTTCATTAAGGTGACAGATTAAAGATAGTCAAATTCATTGAATATGTGGGACCAATATTTACATTGCTTCTTTGGTGCGACTCTAATTTAATAAAAGTACATAGTTTGTTGTTGTTTATATTTGTTGGAACCCACCTAAGCGCTGCTTAGCATCAATACTCACTCTAAAATTGCCCAGTTACTGTAATTAATTTCTTAGACATAAAGCCTGTTAGTGTAATAACTAAAAACAAGGTAAAAAAACAGCTTTGTTTTATAAAATTTTATATTTGAAACAAAAAATAATAAATAGGAATGTAATAATACTATAATATTAAAAATTCTTAAAATTTAACATTTAATGCCGAGTTAATGGTGTTGAAGTTCATGTTAGTGGAACTCCTTAGGTGATGTATCTGTTTCTCAGATGATTTGATTGTTCGGTGCAGAAATAAGGAAGCAGAGAAAGCCTATTTCTTGGCAGTGAGAGCTTGGTACATGCCTCTGAATTTATCAACTCCATCTTGATTGGCTTGTTTGTATCCCTTAGCTGTGGTCTTGACCTGAAAATAATTAAAATTGATTTTGAATTACGCATAAATAGGTGCCTAGATTTGTTTTTCTATTGCAAAATTACTGTTGAAATTGGAGAATCTTTTACTAAAAATAGGGAGAAAAGTAAATTTCACCAATTTAAAGCAAGATAAATCTCTAGGTCGACACTACTTTTCTAATTTCAGTGCTGCTAATTTTAGCTACTGTTTCTGCGGTTGAATATTCTAGAGGAGGTATACATACTATGATATCTAAAACATTGTGTTATTTTTGTAAAATAATTTCATTGAAATTTATAACATTTATGTTGCTTCAGATGTAAGCCAACATCCTGTTTTATAACTACTTCTTTTCTTCATCAACTCTAAAAATAATTACGGAACCTTTAGTAATTTTTTTTGCTCGATAATGCAACTGTAGGTAATTTCCCTGCATTAGAGTCAGGGGAACTCAAAAATTAGGAACACTTCCACTTATGGCCTCTTACGGTGTTTTAACGGTTATTTAATTATAATGATCAAACTGCTCAAGCTTTAAGCATACACCTACAAGATCAACAATGTCAGACATGCTTATTTCAATACTGCAAAGAAACACATGAAATAACCGCTCAATGCACTACGAAATTAGGCTGTCTTGCTTTGAGTTCCCACGGCACCAAATGTATTTACCTTTTGAGATGAGGTACTGGTTCTATTTTTTAATTATATAAATAAATATCATTTTTATAGCGTTGCTGTAATCAATAGTTATGCCTGAGGTTATAACAAGTCATATATTAAAAACCATGTTTTCTAATATTTCAACTCTAATAGAACAACACCATACTGCTTATTTGTACTGCATATTTTAAGCCTTATATACTTAGGAAGGAAAAAATGCATCCAAAACTCATACATGAGTTCACTTTCTTCATACATGGTTTCTCTGCTAACAAACGCATAAACTAACAGCTCTATGCACAACGAAGTTAGGCTGTCTTGCTTTGAGTCTCATCTCTTACATATTTGTCTACTCCACAAAATATGTGGTTCGCTTTCTTCCTGGATCTAACTTATACTGTATACAGAATTCAATTGTACGCCAAACCTTATTTGAGGTTTAGTATATACATACCTTTTCATACCAGCTGGCTACGTTTGGGTATTTCTTGATATCAAAATCGCAAGCCTGAAATAGAAAACGCATAAGATAAATAAATAAAACAAAATTTTATTTATTTTACATGGAAATTATCTTGATTTTTTTCTTGATGGACAAAAAGAAAATTAAAATTTTAAAAATCAACTCTGATCTGAATATGAACAATATTAAAATGGCTGAGGGATATTTGAAATTAACGAATTATACTACCCTTGAATTCGATTATAAATCGATGATGCTCATATAACTCTAATGTGAAATTATTTCTAAACATAATTGTCAAAATTTATAGACTACATTAAACTTAATTTTTAGTACTCTTGAAAGCTGGCCGATAAATAGGTAAAAGATAGATAAACGAAGGTCTCGGTGGCAAACAAATGTATGCTCAAGTTGATTGGTTAACTCCAAAAGTATTCTGGATAATAATTTGTTTAATGAAGTACTTTCATTATTCATTTGTTTTTCTCCTTTTAGTTACAATTTTTCGTGTATTCTCTTTCTCCAATAGTATTCTCTTCTAATAAATACCCTAATCAGTAAAAAACTATATTGTGCTGAATTTATACATGATACTTACTTCGGCGGTTGAGACGGTAGCAACAAGAGCAATATCAGCTAATGTATACTTGTCACCAGCAGCCCAGGATGATTTTCCAAGGATGTCGTCCAAGACTTTGTAAGCCTCTTCTAAAGTTTTAAGTTTTGAATCGTCGAAAGGAGCTCCACCGAACATGACTGGGTAATATGTATCAGCGAATCTCTGGTAGAGAGTGCCCATGTCGAAGAATAATCTCTGAAATACAACGGCGCGTTGTTTAGGGTCTGTTGGAAGAAGTCCTGAGTCCTTTCCGTATTGCTCCACCAGGTAGATTAGCATAGCACGGCTGAAACAATATTAAAATAGTTAAAGCATCTCACATAACTTTATAAATAAAACATTGAACAATTTTTATTCTATTATATTAAACAAACCATCTGCCTCCGTGGCACAGATCATATAAGCACATAATTTCGGCTCCAGAGGCCTTGGGTTCGCAGCCCGGGTTATGCTCTAAATTTGTATGAATAGTATTTGTATTAAAACGATTTCGGTAACTTCAATTAAGACTTATATAATAGTAGATGCAACCCACCAGAGAGGTCCCGCTGGGTGAATACCGTGATGGGCCAGAAGGGCCTAAAATGGGCATCACACACCAATAAGTTTTCATCGGATTTCAATACGATGCCATTGGATCAAAGATTCATGATGCATTGTTTAAACTAAAATATAAAAGTTCAGAACATAACAGCTTTTGTGTCGCTCTCGAGCCTAAGATCATGTGGCTTTTTGCCACATGACGTCAAAGGATAGCTGTGGATTATTTAGTTAAGTTTTATGAAGTATAATTTGTATTATCATTTTCTCCTTTTTTTAAATTCGACCAACTTAAAACCTTAAATAAGAAGTATCATTTTTATTGCGTGAATAAAATTTTAAGTGAAAAAAATCAAGAAGGTCATTTAAACCTAAAGAAGGAATCAGAACTTGAAAAGAAATTGACATGTAAATTGTGGATGAATTATTTACTATTTATCAATAATTAGTGGAGGAAAAACATCAAAAAAATTATCTGCTGATCCATTTCAAAAGCATGTTTTTCCCCCGGTGGAAAAACATTTTTCACCTTTTATGTGGGTCCATTGTGCCCACAAAAAGGATACAAAAAAGTACTTATTAGAAAATCCTTTCTATTCACTTCAACAAAATGTTAGCAATTAAACCAATTTGTTTATATGTATGGCAATTTTCTAATTTTTTACCCTGGTGAAATTTTTAGGAAAATAAATGTTTATTTATTTCCCTGAAGAATAAACAAATTTAAGATTATTTAAACGTTTAAAATTTTACCTTTCAAGGAGGACCATTCCATTATCAACAAGTGTTGGAACGCAGTGCTGAGGATTGATCTGAAACCAGCATAACATCACACCATTAAATATATTTTGTTTCGTCGATAAGTAATAAATAAGTTATTTTAAGAATATGCATTTTAGGACATTAATGCTTAGTTGAAACAAAGTTCTTCGTTTTAAACCCTTGTACTCTTATTTTTTGTTCCTTATCAGACTTACTTCTTTATAAGTAATACAGTACTTTTAAAGTATTGCATAACCCTGCGAAATTTATATGTGATAAAATATATCATAATCTACAATTAGTTGTTTTATTACCAGCGGTACAATTAAATGCCTGATACAAGGAATTTTATTACTGGTTTTATATTGCCTAACTCCTGAGTCATAATACTTAACGAACGAATCAAGTAAAAATGAATCAGCACTAAGCTCGTAGTGGTTACACAGGTCTAGCTTACGGAAAATTACAAGGAAGAAGCATATTATGAGTGGAATTTCAAGGCTAAAACCTCTCACGCTAGAAATACAGGTGTAAAATAGATAACTTTGAAGAAACCTTGCTTCCCTCAATATTTATATACCTTTGTGTAACTTATTTCTAGACAGAATGATTCTAAACAAAGTTTACTCTTTTCTTATTTTATTACTCTTGTAATCTTTGTCTACTTGCTTGCACCCTTACTTTTCATCTTTTACTTTTCATGTGTCAGATATTAAAATGGTTAGATTGTTCTTTTGTAGTGAAAATCCTAAATTTCAAGTTTCTCTATGTAGAGAAACTTGTTATTTAAACGATGTTTATTAATAATTTTTTGGTGAAAATAATATGAAAGTCACTTAGACCTCTTAGGTGCCAATTGTCATATACTTTTGTTAAGATGTTATACTTTAATTATTTATTATCAAGATCAGTTGTTGTTGTAACCTTTCCTCATTTATACCGTAGTTGTAAAGGAAAAGTATAAGTTGTGTTTGCGAAAAAAATCCGATACCGGGATGTCACCGGAATTAGCCGTTTTAGGTGTTTTTAAGACCTTCTGAGTAATTTTCACAAAGGTTTCTGTCTGTGTATGTGTCTGTTATCATCGTATCTCCCAGTGTTAGCGAGTTGAAAATTGGTACATAAATCAATCTTTAGGTTTAGTTGTGGTATCCGGAAAATATTTTTATGAAGTCATTAACCCGCAATAATGACTCACAAAAATTTGGAAACTTCATAAATCGCGAAAACATTTGTCAATCAGTTTAAATTTGGTACGCATGTTGTTTTACATATCACTAACATATGTGCCCCGTTTCGTCTCATTATCAGCATTAGTTTTTATCGAATGACTTGTATAAATAAATTATATCTATGATTTGTGTTGGATCATAAAAGTTAAGCAGCATCGTGCGAGGTCAGTGCCTAGATGGGTGTAACTACTATACGTGTTAACGTAATGTAATGTTAGACGTGCTGTAGTATACATTTAACGACTTGTATATAAGGAAGGATAGACAGAGCAAATCCAATGGGATGAGGAAAAGTTCCGAGGTACCCCGTGTCTGATTTGTTTTTTATCCACTTAAAACTGCCGGATAACTCGCACCGTTTAAACTATTGTTCTTTGTGTCTGAGTATCATTGAATTCTGAATAATATTGTTACAATTATTCAGTATATAGTTCATAGCGGACGCGGACCCTTGCAATAATGCTGATTCATGTGGAAGACAAGGACTTATTTTAGCCCTAGTAATAGATTTATCTCATTTTTGTTTTCCTGGAGCCCTATTGTCCTTACTAGTGGACACTAATTGTCCATAGATCCGGTATCCGGTGGGATTGCCCATTGCCGGGAAGCGCAAACAAGTATCTTCTTTCTTAAGTCTTTTATCTGCATTTGTCTTTACTTTTAAATTAAGTGGTAAATGTCTCGAGTTATATATCGAACACAGAACCTCGAGACCTTTGACGCACATTTTATTAGCTGAAGTTGTTAATTTCCGCTCGAAGTATAATTATTAACGTCTCTTTTAGTCCGTATCTCAATAATTCCCAACAGGAATGTTATTTCACAAAAACAGGTTTATTGAACAAGGTTATTTTTGGGTGGTTCCAGTTAAAGAGAGAGAGAAAGGTTGTGAGGGAAGTACGAGGTACTACGTCTGTCTTTACGGGGGATTTCGTACGTCAGACTGTAAAACTTGTTGATTAGTCATGCACCGGCTGGAAGGAATTGTTTTTCCATTCCTTAATTGCCAACTCAATGCCGTAATATCTTTAATTTGTTTGAAGGCCTTATATTAAATTTGATTCTTTCAATATTTTTCTTTAAGGATACTAAAAACACAACTTCAAACGTATAGTTAGTTTTGTTGGATGAGTTTTAACATTTAGTTTTGCTTTTCATTGACTGCCATTGGAATATGCCAAAAGTATCCTGTTCTGTCCACCCTGAACAATTATTTTCTGATTTGTCTAATTAGAGCTATAGGCAAATCGTTTCATAAGCCTCATGAAAGGTTTTTCACAGTTTTGTATTTAAAAATCGTTATGTTTTTTTGAGTCCCGCAAAACTCCTACTACGTTCATGCTAGATTCTTAAAAGTCCTTTCCTTGCTTATTTTTAAAAGTATTTTATTAATACCTTCTTCTGTAAGAAAGAATTACAGAAGTACTGCTCTACATAGTCTATATAGTATTGCTCTCTTACAGCCGTTCTTTTTTGATGATATATGTATAATGATGATAATAATGCCCGTTTAGGGCCTTGAGATCCATCAGGGATAAACCCTGCAAGAACAACCGCAGGTAGTAAAGGCAAGTGTTACGCTTCAATTGTATTCTAAAGTTGTCGATAATTTATTTAAACAATAATCTTATATAATCTGAGAGCGTAACCGGGAATGCGAACTCTAGACTTCTCAAAGGTCAGTGTAAAGATTAACGCTCTAATAACCGCGACCAAGGAGGCGGCATACATTGGGGAAAAGGGCATATTTTGATGATAACAGTTATTAACTAAGGCAAGCAATTTTGGAGATGACTATAATAGATAAATTTTAGAATTCATAAAATGAGATAAATAATGAGATAAGATAATTATTACTATGAGATACATTTTATTTATTGCATTCCCAATATTCATGATGTATTGAATAATAAAAATAGAATTTCCTTTGCTGCTTATGAAAAAATTTCATTTGATTTATTGTGGTTTCTGCGGTCTAGAAGAGAAGGTATTAGTTACATAAACGACTCAGAATTAGATTATTATTTATGAGTTTATATTGGAATTTGTCGTTTATCCTTGCTCTTCCCATTAGCAATGTCCAATGATTCATTTTCTTGGAACCACGCTGAGGCACAGGCGTCTGGATTACTAAGACTGGGTTTAGTGGGTTTAATCAGCTTATGACCTAATTTTCAGAAGACAAAACACCTTCTGAAAATTTAGGTGTTCCGGTGGTGCGACCACGTCAATATAGATAATGAATCTGAAGTATCGCTTCTACTCTTCAGAAATGCTGGGTAGATGGTATACGTAGTACAGACAGGTAAGGTTCTTTAGTTCAGTTTTGTTGGGAACAGTGTTTTTATTCATGATGTCCTCCCCCAGTGGAAGGGAAACATCAGATTCATCATCTACATTGACGCGGTCACCGCAGAAAGACCTATATTTTATGACAATAATCGCGAAAGCCTACATAGTTAATTATAACGCATCTAATCTTACATGATGTCATCTTATGATAATGTCGTGTAAGGAAAATAAGCTTACATTAATTTAATGTCCTTTAATATAATTACTACCTTTATATTCTACAATTCTATTGAGTTTAGTGGTTTAAGAACAGAAAAAGGAGGAAAAGTTGTCAGTAAGCAAATAGGCCTACGGATTTTATCACCTCCTTTCTGCCTTGTAAATAAAAACGGTGCACGGTAATTTATACTCATAAAATCGTAAAATATAAAAGCTATGTACTCAATACACATAGAAAATCACTGAAATTGTTGACTCTTCCTCTTTAGTTTATTACTTAACGGTATTATATAAATGCCAGTCACTCTATTTCACACGTTCAATTGTTTCAATTTTGCAAACAGAACCTACGCTAATATTGACGTCATTTAATAGTATTTGATCTTTTCCGCTTTTTAATAAGTGATAAAGAGTAAATCCTAATTTACTGTTCTCAAATAATAATAATAATAATAATAGAACACTTCAGAATTATATATTTAATTAATTTATTTAATGTGAATCTATTCTGAATTTGTGAGAAATATCTACTTAAATCGTTGGACCAGACCATAGTGTTTTCTATAGGCTCCAAATGGCCCTTAAGAGTTAAGTATTTGAAACTTTTTGCCAGTTCCCTTGAAATTGATATTAAATCTTAAGCTTCCTTGCAATTTAAAAGATTATCATAATTGATATAATAAGGTACACAGAAGTTGTCAATGGCTGAGTTATGTGATTACAGAGACGTAAACGAGTTTTTAAGTGTCAGTGTTGTCATGTAATGCAGGGTTACATATAATGATATATTATTACATGGATTTGGCTATATATGGAGCAAGGTCTAGTTTTTCAGTATAAGTTGGCAGCGAAAGTTAAATAACAGCTAGGAATGAAATTGTGGGATGGAACGTAGGATGCATTATCCAGTTTTGAATAACTGGCAACTATTTTGCATAGGGAAACACGGAAATAGTTTATTAAGCTGAGATTTAGTTTTCGACCATTTTCTATATTAATACAGCGCTGCAAAGATAGTTTATTTCCTCAAGATTGGTTTTTGTCTAATTACAAATGAAAACGGACCTAAGCGGTCATCATTAGCGCTGTATGTAGTTGAGCCCTAATCAAAACAAAGACTGAGTTAGCTAACTTATTGATTACTAAGCCTAACTATTAAACTACGCTACACCGAGATGACTTAGTTTAAAGACTTAGCTTACAAACTAAGGCTATTTAGCTAAATAGCTTACTCCAACAAATATAGGTTGACACTTAAATTTATAACCTCACTGTGCAATGTTGAATATGATACATACCTTGAGAAAGTCAGGTGACATATGTTCTCCTTTCATCAAATCAAGGAGCTTATGGTTTAACTCAACACCAACTGCAGCGGCTGCTAGTAAGACAGACCTGCATGGTGAGCTTCCTGGTGTGTAGTAGTAATCGATAGTCATCTGCAAAATATAATTTATTAACTATTATGGTCAGGAAATTTTTAAAAATGATGTTTATCATTTTAAATTATCAGTTTTTCCAACTTCTAGCAAAATAGGTTAAAATTTTGAATATTGAATGTATGAAAATGTTTGGGTTTTTCTTAAAGGGCAATGGTAAGAGAAGTATTTTCCGTTCTTGGCTAAACTTTTGCTCATCTCTTACTTCCTCCAATGCCCTACCATAAAATTCCAAAAATTCAATTTTTGTCAAAAAATAATTTTTCATGCAAATTTTTGGGTAGAAGTTCCAAAATATTTGACATAGTTAATAGTTCGTACTTTAGAAAATTTACTCAGCTTTCCAACGAGACCTATTTCATTATTCTAGCTTGAACAGTTTAAACTATTAACAATTTTATTGACGCGAGGTCAAATGATTTTTTAAAAATATTAAATTTGACCTTGTGGGGAAAACGCTTGGAGATTGGGGTTATATTATAGGACATTTTTTGTTTCCTCTTGAGAAGTACTATCACCTCCTCTTTGGTGGACACTTTTTTAACACCCTGTATATATTACAATATCATCTGGGTATTATTTTACAATATCTAAGTAGTAAAAGTACTTTCGAAGGACATTAAGTACATGGAAAATCAACCTCAAAGCTTAAAAATTAACTTAAAAAAGCTGTTTATAACTAGTTCTATAGGACTTGTTGGCATTTACGAGCTGAATACTTTATAGGATTACAAATTCTTTATTTTTGTGCTACCTCAAAAACATATTAAGATATGTTTTTCTGAAGTTTCATAAAATTGATTTAAAATCTAAAATGCTAATTCTTGTTTTTTTCTAAAAATATTCTTTTCGCTTTCATTCAAAAGTTACATTTGCTACTTATCTATTTTGTAGAACTACAGAGGTATCAACCCTCGTGAACACAGGGTTGAATTGACGGGGATTCAACACCTGATTTGTTGGTCTAGGTTTAAACCGATGTTTTATTGGGGTTAAATCGTTGAATTTTTATTGCAGTTATGGTAAAAGTTTTAAAGTTATTCTTAATGTAGGAGTAATGTTATTTAGGATTGAGAGTGAAAGTTATGATATTTATGTAACTTAATCTTATTGTTGGTCTAGACTCAGATATTTTAGAAGACAGGTCGATGACCTGACAGTATTATTTTATTTTAATTTTGTCTATTTGTTTAGTCAGTTCATTTTTACTTCTACCCCTCATATGTTTCTATGGGTAAATAATATAAGTACATTAATCAATTGGTCTGAAATTGCTAAAATTAAAAGAAAAGAGTGTGTGTAGAAAAGACAACAAAATATAATGTAACACACTCGGCATTAGATATTATAATTTTTGACTGTCTTGCTTTCTCTTCTTTCACAAGTGCTCAGATGTTCTTCACATTGTTGCAATAATGTTTATTGAAAAATTAACATTCTAAGAAATAGTTCGTAAATTAATTATTTCAGCCTTGACTTTTATTCCGTCCTACGCTAAGTATATTTAAATAGTATCTAATTAATTCAAATTCATTAATTGAATTTAAATAATCTACAGGCAGTAATTATTTAATCTATTTAATGTAAGTTATAAATACATAAGGCTGATTTATTAACTGCAATTCATTAGTAACACTGACTTGACTATAAATTATAACAAGCTATTTTATTAAATGTTAAGTAATACAAAATTAAATATTTGAAAAAGTTACTTGTCATCTCCATCGATAGTTTTGTTTGTATCAATGTTTCACAATATTAATCCCAGAATTCTAACTTGGAGGTGAATCCTTACGCTCAACAAAACACGCTGAGGAATCCAGCATTGGGGTTTTTAAGCATACAGTAACCATATGCTTCGTCCGTTCCGCTACACAATATTATGTTTATCGTTGGTTTTTGTTATAATATTTTTTGGAATGTAATTTTTTTACGTCCTCTCGAGCAAAGTTTATGTAACTTAAACGAATCACGAGGTTTGGATAACCAAGTTTTTCTAACCTCAAATAACAAGAACCTTCGTTCGAAAAAGAAGTAAGCGAGATACTTGCAGCCCTACCAAGATGACAGCTTCATATTAAAAAAAATCTTTCGTTTTTTGTTGCTTCGAATGGGACTGCGCTGACTTCCTTTTACCCAATAATATATTTTTCAAACGTAATAATGTAATACGATAATTGAATGCAAGTCATTTATCTATAATTTATTAAGGCTCTAAGAGAACGAGCAATCTATAACAAAATTTAATTACGTTTCTGCCTGTATTCTTTGATTTTTGTCTCTTTTTATCTTGGGACTGCCTCTTCGAAGATGTAGTTATTGAAAAAATTCAATTATTCTGTCGTAAAATTCTATGTATATTTAATAAGATAAAATTCGTGATGAGATAAAATCGAATAATTGTGATATTAGGATAATTTAGTTTTAGAAGATTTCACAAACAAATAAACTTGAGATTATGTAGTTTATTGAGTTTACATTATTATAAAGTTTAAATTATAAATTATAGGGTTTACATACGTGCTGTGTTATTAATCATAAGGTATCTAAGTAAAATTATGCTGATATTATGTAAATAAAGCAAAATTGTAAATATTTCAAATTAATTAATCTAAGTATTTATTATAGTTTAAATGGGAATTGGAAGTCTCTAAGATGATGAAATGTTATTTTTTATTTTTACCTCTTACATTTATACGTCTTATCACATAGAGGTATTAGAGATATAGATATAATACAAAGTGAATGTGAGAGTAATTAAGGAGAGGCCATAGATCACCAAGCAAGTAGGCCACGTTTTTGGCCCTTTTTGCTTACTCCCTTAGGTCAAGATAGTGTTCTGCCTTATGAGTCCTAGTGCAGGTATTTTGCGTCTAATCCACAGAAGATATGTAGCTTTATTGTGAGTTTCTGAAGCTTTAAAAGAGACAACCCGTGCCCTACTGCTATACTAAGCTTTCCTGCTCTCAAAACTATAAGGGAATCATGTATATATTTTTTATGTGAGATACTATTAAGGTTCCTAAATTTTGCCTAACCCAGTTTCATTTATGGTAGGGATCTTTTACGAGTACCTGACATCGCACAGGCTCGGAACCGCCGGCTTAACGTCCTTTTCAAAGGACATAAAAGAAGGCTCGGGAAAGCATTCCCATCTCTCGCTTTAAAATCCTGGAGGCCCTACCATGGCTATTACATTACTGTGACCCCTATTAAGATAGATATAAATAAGATATAGAGGTGTAAGAACATAGCTGATACCTTTTGGCGATCTGTAGCAGTCCTAAGAGAGCTATAACGAGTTATAGTTATACTTAACTTCAAGTAGTATAGTATTATGCTATACTATACTACACTCTTTGATAAAATTGTCTTAGAGTAAGCTTTTCTTATAACCTAACCTTATTGAAGATTATACCTCACTGTCATCTCTAATTATCTCGCAATACCTCTTTGTCAAAATCAAAATTTACGATAGGTTTATCTTAAATCAGGATTTAAGATTTTATTTTATAAATTTAAAAAAAAAATCTTAATACGAGAACTTTTGAATAGAACTAAAGTGAACCGTTTAGAAGATACTCTGTTCTGTTCGTGACTTGACCTATGGTAAATCTTGATTTTATAAGCAGGTAGATATTTCCTCTTGAAAAATAGTTGGGTTGTCTACCCAGCAGCCTGCCCTAACCTGCAGCTATAAGTAAAATTACATCATACTGTATAACCCCCCATCTTTGGTTTGAATATGTACAGACTTGAGGCACAGTCTATTTAAAAACCTACAACCCGTAATATAAAACTAAAATTTTCTTGTAACCTAACAGTTTAGGTTACAAGATCATTGTATTTTCGCCACAAAGAACGGTCAAATTAAGTTCACATAGAAGATTTAAATATACAATTCCTTTTTTTGCCTTTTTAGTAAAACTTTATAAGGGATATATTTAAATCTAAACCCAAGCACTGCACTGATAGCCTGTAGGTCATCAGTTCCTTGATAGTATTAGTTGTAGACTCTCTACAACTTACTTGTGACCTAAGACTTTTACTGACCAACTCCTTTTGTTTGTTACCCGGGAGTACCTTCGTATAGAAAATATTTTTAAGACAAGGTTTCTTTAAGTATAAATATATTAATTCTTCTTATACAACGTAAGGGAATTTTCAAATAAAATTACTTAAGGTAGAGACAGGAAAGGGGATGGTATTTCAAGATTATAGCCTCTGAACGCCTGAGGTACTCTAGACCAGTGGCT
Source organism: Microvelia longipes (assembly GCA_018340805.1). Classification (NCBI taxonomy): domain Eukaryota; kingdom Metazoa; phylum Arthropoda; class Insecta; order Hemiptera; family Veliidae; genus Microvelia; species Microvelia longipes. The sequence goes on along the minus strand of JACMZG010000022.1, from coordinate 32,941,635 downwards.
CGTATCAAGAGGGCCGCGGAAGGGTTCTTGGGGGATAATTGCTTAAGTTTCTAATTTATTTAAAAAAAAAAGTGTTACAATAAGAATTGAAATTTTTTATAGAGGGGGGTTTCCTCCTCTCTTGTCTAATGTACCGTGGCTTTTTAGTGGGGTCGTGGTTACCAAAAGGGTAAGAACCATTGCTCTAATCTAGACGTTTAGCATAGAGTTGAAATCTGTTCACTTGAGTTATATTAGTCTTTTATTAAATCTTAACAAGTTTAATACATTTTTTACTTGTACTGTTTAAAACCTGGCCGAAGAGTTACAACGCCGAGACAGTCGGGAAACGAACCAGTCAATGCACCCAACCGGTTTTTAACTTAATTAATAATTAATTATCGATCTATATTTATTTATAGATTTAAACTATAGCATAAACGACTTTAATGCTAAAAATTTATTCTATTGGTCAATTATGAGTCATAAACTTATAATTATATTGGCTCTATTTTACTCGCCATATTGAGTATTATTTTCATAATAGCACGCAGTTGTTTTATTTACTTAGTTAAGTACGACTAAAATACAACTGTTTTAATTATTATTTAGGCTAAAAGTTGTATCATCGTTGCATTATATCGATGGAGGAAATATATATTGATATCTCTTAATACTTTACTGATTGTTATTGATCAGTTATATGGAATAGATCAAGCCTGGCCCGACTCCTAAGAGACTAATACATAGAGGGAGGACATAGTTAAAATAACACAATGATGAGGTGTCTAGCAGTGTGAGTTTCCATTGGATGCCACAAAGATACTAATACTAGTATTAGTGTCTTTGGGATGCTATAACTGACTCCTACTATTAGTGTTATTATTGACATACATAACATAACGTATTCGTTTTTTACTTATACATTTGAAAATTTACTTATATCGTAGCAGCATATGCCACTTATGTAAACTAGTAATATTACAAACAATGCAGTGTTTACATTGTTATAGGTGTCTTTCCTAAACACTCTTTTTCTTTTAATTTTAGCAATTTCATTGAACTTAATATTATTTGAAACATATGAGGGGTAGAAGTAAAAATGAACTGACTAAACAAATAGACAAAAAAATAAAAATAATACTGTCAGGTCATCGACTGTCTTCTAAAATATTCTGAGTCTAGACCAACAATAAGATTAAGTTACATAAATATCATAACTTTCACTCTTAATCCTATTGTAGTTTTCTTATTTTTAAAGAACTTTAGGCTAGGGACGACCCTGAATCGTGACCAGTCTTTGGCTAAGCCCCTGCAATCAATGTCAGTAGTTTTTCATGGCTTAGGCTTTACGATTACCTCATTGGGTAGAAGTTAGCACAGTAGCAGCTTTGACCGTATCATTTTTCATATAACGGTATCATTTTGATGGAAGACTTTTCATTCTTTTAGCATATTTTTTATCAGAAATTAATACTTATCATGTCGTTCGTACTATTTCCTTAAACAAGTTCTTAAACGAAATGGTTACCCTTTATCATTCTGTAACCAAGAAGAAATCATAACTCTCTAAAAGCGTTTTTTTCTTTAACTATAATTTAGAAACTTTTAAATACAGTGCTTTGTCAATGATGTCATATTATTATAAAAGAAACTGACATGTGGACCAGTTCTATTGCATAGAATAGTATTGTTTTTCCCAACTTCTATTGTTTATTTTTTGGCTTTACTTCGTCGGCGAAAAATAAATATCGTTATCGTAAGAAGTGTTGCTAAAATTCAGAATTAATATGTGTAATAATAATTCACGAATAACCCTATTTCTTTAATCTATTTGAGCTTATACAGCTTTAAATTACTTCAGATTTGAGTGTATGGTAATAAAAGCTTTTTTTGGAAAAAGAAAAATGGTTTAATGAATTTATTGCGTGATTTTCATATTTTACCTTATTTTTACTTTTATAGGATTAGCTATTTTAAGTTAAAGGTGTCTTTGATCGCTAGTTTCATGTATTTTACTAAGGTTATAGTTACAAACAGGTGAATATATATATTTATATATATATATATATATAATTATATATATATATATATATATATATATGTATATATATATATATATATATATATATATATATTTATATATATATATATATTATATATATATATATATATTATATATATATATATATATATATACTTTTCTTACAAATATTTTTTTCGTAATTAGAGGCCTCGATCCCTTTAATTTTCGTTATCGAAACAACTATAGCAACAACAACTATACCTTAGCAGCTATACTTTACTACTACTATATAGTTAGTTGACGATTAATTCATTATTTTAAACACACACACACATAAATACGTAATATATATATATATATATATATATATATATATATATATAATATATATATTATATATATATATATATATACACATACCTTTTCCTCAACTAAACAGCAAGCTTTTGGATTAACAGACTATGTCTCATGTCTCACATCACATCGAAAATCATCACACCCTCAAAAATAAACAGCGGCTGGTATCGACGGTAGCTTATTCTTCAATCTCTTCTTTAAATTTAAACTTTGTTACGATATATTTATTTGGTATTGAAGGCATCGATCCTTAAAATTTCCGTCATCAAAACAATTCGTATACGCGTAATTTTTAGATATAATCTCGCTTTATCACATAGAGGAGGATATTGTTTGTATTTTATCAAGATAATAAGAGTACATTAGAGTAATCCACCTTATTGATTTTGTGAAGTCGTTATAACATACACTTAGAATAATTTTGCACGATTGCATGATCTATTCCATACTAGAATTGCAGTGACCTTGATAATTATTATAAGGCTACTATTAAAGGTGTGGTCTGAAGGTTGTTATGTCAATTTGTCATACATTTCTCATCTTTTTCCCTTTAATTTCTCGTGAAAAAACTCTCTTTAATGTAATGGATCTTTTAGCGAACTTCCAAACAAATTTTTATTTATTTATTTTTATAGAATGAATTGAAATACTAATTCTGGAAGAAGTGAAATGTAATTTGGCACAAATGTTAAAAGAACTTGTTAATGTGTTTACTGCAAGTTAAAGATGCAGTTGTAGGATCAGCAACTGTCGATAATTGATGTTGGATTTACGTATTCCTAAGCCGGCTTTAGCTAACTATCATTATACTTATAAGGTTCGCTCTGTTTACTGAGACTAAAATCTATCTATCCCACCATAAGTTATTCATCTCACTAGAAGTTATCCATTCCACTAGAAGTTATTCGTCCCACTAGGAGTTATCTATCCCAATAGAAGTTATTCATCCCACTAGAAGTTATCTATCCCACTAAAAGTTTTTCATCCCACTAAAAGTGATCCATCCCACTAGAAGTTATCCATCCTACTAGTAGTTATTCATTCCTCTAGAAGTTATCCATCCTACTAGAAGTTATTCATTGTTGTAACATTAGAGCTCAAGTGATATCGTTAAGCCGTAGTTTAAAAGATAGAAAGTAAAGGTATTTAACATAATATCATGACTAGATATGTTATATATTGCATATGTTATATATATTTTGTTATATTGCATCATGTTAAAGAAGCAATTGAAGAATCAGCTACCGTGGATTCCTGCTGTTGGACGGTAGCTCATTCTTCAATGGTTCCTTTAACTTAATGTAAATATAACATAATTAATTTTAAAACGGCCAGTCATGTTAACATGTTAAGTACCTTTTCCTAAACTAAACAGCAAGCATTTAGATTAACAGACTGTTAATCTAAATGTTAATGTATCTAAATGATAATCTAAACAAGACTGTTAATGTTTCACTCATAGAATCACACCCGCAAATATAAACAGCTGCAAGTATCAACGGTAGCTTATTCTTCAATCGCATCTTTAACTCTTTAATCCTATTCAACTCTTTTAACAAAATTATCTCTTTTTTAGGATATTTGATTAGGCAATCAACAAGTTGTTACTCTATTTCTCACTCTCTCTCTCTAACTCTCTGCCGTTTTCATTATTTAGTTCTATTAGTATATAATTTTACCTATTCTTAATCTCTTCCGTTTTTACTTTTATCTCTAACTAATATTTCAATAACAATATATATTCGATATCATTTGTAAACAGGATGATAGTTGGTATCATGTAGTAAGAAGTTAGTATAAGTTGTACGCATATTCTATGCCTACTAATATAACTAATTGTATACTTGTAGCACACAAATACTACAAGTCCTAAAACCACTTGTAAATTATTTAATAAAATACTAACAAAAAGTTGTACATTAAAAAAACCGACTATGTATAACCAATTATAACTGTAGTGCACAAATACTACTGGTCATAAATATTTGGCATTGGCTTTGATACATTGCACCATTGATTTGGTTAATACTCTCTTAGAAGAGAGTATACAGAGCTATAACCTATATATATATAATATATATATTATAATATATATATATATATATATATATATATATATATATATATTATATATATACGTATGTATGTGTGTGTGTGTGTTTAAAAATAATGAATTAATCGTCAACTAACTATATAGTAGTAGTTGAGTATAGCTGCTAAGGTTATATTATATATATATATATATATATTATATATATATATTTATAATATATTATATATATATTATATATATATTTATATATATTATATTATATATATAATATATATATATATATATATATATATATATATAACTTTATAGTAAAATCTATAGTTAAGTAATTACAAATTTATTCAATTAATTATGCACGTGTGGGAAATAAATATTTGTATTAATAAATTTAACAAATACAGAACAATAATAATTGTAAAAAAAAAAATTTTCACTGTTATTTATTTATTTATACAATTAATTATACACGTGTGGGAAATAATAAATATTAATATAAATATAGAAACGACGATGAAAAAAACAGTGTAAATAAATTTATTTTTCACTGTTACGAATAATTAATGTCTATGGCCTTTAATGTAAAGGAAAATGTCGGGTGCAGGGTAATTCGGAACTTTTCTTTATAATATCGGATTCCCTACGCTTATCCTCACTACTTCAGACTCGCTTCGCTCGTCCGCAGACTGCAAAAGTCACCAAATTTAGTCAAAATATTACTGTCTTCAGACAATAATTACATTTGTTTTGTTCCTAGCAGTTACCCATCCATGCACTAACATCGCTCGATGGTACTTAAATATATGATCAACAAAAATTGTAGAAATACTTGCTGTATTGAAACGAAACTTAGTATACTTATTTGTTATGTAAAGTAATACACTTCTAAATTTTAACTTGGTACTTGCATGTGTTCCAATTTTTTAAAAAACGTTTACAAGTCATTTGATGAAAGTGGAACTAGTGCTGATAATGATAATAAGACGAAACCTGGCACATATGTTGGTCTTTTACATAACTGCATTTGTGGTGAATTTCAAATCAATCAAAACGTGATTTACGCGTTTTTATGAATTTTCAACATATTTGCTGACGTCATAAAAATGTTTTCCGGATATGTTAACCAAGTTTTAGCTCTCTAGCGTAAATTCGTTGGGAGACCGATACACATACATTCATACAGACAGCCAACTTTGTAAAATCTACTCAGGGAGTAGACAATGGACTCCACAATGCAGCCAACTTTACGGAATACTCAGGGAGTCTTAAAAACGGATAATTTAGAAGAGATTTAGTTTTCGGATTTTTTGAGCTTCGGTATAAATGTAGAAAAATATAAACGTATTGTTCTTATTTTAATTAAATCGTTCTATTAATTTTTAATATTTTGCAGTTAATTTTTATTTTCACATTGCTATAGTAGTGGAACTATAACTAACTAATATTTTATATAAATTATACTAACCTTTATTATTTTTTTTGTAAGAAACAAATAAGGGGTTCTCTGGATAGTTCCTATTTAACTTTCTGAGTCTAACTAAATTATTATTATGTAGTTATAGTGGTGAACCGGCCGGCTTGTACTGCGCATGTCTATATATCCCCGCCAAGCTGGCTTCAAATCAAAATACTACATAACTTAAGTGCACTCACTAAGTAAAACTATTTTATAAAGAAAATGAGAATAAAAATAATATGTCAATCCAATCTTATTGGAAATTCAGCAATATTTTAATTTTTCGAAATACATTTTTATTTTCCCTTGTTGGCAGTTGAAGAAATCTTTAACATAAACTGTTTAGGAGATTAGTCATTTTGAAATAATATTTGACATAGCAAAATCTTTATACATATGCCTTAAGAACAAATGTTACATGACTATAGTTATAATCTTAGATCTTGACACCTGAAGATTCTATATCAAAAATTCTAATATTATTATCGACACTTTCCAAGTAATAATCATAGTATTGTTTAAAAATTACATAGATTTAATTTAAATTACATACAGCAGTGTTTAATAGATCTTATTGTATTTCATTTATTATATGTATTGTAATTAAAATTTGTGTTTCCAAAAAGTTTATTTAGTACAATTTTTGAATTGTAAAAGTTGAAACATTTATAAAAAAATGTTTCGATAAAATATTTCTTTTAATCATTCTTCAGGAATATTATCTACATTATTTTTTAATAACTATTGGCTTTAAATTGGTGTTGTTTAATTTAAAAGATAATCATTGACATGAGTAAAACAAAAATTTCAACTTCGTATTGTATATTGTGCAGTACAAAAAATAATAGAAAAAGGTTTTACGATTTATTTTAAAATAAGAAAAAAATCAAATGTTTTAACTAACTTAAGAAATAATTAAAATCTTTAATTTTTTTTAAACTTCATGTGGATATCAATTATTACTTTTTAATTTAAATTTTTATTAATATTGTCGGTCATATATATATTCCAGGTCTTATAGTTCCTATTACTCATTTCATTTTATTTGACTCAGATCCTAGGAAAAGTAATTATATACATCAACAGTATTGGTCTCATAATTAGTATAAGTTATGTGTTTGGGCGCTTAAGAGACAAATGAAACTTTAGATGTTATATTTAAACAATATTTCGCTCTTCATCACACAGAGCATTTTCAAGTTATTAAAATCTACAAAAGAAAAACAGATAAACCATAATTACACTCAATAAAGTTATTACAAGAATAAAGATTAGAAAATACATATTATTTAAGTCATGCAGAGCTATTTGAAATAAATAATTATTAAATTAAATACTTACTTGTATGTTTTTATCATTATTTTTCTATTTACTAAGACTGAGTTCTAGATTAAATCAAGTGTCCGACATATTAATTTTAACCTCAGCTGAGAACTGTTATTCAACAAATTATTTAGTTATTAATTAACTCTCTTGAAATCTTTGTTTTAATTATTATTTTGGATGCTCATTTGTCTTTCTTTTGATCTTTTACAACAAATGTATAGAAATTATTGATATGCATTTCGATTTCATTTACCTCAGTAAGTTTCTTTGATTATTTTTCAATGAATTTTAATATTTTAGCACTGTTATCATTAATTTGACTTTTCTTTCCTTTTCTTCTAATTTATTTTTAACTTTTTAGGTTTTTGGACCTGATCTTTTTCTTTTTAATTTTCGACTTAGTTAGTTAATATAGCCTAACTTTAGTAAGTATTTTAATTTAATAATTATTTATTTCAAATAGCTCTGCATGACTTAAATAATATGTATTTTCTAATCTTTATTCTTGTAATAACTTTATTGAGTGTAATTATGGTTTATCTGTTTTTCTTTTGTAGATTTTAATAACTTGAAAATGCTCTGTGTGATGAAGAGCGAAATATTGTTGTTTAAATATAACATCTAAAGTTTCATTTTGTCTCTTAAGCGCCCAAACACATACTTATACTAATTATGGAGACCAATACTGTTGATAATGTACCTAATGAATTGGCACGGCGCAGGATGCCAAACTTCCAACAACGCAAAAACGATGCTGAAAAAGAGATGACTAAACTTACACACGAAGTCGACATGGAACTTCGACGAATTATAAGCTTTAATTATTCTTTAAAAAAACATATTTGGGATTTAAAGAAATTGTACACAAAATTAAGTCATGCCGAAGCTAAAAAGTACTATTTATTTGTTCATAAAAATAGTAACACTATACCACCCCATATAAATAACATTGGAGATAAGGCTAGAGCTATTTTTGATAAAACTTTCCTACTTGAAGTTAAAAAAAGCCATGTTATTGGTAAGATTGATCATCAATTATTGTTGTTAGACCTTAAACAAACCCATTGGAAACTTAACCGGATTAATAAATTAATATCTAAAAAACTAGATTTTATTAATAATAATGAGATCAAAAATCAATTATCTAATGTTTTGACTAACTATAAAACTAGATTAGTAGATGTAAATAAACAAAAACAAGATCTAAAGATTGAATTTAGGATAAATAAAGGTCGGAGTACTGAAAACAAAAGTAATAATAAACAAATGGATTTTCTGTCAATGTACAATAATATTAATAAAAATAACTGGATTAAAAACACCAGTAGTATAGACATTCCTACTCCCGTCAAAAACTTCTTATCTCTTGGCCACAATTTCAACCTAATTCCTAAAAAGCTTAAAAACGAACTTACTAAAATTATTGTAGATGTTGAATATACCCTTAACTTATTAAAAACTTCTAGTAATCATGTTCAAGCCTTGAGAAGCAGGTTGATAAATAAAATTTCTAATTTCCAAAATAAACATAAAGATCATTCTTCTTTCCCAATTGGATCATTAGAGCGCCAAATATATATGGATTCAGTCACTACACGCCAATTTATTAAAAATAATAAGGACATCGTAGTCTGTAAAGCTGACAAGGCAAAAATCACTGTAGTTATGGATAGAGAACAGTATAATAATAGTATGTTGGCACTTCTTAATGACCCTAACACGTATGTAATGGTTGATTCACAGAAGGAAGAGCTGATTGACTCAATAAAAAAAGAGTATGATGTACTCCTTAGTAAACTAGTAGAGAAAAAGTTTATAACAAAGACAGAAAAAAGATCTTTAAACATCAACAGCTGCATATTAGGTAGAATGTATGGACTCCCCAAGACGCACAAAGATGGAAACCAATTAAGACCTATCCTCGATGGTACTAACACACCTCCACAAAAATTAACTAAATATTTAAATCCTAGTTTAAACAAATTAAATAATAACAACCAATATGACAACAAAAGTGTTTTTCAGTTTAAGGATAGGATTAAAAATGTCAGACTCAAAAATGATGAAGTTATGGTCTCTTTTGACGTGAAGTCTCTTTTACGAATGTACCTTTGGAGGAAGTTTATAACCTTATTAGACTCAATTGGGACCAGATAGTCACTGAAACTAATATTAAATGTGTGGAAACTTATCTTGAATGCATCAAATTCTGTTGCAGCCATACTTATTTTACCTTTAATAATATAATTTACAAACAAATTGACGGTTTACCTATGGGGGGGAGTATGTCTGTAAATTTGAGTGGAATATTTGTAAACCATGTACTTAACACCATTCTCACGAGGACGAGGTACAAACCTATTATAGTTTGCAAATATATTGACGATTTATTTTTGGTTATGAGAGCTAGACATGTGGAATTTTTGGTGAATGAATTAAATAGTTTTCACCCAAATTTTGAATTCACCGTTGAGAAGGAAGAAAACAAGAGAATAGATTTTTTGGATGTTACGGTTATTAAAACGGATGAAGGCCACTTAAAGACCAAATGGACCAATAAAGTGTTAAAGGTAATAGGTTTTTGAATTATAAGTCTAACCATCCTCTAAGCCAAATTAACAATACTGCGTACAACTTTATACGACGAGCTATAGAACTGACAGATGAAGAGTTTATGATGGAAGTCAAAACGATGGTTTTTAAGAAATTGCTGGCCAATTTTTTCCCAGTTAAACATATAAGATCACTTTGGTACAAGGCTCTAGCTCATATTAACAACCCATCTAATCGAGAACCTGAACCTGAACCTACTAATGCAGTGAAAAGTATTTATTCTGGGCTAACATACATTAAAGGCTTATCCCACTCTATTAGTAGAACTTTCAAGAAGTACGACTGCCCTGAAGTCAAATTTGGTCTTAAACCAGTAAATAAGATAAGCAAATATTATTTCACTCCTTTAAAAGATAAATTAAATATAAATGACACAATGGGCTTTGTATATAAAGTTCCTTGCCATGACTGCCCTGGTCAATACATAGGTGAGTCAAGACAAACATGGCTTAACAGGAAAACTCAACATGAGGCTAATGTTAGAAGTACAAAAAACCATACAGCTTTAGCTAAACATGCCCACGAACTTAACCATAAATTTGATTTTGAGGAAACTAAGATAGTAGATCGGGAAAGCAACAATTTCAAGAGACGTTTTCTAGAAGCCTTACATATATCCAAAGAAATAATAATATTAATTTCAAGAAGGACTCTAAGGATAACAAGTATTATGCAGGTATTTTAAATAACCTGAATTAAAACAGCTTTCTAGTTGTTGTTTGTATGTTTATCATTATTTTTCTATTTACTAAGACTGAGTTCTAGATTAAATCAAGTGTCCGACATATTAATTTTAACCTCAGCTGAGAAACTGTTATTCAACAAATTATTTAGTTATTAATTAACTCTCTTGAAATCTTGTTTTTAATTATTATTTTGGATGCTCATTTGTCTTTCTTTTGATCTTTTACAACAAATGTATAGAAATTATTGATATGCATTTCGATTTCATTTACCTCAGTAAGTTTTCTTTGATTATTTTTCAATGAATTTAATATTTTAGCACTGTTATCATTAATTTGACTTTTCTTTTCCTTTTCTTCTAATTTATTTTTAACTTTTTAGGTTTTTGGACCTGATCTTTTCTTTTTAATTTTCGACTTAGTTAGTTAATATAGCCTAACTTTAGTAAGTATTTTAATTTAATAATTATTTATTTCAAATAGCTCTGCATGACTTAAATAATATGTATTTTCTAATCTTTATTCTTGTAATAACTTTATTGAGTGTAATTATGGTTTATCTGTTTTTTTTTGTAGATTTTAATAACTTGAAAATGCTCTGTGTGATGAAGAGCGAAATATTGTTGTTTAAATATAACATCTAAAGTTTCATTTTGTCTCTTAAGCGCCCAACACATAACTTATACTAATTATGGAGACCAATACTGTTGATAATGTACCTAATGAATTGGCACGGCGCAGGATGCCAAACTTCCAACAACGCAAAAACGATGCTGAAAAAGAGATGACTAAACTTACACACGAAGTCGACATGGAACTTCGACGAATTATAAGCTTTAATTATTCTTTAAAAAAACATATTTGGGATTTAAAGAAATTGTACACAAAATTAAGTCATGCCGAAGCTAAAAAGTACTATTTATTTGTTCATAAAAATAGTAACACTATACCACCCCATATAAATAACATTGGAGATAAGGCTAGAGCTATTTTTGATAAAACTTTCCTACTTGAAGTTAAAAAAAGCCATGTTATTGGTAAGATTGATCATCAATTATTGTTGTTAGACCTTAAACAAACCCATTGGAAACTTAACCGGATTAATAAATTAATATCTAAAAAACTAGATTTTATTAATAATAATGAGATCAAAAATCAATTATCTAATGTTTTGACTAACTATAAAACTAGATTAGTAGATGTAAATAAACAAAAACAAGATCTAAAAGATTGAATTTAGGATAAATAAAGGTCGGAGTACTGAAACAAAAGTAATAATAAACAAATGGATTTTCTGTCAATGTACAATATTAATAAAAATAACTGGATTAAAAACACCAGTAGTATACATTCCTACTCCCGTCAAAACTTCTTATCTCTTGGCCACAATTTCAACCTAATTCCTAAAAAGCTTAAAAACGAACTTACTAAATTATTGTAGATGTTGAATATACCCTTAACTTATTAAAAACTTCTAGTAATCATGTTCAAGCCTTGAGAAGCAGGTTTGATAATAAAAATTTCTAATTTCCAAAATAAACATAAAGATCATTCTTCTTTCCCAATTGGATCATTAGAGCGCCAAATATATATGGATTCAGTCACTACACGCCAATTTATTAAAAATAATAAGGACATCGTAGTCTGTAAAGCTGACAAGGCAAAAATCACTGTAGTTATGGATAGAGAACAGTATAATAATAGTATGTTGGCACTTCTTAATGACCCTAACACGTATGTAATGGTTGATTCACAGAAGGAAGAGCTGATTGACTCAATAAAAAAAGAGTATGATGTACTCCTTAGTAAACTAGTAGAGAAAAAGTTTATAACAAAGACAGAAAAAAGATCTTTAAACATCAACAGCTGCATATTAGGTAGAATGTATGGACTCCCCAAGACGCACAAAGATGGAAAACCAATTAAGACCTATCCTCGATGGTACTAACACACCTCCACAAAAATTAACTAAATATTTAAATCCTAGTTTAAACAAATTAAATAATAACAACCAATATGACAACAAAAGTGTTTTTCAGTTTAAGGATAGGATTAAAAATGTCAGACTCAAAAATGATGAAGTTATGGTCTCTTTTGACGTGAAGTCTCTTTTTACGAATGTACCTTTGGAGGAAGTTTATAACCTTATTAGACTCAATTGGGACCAGATAGTCACTGAAACTAATATTAAATGTGTGGAAACTTATATCTTGAATGCATCAAATTCTGTTGCAGCCATACTTATTTTACCTTTAATAATATAATTTACAAACAAATTGACGGTTTACCTATGGGGGGGAGTATGTCTGTAAATTTGAGTGGAATATTTGTAAACCATTGTACTTAACACCATTCTCACGAGGACGAGGTACAAACCTATTATAGTTTGCAAATATATTGACGATTTATTTTTGGTTATGAGAGCTAGACATGTGGAATTTTTGGTGAATGAATTAAATAGTTTTCACCCAAATTTTGAATTCACCGTTGAGAAGGAAGAAAACAAGAGAATAGATTTTTTGGATGTTACGGTTATTAAAACGGATGAAGGCCACTTAAAGACCAAATGGACCAATAAAGTTGTTAAAGGTAATAGGTTTTTGAATTATAAGTCTAACCATCCTCTAAGCCAAATTAACAATACTGCGTACAACTTTATACGACGAGCTATAGAACTGACAGATGAAGAGTTTATGATGGAAGTCAAAACGATGGTTTTTAAGAATTGCTGGCCAATTTTTTCCCAGTTAAACATATAAGATCACTTTGGTACAAGGCTCTAGCTCATATTAACAACCCATCTAATCGAGAACCTGAACCTGAACCTACTAATGCAGTGAAAAGTATTTATTCTGGGCTAACATACATTAAAGGCTTATCCCACTCTATTAGTAGAACTTTCAAGAAGTACGACTGCCCTGAAGTCAAATTTGGTCTTAAACCAGTAAATAAGATAAGCAAATATTATTTCACTCCTTTAAAAGATAAATTAAATATAAATGACACAATGGGCTTTGTATATAAAGTTCCTTGCCATGACTGCCCTGGTCAATACATAGGTGAGTCAAGACAAACATGGCTTAACAGGAAAACTCAACATGAGGCTAATGTTAGAAGTACAAAAACCATACAGCTTTAGCTAAACATGCCCACGAACTTAACCATAAATTTGATTTTGAGGAAACTAAGATAGTAGATCGGGAAAGCAACAATTTCAAGAGACGTTTTCTAGAAGCCTTACATATATCCAAAGAAAATAATAATATTAATTTCAAGAAGGACTCTAAGGATATGAACAAGTATTATGCAGGTATTTTAAATAACCTGAATTAAAACAGCTTTTTAGTTGTTGTTTGTTGTTTCATTATTTTCTATTTACTAAGACTGAGTTCTAGATTAAATCAAGTGTCCGACATATTAATTTTAACCTCAGCTGAGAAACTGTTATTCAACAAATTATTTAGTTATTAATTAACTCTCTTGAAATCTTGTTTTTAATTATTATTTTGGATGCTCATTTGTCTTTCTTTTGATCTTTTACAACAAATGTATAGAAATTATTGATATGCATTTCGATTTCATTTACCTCAGTAAGTTTTCTTTGATTATTTTTCAATGAATTTAATATTTTAGCACTGTTATCATTAATTTGACTTTTCTTTTCCTTTTCTTCTAATTTATTTTAACTTTTTAGGTTTTTGGACCTGATCTTTTCTTTTAATTTTCGACTAGTTAGTTAATATAGCCTAACTTTAGTAAGTATTTTAATTTAATAATTATTTATTTCAAATAGCTCTGCATGACTTAAATAATATGTATTTTCTAATCTTTATTCTTGTAATAACTTTATTGAGTGTAATTATGGTTTATCTGTTTTTCTTTTGTAGATTTTAATAACTTGAAAATGCTCTGTGTGATGAAGAGCGAAATATTGTTGTTTAAATATAACATCTAAAGTTTCATTTGTCTCTTAAGCGCCAAACACATAACTTATGTAATTATATACAGTTTTTCCCCAAATGATAATTTTTAGTCCTTATATTATAGGCCTACGTTATGTTTAAAAATAACTTTTGAAAATTATTTTTGTATTGTGGGAATTTTTATGTGAATTTTAGGAATTTCACTAACATTTCTAGAACCTTTCTATTTTATACGTTTCAGTGGGCTGAGAAAAAAAAATAAAATGCATTTTTATTCTGAGCCGAACAGGTAACAGGTAACATCTTAAATGGTGTTCCCTAATTTTATGTTAATAGAACATGACTTTCCATTTTTTCCAGTATTCTCTAAAGTCTAAAAGATGTGTTTTAACACATCTTAGAGAAGACTGGAAAACAGGGAAAGTCATGTTCTATTAACATAAAATTAGGGAACATCATTTAAGATGTTACCTGTTACCGTTTCGTTAATTTTAAGTAACGTTAAGTAAGTAAGTTAAGTAACGTTACGTAAATTTTTGTTTAGAAATTGCATAATATTTTTACTTTTCCTCATTTATACCGTAGGTAGAAGTAGGAGAAGTATTGCATTTGGAAAACATCCGGTATAACACCGGAGTTATCCGTTACAGGTCTTTTTAAGACCTCTTGAGTAGTTTTCTCAATGTTGTCTTCCTGTATGTGTGTGAGTGTGTCTGTTATCATTGTAGCTTCCAGTGTATTTATATTAGAGAGTTGAAACTTTGTACAAAAATCAGTCTATAGGTGTAGTTGAGCTAAAATTTCGACAAATTATAATACGCTGAGATTTAGCACGCATGTAGTCATGTATAAGACTAACATATGTGCTAAGTTTCATATCATTATCAGCATAAGTTCAATTTTCATTAAATAACTTCTGTATATTTTTTAAAATTGTAAAAAATTATCTAATTGAATTGAAATTTGGTACAGTACCTTTAAGTAGTAAGTAAGTACACCTTGTTTCATTTCAATACAAGTATATTTATGATTTTTGTTATACCAAGAAAGTTAAGCAGCATGGAGTGTGGTCAGTGCCTGGTTGGATGACCGCAGGGAATGAAACGGATGTATTTACTATCTGAGGACAGGCGAAGCGAGTCCGAAGGAGGGAGGATGAGCGTAGCGAATCCAAGGGGAATAAGGAAAACTTCCGAGGAATCTGAGCGAAGGATTTTTTTCAAAAATTCTTCGCATTATTTACGTCAGAAGTTTATTGTGATAAGTCAATAAATAAATAAATATATGAACAGTTATATACAAAAATCGGGTGCATGATGCCACATAACTTTTACTCGCTCTTTCATTCAACAAATAGTATTTATTTACATGATGCGTACACACACACACACACACACACAATATATATATATATATATATATATTATATATATTATATTATATATATATATATAATTGTACGCATTATTTGTATGTATAAATGCGCTATTGATAACGCAATTTATACATATAATTGTACGATAGTAATATCGCTTTAATTTTCCATACATTTTAATTTTAGCGATAAAATTTATGAATGGTAGATATGAACAAAGTTTAATGTACATAATTTTTAGTATGTTATTATATATCATTTGATACTACCGAGTTTCACATAATATGAATAGATGACACATTATATTATTATTACATATCGTAAGTCTCCAATCTTTTTAGTTACTTTCATGAAGACAATTTATAATTGGTTATAAATGAAATTTTCTAATGTAAAGGACTGTATTTCGCTAAAATACATAGCATATTCATGAATGTGCAATGTACTGTTGTAAAATATAGTCGTTTACATTAGTAAGATAATTTATTTATAACCGTGCTGTCTAGTGTCTTTATCAACATGGATTATTTATATTTGCTAATAACTTCAAAAGTAAAAAATAGATTTGAAATTGTTTATGCATGTTACTCATGTATTGCCGTTTTTAAAAATATGTGTCATCTCGATGTCAACTAAATGCTAGAGTTATTGTCAAAAATCATGTTATAACTTCAAATCGGCAGCCAATATAGGAATATCATTTTTTTTAGTTCTGTTTGTAATATATATTAGATATATTACTGGAGAATTTTAACTTCGTTTGTCAACTTTTCGATTTTTAGCGAATTTTCATCATGAAAATGACGCTTATAAGGTTATTCGGATGACGAAGTAGAGAGGGGAAGGGGAGGACCGATGCAGATTTGCTTCCTGATTCCAAAAAATAATATATTATGTCCAAAAAACGTAATATATATATATATTTTTTTGTATGTACAAGATCTATTTTTTTGTTTGGCGAAAAATGAAATTTTTTATATTGTGAGATGTTGGAGAGGTTACGAGGTCTATTGTTGGGAAAAATTATGACATCATCAACCCAAGTTGTGACGTCATACATTTTTTTAACGGTAAACCAAGATATTACTTAATCATGTAGACGGCAAGCTAAATCGATTGAGACCGGTTTCAGCTGAATTGGACCATCCCAAGTGTCGCAAACGGTATACATGTATAAATATATATGGCCGCTTCGCAGGCCACAGGTAGGCGCGGAGACCGCGAAGCGGCCTCCACCATCATGCTGTTTGCATATTGTTTAGCCTTGGAGTAAAACATTAGACAACTTGTTGTTTTCTTACTCTACTCTTTGGTCCTGTAAATCCTAAGACTAAATACTTCATAAATCTTATGACGTATCACGTTTTTTTACTAATACATTTGAAAATTCGCTGATATCGTGGTAGTATGCCACTGATAAAAACTATTAATATGACTAACTGATACAGGACATCGAACATGTGGCCGCGAAGCGGGGAAGCCTCATGTTTTAAGTCTGAGAACCTCTATTCTAGAATCAATACTTAAGAAACATTTCGACTATAACCCTATACTTCAATGAAATGATGTTTAGTATAACTAAATATTTGAAGGCGTTGTGTAATAATAGACAGGTAAAATAGCTGGTAAAATATACTTGGAATTAATAAACTGATTGTTCTTTAATGTACAATATTTCTCTTATTGATCCTGTATCTTTACTTAGCTTATATCCTTTTGCATTAGTGTTTATTTATATAAGGGAAGTTGTAAAAAAAATTGAATTTAGTAGGTTTTGAGAAAAAGTAAGATAGCAATCGGTAAAGCGTCCGATTGCTTCGTATTTTAAATCTGTGGACCTATCTGAGTGCCTGATAGTTTTTAAATATATATATTTGTTTTTTAGAAATATTTTAGGGTCCATATTCTTTCCATAACATGGCGTTTGTAACTTAATATTGAATGTAGGCTCTATAAGTTTATGCTATAATAGGTCACTAACAAATAAGAAAGCTGATTTAAAATCACCTTACTGATTACTGGATTTATAATCCATCAAACTTGATCATGGGTAATATAGAGATATATTATTAGAGCTGTCATACTCTATGTTAATACATTAGCGGTTTGAAACGTCTTTTTGGGGCTCTGTGTAACCTCAATGTATCATATTCCAAGAATTTATTTAGGTTATAGTAAATAAATCGTTACTAGCTCTTCGCACCTGGTTTATGTTTTGTTCTGTATTAAAAACGATACAAGTACCTATTACTGTAATTTTTTTCGGTTTGTGTGATTATATTAATAATCGAAGGTGTTCAGGTTACTTTTTCGATGTTTCAAAATTCAACTGATAGGGGCTCTGTATCAATAATATCTCTATGATAGATATAAATGGATATAATTAATCAAACTTCATGTTTATAATTTCATATATTTACAAAATAAATTAATTGATCTTACTATCTAATAGGAGGAACAATTTATTCACTTACAACACTTAAATAAAATCATACAAATAAATACAATCATTTACAAACTTACTCGATAAGTAAAATATGTGTTTAACTTACTCCATAACATCAATAGTTTGTTTGGGTTTTTATCTTTGGTTTTGCCAATGCTTGTAAAAAATATATTGATTTCACCCACTCAATGGATTAATAATATAAGTTTATTATTGCAAAAAAAGAAAAAAATAATTAAGGGGACAAGGTATTCGGGGAATCCCAGACATGACAATATTTGTCAGAGGTTTTTTAATTGTTTCTCATTCGGTTTGCTCTCATTTGTTCTTCATTTGTTCGGTTTATTCTCGGTTTGTTTCTCATTGGGTTTCTCATGCAATGACCTTGGAAGAAAATAAAAATAAAATCATTTTATATTTTTATTAAAAAGTCTGTGTTTATGTTACTTTATCATCGAATTAATAACGTATTAATCAATAAATTAATTATTAATCAATAAATAAATTATAATTTATTATAATGAAATTTATTCAAATGAATAAAATTCGTTAAATTGTTAAAAATTTGATAAAATCAACTTCTCTATATATTCCCTTTTGATAAGCATCACCCTTCTATTATCATCAACAAACAGTGCTGCCCTCTAGCCAATAAAGTTTAATTTAATATTACTCTCTGCCATTAGTTGAACTTCTGAAAAGTGTTTTTTATTATTTTTATGTACTTCTTAAGCCATAAACATCAAAAAACTTTTTTGTTGGAACTAAAAGAAAATAATATAAGGAAGAATGCATTGGATTAGCTACTATGTCAACTAAAACCCCCTGATTTCTTAATGAGGGTTTTGTAAATTAGCTACAATTTACTCATCGATTGCTCCCTAACCAGCTTATCAAAAGCAAAAACACCTTATGCGACCGTATTTTCGTTTCTTGGTTATTTTGTTTTGAAAAGTGTTGACCAATGCTAAGTTTAGCTGTGTTTTGATTTGATTTTATTATTTTTAGGGGTCTAATTTTTTTATTCTATTATATACTTTAGCGATCTTGTAAAGGAAATTATTTTTAAATAAGATTTTAGATAAGAACCCTGGAATAGGGAGTCCAGGGTCCTAATCGAGAAATTTCTTACAGAGCCTAGTAATTAAATATGTAAGAAAGAGTTACTATTTTATGGGAAACAATTTAACAAAATTGTTTAAATGATGACTGGACGAAATTTTGCACAAGTTCCTCGGAACCCATTGTTCGTAAAAATTATATGACTTCATTAACCTTCTTTATGAAGCCATCACAAACAAATTGTTTTTAAACAAATCGGTGGAGTGAAATGAAATAGTTGAGTTTGGTTTCCTATGTTTTTGAATCTCCTGTAACCACCGGTTTCAGAATTAATCGAACCAACCGTTTACCTTGAATACAACCGTAAAATTGTTTATAATGGAACTTTATAAAAGGACTTATTGTAGTATTTTCTGTTATTATTATCTGTGGCATTGCCCATTAGTGATTGTTATTCAATTTTGTTGCCTAATTTTTGCTTCCAATCAACTTATATGCTGGAAGCTCAGAATGGTTTTGTTGTATCAAAGATATGAAACGTTTAGAGCATTTATTAGAATTTACTATATTATTATTAATTTTCCAATTATTTACAAATCCGTGGTTATGTATGAACAACCTGATAGTAGAAATATAAACGATAAAATAAAAGCAATTCAAGTGATCAACCTATTGCATGGGAAATTATGGAAATCATTTGGATTAATAACAATAAAACTTTAACGTTTAAACAAAGATGATTAATAAAAATCTCTCCACTTAATTACTTCATTAGCATACAAAGCCGGCTTTCAACCTCAAAAAAAACTCATCATCAGTGCCTAAGAAACTATTGTACCAGTATAAACAGCAGTTTATTTTATCACCCTAAATCATATTTGTATTTATGATTTAGCACTGGGTTGATAATTTAGCACATGGTTTTCGTGGCTTATTTGCTTGTACTTTTTAATTTGAAACTACTTCTAAATAACTATACATGGCCTCATTTCGTTGATATAGATTTATATCTGGTAATATTTCTGTGTAGTGTTTGTGCTTGATCACGTGAGTCCTCCAGCTATTGCTTTAGCTATAACTCTTATAGCTGCGAATGTCTCTTCCCCTGTGGGCAGTATCTGACTAGGAGGCAGTAGAAAGCCAAACGTCCCTTGATCACGCAGTTCTATGCTGTAGCTGTATTTAATACCGGCTTTTCCTTTTGCCCAATCTTCTGAACTACCTGAAATTATAAACTCATATCCTGACTATTTTGTATGTTTAAACACCCTTCACCACAATTGAAAGTCAAAAAATTTTACTTCCATTTTTAGGGAATTTTCAAAGAAAAATAAGCTCATGGCATTGGGGGCATGGAGGGGAGGTAGAATTTTTGAAAGGGGGTTCTCCTTGATCAAGAATACACACACACACACACACATATATATAATATATATATATATATATATATATATATATATATATATTATATATATATATATTATATATATATATATATATATGTGTGTGTGTGTGTGTGTGCCTTGTTCATGTCCCAACCCCAATTGTTTTTGAAATATGTGTGACGTTATTAATCCACAATAATGACCCAACAAACATTTTAAAAAATCACAAATCTTCATATAGTGTTTAGATTGAGCTGAAATATTTTACACATGTACTAATATGTATGGTTCACAAAAATATGAAGTTCCATCTAATTATCAGTATTAGTTCCGGTTTTATTGATTGACATATTTATGTCAAGTAAAACAATATGTCATTAATTGATATAGTGTAAACAAAGCATGTTTTTTCTCTGATGCATTTGAAAATTCGCTTACATCGTGGCAATATGCCACTTATATAAACTAGTCATATATGAACTGATAAAGTACAACAACAATATGCCCTGTGGCCGCGAAGCGGCCACAGGGAAGCGCGGGGGCCGCGGAACTGTTAAGATTTTGTTGCAAACAAAGTTAGAAACTGTAACTTAATAAACGGCAATAAACTCCGGAAAATGTCTTACCTACTCTACTAAGAAAGGCAGATACAGTTGGAAGTCAAAAAATTTGGCTTCATTTTTTAAGCCCTCATTTTTTTTTTAAAAAAAAAGAGGCTTGTGCATCAATTATATTCAAGACGCGAAGCATCAAGGCCTAGAAGTGGCCAAAACGCCGAAGTCCTCTTGTTTATATTATCGCCCGCTCTTTAATTATCAAATTAAATTACCAGAAGTTGGATGCATAAGTTTAGAAGCTGGCCCTATTCGATATCTGGTTCCATGAACTTTTTCCAAAGCCTCGACTGCTCTTCTTGCAAGGTAAAGTAAATCATCGTAATCCTTTGGTTTACCATTCTTATGGCCCCACGGAACGAGCCACATTTGACTGTAAGCGTGCATGGTTATGTAAGCTTTTATCTGTTCTTTCCTTTCCATTATAAAGTCGGCTATTGCTTTACTCTCTGGTTCCGAAAATGGCCTGTAACAAGTAAATAAAAAAAAGTTACAGGAGCTGTGTCTACCTACTATAAATGCACCTATAACTCTATATATTTAAGATCTAATCTATGCATCTGTGTTGTATCGATCTATTAACTTTATATTTATGCTCACACTTAATTTTTTTTACTTCTTTGGAGGTACTAATGATTTAATATTAAGTACCTTATTATAAATGAATAAATTAAGTACCAGAGATAAGTTAATGTCAGGAAAGTATATCAGAGGGGGTTGTTTGTGGTGTTTTGTGGTAAAATTTGTAAAAGCGAAGTGAAAATAGATTAATATCAGGACTATAAACGCTAATACTTATACAACGATGTGACACCATTAAAAGCCGAACAAAGATGTATGTGACTCATCTTAGGTTATAGCCTATATAAATCCTTACTAAAGCCTTTTTTGCACTAAGGTAAATATTTATGTTATTTAAGTTAGGTGGGACATAAAGGGAGGCTTCCATTTGTAAATTATCGAAGTTTGGTGTCCTCCGATGTAAGTGACAAGTAATTGATTTCCGGTGAGTTAATGAATAATTGCAGTATGGTATTTTAAATAGATATACAGGGGGTTGATGTTAGAAATGTATAAGGTAATTCAATTCGATGTGACAAACCAAACACATCCGGAGGTTATAATATGACATTTTTATGAAACGTGTGACATCAGTGCAGGAATCGGTGTAGGCAGTTAACATTGAAAATTGACTATATATTCCTGTAATGACGTCATTTCCGGACTATAACCTAAAATGTCAAAAAAATGATTTAATTGGTAAAAACCCTCCAATTGAATCTTCTTACAAACTCTATCAGCTTAATGGAGCACAATCTCCTCTGAAAATCTTTAAACATCTAATTAGGAATAGCATTGAATATGATTTTACTTAGGTCCAGCATAGTTCTGATCACACGGGTCGTCAGATGAGCCAGTTTCTCCCCAATGATAATCGAAATTTCTGTTCAAATCCACTCCTCTGCACCTTCCTGTTCCTGCCCAGAAGATCCTAAAATAGAAAATACTGGCATGAAAATTCATAGAGTTATCGGTTTTGTAATTTGTTTGTTTCTAAATGTCTGTGTCTACATTACTTAGGTTTTCAGTCTCGAATAAGGTAATTTATGGACTAATAAGATGGCTTTTAACATTTGTATATATTAATATGAAAATGTTAAAAGCCATTTTATTGGTTTCTACATTGTAATACATGTTATTACATTAGTATTACTTCTGGACCGATTCGACAGCTTATGTATTTAAAAAAACTATCTCTTCTAGTATTAATAATCGACATAAAAAGATATAGTATCTCTTTTTGTAAATTCTTACGAATTAGCATAACATATACTATTAGCAACATATCAATTATTAAACTTAAATTTGTATCATATATACCTTTTCTGTCTATTAGATTTATGCGGTTTTCTTGGTTGGGGATTATAATCCTCTATTTTCTCCTCAGATTCATCATATTCTTCTTCCTCTTCGTTCTTATAATCTTCTCTATACTCGTCATTGCTATAATCATCTTCCTCTTCTTTATCATACGTCTCTTCATCTTCCTCCTCATCATCTTCGTCTTCGTCTTTGTAGTCCTCTTTGTAATCTTCTTTGTACTCATCATCTTTGAGTTCCTTGTTTTCTCCTCTATTCTTTCTCCAAAACCTGTTGAATGTTTAAAATGATGTACAAAAGCTTCAATGTTATGTCATACCCTTTATTCAAAGTATGGAGAATTCGGGAGAATGGGATTACTTAGCGGAAACCCAAATAATTAGCGATCTGTAAATTTATAATGAAGCAATAAACTTATGTTCACAACTCTTCAAAATCCTCTTAACTATTTATTCTGGTTTCTGTGTACAAAGAATTAAATTATATTCTTCTCAAATAAGACTAATGATTTTAACATTTTTTTAGCGGTTATGGTTTATTTGTTTGACTTTGGATACATTAGATTAAAGATTGGATTAATATCAGTATTTTTACAGTAGTTTAGCTTGTAATATCGAAATTTTTGTTACCTGTCTCCAAAATGTGAAAATTCGTATCCATCGGGGTTTGCGACTGGCATTATATACCAGTCAACATTATCAACCAAATTCCTAAAGTTTTTGTAATTTTCTACTAGCTGCTTTAGTAAGAACATGGCTACACTTGGAGTCACCCATTCTCTTCCGTGCATTCCTGTAATATTTAAAGAAACGAGAAGAAAAATGAATAAGAATGATAGAAAATTTTGTATACCTTAAATGATTAAAAAAGAACATAGTCTGCCTAAACATTGTGGCCTATCCATACCTCTCCATATAATTGCACATACTCAAAATTTAGATAATCGCACAAATTTTAGAGTAAGTTCCTGTTGATCGTGTGCAAAACTTGAAGAAGACATATTTTATAAATACCAATATTCCAATAAATCGCGTGTTTCTTCGTTAAAGTTACAAGTACCTAAATTACAGCATTTGTAAAATGACTCAAACAATTCAGAAAACATAGACATTTTTAGAAAGACGTTCGCTGATTTTGCAAAAATTAACAATTTTTCTGATGGTTTGCCAATGCCATTACTTTGGCATTGTAGTTTTAGTTATGGCAGTTGTTGTTGTAGTTATCAGATTTTGATAAATAAGCACTCAATTTAGTGAAAATTTTTCAGCTTTAAAAAATTTCTCTTTAAGTTTTGCGCGCGACCAACATAGAATTACTTTCTACTTCAAGAAATCTAAGATTTTCGCGATTTTCTAAATTTTTGAGCGTGCGCAGTCATATGAAGGACTCATTTAAGGACTCATTCATCATTTAAGGCATAGTTTACAAAAATTGGTTTGAAGTAGTACAAAATGAGTCACGTTTTTCCAGGTCCGGCTTTTGGGCTAATGTATATATTAAAATAACGACTCTTTTAGTGCCTAACGGCTCATTATAGTTAACCCTTGCTCTGTGGAAACAACCTCAGGGTCGGGATTGGCAACAATTTCCCAGTGTAATCTAAAGTTATCGATAGTTTATTTGAACTATATTCATATATAAACTGAGAGGATAACCTGGGATGAGAATTCTAGCCTCCGAGGTGTCGGAGGTCAGTATAAATACAAACGCTTTAACGACCTCAACCCCAGGCGGCTTCTTTATAGAATATTTATTTTATTATGATACATCGTTGTATACTACAACGATGTATACGCTGTCAACGATTATTGTAAACTATAAAAAATTCTATTAACTTATACTAAGTTAATAGAATTTATTAAAAACTTGAAGAGTTTAGTTTGAGTTAGTTGAAGAGTATTACCTGCATCTATCCAAATGGCTGGTCGATATTTGTTCTTCCCTGAAGACAATCTTACTACTTTTAAACTCCTTCCTTCTGTAGATCGACCTATTTTTAATACATCCACTATGTGAGGTGCGTAAGCAACTAAGTAATCCATGTAATCTTCCATATCTATAAAAATAAGAATTCTATATTGGAAAATGATGTATTCATCTTTTGGAAATAAAATAAACACCTTTCCTGGATTCTAATACCATTGATACACTCGATTGGCTAATAGTTCATTAGCCAGACCTCAAAAAAGTGACTCGTTTTGTACTAGTTCAATCCAAATTTTTCTAAATTATGAAGGTGAAGCACAGTCTGTCTATCCAGAGAGCCCTTCATATAAGAAAATTATTTGCGCTTATTATATGCTCAAAATATTAGAAAATCGCACAAATTCCATTTTTCTTGCAATAAGTGGCTCCCTGTAGGTCAAAACATAAAGAGGTAATAAAATTTCCTATAAAACGATTCTTTTTCGTCAAAATCAGATCTGAAATTATGAAATTTGTTCAATGACCAAAAAATGAACAAAAGCCAATATGTTGAACAAAAAACAATTCATGTCATGGCGCTGACTTTGCTTATATTAACCAATTTTTTATTGGTTTTTTAAAGAGTCATAATTTTGGTTCTAATCATCCGATTTTGATTATTAAACGCTCATATTTTAGAACATTTTATCACCTAAAAATGCCATCTTCATGTTTTGCACACGACCCACTTATTCCAAGAAAACTGAAATTTGTGCAATTTTCTAAAATTTTAAGCATGCGTAATCATGCTCTAGGTAGGAAACTATGTTTTTCTTCGTAATTTAAGCTGTATTTTCATAAACATTTGGTTTGAAGTAAAAAATTACTATAAACTTATGGTAGGTATTAGTTTTTCAAACTCGAAAAATATTTATAATATAATTTAAAATAATATTTTTGTATTAAACGACTAAGATTCAAATGCTTATAGCTTAACTAAACAGAAAATATATTGTCTTGCATATTGAGTGCAAGACAATGACTTTGCACACTCATTTAGAATTAGTTGAAATTGCTTGTTTCCGATTCTCTAATAATTAATGTTATTATTTACTGCATTCAAACCAGGTCAGAAGAAAATTCATTTAAAATAAAGCCGTAGACTTAAACACGCTTTACGCCTTCTTTATCAAAGAACAATGTTGTATTTAATTGAATTTAAAGTAACACAACAGAATCATTTAGATATAAAATAATTATATTCAAAAAATTTATTACGTATTTTTATTCAAAATGTTTGTTTTGTGTATAATACGTCACAGGGCTAAAATCAGTTGACTACGTGAAAAAAATGCGAGGGAGCCAATGAGGTTAGTCCTGATTATTAAACCACTCCCTCAATTTCAAAGTAGGCCAACCTCATTGGTTCCTCAGCACTATTATCCCGCGCTGTAACCTAATTTTAGCTGTGTGTCTTACTATAAATAATGACAGTTAACGGAAAAATTAATATTAAACTCACCCTCTAAATTTTCTTTTAAATACAATCTGCAGGATGATTTATTTTTTTGATAATATAAAAGATAATTTGTATTAATGAGCATGGATAAGTTCAAAAGGTTATTTAAAGTTCATTAATCTTTTTTATTTTCTATTGGATTAATGACTTTTTTTAGATTATTTTAGACGTTAAAGTATATACTAAAGCCAATATAGAGCATTTCAACAAGGAATAGATATAATGTAATAGATATAATTTTCTATTTAATTTTTTTTACATATAAAAATGTCTTTTCTAAAGACGTTAATTTATCAATTATTTTATTGCATGTGCAAGGGAGAAAGTATGTTTTTATTTTTATATTCGCGTTGTAAAAGATGTTATAGATGAAGTTAATATGAGAAACATGAAAAGTGCTTTAGTTAGTTCTGGTCTAGTGTGCAGTAGCGCACGATGTCAGCACGAGAGTTTTTGAGATGTTTAGTTTAGAATTTAATTAAATAACTTAAGCAAACGCTCATATTATGGACCATTGACGTTGTGGCATTATGATAATTTTATTTACTTGCAACCTCAAAGCCTGATTTGTGGCTTTAGTCGCATGTGTCAGGGTACCAATGTCAAAAGGTACCAATCACCGGATTTAGACCTTACAGGTCCCGAAATTATTTGCAGCCCTAATATATTTTTATGTAGCTAAAAAATTAGTAAGTTTTTTTGTACAAAATGATTTGAAATCTTAGTTTATATTTTGGTAAATTATTTAGAAATATACAAACAAGTCTTACAAGCAAAGCGTACCTGAATACCTGTGATACCTATTCCAAGAAAACGGGTGCCCCTGACTCTCTTTCATGTCTGATTTTTGTTCTTTTGTCATTTTATTAGAATCTTGCTTCCTCATGTCTACCTGAAAGATTGGGTAAAATTAATTTAGTTTTATTAGGTTGGTATAGTGATAAGGTGATTCAAAGGCTCCTAAATCTAGTATCTAGCATCCTAATAAGTACCGTATCTAGCAATTTTTGTTTCTAAGATTCTTTCCCCAACACCCTATGGATATAAAGGCATTTGACACTTCCGTGTACCAAAGATACGATGGCGTGATGAGCCAGTACAATTGAAGGTTAACCTATAATAGAAACTTGGATCATTGCTAACTGATCATTTTGTGTCTTCTCACACCCACCAAGGTTGCCTATGATTTTTATTTTTCATCAAATTACTTTTTTTAACTTCTCATTACGATATTTTGTTATTTACGATATTAAGTCAGACTGTTGACTTACAGTGGCAGTTTACTTGCAGGCAGTATCTCTCAGGGAAAAATAGCTAAAAGAGTTGAATGAGGAGAGATGTGGATATATTTTACAGTTATGCCTCTTTATACACGTTTCAACTTACATGCCATAACGTACACAAATTGTAAGATATTAGTTAATTTATTAACTTTTTAATAAGACACTGAATGGGACTGGTTTAACATCTTCTTACTTCTTTAAATGACACTATTTCGCCTGAGACCATGCGTAGCTCTGAGACATGATTCTAGTCACTTAATTTGATAAACGTTTCTTTATTCTTCTTTCATCATCGTATTGAAATTCAAGATTTTTCAATTTCAATCAAGATAGATTGTGGGATATAGAGACTGCAGGGCTTGTTTAGTCCTTTTTCAGTTTTACACCGAGTACGTAGCGTTACCGGGTGGAAGAGAGGTATGAAGTTGTGTAAACATAAGAATCAGGTCTCAGGAATGATATCAAATGTTTATGCATTCTTGTAGAATCGAATCTGAGATCTTTACTATTATAAAAGAACATAATCAACAACAACCCTCTGGAACTGTGTAATAGATAGTCAAGTGCCAAGTATTACGAGTTCGTAGACATGAGTATGCCTGGGATCTGGCGAAATATAGTCATTTAAAGAAGTACGAAGTTGTTATTCCAGTCCCATCCAGTGTTTTATTAAAAGATTAAATTATATAGATTAGTGACTAATACTAATAATAGAAAACTATTAATATGCTTCCAAAACACGGAATCTCTTTTTTTTTGTAATCCTGGGGTATCACCCTATTATCCCTCATAATACCTTCAATTTAACTTAGTATAAGTAACAGTTTAAACAAAAAAATCTAAAATTACCCTCTTATTTGTCCCATACTTAAAATTACACTCAAATTTTTATTATTTGAATTTATTTAATTGAAATAATTCAGAATATCAAGTTTCTATAACCATGCCTTTTTAAAATCAGATTAATATTTTAGCATAAGTTAGTTGCTAGCACATTATCTCTCTAAGCATACTTACATCTACATTATGACTGAGTACAGTGAACTCAATGTTATTGCTAGATAAATCCTTTCTTAGTTTAGTAGCGATGTCAGGAGGTACCAATATATCTGCAGTTTTATTCCGCCCAGGTTTTGAAAAAAATTGCAGCCCTGGTTCATCTTCTAATGCTTCTATTTCTCCTATTGCATCCTCGTTCATTGGACGAACACGAAAAACCTGGAAACAGTATCTTTTAAGTAATAATCTGAGTTTGATGACTCAATTGGTTAAAAGATCAGAATGGATGTTTGTTTCTATAAAGAATTTATATTTCAATCTAACCACGAATGTATCCTAAAGTTGTAGCCTTTATAATTAGATTGAAGTGGCTCTAAAGTGCTTTAATAAATATTGAATAGACTTTACATAGATGACCTCACTAAAACTCCGTAAAAACTTCTTTAAAAAGCAAGCAGGTCTTAAGTAAAAGACATCATGGAAGTGGAAACGGTTTTGTAGTGTTAATTATGTAGATAAGCAATCGCTTAGATAAACAGAATTTAACTATCAGTTCTTGTCTAGAATTTAGAAGAAAACCTTAAAGAAATTATCAGTAACGACATGGTCTTAACATTTACTCAGGAAAAGTATATCTCTTGATAGTACATTATACTTTGGTACATCTGAGGATTGCCGAAATTACTATAAATTCCAAAGGCATACCTTAAACAAAAATAATAAAATTAAACTATTAAATATTTAACTTTAATGAACCATGACTAGCACTCTCACTTTTGATATTTTATTTTGTCCTCTAATTAATCAATTAAATTAATAAAAAAATAGAAGAGGAATTAAAGTTACTTCCTAAGATAATTCTATGTAATTTATCTACAGACAGGTAGACATTGATCAGATAAAAGATTAATATTTAAGATAGTGCTGTAAGTATATATTTGTGTGTATTTGTGCGTTGCTATCTGGATGTTTGACTAACCTGGTAACCAAGATAGGAGTGACGAGAAATTTTACTATCACCCCGAGTTCCTTTAGAGTGATGTTTAGTATGATGTTTACTCTTGGTACCTTGAACAAGAGAATGATGTGTTAATTTGATTAAAAAAAACAAGGAGCACTGGCTTCTGTTATGGCTTAGGTCCATCTCCGGTTCAAGAAAAGACCCCTGTGATTTCGAAAATATAGAATCCCATTTAAAAAATACCATGCCGTTGTGTAATGAGGGCTGATATGTATAATTCTAGTGGGGCTGTGACGTATTAGTAACGCTACTCGAGAAGGTCCCTGTGAAATTTAATAATTATCCCTTTCCCTTTTAGCAAAAGGAATTTTTACTTTTTCTAGGCACTGGCGACAAATTACCAATAAATTTTGCCACCAAACACTATGGACAATCCACAAATGTCAATTGGCCTAATATCAGCCGACAATATAAATTAATGTATGCAGATTCAATCCAATTCAATAAAATATTTTAAAACTAATTCATTAATCATTGAAGAATTTGATGATACGATTAAATATAGCCTTTTTGGCACTGGTATATTTATTATTTTTGCGAATAATTCGTATTGTGTATGTTTACAACAACATAACGTGATAAGATTGATTAATTTAAATTTAGTCGCAACGTGCTTATAAGTAATAGTTAATACGATGGACCTAAATTGCGCAAAATGGGAAACGCCCCAAAAATGCGCCCTGCTTTGCGGCTCGCTTTTTATTTGTTTTTAATTGAGAAAGTGCCAGCCGCAAATATGGTTGAAGTCTTGCTGAGCTTATTTGATTTTTTTAAATATTTAAAATGGCCAAAAATGGACAAATTTTAGTTACTAGTTTCTTGTTTAGCATAGAAATGAGCTATCCAGCCTTAATACAGGATTACGCTCATCTTAGATTCAAATTTCCTCTTTCATTAACATATCAATGTTTAGGGAGCCTTGCATCATTTTTTACAACTCTTACAACTTTGTAACCTCATTGCAACCATTAACATAACATAAAACATTCTCCAAGAATGTGTTAAAGTTATAATAAATCAATCGTATATTTTGTATTATAAACGGTCTAATAATAAAAGTTACTGAGTTTTGTACCGTTTGTTTGATTATTTTCAATGCCCAAAAGTGTACAGGTTACTTTTTCGGTTTTTTAAAAATTCAACTTAAGGCTTATCTCTCTAGTAATGATATCTCCAGTGGTTTAGGCTATGGTTTAGTGCAGGCAGGGGCGGACTGGCCAGTGAGGGCGAGGGTGGCAGCGCTCCTTGGGCCCCTCATACATAATATATTTATCTATTTATCTATCTATTATATAAATCCTTAAAACCAGAATCAAAGGGGCCCAATAGTTTAAGGTAGGGCCTATAGAGTTCCTAGAGACAACTGTTTTTTTTTAGTTCTTAATCATGTTCTTAATTTGTAACTGATACCTGAATCTAAGATCTTTAAGGGTCTTTAGGTTTCTATTTATTTTACTTGAAGTTTTGAGGGTCCCTTACCAGCATACTCGATCAGGGCTCTAAAGTAGCATAAAAGGGCTCTAGATTTTTGTTTTTTAAGTAATTAAAAATATATTATATATTTTAATTCTTTATAGTCCCTATTTATTACATCTAGACGTTTAAGGGCCTAATAGGAAGACTAAATTCAATGATTGCTCTTAATATATTGGTCAGGACCCTAAAGCAGCAGAAAAGGGCCATAGAGATTGATGTTTATTAGGTATTTAAAATATTCTCACATCTCTTAATTTAAAATAAAATAATTTCATTTGATTTAATTTTATTAAATACTAAATTAAAATTAAATAAGGTTGCTATAATCATTAATACAATTCAGTTAAAACTAGACCCTCTACTTAGGAAACATTATAAAACCCCCCTCCCCATTGGGCCCTTAGAGATATAGGTTTGAGCGCCTTGAGATCTAGGTTTGGGCCCTTTTAGGCCAAACCCTCCTCGGGCCCTTTTGGCTCAGTCCGCCACTGAGTGCAGGGGTTCATAAAAGAGGGGCCGCGGAAGGGTTCTTGGGGGCCCCAATACATTTGTTAAAAAATAAAACGTTAATTAAATGAATCAGAAATCCAATCAATCAATAATTTTAGAAACTAGTAATTTATGTTCCTAATTTCTTTGAGTTAACCCCTATAAGATTCAACATTAAATTCAGCTTACATAAACAAAATTTTGGAACAATTTCGAGTCCACACTCTTTCTGGATTTCTATATTGTCAACCGTGACTATAAAGAATTTAATGCTTTTTGGATGCAAATATCAGACCAAATCAAGAAACAGTCTGAACATTAAATCTGATCTCAGGGTTGTCTTAAGGACGTCTCTTGCCCAAATCGATCGATAAGTTGTATTTAACGAAAATCTTTGTAAAATATTCTTTAAAATAGTAAAAACGTTTCATTTTGTTAACTATAATTTCAAAACTTGGTAATTTTTTAAAATAAAAACTGTCTTACTATGTTGGTAGTTTTTCCATACAATATAACAGAGGTAGGATAGTCCTTTGGAGGGAGGGTCTTTCCTCTGAATAGAAAGTAAGGCCTTGCCTATGAGCCCCATGAATTTTTAAGGGGAGCTGCGGTAATCATAAGGTTAATAGCCACTGGGTTAGTCAACGTAAACTTAAGAAAGGATAAGAAGTAGTAATTAAAGCAATTCTAAGTCTATCTTTCTCTGATTTCATTATCCCAATTTCTCATTTTTTATTTCGATCTGCAAGACTTTGCTTTTAAGAATTAACCAATAATATTCTACATAATTTTCGGTTTCTTGTACAAATTTCACACGAAACCCCTGCACTATTGGTCCTCTACACATTATATTAGCTTTTACGAAATTGTGGCTTTTTGTTGGTGAGGCGAAAAGTTTGCTTTTTTGATGAAAATGTAATAACTTTTAAATTTTATATCATGATCTTTGATTCATGACGAAAGATCCATTATGACTGAGAGTGTAGTCATTTTTTCAACTTAATTTTTAGAAAAACACATTAAAACAAAACGAAACTGAAAGCTCATTGATCCGACCCAGTTACTTTACCTAGCGTGATATAACTTATAACTATAATTACACCCATAAACACTATAACTCTTAAAAATTATTATATCTAGTCAAAAACAGTCGTACACTATGATCGTACTTACTTGACCGTGATCCTAGGAAAGTGTAGTGTCACCCGTGACTCTAGATAATGAGATATTAAAGTTTGGTTTATGAGAGGAAAGTTCGATTAACAATACACATCCTACTTGCTGATGACATTGTAATGGTTTTTAATGCATGGCATTTCAGGTCATAACTCAACGTTTTGACTTGAAATAAAACGGCTGATTATTATTTCACGTTTAATGTTAAGTGAAAGAGTAAAATCCTTATCATGGAACCAAACTAGAGTAAAAGTGAGTATTAATAATTCATCAGCCTACTACCTGATGCAATAAATCTCTCCAAAATGCATTAGTGCAAAACATTTATTCGACTTAGATCACTTGAGTGATTTATTCTCTGATTGGTACTCTTGCATCAAGTACGGGGGTGCCTTAACCAAGTCTTGCTTTATAGTACAAGTTTTTTATCTAAGGTTTGCTCTGACGAGCACCTTTTTCTCGAAGCATTTTATACACCCTTGTATCTTTTGACTGGATTAACCTAGAAACTTACAATTTGGTTAACGCAAAAATTGCATTGGAGTAATATTACTTTTGGAATTACAACTCATTATCTTTTATAGTTTACAAGATATTTCGCTTTGAAAATGACTAATTTGAACCCTGACTGATTCACACTCACTAACTCACTCATCATAATTCTAAGGCATTTCTAATAATCATAGAAACTTGAAATTTGAAATGAGTGTGGGATTTATTTGATAAAGCAAGACAAATTGTCAAATTTGCAATATTTTAATCGATATGAAAAATTGGGGGTTTATAAATACTTCATAATGAAAATATATATGTCTAACAATAATATAATGACTGTATTAAATAAGTGATATATTTTTCTAAATCCTATATTATATATGTTAAGGGATTTAAATAATTTAATCTTAATAGCATATTGTTGGTTTCAATATGAAGCATCCATCGGTATAATTATTTAAGAAGCAAAATGAATTATTTTGCATGTTGGGTCGTAAAAAGACTCGATCAAATTCCCCACGTCCTAGTCAATGAGTACCTGCTTTTAACTTCTAGAAGATAGCGTTTTTGCCAAGCCAGAAATTTCTTTGCTGTTAATTTTTTTGAAAGGCTTGTGTGTGCATATGATGTAGATATTTAATAAACATATCTATACCTACCAAAATTTGTGAAGACCGCAAATAAATTGCCTTGGCGTAAACTATGATATCATAACTTTTTACGCAATTTTTGGCTGCATTTTTTCACGGAGTATTTTTGATGGATTATTATTTGAGATAACTTCTTACTAATATTGGTGTAATAATCTTATTCACTAGTCTGTTATTAATGACTAGTGAATAAGATATTATTGTCACCAATAATCTTACCATAACCTTATTTGTTTTGAAAATTTGAATAGACCGCACCTAGGAAGTGCATAAAATGTTCATTTTGAACAATTAAGCGTATCTTTGAGACGTATGTTATTTATCTAAATACCTATATGGCTTCAGAAACATCTGTTTATGTTGCCATTAGTGGCCAGTTAGGAGACTGACCATGCATCATACTTTGATCTTCTATCTGTCAGCAACCAATGTGTTCCGCTTTTAATTGTTCCTATCTGGTTTCGTGTTTCCATTGACCCTAGAGTGACCAGGGACTGTGGGTCCCTATGTTTACTTCATTATGATTGCTAATTTCTTTAATTTTTCCAGGACCAAAGCAAGTGTAACTTTATGCATCTTTAATCGATGCCTGACTGTCCGACCTGACACGTATATTTTGGCCTACTGTATTTTTCCCATTCACCCATGTGTTGCCTGGATTCTGTTGTAGGTTTCTGTCTGAAAAACAGTAGCGTGGATGCCAAGAGGGAAGTAGAGGCTTTCTTTCAGAAATTCTATGTAAACTCCAGATCCGGATAAACTCATTGATTCCACTTGAGAACCTTAAAATACTGCAATTGACTTTTCAGAAAAGACGACTTCGTTATTTTCCCTTCCTTGCTATGGCAGGTTAGTAAAAAAAATAGTTTGTTCGCTTAGAAGTCGGAAACCCGAGGTTTCACGATAATTTTAGAACTTTATAATTTTAAAACTCTTTTTTAAAAAGTTATTAAGGTTAAGTTATTTAGGTTTAGGCGAGTGGGTTTAGATGCATTTTGTTCAATAACTCAAATTATTGATAAAATAATAGTTATTATATTCAATAATTATTGAGCTGGGAGTCTACTTATTAAACAGAAACCATCTAAAACCACTCTGGACGCCTTAAAATAATATTATTGCGCTGTAAGTGTGTGTATTACTGTTAACTTACATAGCTACACTACACGTTAGTCTTGTGTCGTTTACAATTATATTATTGATGAGACAATTAAAATTATAGGAATAAGTTTTTTTACATTTTCCCGCAAAATAATTATAACTTTTCCAAAACTTACAATACTTATTGTAACACTTTTTTTTAGAAAAATCACAAACCTCATTTGTACCGTAGGTATATAGGAAAAGTATCTTAAATCCAATACTGGGATTTCACGGGAATTATCAGTTTCAGGTGTTTTAAGGCCTCCTAAGTGGTTTTCACAATGTTTAAGTGTATGTGTGTCTGTTATCATCTTAACTCCCAGTGTATTTATACTAGAGAGTTAAAACTGTACAAAAATTAGTCTATAGGTGTAGTTGTACTTCCGAAAATATTTTTTTTGATGCCATGGACCCGTAATAATGACACAGAAAACATTAAGAAAATTACTAAGCGCAGAAAAATGATGCGATCAGATTGAGATTTGGCATGAATGCAGTCATGTATAAGACTAACATATGTGCCAAGTTTTATCTCATTGTTAGCATTAGTTTAATTTTTATCAAATGACTTGTGTACATTTGTAATAAAAAATAAAATAAAGCGATGAATAATCCAATTGAGTTTAAATTTGTTACAAGTGAATATCTTTACATAAATAAATATATACACCATGTTCAATTTAATTCGAAAAGTATATCTGTGATATTTGGAAGATCAAAAAAGATATGCAGCATCGAGCGTGGTCAGTGCCTGGATAGGTGACCGCTAGCAATGATAAAGATATATTTATTATCTAAGGACGAGCGAAGCGGGTCCAAAGTTGGGAGGATGAGCGTAGCGAATCCGATGTGATGAGGAAAAGTTCCAAAGTACCCCGTACCTCGATTTTTTTTTATAATTGTTACATTTAAATGATTTGTAATATGACATAAATATCTCGTTACCGCCTAGCTTTATCTAGCTTTATATTAAGCTAGTACAAATGAAAATACGACTGACTTTACTAGTTATTTTATAATTTAATATACTATAAGATATGGAGTAGACTAGGTTAATATAAAATAACCAGGAGTCATATATCGGTCCGTCGTTGTTTCATGATAAGTTCTGTACAAAGAGCCGGCTTGCTAGATCTTTCTGTCAGACCGGCTAGACGTATCACACTTGTGAGTCGGCTCGCTCGTTATACTCGTATGAGTTTTTCTCACGAACCTGGCTAGACGGATAATCCGTACGTATAAATAACTCAGATTCTTATAGGTATCGCCAAAAATTAGTCGACTACCAGGAGCTCCTTGTGTGTTAAGTATTGGAAGTTATATTGTGTGTTAAGTTAAGTTAATTGTTAAGTTAAATTAAGTTAAGTTAATTGTGTGTTAAGTATAGGAAGTTATAGGAAGACGATTAGGGTGTTTAAATACCCTAATCGTCTTCCTATAACTTCCTATACTTAACACACAATTAGTTTGACATACAATCTAATTTTACCCAAAATGAATACCCAAATTTTAGTACACCAGAAATTCATCACCCCACTAACTCCGCATACCTACGCACCAGAATTTTTTAACTGGTCTTCAGGTTCTAAATTGTTTTGGATTATTAAAAGGAAAGAAAAAGTATCTTTCCTTTTATTATTTTTACAGACAAATTTTTCTTTGCTGTCTCTTTTGCGCCTATGCCGCTGATTCATCTTAAATATCAATAATAGAGTTAGTATTTAAGAGATTATTAACGGTATATTATAAATACACTCCATGCCCCATAAATACGTTCATTAATTAGGCCTGCGGCCCCCCTTCGGGGGGCCGCAGGCGCTACAGCTTTTTTAATTCATTCATGAATCTAATATAAAAGTATTTTCCATGCTATTTGATTGGCTGTATTCTTATAAACAGATATTATTATATATATAAAATATATATATATATATATATAAAATTATATATATAATATTATAATATCTTTAAAGGACGTGTCGCGTAGAACAAAAATAAAAAATAGTTCATTCAAATCGATTAAGTGGAAGTGAAGAAATATAGATTTGAAAATGGCAGTTTTGACGACTTCTAAATTTTCCTTCACTTTTACGTTGACGCACTTACAGCCTAAATTACTGAACGGATGTTAATGTGTGAGATTCTTCTTGTGCCAATGAGCATCCCAACCTAATAAAACCTCAAATTCAATATTTCCTTCGGAGAACGCGGAGCGAAAAACTAAACTAGCGAACGGTAGTTTCATATATGTTGACGATCATATTATAGCCCAAACTAATGAACCTATTTAAACGCATGAGAGCTCTTTTAATTCGTCCTAAGTCTTTGTGTACACAACAAATATTATAAAGCGTATAAAAATACAACAGCGTAAGGTTCTGTTGCCTCGGGCTTGCAACGCTCACCCATTAAGATTAATGTTATGAATAATGTAAGCTTGGATTTATTATGCTCGATTAAATGGGATTAATAGTGAAAAATATATAAATACCGGGGCTACTGCGCTAGCTCTGAAAGATTAGTAATAAGGAAATTGTATTTTCTTGGGTTCGCTTCGCTCACCTTTGAGAGATTAATACTAAGGGAAATTTTAATTACGGCGCTCGCTACGCCCTAATGAGATTGATAGTGAGGGGAATGTAACTGTCGGGGCTCGCAAGCCTTGTTTTGCTCAATCTATTGAGATTATTATTACTATAGAAATGCTGAAGCTTTCTTCGCTCGCCCTAACGATATTAAAGGTGAGAAATATAAATACTGTTGCTCGCTATGCTCGCCCTAAAAATATTTATAGTGAGAAAAATGTGTATACCGAAGCCATAAAATGATTAATAGTGATGAAATGTGAATACTGAAGCACGCTAGGCTTGCCCAAAATAAATTAATACTAATGAAAATGTATATACCGAGGCTCGCAACGCTAATCGAAATAGATTACTGGGAGGAAATATGAATACAAGGGCTCGCTGCGCTCGTCTTAAAGAAGTTAATAGTAAGGAAAATGTAAATTCTGGGCCTCTCAACACTCGCCTGAATGCGAAGAATAAAAAGAAAAATGTAAATGCTTGGGGCCTTTAAGCTTGCCAACATAAATTTAAGTCCCCTGACTAAGCGCACAAGGAGGTTCGTTTCTTTTTCATGCGGTTCCTGCAGAGGTAATCATTAATAATTACATGGGATTAAAAATGTATTTATTTATATGAATACATGTGTATTGTATTTTACTTATTTGTGTGTAGGGGATGCGCCCTCCGCCCTTGAAGATGCCCGCGCCCTCAGACCATACCCAGTCCGGGCCTGTGCTTTTTTTTAATTAAGAATAAGAGCTAACTTTTTTAAGCTCTATTTTTTTAACGAATTTGCTAATACGGTTTAATGCTGTGACTATACCGCGCTTTAAATTTAAAAAAATGTGTTTTAAATAATTCAATTTGGCTATAAGTGTAATTTATTCGGTCCCCCGTATTGAAACAATGGTTATAACATAACTTTACATCATAATAAGTTTATTGTACAATATGATAAACACAATATGTACATTTTACATATTGTGAAATCTTTCGCTAACTAAGTTTTTTAAATACCTTTAATTTGTAGGTTAATCTCGAAAACTGGCTAAATACATGTGTGGGATTCCATGTAAATTATATAAATACCTACAAATAGTTACGAAGCCGCTGCACACACATGTCGCTTAGCTCCTAGGAGACTAGCCGTCTATATTTATTTTTTTGTATACAAGCGAAGCGAGCCTTAAGTGGTTACTATACGCGTATCAAACTTGGTAAAGCGGAAATTACGTGGTGGCTCTTATCCGATTTTTTGGATTTCATCTTTTTATTTAGCGTGTTTAACTAATTATTAATTGTGTTTTATTTAATTCAAATCAATCGATCAAGTGTTATAATACACAGACATTCAGTCAGACAACTTGATAAACACCTCTCAGTAGGTTTTAAAACGCCTGAAACGGATCATTCAGGTAAAATTCCAGTGCACAAACACATTACTTTTCCTATATCAACACGGCATAAATGAGGAAAAGTTAACACATCGGGGAAACTAAGATTGAAACCAATATCTCTGGGTTTCAGTATAAGTACTTCCAGGGCTTGCAGCGATTTCGGATTAGTTTATTTAGACTCAACGTCAAATAACATCAAAAACGATACCTTACTCATGTTTACTTTTCCTCACTTATACAGTTGGTATATAGGGAAAATAATGAGTGAGTAATAAACATCCGAAACCGAAATTTCACTTAAAATATCAGTTTTAGATATTTTAGGCCTCCTGAATGGTTTTGACCAGGTTGTCTGTCTTTATCTCTGTGTGTCTGCATCATTCTAGCTCTCAGTGTATTTATGCTAGAAGTTTGAAACAAAAATCAATCTTTAGTTAAAATTGTACTATCCGGAAAATAGTTTTTCTATGACGCTCGTAACCTACATTTATGACTCAGCAAAAAAAATTAATTAAGACTCGTATTTAGTGCTATATGAGGCTTGGCAATCCTGCCAAGTCTCATCTCATTATTAGTATTACTTCATTTTTTTTATGGATGGCAGTTATGTTTTTTTTTTTAAATTGAGAAACCATCGACTTAAGATAAAATTTGGTACATGTGTATATCATTATATAAAAAAGATATCTAAAGTTTCATTTCAATTTAACTGGTATCCATGGTTTTGTCAAATGCAAGCATTCTAGAAGAAATTTTTCCGGCCGCCGTGCATTACTTTAAATTCCTTCAAAACTAATAATTTTAAGAAGTTATCATGAAAAAACTCACTTTTAGGCCAAAAATACGACACAATAATATCCACTGCTGTATGAAACCAATAAAATATCGATAACGGTGAAAACTCGTCAGCTATATCTCGCGAAGTCACACTGTCATCTCGCATATTAGTATTAGCCGACATCGTAACGCCGCAACACGAGGATATAGATAACAAACATAGCACTAATCGCGTTACGTCCATGGTCAAGGCCCGACTGAACGCGAATTGCTACTCTCGATACAGGATCCAGCCAAGCGAGGATTTTCTTTCGCTCAGTTATTCTGAAGAGGTTCATAAGTAAAAGCTATAAGTGTACCCCATCCTCACTTTCCCCTCCTATTTCCCTTGTGTATAAAATATTAAGGCGTTGTAATATTTCTTCAATGAAAATACTATTATTATACGTTACTTTCGATTTTTATTTAATAATAATAATGATATTTATAAAAATATATGAATATATTATTAGTGTTTTGTAATTCGAGATTAGTTAGTTAGAAAGTCAATTAAGTTTGAGTTATTCGTTACGACTGATAAGTAATCGATTTAGATCCAAATTAACTTCATACTTGGACGCGTCGCGCGGCATTCTTTTTGGCACGTGATCCTTTTCTTGGTGCGGACGCTCTTGAGTGTTTTTATTTTTACCCGGTAAACTCTGATTAAACATCTCCACTAGACCACGTCCACAGGTAAGTTGTGATTTACAACGTCAGAATAGTAGCTAAAGGTTGATTGAAGTCGTTTGTCCCTCCTAAAGTGATGACGAAGTCTTCTTTTGATTGATCTGCTGTTAGTTGATTTATTTCTTCAATCAAATCAACCATCAAAGCTGATGGTTTGAAGAAACATGTTACTTCAAAATCGTGAATTGTTGTCATATTTCTTAGATGACTATCACCCAACAGCATAACTCTTGACTTGTTAGTTTTAGCTTCTATATCATTGCTATGAGTGGCTGTGTCAGCTTTCTCAACTTGACTGTCTCACAAATTGTTTCTTGTTATTTCCTTCAATTTATGATTTTCATTACTTATACTAAGCTCTGAAATCTCCTTCTTTATATTTTAATAGCTGTCCCCTTTCCATGATTATCGATTTCAGCCTCTCTATCTCCAGATGATTTTGGTTGGCAGACTTTGATGAAGTTTTTCGTTGTGATTCAGCAGTTTCCTTAATTTTGGCTTTTAAATCTTTGAGTACATTTTCAACATCAGTAAGCTTAATTTGCAGGATTCTATTTCAGTGATAATCTCTTTAATTTTTATATTATTAGCTGCTAGATCTTTTTCCATGACATTGAGGTATAACTTATTGCTTTTTAATTCAATTATTTCATCTTTAAGCTCAAATGTCTTTAGGTTGGATATGTTTAGCTCATCCTTTTAAAAACTGCTAACACTTTTTAAGGCATCGGTTTCTTTGCTTAATGATGTAATTAATTCCTCCTTTCTGTTTATCCGAAGTGTTATTTCATTAATCACACCGTAAAAGTTAGCAACATTTTTTACCATGCTGTCTACAATATCTTTAATACCAGAATACCTTGCAAGTGAGTTAAGATTGTTTAAAATTTCGGTAGCCACCTCCTCCGCTTGGTCATTATTTCAGGCTTGCTCTCCCAAAGATTTAAGAGCTTTCTTGATTTTGGTGTTCCTACTACTTTTACTCTTACTTTTGGGGTCCTTACCGGAGATATTGTGTATTTCCTTTTTTCTTAGTGAATATTCATGGTGTTCATGAGGTCTTCCTTGATCTTGGGTTATTTTAGCTAGTGGGTGATTTGATGGCAGTTTTAATTAGAGTGCCTGTATATCATACAGGCACTCTAGTTTTAATTCTACCCAGCCTCCATCCTCCAATGTGCTCATTTTATTTATTTGTTCCTTTATTTAGAAAGTCAGAATGTTAAAATTAAAATATTGAATATTTTAATAGTCAAGAATTTAAAGTGTTTAAATAATAATAAATTTTAAATTTCCTTTATCTAATTTGTTATAATTTATATTCCAATAATACAAATATATAGGAAGGTACAAAAAATTGATTACTTTGCATAAAATTGAATAATTTTTCACAGTCAGCACTATTTTAACATTTGAAGCACCACACTACACTACTTTACGTCCTAATTCCACTAAAACTAATTACTACGATGTTTACTCTAGGGCTACTAGACTGAGACTCTCTTATTGGAATATTGGCTACTAGTCCAATAATCCCATAAGGGTTGATATTTAACCTATTTGGGTATTAATGAGAATTTAGCATCTCTAATTTTATTTCTGAGTCGTCAACTTTGAATTGAGAATAAGTAGACTTGGCTAAAATGGACATTTTAGCCAATTTTCAAGCATTTTGAAGATGGCCTTTTTTCATAACTCTGATTAAAGTGAAAATTGTCATTTTCACCAGTGGGTTGAAACTTGGTACAAAAATCAGACTTTAGGTTAGTAGTGGAGCCCGGAAAATGATTTCAGACAACGATATCCTATTTTGTTGAGTCATCATAAATTAAAAAAACCAATCGAGTTGATATTTGACACAAATGTACATCTATTGGTGATTAATCGATCCAGAAAATTTCATTTAGATAGTTGTCCCTATTAAGGAAATATTGACTATCAAAATTTAAATTTTTTAAAAAGTCTTAACATCCTAGACTTTAGAATACAATTTTATTCTGAGGTTGAGCGTAGTAAGATCAAAGTAATATAAGCTTAAGCTTTGGATAATGACATTCTCAGGACAACAGTAGCGGTAAGTTGTGAGGAAAGTACCGCGGGTATCCTGTACCCGATTTTATTATATAAGAAAATTATAAGAGGGGGAAAAAACAAAACACTTTTTTATTAAAAATAAAATATATATTTAACTACATATCTAATTTAAGACTTCATGTAAACAAAGACACTTCATATTTACATCCTTTCTTGTTTTACAAATACAGTATTTACATTTATTTTACACAATGCAATTTTGTTTACATCATTATCAAATAAAATATTTAAAACTATCATTGTAGGGTTTTATATTGTATAAAAACATATTCAAATAATCCATAAAAAAGGAAAAAATAATATATTTTGTATTGGAAGTCAAAAGTAAGAATAGATGATGAATATAATATTTATAAAACAAAATAACTAATAAATGTACCTCATAGTTTATTTACTTTATTAAAGATACTCATTCCCACCATTTGTACCAATTATTAGCTTAAGCAATAAGCTCTAAACCTACTAGAGGATACAATTAATACAATGATATTAATGTAGAGATTTTATGTTCTAAACTAATAAGACTGCAATTAATACAAATTCACTTACATTATTTGTATCTTGAGCTTTTACAAACATGTTATCTTCTAGCTAACTATGGACTTTAATAGATGTCAACATTTATAATATAGTGAAGTTACAATAGGGGTATTTTGGCAAGGATACCAGGTTAGCATATGGTTATCAAACTAATAAAGATGATCATTAGGTAACTGTGAACAAATAACCAAGCTCTGAGTTTGGTTTTGATAAACTAAGTACTGTACTCCCGCAGTCATGTATAAGGCCAAGAAATGTATAATTATTTGCCAGTTTATTAATAAGGATTCAAATAAAGGTCTATCCACAAATATAGTTGTAAGCATATAATGATAGTAAAACCGGCTTTCAACCAAATAAAGGTCATCCTCAGTACCTACAAACAAGAGGACGATCAAATAAATAAAATTACAATAACCACACAATAAATACAATAATATAAGAAACAAGAAGTAAAACATAAAATATCGTCAATCAAAAAGTTAAAAAGAAATGAAGTAAAAAATTACTGGTGAGAAGAAATTATTTTTTCTTTTTGAGTCT
Source organism: Microvelia longipes (assembly GCA_018340805.1). NCBI lineage: Eukaryota > Metazoa > Arthropoda > Insecta > Hemiptera > Veliidae > Microvelia > Microvelia longipes. The sequence goes on along the minus strand of JACMZG010000022.1, from coordinate 32,897,656 downwards.
AGTAGTTATAACATTTGAGACTGAATGCAGACTAACCTTATCCGACTGGAGTGGGGAACAGTTTTTGATTAGTTCCCTTAACAATACTGAGCAGGCGCATCTCTCGTTCAGATTATTATCACCAAAGGCTTTCTGGCTACGCGCTATTTCAAATTTTTCCAGCGAATCCATTTGAGGCCCTTTACTTATTTTATGAAGTATCCCAACCTTATGATCTATATCCTTATGACCCATACGCTCAATGTGTTGGTAAAACTTGCTGGGATTTTCTGTTTTTTCTGTCGATTCCCGTACATGCTCGGCCGCCCTAGTGCGTATATTCCTGCCAGTTTGGCCAATATATTGAGCCTCACAAGTTCCACACTGTATGACATAAACACCACAACTAACCTCAAATTTTATAGGGTCCTTCACACGAGAAAGATGCGTTCGTAAGGTCATGGGGACGCTGAAACTAACTTTATAATTATTCCTCTGGAGGATAGTAGCGACTTTATTAGAGATGTCACCCATATAGGGGACAGAACACCAAACCTTGTCATCGCGCGTATGACTTATATTAACACCCATATTATGAAGCACCATTTTCCTTGTTTTCTTGTTTATGAGTTTGTCAATCATAGATACGTCGTATCCATTTTTAGTAGCTATGTATTTTATAGTTGACAACTCAATATTATAGGCATCTTCATCAAGGGGGTAATGTATGAGCCGGTGTACCATCGAATTAAAAGCCGCCATTTTATGGCTCCATGGATGACGCGAATGAGCGTTGATAACGGTGTCAGTAGCAGTAGGTTTACGATAAACTTTATATTTAATAAAAATAATGCATAAATATATCAGCAGCAAGGCCTGATAACGGCGCACCCATAGCCAAACCCGTACCACCCGAATAAAGCTCATTGTTAAAACAGAAGTAATTTTGGCTAAAACACAGCTCTAAAAGCTCAATAAACTCTTGGATGAGGGCTTTGTCAGAAGATGATCTATGTAAAACCCTAGTCATCAGAAAAAGGCTCGTTGCTGAAGGTACGTTAGTAAAAAGTGTGGTGGGGGGTCCAGTCATAGATGTTAAAGACTGTGGCTCAGGGATAACGTTATCCGGATTCGTAGACAGGCCTTGCTGCTGATATATTTATGCATTATTTTTATTCCAATTTTGTGACCCATAAAGATAACATATATCGCAAATACATTTTAACATGGAGGCAGTACGTAGACGACATTTTTATCATCTGGACTGGTAGCTTACCTGATTTATACAACTTTTTAGACTATCTTAACAGCTGCTATAAGTCTATTAAATTCACCTGTGAAGTAGAAGTTAATAACAGCCTTAACTTTCTGGACCTTACTGTGAGCAGAGCTAATGATACTCTTAAATATAAAGTTTATCGTAAACCTACTGCTACTGACACCGTTATCAACGCTCATTCGCGTCATCCATGGAGCCATAAAATGGCGGCTTTTAATTCGATGGTACACCGGCTCATACATTACCCCCTTGATGAAGATGCCTATAATATTGAGTTGTCAACTATAAAATACATAGCTACTAAAAATGGATACGACGTATCTATGATTGACAAACTCATAAACAAGAAAACAAGGAAAATGGTGCTTCATAATATGGGTGTTAATATAAGTCATACGCGCGATGACAAGGTTTGGTGTTCTGTCCCCTATATGGGTGACATCTCTAATAAAGTCGCTACTATCCTCCAGAGGAATAATTATAAAGTTAGTTTCAGCGTCCCCACGACCTTACGAACGCATCTTTCTCGTGTGAAGGACCCTATAAAATTTGAGGTTAGTTGTGGTGTTTATGTCATACAGTGTGGAACTTGTGAGGCTCAATATATTGGCCAAACTGGCAGGAATATACGCACTAGGGCGGCCGAGCATGTACGGGAATCGACAGAAAAAACAGAAAATCCCAGCAAGTTTTACCAACACATTGAGCGTATGGGTCATAAGGATATAGATCATAAGGTTGGGATACTTCATAAAATAAGTAAAGGGCCTCAAATGGATTCGCTGGAAAAATTTGAAATAGCGCGTAGCCAGAAAGCCTTTGGTGATAATAATCTGAACGAGAGATGCGCCTCCTCAGTATTGTTAAGGGAACTAATCAAAAACTGTTCCCCACTCCAGTCGGATAAGGTTAGTCTGCATTCAGTCTCAAATGTTATAACTACTAGACTCAAAAAGAAAAAATAATTTCTTCTCACCGGTAATTTTTTACTTCATTTCTTTTTAACTTTTTGATTGACGATATTTTATGTTTTACTTCTTGTTTCTTATATTATTGTATTTATTGTGTGGTTATTGTATTTTATTTATTTGATCGTCCTCTTGTTTGTAGGTACTGAGGATGACCTTTATTTGGTTGAAAGCCGGTTTTACTATCATTATATGCGTACAACTATATTTGTGGATAGACCTTTATTTGAATCCTTATAATATGGAATCCACTGGCGCTAACGTCACTTATAGTTTATTAATATATTTTGTTCTGTCAAATTTTAGATTCTTAACTTTAGTTCAACAACTTTTAGTTTTCAACATTAGGTCGTGAGACCAGTTTACCAGCTATGCAGGCCAAAATGACTTAGGTATCTTAACTTGGCAACCTCGCCAAAACATGCTATATATTCCATATATGAATTCCCCCTTCCATATTATTTTAATCACATGGCTTACTTCCACATTTTAACTGGACTTGTAAGCCCTACTTACAATACTTATTACCGCGTGAGATATGAACAACCTGATAATATATAATTGTAACTGATTCTAGGAGAAGAAGAAGTAAAAAAAATCCTCTAATTCAGTTATCTCCTGTATCCTCAGCATCTACTTTACAGGAAATGCAACAGATAAAGCAGGTATAATACAAATAGTTATAATCAGTTCACAGTGAGAGAAAATAATGGGAGGGAGCCAATGAGGTTTGTGTTTGATGTTAAACCACGCCTACAATTTCAGATCAGGGCAACTTCATTGGTTCTTTAACAATATTTTCCCATGCTGTCAAATGATTATAACTGTGTGTAATACTATAAGGGTGCAGAAGGTTGTGACTTTAAGAAACGACATTAAAACATTGGGATTTTACCGTAACACACACACACCCATATACATGCATGTATATATATATATATATATATATATATATATATATATATATATATATATATATATATATATCCCTAAATCGGCTACATTGATTACATTGTTAGTCAAAAGGTTGTTAATACCTTACCTTCCCAACTTGACTTAACTAGTGTAAACCCCTACTAAAATCTTATTTATTCTATACACTGCAATTATGTTTTTTAAGACCAATCAATTTTTATACATAAAGCTTACTACATAATAGTACATAGATATAACAATTAAAGTATTAAAGGAACTTATAAAAATAACAACAACAAAAAAAAACTTTATAAACTATGTAAAGTTTATTAGTTATGAGACTAGGGTTCTAGGATTAGAAATAAGAATAAAAAACATAAAATTAGTGTCCAACTAAGTAGAAAAATAAAAATAAAGTCCTGAGCAGGATAAAAACAACTTAAAAGACAACCGGAAAAATCCTGCAGTTACTTTTTCTAAAACTTATCTTCTAGAAAGAAGGATATTAAATTTGATATTAAAAGTCTGATTTATATTGTCAATATAAATATTTAACAATTATATAAAAAAGCTAATTAGTATTAAGGCATGGTTTCATACTATACTTCATAATTAGAATAAAAAGATGTATCCGTAATTCAATAAATAATATTTAAATTTTGGATATTTTAATCTGAATAATTTAAACAGATTATACAAAAATGTAATCTGTGTAAACAGATGATACACAGAGGCAGAGCTCCAATGACTTTTTTCACACCTTTGGCCAGCCATTCATGCAGAATGTTTTCCAATTTACTTGTTAAAAAAGAATTCATTTACATAAGAAAATCATTTACAACCTGTAAATGTTAAACATTTAAAAATTTAAAATGCGGAGAAGACTTAACAGTCCACCCAATATTAGAGTATGATATAATGATTATGTTTAGGCTTTTCTTAATTACATCAAATATCATAATTAGTTAATTCTCTATTTTGCTTAAAAATTAACAATATAAACAAGGATATACTTAGTACATCTTTCATTTATAAAACAGACCAAAAAGAGTGAAACAGCACTTTAATCAACTTTAACTAAAACTTATATGAATAGTTGAAATATAAAAATCAAAGTAAAAATTTTGTGCGAGTTGCTGACACATTTAGGTTACAATGAGACAGTTATTAGTATGAGTAGAAGACTTCGTTATTAGCCACACTCCAACTTCACTTGTTTCCTCTAGAATTCCACCCGTAGAATAAGAAACTATAGTCGCCACTTTTTCATCTAGATTTATTTAGTAAACGTAAAAAAACATTTTTTCTTATAACCAGAATAAATTATCAAAATCAGTTTTAGCTAAATTTCATCAGGTGGTTCATCAAATGGTGCTCATTTGACTTTAGAATTACTCTCCCCTCACAAATATTAGTGCCATTACCATTTTTTACATAATTTACTAAATACCATTTTTTTATAATTTATAAAAAATAAGCTCATTAATATCATACATTTTGTTAGATCTGATTTATTTTTAATTTTGAGTAACTGGCCTTTTTTAAAATATATAATGTTGATTAACATAAGTGACATAACTAAAGAGACTGAGCAGTAGAGAGGATCCAATACATTTCCGAGCAACTGTTAGATACACACCATTTTTATTAAGAGATAGCCGTGTTATTAAGAGATGGCCTTATCAATACCACACAAATTCTGTGAGATTTTAACTACACATCATTTTTCATGTAACTTCTGGGGAAAAATATGTCTTACAAACAAAAATAGAAAATTGCAACACTTTTTTCTCTTTTTATAATCAAAAACTGTAAGAATTGGAAGACAAACAGTAAGAAACAGTGAGCGAAAAATTGTAAAAACTGTAAAAATACAAAATATTATAAAAGGTTAGAGACCACTGTATTAAAAATTATAAGTTTTTTTTTTAAGTGAAACTGGTCTAAAAGAGTTGAAAAAATATTCTTTTTAATAATATTATTAATCATTTTTATTTTTAATTCTTCTTAGACCAGATCCACCTAAAAACTCATAGTATTTAATGATTTTAAAAAGTACATACTTTTTAATTTACAAATATGAGAGATTTTATTTGTTAAAAACCTAATATAGCATTTTTTGGTAGTTTTTATAAGGTCATCTCTTAATATACATTGTAGTTCACTTAAGGATATAGTTAAAGGGTTTATACCAAAATAATATAGAAAACCAAGTAAGGAAACAAATGCGATTTCTGTCAGACATGACATGTAGTTCACATTTTGTCTGCTAGTGAGTAGGCTCAAATATTCCCGACTCCCAACGTAGTCCCGACACTTTTCGTGGCAGGATTCTACGTTGTATACAAATTCTGCTTTACCCTAGCAAATGTAAACAAACTATTTATGGTCCTCGACATTATTGTTTTTAATGTGTTGCTTTTTACTTTTTAGCATAAAATGTTTATTATTTGAGTAAAAAATATATTTTGTCACATCCATTGGAGGCTTAAGTGAGTCTTGAGGTTCTAGGTTTGTTTAAATTACTTAAAAAGGCGGCTAATTAAACTTTTATTTATTGTGTGCACTACTCAACTTTTTTTTATTGCTAGTGATAAGCGTTGTTTCCCTTCAAATATTATTTTTATTGGTAATATAAGAATAATTGACCTAAATTTTTTGAATATATTAACAGTAATCGCAATTTCAAGTTATATTTAAGGCAATAAATTCCTGTCTGTATATTTATCAAAATCTAAAAAAAACATGTGATATACCTTTACTGGAGTTTCTTTTTTTAGCTAAATGATTGTAACAATCATTTCACATAATTTAATACAAAATTTATACTAGCACGTACATAATAATGTTTGAAAACACGATAAAAGTAAAACTCACCTTAAATTATCAGTGTTGCCACTAAAATAGAACACAAAAAAGGTAAATCCTAAAGGGCTCATACGCAGGTATTCCATACGCAGTTTAGGGTATCAATTATTATTATTTGAGCCAGCTATCAGCTGATCACACATGTCTGAATTTTATTACATTGGTTAGCAATAGGAGTTGCCCTACTTGGTTTTTATATTACTTCAGTTTATACCCAAATAGTACTAAGAAAGTAAGCCCTACCTATAATGAGCAACCCAACTAAATTCCTCTCTACTATTTCTCTTTGTTCACAATAATCAAATATGCCAATCAATTGAGTTAAAATGATGCTCAAAACTATTCATTTAGAAGAGCTAAACAGCTAGAGCTGAAGAGCCGTGAACATCTTAAAATAGCATCTTTATTCCTTAGTTAACTCTTTACAAAATATTTTGGCTCATATAGGCTTGTAGAGTAAAGTTGTGACATATTTCTTGCGATATCTATGAGTAGCACTCAGAACCATTACGCCATCTTTAATACTCAGAGCGTATAGATGATTCAACATTACGTGATTCGGTTCTGGAAGTAAAGTTGGTTCACACTAAAACAAACAAAACATATATCAATACACAGTCAATTTTAAAAGTCAATAACAATTTTAGGAGTCAAAAATAATTATAAGAAAAAATAACGTACTTAAGAACTTAATACAAAATACAATACAAATACAAGATACACTTGTACAAATTTTCCACTCAATTGATTTTTTAATTTTGTAACTTTTATAAAAAAGTGAATACAAGACATTCAATAAAAATTGAACTAATGCTGATAATAGGATGAAACTTGGCACATATTTTAGTCTTATATATAATTAAATAGTCGAATAATTCATTTGAAATACCATTTATAAACGTTAACGTTCCGTTAACGTTACCTTTTGTTAACTTTGTAAAAGTTAACTTTTACATTAACTTTTACAAAATTAAAAGTTTATTATATACCTAAGTTTATTATTATTATACCTACGATATAATATAACTATACATTTATCATTTTCTATTCATCATATTCAATTTTGTCTAAGAATCAAGAGAATATAAAACACCATAAATAAAGGCAAATCTAAATAAATATTCTGGTTAAATAATATAACTAAAATAAAAAAATTGACACATGGGGAAATATAATATTTGTTTTCATGGAAAGTTCACTAAAAGAAGATCCTGCAGTTTTGTAGGTCCTCGAGATTTCTATCTAGAAAAAGACAATAAAAGGTAGACTTACAGAAATAGGAGTGTCTTGGTTTAAAATAACTTGAAGTAAATGAGGAGGAAGGATCGGTGGGCCTGATGGCTTCTCCCAGGGTTTACCCACTGGCATTTCTTGACTGTATCCATCTAAACACAGAAAGCCATTATTAACAAGTAATAAACAGCTAGGAAAATCTAAGAAAAATTATGAAAATCAAGGGGAAACTGTTGCTATTTAAAAGAATAAAAAAGTAATATTACAGTTTCATTTCTAAGATATAAAAATTTAAAAAAATCCGGACACTGTGAAAGAAATCAAAATATTCTTCTTTAAAGAAGGACGAATTCTTGAACAGAATTTAAAACTAATTTAAAATTGATATTACTTTAGATTTTGTAAATTAATAAACATTTTCTATAAAGATAGGATTACACATAACTTCATAAAGAAAAGTTTCAACTAATTAATAGATGAGTAATGAAGAAGATTTTCAATTTAGTCTGCAGTGCTCAAACATTATACAACCATAATAAAATTAGTAATAGGAACAATAAAACTTATAATCTTCCGTAGTGTAAGTGAATTACAATAAAACACCAAAGAAATTAACTATAAAAACTGCGTATCTTGAATAAAGTTTTATTTTTATAAATTACCATTTTCAGTAGATTGTGTGGAAGGCTGGCTATCACAGTCAAGAGCTTGGAAAACTTCAAAATCTGAATTCTTCACAGATACCAAATTATTTTTATTAGTTCCGGACTCATCATCAACTATTTTCTGTAAAACAGACAATCTTATTAAAACAGAAAATGCATTTTCTGTATCCAATTTTAACTTTATTGGACGATTTTAAATGAACAAACAAAAACTTAAATATTGCTGTTATCTTTATATGAAACAACACATTTGTTGGTCTCATATAAGACAAATACAAAGACATACTTTAAATAAATCCAATCATTATTTTGAGTTATATGAGTTTAAAAGTTTTGCTAAGTCATTTAGAAGGTCAGAGACAAATATTTTCTGGAAAGTAAAATTATACCTAAATATTTTTGTACCAAGTTTCAATTCTTTAGCATAATCAAACAGGAGTGTACGTGTACGATAATAACAGACACGCATACAGACAGATAACTTGGTAAAACCCGTTCAGGAGGTCCTAAAAACACCTGAAACTTAGCATTACTTATTCTAAAAACCTTTGGGGTGACTCAATTGTGTACACTAATAGTTGAAATAAAGCGATACTTGCATTAAATGGAGCTTCTGTCCTCTTTAATTAGTCTAGTATTAAATATTTTAAAAAATCAACACTATGCTACAAGTCTCAATTTTTTACTTGAAGCATTTAGCAGCAGAGGATTCGATTACATAAAGAGATAAAGAAAAGATTATCCACACAATATAAGGATATGGTTATGTAAATATTACTTAAGTGATTATCAGCAGGTCAATGAAGCCTGCAGTGGATAGACTTTTCTATTGGAAATAGAATAGTAATACTACTACTAGTCATTACTTCAGTTAAGTAATGACTACTAAACACAACAAGAAGAAATAAAAAGAATGAGTTAGGGTTCATTCATCTTAATTAATGATGAAAAAGTCTATCCAAAGAAATGATGTATCTTTCATAGCAAAGCGCTTTCAACCTGACAAAAGACCATCAACAGTGCTAGCCATTGAATAAAAATAGTGTGATAGATGAGTCTCAGGTCTCAGGACAAACTTTTCTTTAATCTCTAGTCTGTCTGTAATATCTGATCTGTAAGACTCATCCAACACCTTCTTTTTAATTCAACGGCTAGCATTAATGATGACCCCTAGTTCAGTTGAAAGGTCTTTGTGGTTTAAGATATATATTTTCAACATGATTAATTATACACCCATTGATAATTATTGACAACATATTTTTTGTGTCAAAGGAGGGGAAACGCGATGGCCTCTAGGAGAAAGCTTTATTCCTTGGAATTAAAGCAGCTAACTCACCTAAAAGGGGACAGCTCCTGATCATCTAAAGATTCGTCTAATTAAGATTTTCCTAGCCTAGTGCATGGTCCTGGCTTACCATGAAGTTTGGGGACTGACCGACTTCTCTTCTGCCCAGCCGATACCGAAGCAGCAATTGTGGCCATACCTCACTTTAACTCTACAGGTAAAAACCCAAAGAGTATTGCACCTTCATATTAAATATATAGTACATAGACTTTTCTTCATCTCTTTTTTATTCTTGTTGTCAATCAATAACAAATGAAGGTTAATAAAGAAATACTTACAGCAGAAGGGTCATGTTTCCACTCCCCGTCAACCAGAAATTTATACTGATGTTCCCCTTCAGGCAGATCTATTATTGTTACAAAATCACCATGACTAAACAGACATATTAAAATTAATATCTTTAAAGTTTAAAAAAGTTAAAAATATAAACTGTTGCTTGTTAGTCTATACTTAAGATAAAATAACCATCTTACACAAAAGATATGATTGATTCATTATCAGGCTGGTTAGACTGATAGTGGGTAGACTATAGGTTCATGAAGTTTTAAAAAGGATAGCCCCTTCGATCTCATTTATACATCTCTTATCTGTCATACATAATAGTAAATAAAAATTTAAGTTAAATTTATTTTAAATCATCTTTATTATTTTTTTTTATAAGCAAACAATCAATAGGTTTGCAGAAGTTCATTTATAACTCTTGTCCATAGCTAACATTTTAATAAATTTTAGCCAATCTAATATCCTTTTAATTAAGCCCAATATTTACATTAAACCAACTCAAAAACCAATAGAGAATGAAACCTAACCTTTTAACCATAGGAATACTCTTCCAGTTACTAAAGGTTCCACTAATAAGAACTTGCTTGCCACCACCGTCCCACTTGAAGACTGTTGGCAAAACTTTAGGTGTATCATCTCCTTCTATAGGAGCTCCCTCTGAAACGGTAGCAGACCTGTGTCTTCCTGTAGGAACCCCAGTTGGAACTGCATCCGGACTCTAGGGATTCAAACAAAGAAATATTATGATTTGGATAGTTAATTTTGAAAAAAATTGGAACTTTCATAAATGATTGATAATAAGTGACTCAGCAATGGACAGAAAATGTATACTTAGATTTTAAGCCTAAATTTAAATTGAAAATAAACAATGTAATAAAATCTGAAACACTTTACATTAATAGACTAACACTAGAAGCCTTTCAAAATTCTATGTAGGCTAGGCTAACTTTTCAGAGAGTAAATAGAGGCTAAATTAAATATAAATATATATATATATATATATATATATATATATATATATATATATATATATATATATATATATATATATATATATAATATATATCATATATAAACTACTATTGTGTAGATGTTATTAGGGAGAACATACTCTCACCTTAAAAGGGTGTAAAACCTTTTAAATATTAATTCTATAAGAAAATCCCTACATGTCTCTTAACCTCAAATCAAACTTAGCTAGAGATATATTATATATTCCAAGGTTCTTATAAAAAGAATATGATTTGACCTAACTTCTAAAGTACAGCTCTTTTATCAATTGATTGCCAAAACAATGTTACGTGATGATTAATAATGTTAACACTCATAATTACATTTAAAAAAATGTGGTTTTCCCAAACTAAAAACAGTCATTATACCCTATTCCAAGGTTAACAGTTTTACTTTAAACTGTAAATTGCTAATTTAAGAAAAAATAAAGAAAATCATGCAAATTCCTACCATAATTATTAATAATAAAGGAGATAAAATTGGTTAATCAAATGATTATCTAACATTTTTACAAACCAAAAAAAAAACATTCAAAATTATTAAGTCAGAAAGTACAGGATTTTTATCTAGACCATGCATAAATGATCAAGAAGAAAAAACCATGAGAATCCTCAAAAGATAAAAAAACACCACAGAGAATCCTCCAAATTCTTAGGATAGATTGGGAACAATAGTATTAAACATTATTATAAGTGAGGTACTGTCAAGGAGATATTGTTAACTATAGAACTTAATATTAAGATTAAATTATTTTTTGTCAAAGAGAGAATGGGAGCAATCGAATTTAACAAAAACAATAAATAAGGTTTCAGCAAGAACAATTAGAGATTAGGAACAATATTATATCATTAACACTAAGATTTGTCAAGGAGAGATTAGGAACAATAGTATATCATGAACACTAAGATTTGTCAAGGAGAGATTGGGAACAATAGTATATCATTAACACTTATTTACTGAGTTTTGTCAAGGGGATATGGGAAAAAAGTATATCAACACTTGTTTTGTCAAGGGGATATTGGGAAAGTATATCATTAACACTTACTTACTTACTGAGTTTTTCATTAACACTTACTTACTGAGTTTTGTCAAGGGGATATTGGGAAAAAAGTATATCATTAACACTTACTTACTGAGTTTTGTCAAGGAGAGATTGGGAAAAATAATATATCATTAACACTTACTTACTTACTGAGTTTTGTCAAGGGGATATTGGGAAAAAGTATATTAACACTTACTTACTTACTGAGTTTGTCAAGGGGATATTGGGAAAAAAGTATATCATTAACACTTACTTACTGAGTTTTGTCAAGGGGATATTGGGAAAAAAGTATATCATTAACACTTACTTACTGAGTTTTGTCAAGGAGAGATTGGGAAAAATAATATATCATTAACACTTACTTAGTGAGTTTTTGTCAAGGACTAATTGGGAACAATAGTGTTTATTGTTAGAACTAAGTAGGGTTTCGCCAAGGAAAAATTGGGAACAATAGAATATAATATTAACTCTTAATAAGATTAGGAAGTTTTAATTCAAAAAACCAAATTTCATCAAAACATAAGTTATACCCTAAAATATAAACTATTTTAGTAAATCACAAACATACTGATTTTTCCTCCATGGATTTTAACACACACATCAAATTTACTTTCAAAGACCAAGTCGCAAAATTGTTATTCATATCATAACTATTTTTGTTAGATGAACTGAATGAAGATATTACTCACATCGACCTCTGAGCTGAACACCTGACTAATAAATAGGTGTTCAACTTGAACCCCAGAAGTAGTTATTTTTCTGTAATAAAACTAAGAGAAAAAATATTGCCAAATCAAATAATTTTATTGTAATAACAAGAATAATACAAATATAATGCAGATTATATTTAATAAAAGAGTAAATTTGTTGGACTGGTATGATATATATTTAGAATTAAAATTTCTTGAAGACTACAGTCCTTTATAAATATTAATTTATTTAATAACCTTTACATAAATCTTCACAACGTTTCATTCGTTTTATAAAAAAATTTTTTACATTACTTAATTTAGTTTCATTTGATTTTCACCTGAAGATGTTGAGCTTCGCTCAATGAAACGTTGTGAAGATTTATGTAAAGGTTATTAAATAAATTAATATTTATAAAGGACTGTAGTCTTCAAGAAATTTTAATTCTAAAAATTATATTTAATAAATAATAATAATTAAAAATATTATTTATTTAATAATATTTAAATTAAATTCAATATAAATATTCTGTAATTAGAGGCCACAATGTTAACAATTTAAGAGTTTTAAGGTGGAACTGGTCTAAAGGGGATAAAAAATTAATTTACCAAGCTTTCAACTATAAGTCTTTTTCAAAGTACACCATTATAAAATAATAACAAAAAATAAACTATTGCATGTTTAAAAACATAACACAATAGAGCTTATTTGTATGGTGTGATTGTGCTATGTTTTCAGACATGTATAGTTTTTTATTACTTTTTACTTATGTACCTTATAAAGGTTTTATATGTAGTTGAAAGCTCAGTAAATTTATTTTTTATTCTCTTCGAACCTATTCCACCTAAAAGCTCAAAATAATTAATATTATAAATAATTAAATAATAATTTAAATAAATAAAAAATACTATGATAAGATTACTAACACTACTAAACTATGCTAATACTCTAAGAAGTATAAAAAAATAAAAACAATGAAATTACTCAAAATATCAATTGACATTTTTACATCAATTCCCTTCCTCAGGCTTAGCTTTTAAGAGGGTCCTCATATATTTTAATAAAACTAGCAAATGAAGACATTAGACATTAAAAAACACTCCTACAAAGTTTGCAAAATTTTTATAAAACTATTTTTAAATATATGAAGCAGATATAAGGATTCTAATTTCGTAAAACTACATAAATTGATATTGTTTTGTCTAATTCTATGTGTTATGAGAACAATAAAGATGTTATTATTTCTTCCTGGTATAGTTCCTGTTTTGTAAAAATAATACAAAAGTTATTTATGTAATTTAAATTTTATGACTTTAAATAACAAGAGAGTAAACTCATAATTTAAAATTCCCTATTATTTTAAATGTATCAACACTCTAATTTATGTAATTAAGTGTTTCATCAATAATAATTTAGAATATATCCAGGTGAGGGGAAAAGAAGGATAGCCCCCCCCCCCCTCCAGGGATTTTATTTATTTATTTAGGACTGTAATTATTTATTTCATAGAGTAAGATACCCCTAATCACACCATAAATAGTTTCTCTAAGGTTGAGAGAATTAAAGCTGGTTATGACCTTGTAGAGTATTAATGTATCACACACATTCTTTTTAGAGCATTTACTCCATCAAGTTCTACATCATAGAGAATAATTGAATGCATGTTCTTAATAAGGTCTTAAGAACTAAAGCATTTGACTACTAAAACCTAGAATGCTGTAACCACTAAAGCTCAATTCCGATTGATTTTAAATGTACAGACCTCTGATGATTCTTTATGCTTCGTATACAGTGGCTCTTCATCTTCACAGCTATTCTGATATACTAAACTGGGACGATGTTTTTTATCAAATACAAAAGCCTGCTCTTCTTTTGAAGGAGAACTGGGGAGTCCGGTTTCATCTCCATGTTTGCGGTCGGCTCGTCCGCTCCCACTTCCTGCATTACCCATCCTAAAGCTGTATCTGACAAAAAAAGATGTTTAATTCATTATTCTAATTATGAATGCAACACCCCACCTTCGCACTCAAAACCACTTGCTTCCATTTTGTTTAAGGTCTTTATTGTGTTTTTTGTATTTTTATAAATGATCTTTTTTTCTTTTTGCTCTTAAAATTTTTAAAAGTGGAAATTAAAAATTTGTTTTAGTAGGTAAAGCATTTACTAAATCAAATAAGTAACTAAATTAAGTACTATAGTTAAGAACACTGTAAAAACCATGTGGAGGAAATCAAGTCAGATAGGCTAGAACAAGGGAGAGTGAATCTAGTCTACTCCCCTGATATGCTATACCTTGAGTAGCGTATCATATTTAAAGTATAACCTTCTAGACAAACTATTATACTTCACACATGGAAGTTGTATTGGTCTCAAAAGTGGGGATCAATTAAATAATACTGTTCTTCACAAAATAACTTTAAATATTTTTTTAAGTGCAACTTTATATAAAAAAAAATCACAATTTAATTAAATATATTTTTTTGTTTTTGACTTCCTTATAACCTGAGTGAACCTTCACAATAAAACACGCAAAGTTTTGACGGAATCAAGCTTGACATTATCAGACTTGATTGACAGAACAAATACAGTGCAAGAGCCAGAATATCTTAAATTTTTGTGAAATATAAGCAACTGTTATACACACTGCGTGTACATAGTAAATAAACAAGAGCTCTGCTTATCAAGACTTGGCTATACACATTTAGGATTACAGTAATTCCTCTTTAGTGAGCAGACTCTCTTCTTGCCATTTTTCCACTATTTAAATAATGGCTTTACTTGTTACAAATTTATAAGTAAAATGGAGGAGAAACTATAAAATTAAAGTAATTGTTTACTAAAACAAAACAAAATTACCAACACATGTAATACAACTTTATCGGCCTATAGACTGTGTGCCAACTCCCACCTTATTGATTTTACTGTCACTTTTAGTTTCTTCAAATATCTGCATTGCAGCACCACATATCGTAACATTATAGAGGTATATTAATGGAGGGGACATAACCTATTTCAATACATTGAAAGGCCTGAATTATCATTTTAGGGCCTTCAGGGGTTCTGTGTTTCTGTAAGGATATACTGAGTCCATTGTTTTTGGCTTTTCAGACATTTTATGTGTTTTAACAGGAGATCGTATTCCATTTAATACGGTATATGGTTCTTGCACCTTATTTGTTTAGTCCATCCAGTGAGATTATGTGATACTGATCCCGCAAAACATGGTATTTTTTATGGTAAGGTTCACTTTTGGTTATAAGGAAGTTAGAAACAAATAATATATTTAATTAAATTGTATTTTTCTTTGCATAATAATAAAGCTACACTAAAAAATATTTCAAAAGTTATTTGATAAAAAACAGTAATATTTAAGTGAAGTAAAGTGAAATAAAAATTTGACGAGAAGGTTATCCGTTAAATACGATCGCCTCTGAAGGTACATACAGCGTATCGGGGGATCCATTTAGATTCCATCTCCCTAGTTCTAGCGTATCCAATTAGATTCCCTCTGCATGTTTCATACAGCTAATATTACGTATTTAGATATCATACTGATTTAGAAGTGTGTGCGACACACTAATTGTCTCTATTACCGACCCCTAATTTTTACATCACTTTATGACTGTTAATTATTTTCAAAAATAAAATCATTCGTTATGAAATGCGTCTTAAAAGAATATTTGTTTTCACAGAGATTAAAAGTGATAAACGACAAGCTATTTAAAAAGTTGTGATTGTACTTAGTTATCGATAAGCTTGTTCAGCATAAATTTCAAACAGCACCGAACTATACCACATTACATATTTAAGAATAAGGTCCTTCCCTTCCATGTGGATTAAGGTAAAAAATGATCACAAATCTCTTGCCTTACCTAGCAGACGACTGTGTCCCACTATCATTCACTACAAAGCATAATCCTTTCAAAAATGATCCAAACAACAGATTGCACTTCTCAATACTTAAAATTGCAAATCACACCTCGCAAATTAAGTCAATAACTAAAATAAACAAATTATTTCTGCTTTTTTACAAAAACTATAAACAAATCCGCCCATTGGCAGGTTATATCAGCTGATCTTTAAGCTTTTATGTAACACACAAGCATAAATTGATAGCAAGCCACTGCAAAGCTTTGATATCATTTTAAAGAAAAAAATCTTCAAACTGGTATCGAATCTTGTGAAAGAGTTTAAAACTTTAGCTTATCTAAACTATGTATTTTAGGTACTTTTAAGTTTTGTTTATTCTTAGTTTTAAATCTCGTAAACTTCAACCGATTGAACTCATCAGATAAATAATCTCACATAATTGTATTTCCTATGTAAGTCCTACATATTAAGTTTATGGACAAAATGTCTTTTATGTGACAAAAAGAAGTGGTGGTGCACATAGAGATATTATTACTAGAAGGGTCATATTGGTTTAATTTTGAAACATCGAAAAAATAACCTGACCACCTTCGAATATCAATATATAAAGTAAACATAACAAAATTACAGTTACATATATTAAAGAATGTTTAAAATGCAAATAAAACACAGATATGCGGGAAGCCGAAAAAACAATTGATTTGTTATAATCTTAACTTACTCTTAAATGAGGTTACACAGAGGCCCTGAGATCCCCAAAAAGATGTTTCATGCCTCTCAATGAATTGAGATAGGCATGCCTCCTCTAGTATATATCTCTTATGTATAACAACTTATATATGTTCTTATATATAAGAGATATGTAATAATATATATGAGGCTTGAAACATAATTTAGGGGCTATGTGTATCGTGATTGAAATCTCCTCCTTTAGAGAGTTAAGGTTATAATAAATAAATTATTTTCAACTTCCGCACAATTTTTGTGATTTGGTTTGTATTTTAAACGTTCCACAGTATAAGTTACAATATTTTTGTTCTGTTTGTTTGATTATATTAATAGTAAAACGTGTTCAGGTTATATTTTCGATGTTTCAAAATTCAACTGGATGGCTTCTCTAGTAATAATATATCTATGCCCATAATGAAATTTTATTAAAAAGTATTTCACATTAAACATTAATTGCAATAATTTAAATAGTTACAAATAATTAAATATAAATTAATTATTGTTTTCAAACAAATATGTTCGTTAATTATTTATACAATTCATTTAAGATAGAGGTTACTTAACTCGAGGTATAAACGGACAAATTTAAATATAAATTATAAACTTCATTAAATTAAAAATAATATTAAATAAAAAAGTATTTTGTTTTTAAGATATTAATAAAGATAATTAAATTTTATGTAAATTTAATAAAAATACATCGTAATAGTCTTATCAGCTTTTTAGTCAAATCAATATTTTTTTTTAATTTTTGGTCTAAAATTGAAAAAATATTATCAATTAATAAATGTTAACTGTAAAAATATATTAGTTAACAATTAAGAATAAATTTTATCATAAATAAAATGGAATATTTCATAATTATTTGTTTCGTGATTATCAAGATGGCGGATGGGGGTATAGCATATAAAAGGGAGACACGGTCGGCGCTCGTCAGTCGGCCTTCAGCCTTCATGCAGAGCGGAATGTCCGATGAAGTGAAGTAAGTTTAGAAATTTTATTTTATTATTCGTTTTAATCCATATAATTTTAAATTTATTTAAAGTTTAACTAGAATCCTAAAATATTTTGCATAATTATATGAGACAATAGATCGCAATATATAAGTACGATATTTTCTTAGATTAAATTTTTAGGCAGTTTTTATTTTCATTACCATTTACAATTATTCTCTTTGTATGTCTGCTACAAATATTAAATTACTAATATAACTCCCATAAATATTACTTCTGTAACCATTAATACTAATATTATTGTTAGCAACATAGATTGAGAGAGGTTATGCCCCCTCTAGTGTAATATAGAGTGCCTGTATAATCAGAGTGAAGACAATGGAACGCATTTTCAGAGTGTCGGGCATGTTGGATTATTTTTTTTTAAGAAGAATTGAGAAGAATCCTGATAAACAAGAAGAATATCCCCACCCTTTTTAGTATTTTCATAACAAACCATGGATAAAAAAGTGTAAATAAATGATAATAAACCCCTGTTAATTCAATATTATAAGTAAAATGAGGAATTAAATTATACATTAACATAAATAATTATATAAAATAAAGATTTATACCATAGTAACTTTAATGTAAGTAAATATTCATTGTTATTTCCAAAAGAGAAGAATGAATCCTTACCTTTTTCGTTGACTCTGCTTTACTAGGGAGCTTAAATACTAGAAGAAGTGTGCTATGACATTTAATTCTGTTCTACTTTATGCATATGTATTTACAATAAAGTTTATTATTATTATTACAATGTGATTATGTACCCAACTTAACTATCAAATTCTAAACATCAATTACGATTAAGGAGAGTTATCTCTGACTAAATTTAATAAGTTTTCATCAAACTATCTTTTTGCATATAAGGCTACTAATATGTTTATAGTATTTATGATTTCATGACAAGTTGGAATTTAAGTTTCATTAAAATTGGATCATCAGCCACTTGAGCTGGAAGTGTTAATAAGAAATATGTGCACATCCATTCATATATTTTGAGAACTCTGTGAGCCACAGATACGATTAAGGCCTCTTTCTATTCAGAAAACTTCTAAATAACATACACACTTATATCAAGTAATTTTTTAAAATTTGACAGCTGTCCGTCTTGACAGAGGTGGACAGCTCATAATGAAGGATAAATAAATATGTGCCAAGTTACTATTTGGCACATATTTATGTGCTGTTGTATTTGTATGACTAAGGCTTGAGCTAAAGTATGTCAGAAATAATAGATTAAGTGTTGTCTAGGTGCCTATATGACAAACTCCCTTAATTGGTGTTGGTCATACAGAAAGTAGAATAAATGAAGAAATCAAATCAACTGAATTTTATTACAATATATAATTTTAACAATAAAAGAGAATTTTAACACAATCAAGGCAATTTTAACA
The DNA here is from genome assembly GCA_018340805.1 of Microvelia longipes. NCBI lineage: Eukaryota > Metazoa > Arthropoda > Insecta > Hemiptera > Veliidae > Microvelia > Microvelia longipes. Next base: position 32,878,388 of record JACMZG010000022.1, on the reverse strand, counting down.
CAAAGAGAATTTTAACACAATCGAGGCAATTGATGCCTCGATGAAACTTGATATTCTTGAGGTGGGCATCGTTGTGAAGTTTATGCAAAAATTTGTGTTATGGTTTTGTCCAAATTTCTGTCGCACAACGTAACCTTCATCAATGACGGGCAACATGACATCTGCATAAACTATCCTCTACGATTGGATAGTCAATAAAAGTAGCCCCAGCGTTGTATCGACAACCCAATGTCCATGAATAAAGTCACTTGATGATTCTATACCACTATATCCTCTTGTAAGCAGAATTGGATCATAAATTAAGTATATGGCATTGACATCTAACAGCAGTACTTATGTATAAGATAATTCAACTGGTGTTAATGCATCCTTCATCAGTTAAAAAAACTAGCATACAAGTCCTCCAGATGATAAAAATGAATAGAAGATATTTCATTCTACTGCAGCAATGCACAGAAGAGACTTGAGCAACTTAAGTTACTAATATTTCACACCACAAAAGCTGATATACATACTTCTGTATATTTGTACTACATATTTGTTCAATTTGTACTAATTTTCATAGATACATTCAAAATTTGAACACATTGACGTCTGACAATTGTTATGTATGTAAGAAGTTATCTAGAAAATAAATTGCTGAAAACATGTAAATAGTCCTTGAAATGTCGGACAAATCGAATTTGCGTTCCAATGACCTTGGAAATGGACCAATCATTTTTGAGCACCCGGTTGTCTTCACTCTGATTATACAGGCACTCTAGTGTAATATATACTATACTATATACTATGTGTATATACTCTATACTATGGAGATATTACATATCTCTTATATTTAACAACATATATAAGTTTTTATATAACATATATAAGAGATATATACTACAGTGTATCGTTTAGTTTAAAAATCCCCAAGGTCATAAGTATTTTGGTGATTGACCAATCAGAGAAGCCGCTGCCAACCTCTCTCTTAAAAAGAGAAAAAAAATCCCTACCACAATAACCGCTGTAGGGAAAAACCCTTCTTCCCGGCAATCGTTCACTTTGTTTGTGGTTCTTCTTTTGATTACATCGTTTTGAAAACTACTTTCAAATTAATCTTAAAAATGATATTTTATAATAAAAACTACACAAAAGAAATGTAAAAAAACATCGCCAAGAAAATACGGGTAAAATAACCTGATTTGTTTACATAGTTTTTTCCCGCTCTCTTCTTGCAGGGATTTTTTTCTTAAGAATCAGTGGTGTCTAAACTGACCTGTCAAGATTTTTAAACTAAATGATAGACTGTAGAGGAGGCATAGCCTTTCTCAATGCTCTCAGGGGCTCTGTGTAACCTCATTGAAATCTCCTCCAAGAGCGAGTTAAGGCTTTAATATATCCATTGATTTGTATAATAAATGATCTACTATTCTAACTTATAATAAGTTACTGTATTTTTGTTCTTATTCGATTATTTTAATAATCAAATGTGGTCAGGTTACTTTTCCAATGTTTCAACCAATAGTTATTATTACAGTAACCAATAACTCATACTATTTGACCTATAACTCTTGCTAACGTAACCTAATACAAGCACTATTATATTACTATTACCTATAACTGCAACTATTACTATTACCTAACTACAACTATTACTATAACCTATTACTCACGCTCTTACTATAACGTAACTAAAGCTCTTTTTAAGAGATTAAAGTTTTAACTAAAGGAATATATAAACCAAGTAGGGAAACTCATATATACTTACATTGTTCAGACGCGGGATTTGGCAGGGGTCCCCCCCCCCCCCTAGTTGTCGTGTGAACGGATCTCATTTTTTTCACAGATGTGATAATCTCATTTTTTACGGTAAACACCGGAAACGGAATCTCAGTTGGGATTAAACTCCCTGCTAAACCCCGGGTGTGAACCAAGGGGTTTGCTGAATTTTTTTACGACATGTAAAAAATTCAGCTGTTTGCTGGCTCAAAAATATAAAAATCCATAGAGATATTAATACTAGAGGGGCCCTATTGGTTGAATTTTGAATCATCGAAAAAATAACCTGACTTCGTTTGACTTTCAATATAATCAAATAAACAGAACAAAATTATAGTAACATATATTAAAGAACACACATAATGGTATGGTTTTTATTAATGAAATATTAAACACAGATAATGTCCGGTAAGCCAAAAACAAATGATTTATTATAACCTTAGTTCATTCCTTGAAGGAGATTTTAATGAGGTTACACAGAGCCCCAAAAAATGTTTCAGGCCTCTCAATGTATTGAGATAGGCTCCTCTAGTATACTCGTATATATCTCTATGGTTTCTGTGAAATATGTTGCAATCATTTAGTTATAGAAAAGAGAAGCTATTTTGATAATAATGTTTTGTTGATTAATTTACTGACGTAAGTTTATTGCCTTAAGTATAACTTAAAATTACGATTACTATAATTATAATCAAAAACTTTTGGTTAATTATCCTGACATTACAAAAAATAATTAATATTTGAAGGGAAAAACTCTAATCACTTGCAGAAATATAAAAAAATGAGTTGTGCAAACAAATTAATTATAATTGGCCACAATTATACAATAATAATAATTACAATAATAATTGGCCGCTTGTTTTAAGTAATTTTATTTTAACAAACCTAGTATCTAATGAATCACTTAAACCTCTATTGGATGTGACTATGTGACAAAATATATTTCTTACACAAATTAAAAACATTTTGTACTAAAAAGCATAGAGATATATACTAGAGGGTGTCGCGGAGCGAGAAAGATTTGATTTTTTGTTTTATTTATTTATTTCTTTTTATTTTTAAAATGTTGACATTGATTAATAAAATAGAAAAATTTGACAGTGTAACTGGAGAATTGAAAGGAGTCGTTTTTCATTTAAAATAGTTAGATCATATATAGAACCAGCACGCAATTCCAACACATGGTAGCATTGAAGCGATAGTTAAGGAAAAAAGAAAAAACAATTTGAAGGATTTTCGTAATATTTTTTAATTAATTTAAATTTTATTTTCGACCAAACTTAAAATGAGTAACATTACTGGATTAAAAATTAGTTTGAAATCGACTCAAAAGAAGTTAAATGAAATTATTAATGCCGGAAAAGAATTAATAATCCAAAATCAGTACAAGTGTAATAAACTTAAAACACTTCATAAAGATTTAACTCGTCTCCTGGACAAGTATATGGAAATGATTAATCAATTGATAGAAATCTTGAATAGGAATCCTGACGAGGAAATGGTAATTGGACCTGAAATAGAAGTTCATATGGAGAAATGCTTTGAGGGAGAAGAAATGTTGAGCGAATTAGAAGTAATGGAGGAGCCTCCTAAAGCGATCACGTATGAACAAACCGGGCAGGTTAAATTACCTAAAATTGAAATATCTAAATTTTATGGGGATACAAAAAAATGGCCTGAATTTTGGGATTCATTTGAAACAACAGTTCATTCTCGGGATATAGGAGGTGTGGTAAAATTTAATTATTTAAAGTCATATTTGAGGGGAGATGCTTTAAATTGTATTGCGGGTTTGGCATTAACTGAGCAAAATTATAAAGTAGCCATAGATTTACTGGTAGAACGTTTTGGTAATAATGATACAATTAAATCAAATTTATATGATGAATTACGGATGATACATTCTTCTAAAGATGAAACCAAAGAATTACGGAAAACTTTAGATAAAATTGAAATAATATTACGTTCTTTGGAGTCTTTAGGAGAAGATATTAATCACGGTTTGTTGGTACCTCTTATAGTTTCCAAGTTTCCTCCGACAGTTATTCTTAAATTAGAAGAAGAAAAAGATGTATCTTCTTTAAAACCATCTGAACTTAGAAAAAATTTGAAAAAGATTATAACTGCTAGAGAAAATTTGGATGCTCGATTCAGTGGATATAAACAAACCGGAGGTATATCAGATTATAATAATAAACCATCCACTAGTAAACCATTTTATCCAACAACAGGTGCATTACATACTTCTGAATCATTAGTACAAATATGTAGGTTTTGTAAAGAGAGACACTGGACAGATGAGTGTACCAAGTTCAAAACTATTGAAGAAAGAAAAAATTCAATAAAGGGAGCTTGCTATATTTGTCTGTCCCAATCCCATAGTTTTAGAGACTGTAAGGTGAACAAGCCTTGCTACTATTGTAGGAAGTACAGACATCATCATAGGAGTCTGTGCCCGAAAAAATTTGATGAAGGCAAAAAAGATACATCAAATGAAAAATCCACAAAATTTAATAGGTGTAGAATCAGATTTAGGTGATGAGGAGGAACTGGTTAGCGTTAATTTACAAACTGCGGTGGTACAATTAGTTAATAGGGAATCTAAAGATACTAAAAAGTTTAGGGTCTTAATGGATAGTGGGAGCCAGAGAACTTATATTACAGAGAGAGCAGCTAAATTATTAAACCTTAAAAGAAAGAATAAGGAGCATGTCTCGATATACTCCTTCGGTAGTAACACTCCAAAGGTATATTCTACAACTACAGTACAATTTTATATTAAATTAAAAGATGGTAACAATTTCGAAATAAATGCTAATGTTGTACCTACGATTTTGAAAGAATACGAAATCAATCCTATGGTTCGGGAAATCAGAGAAAAATATCCAAACTTAAGATTTGCAGAAGGTGATTTAGAATTTTCAGATCAGGGAATTGATATTCTTATTGGTAATGGATATTACTTTGATTTAATAGAGACAGAAAAAATGGAGGTTAGTAAAGGGTTACATTTAGTTAGCTCTAAGATAGGATGGATTCTTAGTGGTAGAAAGAAGAAGGGAACAAAAATAGTGTCGATTAGTTATACAACATTTAGTAAAGAATTAGATTATGAATTTAAATACTTAGATAAACCAGATTATCCATTAGGCAGAAATACTTGTGTAGAAGTAGAGAAACTATGGAGTTTAGAAAATATAGGTATTAGGGAAAGTCCTATGGAAATAGAGGATGATCTGGCAGTTCAAGCTTTTAATCAAAAGTATAAAAATAGTAAATGGTAGGTATTCCGTTTCATGGCCTTGGCGAGAGTATCCCCCCGAAGTACCTGAAAATTATTTTTTGGCTTTAGCTAGACTTAAATCTTTGTTTAAAAAACAAGATTTAGATTTATTAGAAAAATACAATAATATCATTCAGGATCAGTTAGACAATAATATTATAGAACAGATAAATGAAAATACAATAATAGGAGATATAAAGCATTATTTGCCTCACCATCCAGTTATTACCCCTCAAAAGTCTACAACTAAGGTTCGCATTGTGTATGATGCATCAGCTAGAACTAGGAGGAGTGATAAAAGTTTGAATGATTGTTTGATGAGAGGAAGAATTTTGATGGAAGACTTGTGTTCCTTGCTTATGCGGTTTAGGATGGGAGAGATAGCCATAGTAGGAGATATTGAAAAAGCTTTTCTCCAAATAGGGCTTCATCATAAGGATAGAGACGTAACAAGGTTTTTATGGGTTAAGGATATTACTAAACCTCCAATTGGAGACAATTTAGTTGAATTTAGGTTTACTAGAGTAGCTTTTGGAATAATATCCAGTCCTTTTCTTCTAAATGCCACTATTCAATATCATTTGCATACTATTGGTGATGAAATAGCACAAGAAATAGCAGAGAATGTTTATGTTGATAATATTTTACTAGCAACAACAAAATCTAAATTTGCTGTTAATATTTACAAAAGATCTAAAGAAATTTTCAAAGTTGCTGGTATGAATATCAGGGAGTTTAGTTGCAATTCACAAGAAGTAGTAAATCAAATAGATAAGGAGGATAGGTCCGGTGACGTTTTAGTTAGTGTATTAGGACTAAAGTGGGATACAGTTACTGATAGGTTCAGTATTAAAGCGTCTGAAGTTACTGATATTTCATTAATGACAAATAAACGCAGTATTTTGAAATATGTTGCTAGTATTTTTGATCCTTTAGGTCTGTTTGTCCCAGTCACATTAGTAGGAAAGATCTTTATTAGGGAACTGTGGAAAGGAAAAAATGATTGGGATAAAAAGTTAGGAGATGAAATATTAAATAGTTGGAAGGAAATTTTTCACAAAATAGAACCTGTAAAATTTTTATCTATACCGAGGTGGATAGGCTATCAAGGTGTGGGGGAAATTGAACTTGTTATATTTTGTGACGCTTCAATAAATGCATATTCTACTGTTTGTTATTTAAGATTTAAAAAGGATGAAATTTACTATACCCAACTTTGTTTTTCAAAAGCTAGATTAGCGCCAACAAAAGAGACGACAATACCTAGACTTGAACTGTTAGGAGTTTTAATCGGCGTTAGGTGCGTAAATTTTATTCAAAAGTCATTACCTAGACTCCAAGTAGGATCTATTTGGTTGTGGTCAGATTCTCAGTGTGTTCTCCAATGGTTGAAAACAAGCAAGCCATTGCCTCTTTTTATAGAAAGGCGGGTTAAAGAAATAAAAAGTATTCCTAACATAAACTTTAGATTTATTCCTGGAATAGAAAATATAGCTGATTTAGCCACTAGAGGCTGTTCGTGGGCAGAATTAGAAACTAATGATACATGGTGGTATGGGCCACAATGGTTAAAACTGACTGAAAATAATTGGCCCAGATGGGAAATAGATTTAGAAAATGAACCTATACAAGAATGTTTACAAAGTACTGATAAAATAAATGAAATAACTTTTAATAACATTGAAATCTTAGAATCACCATTTAGACTCATATTAGAAAATTATTCTAGTTATCGCAAATTAATAAGAATTACTAATTATTGTGTCAAATTTATTAAAATTAATATTAAAAAAGAAAATCTTAATTATTTGGAAATTGATCTTTTAGGAAAGCAATTATGGTTTAAATATATTCAGAATAGGTATTGCTCAGATATTTTAAGGGATTTAAAAGTCGGTAGACGAAATTTAATTGTAGAGCAGTTAGGTTTATTTATGGATAATGATGGTTTACTAAGATGTTCAGGCCGAATACAAAACTCTGATCATTCTTATAATCAAAATTTTCCTATATTGTTACCTGGAAAAACCACTTTAAAAATTATTAATTTTCTATTTTCATGAATTAAATTTTCACACTGGCGTCAATCAAACTTTAGCTGTAATTCGTAAACAATTTTGGATTCCAAAGGGAAGAAGTGAAGTATTTTGGATTTTAAAAACTTGTCAAACGTGCAAAAAGATTGAAGGGGGAAAATTCAAATTGCCTCCTTTTGCCCCTCTTCCTGATTTCAGAACAAATCAAAATTTAGCTTTTCAAAACACAGGACTAGATTATTTTGGACCATTATATTTTAAATTTCAAACAGTTAATCAAAAATGTTGGGTTTGTTTATTCACATGTCTAGTAACCAGGGCAGTTCATTTAGAAATTGTATTTGACATGACTGCCGTTGAATTTTTAGCATCACTTAGGCGGTTTGTTTCGCGGAGGGGAGCTCCAAAATTGATTTTATCTGACAATGCTCGACAGTTTCACTTAACCAGTACTGTCATTCTAGAACGAGGACTTGAAATACAAATACCTCACCATGAAACAAGAGAGTATTGTACAAATAGAAATATTACTTGGAAATTTACAACAGAACTAGCACCTTGGACCGGCGGAGTTTATGAAAGAATGGTTGGCTTGGTAAAAAGAAGTTTGAAAAAATCGGTAGGAAACAAGCAATTAACTTTGAGTCAATTAACTACTCTTCTGGCAGAAATCGAATCAATAATTAACTCAAGACCATTGACTTATTTAGGAAACGAGGTAGGAGATAAAATTTTGACACCACAAGATTTTTTGGGCATTAAAGGAATTTTGGAACTTAACCAAGACCAAATTATTAATACAACTACTAGAGAGAAATTAATAAACAGTTGGAGAAAAGGTCAAGATATGCTTAACAAATTTTGGATTATCTGGAAAGAACAATATTTGGCCATGTTAAGAGAAAGGAGGAGAACCCACATTCAAGGCCGGAAGGTGGTAGACAGAGAGCCAAGGGTTGGAGAAATTGTTGTTGTAGGAGATAAGACGCCAAGACAGCTATGGAGAATTGGCGTCATCGAAGAGTTGCATTTCTCCAGCGATCAAAAAATTAGAAGCGCTACGGTTAGAGTTGGAGAGGGTACAATTAATAGAGCTCTCTCTGCACTCTATCCACTGGAAGAATAACTCGCCTGGGAGTGTCGCGGAGCGAGAAAGATTTGATTTTTTGTTTTATTTATTTATTTCTTTTTATTTTTAAAATGTTGACATTGATTAATAAAATAGAAAAATTTGACAGTGTAACTGGAGAATTGAAAGGAGTCGTTTTTCATTTAAAATAGTTAGATCATATATAGAACCAGCACGCAATTCCAACACAGAGGGGGCATAGCCCGTCATATTATCAATTGTTTTGCCTATCAATTGTATTTGGCTTCTCGCACATCCCTTGTATTTTTACCGCTCTACTGAAATATTGTGCTGATTATTTGACTGTACTTTTTTGCGTCAGGTTACTTTCTAGATGTTTCAAAATGTAACCTCTAGTAATATATCTCTATGCTAAAAAGTAAAAGACAACAAATTAAAAACGATAATGTCTAGTAAATTAGTTAACTTAAACTGTAAATAGTTTGTTTACATTTACAAAGGTACACAAGATGGTTGTGTAAATGGGAAAATTTGGGTATACCTTGGAGTCTCCCCCTCCCCACATAGTCTTGACATCATGATGACAAGACTAGTGTGACGAAAAGTGTGACACTTTTCGTGTCACACTTGATAACTTCGACCCTTTTAATTGAACCATTTGTAGATGTTACAGTGTGTCGAGACATTCAAGTGTTGATTAAACATAGAATCTTTCAGGGTATAAATATTAAAAATAAATATTTCTATCTCCTACGGGGTACCGACACTTTAAAGCCTCAACACTATTATAGTTGTCAATCTTACATATAATCAGGACCAGGGGAGTAACGTAAATGAGGAAAAGTTTGGATTCGATTATCGCAAGCTACTAAAAATAGTGCTGCGGCAGACCGGTGCGGACAACTCATTAACTAACTCCAATAGCTTTCCAAAAATGACTGATATTCTTATATTTAAATTTATGAATACCATGGCAATTCTTGGTTATGGCAGCTACATTTATTATTATTATAAAATGATTATTTTCTGTATGTATTTTTCATAAAAACGGTTCGCCGTTGCATCTTCTGTTTTTCAAAAATTCAGAAACTAAAAGTAAATAGAAACCTTTTTAAAACTTCCAGAGAACGCTACTGATGGCAGATAAGTGTAAATTTCATTTAATTAATTTATTGATTTAGACGATTTTATTAGGTAATTACATTTAATCACATGTGTGCATCTTGCAGATGTAATTAAAATACAGGCTGCATTAAATGCCAAAATCTATCTTCTTGCATGTGTAAACTTTAGCCACTATTTCATTATTACCTGATTGAATCAATTAAATTAATAAATTGCTTTAATGAAAAACTTACAAGTAATCAGAAGTGTTCTGTGTAAGCTTAAAGATGACGAAAGCCGTGCGAAGCGGTACGGCTAGTTAGAAGTATGACTATACAAAGTATAAAAAATTAAATTTCAAACTGACTGTGGGCAAAAACCGGGAAATTAAGCCACGCCCACTCAATTGAAAGGTAGGTCCCCCGCCGCACTAGTGTCGACCGGAATCCAAATTTTCCCACCATTGAGTCGACAGTCTTACTGTTTAAGTATCTATAGTCTCTGATCAGGACAGGGGTCTCTCATGACATATTTGTGTGGTCCTGTACTAACTCAATGTTACATCAATATTTACTTTTAATATTTTCACCCTAGCAGGATTCTACATTGTATCAACACTTAAATGTCTTGACATTCAAGTGTCAATACAAAAGAAGACAAAACATCGACACATGGTTCAGTTAAAAGTGTTTAGGTTATCAGGTGTCGATACAACATAGAATTCTGCCATGAAAAATGTCGGGACTACATGAAGAGCCTGGAAAATTTGAGCCAACTCCCTAGTGGACAAAATGTGAACTACGTGTCATGTCTGACAAAAATCTCATTTGTTTCCCTACATGGTTTATATATTACTCAGGTGAAGGGATTTTAGACCAACCACTCCCAAAAGTCCAACTCTCTGCCCTGTATTTTGTTTCGCTATACACTATTGTGTGGTATGGTCGACGACAATGAGGAAACTGCTTATTCTTTAATTATTTTAAATTTTTTATACTTAAAAGTTGGAAAGAAATTTTGCATTGCTTAGCCTGAAATGGTTCTTAATATATTTGGAATATAAATTATGTATTATCTAAAGTATCGATAAATATTTATTTATATCTTTAGGTATTAAAGACAGTAGTGAAATAGGTTTTTACCTCTTGTCCTATTCTTTATAAATTTTAGTTATTTATTATAAAAATTCATTGAGATCATTTTGTTGCAGGATCGGATTTTGCTCCTGCTTCGCTTTATCTGTATCAACCTTCGCTGGAGATCTTCCTTCGTGGGATCGCCGTTTCAGTTTTTAAGATAAGTAATCAGGGTTCCGATCTAACCAATTGACACTAACCTTTCAGTCTTGGTTTTATCGGACCCTGCCTAGGCCTACAAGATCTCAAGAGGACACCGAATTGGTTCGTTATAATTAAAACACATCAACTGTAGTATGGATATTATCTATAGGTGGTCACTGTCGGGATTTGCCTGGTTTGGGATTGTGGGCTGACTCAGACACAATGTTAGCATAAATGCTGTAGTCACGCTTTTGTGGGGCTGTGGGGAGTGACGTAGTGATTGTAACTGCCTATAGCCCGACCGAGGCATACGTCTCTTATGATATTTTTGGGTAACATTGTTGTTTGTTTTGGTACGACAGTCTTTGAACTAGGCTGTTGTCGGCAGTGGTCATCGCTAGCGCTGATATCTGTTTAAATTTTGTATTTTTTAACTGTTTGTGATCAGTTAGTTAGAGTGATTTATAAATTTCATATTTTGTAGTTAAACTAGTTAGATACAAAAAAAATAAATATGTACACTTTCTATTTTGGCTATTTGTTTTTATTTTAAACACTATACATTATCTATGAAACCAAGCTAACCCATTGGCTTGTTCAGAATGTTTTCGGGTTTTAAGTCAAGGTCTAATTTCACTGTAGCAACTGATAAAAGTTTTTAACTCATGTTTTGTTTTTTTTTTTTCCGAATAAAAATCACATGTATTTATAAGCATAATAAAAAAACCTTCTGATCAGGCACCCGTACAATTTTTTTTGGGAGGTATTTGTTTCATTGACCTGTTGTTTAAGCCGAAATATTTTTTCATGGTTACGGCGCGGCGGTAGGTAGGGACTCAGGGTTATGACTCACTTATCTCCTTATATATCCACATTTCATCGACATGTCAGCCGAAATTGAACCATTGGCGATGGTAATATACCACTGGTTCCCGGGTAGGGTTAGGTAGGAAGATGATTTGTGGATTTTATTTAGGTGCAGAACACATGGTGTGTTGGCCCAGTTTTAGGGTGGGGGGTTAGGGTCCATTTTTCAGGTACTTTCTATAAACTTTGGCTGAATCTTAAGTCTAAAATTTGATGAATAAGCAACCAATATATATCTGATATAATTCGATATTATTTTTATGCTTTTTTATCAATAGATTTCATTTGACATTAAACAAATTTCTCCTTAATTAAGGCAAATATCAATTTTTAAGTTCTAATATTCTAAAGGGCAGGCGCTTGCTGAAGCAATCGTCCGAGGTCTTTAAAAATTAGACTTTATTATTGATTTTCCGAGGTCCTTAACTAAGGAAGATATAAAGTTTGATAGTTGATTGAAGTCTTATAACGCATGCACACGGATGAATACAACAACTACTAACCCTCCACCCCACACATTAGGAATTGGTTTTTTAACAATTTTCATTAGAATTTAATAAAATTGTTTTAAAACCAATTAATATAATATGGCATGCTATTATTTTTTTATTTTACTTTACTAACAACTCTTTATAAGAATAACTCTACGGGAGCACTATAAAACAGTGCTTATTTGTTATTCTTATGTAAATTTTTATTTTTTCAAATTAGTTTTAATAGCGCACGT
>JACMZG010000022.1:32845472-32865470 GCA_018340805.1 Microvelia longipes | reverse complement strand
AGACAGGGTGGTAGGCGGCTTGGTTTTTTGCATTAGATAGGACATCCCAGCTCGGGACTAGATTCAGTTAGCGGACGTAGCCCACTTGCAATGTTTAGGTTTAGTCTAGTTAAGTTTATTTTGGTTAGGTAGCTCTAGGGACGCAAGATCTTTAATCTAAAAATATAACTACTTAATCCATCATATTAACTCTATTGTCTCATTTCTTTGTTGCTTTACCCTCTTCAGAATCCTACTTTTTATGGATAATGTTTTATTTTTAACCTTTAATATCCATATACATAATAGATTTAACGTATAGCTATTTTTTTTAGATAAAAAGCTTGTCTGTGTTTTATTCAACTTTTGGGGTAATTATATGTTTTGGTATTAGAGTCAGTGCATGGGGGCAGAGTTGCTGAGTCAGTTTACAATGAGGTATTGCTGAAGCAGCTGGGAGAAGAAGAATGCTGACTTTTTGTTGGGTTAGAGTCAGTGTTTGTGGGTTAGAGTCAGTGTTGTGGGTTAGAATCAGTGTTGTGGGTTAGATTCAGTGTTTTTCTGAGGTAGAATTAATTTTTAATCAAAATCAAACCACTGTTTATTCTTTATTTATTTTAATGGGTTATTATATATTTTATTTTCTATCCATGTTATGAAAGGTATTGCCAAGTTATCTTTTTATTTCTTAGTGTTTGATTAAGGTGATATTCATTATTAAAACATTAAATTAACAAGGAATCATATCATTGATTGGAACAATCTCTTATAATAAAAATAAAAAGAATCTGAGGATATCACATAAACAAAGAGCGATCCTGTCAAATAAATTAGGTTTAGATTTTTTAAGACAAAAGTGCTGTTACAAAAGTTTAGAGGAAAAACAGAAAACTCTGTTGGACTCATGTAATTCATATAGTATCAAGACTTAAGAGTAAAATGAAGAATGTTTTTGATATTTAAACATAACTATGATGAACTGCGTCTGCGATTCGTGTAGCGAGAGAAAATTTAGAAATGACTTTGCATATTATACAATGTATGAAATAGAGTCAGTGTTTTTTTGGGGTTAGAGTCAGTGTATGGGGGCAGAGTTGCTGAATTTTGTCTACAAGTATCTGGAAGAAAAATCAAGGGAGGAGGCAGTTATCAGATCATCATATAAATATTAAACTGATCCTGTTAGATAGATTAAATTTCTGAAAAAGATAAGTGGGCTTCTTATTATGAGGCATAATTATTTTTTAGCAGGTATCCAGGGTTATTCATTTTTCTAATACACAGGTTATTAAGTTATTATAAACTGTTTTGCATTATTGATGATTATAATGATAAACATTTCAGTACTTTATTTTATTATTATTGAACCTAGGATCAATCACAAATAATTTATAAATTTAATGATTTTATCACTAAATTTTTCTGGCTCAAAAAGTTAGTTAAGTAACATCATCGAAGGATTAAATTTTTAACATTTATTTCTTTTCTCGGGTTAATTTTTATTTTTATTTTATTTTTAAATGTTGAGTCTTGAAAATTAGAAATAAGAATATTTTTTCATTAGAGTTCGTTTATTTCTACTTATGGCACAAAAAATTATGACAGTTTTTCATTGAATATGTTAATATTATGATGTTTTGGTAATTTAATTGTGTAGGACTTGATATGAAATCACAGTCATTTTTTTTTCGATATAATTCTGATTTGTATTAATTTGGTTTTATGGTAGTGGTTATGTCTTATAAACATGTATATATATCATACACTGCATTTCACTATATATTGCCCTATTATCTGGATTTATTTCATTAGAAATTCATGAAGTTGAGTGTATGTGTAATATTCCCATGTTGTGAAGATGAATGGAGAATAAAAAGTATAAATAGATTGGTAAGTGGATTCTTTATCAGATTTTTACTCTACATTCTGGTAAAAATATTTACCAACTATTGTTTTTATTGTAAGCGGATGATTAAATTTTTTCAAAAAGTCCTATTTATCATCATCGCCAATGGACCTCCTCAGAGGTGTTGTTTAATTTGGATAATTTTTTTACATAGTACCATGTATTTTACATGATTAAATAGAAAATTATCTATTTTTAAATAAACCGTAAAATAATATCAGTGAAAACATAAATAATTTTTGAAAAATAAATTTAGAGTATGTCTATTAAATTTTTGACTTTAATTTTATTTATTAGATTGCGGGAGATTCTCTGGGCTTTAATTGTTTCCGCCAATATTATGAAGTTAATACATTGCTACCAACATTGTCAAGAATTAATTACCCTAGTTGAGGGGACGCTAAGAGATATAACTGTTACGAGGCTTTACCTTTCCTAATGAATAACCAAATGCATTTTAAACTCAATTATTTTAAAAACAAAAAATGACTATTCGTATTGCAATTTTAGAACAAGAAATTTTTGTCAGTAAAAAGTGTTGGCAACCGTAAATCAATAAATGTTTGCAAAGAAATCAACAGGTTGTTCTAATTCAGCAATATGATGTTATTAAGCTTTTTGTGAGCAAAGTTAATGCAAAAAATATAAATTTCACTGATTATTTTGAAGCATCTGACCGTGGACGTGGTGAGGAGGCTTACGGACTGTAGTTAGGACTTACTTTTATTATTTTTAAAATTATTGGTTTTTAATTATTTTGTACTTACTAGTAAAATAGTTAACGAACTATTAGTTATATTATAAAACACTGTGTTGGCTTAAGAGCAATAATAAATTATTTGAAGCAATTAAATTTATCTATTTAAACAATTTTTTAAGAGTAAGTCTCATCACTATACTCTAACTAAGCAGATGCAGTGTGTGTGTGTCCTTTGCTTTCAATCCCATCCTCTTCTTTCCCCTTGGTTTGTTATTTTTGTAAAATCTAAATATTTGTTTTAACTTTAGTTATTATATTACTTTGTGATATTTCATGTCATATTAACTCAAAAAAAAATATTGGGCGCTTCGGTACTTTTCCTCAGTATGTGATGATTATGCAAAGCCTAATTACTTAGATCTTGCTGAAGCAATACCATAATAAATGTAACACCATTACCATTAACAGATGTAAACTACAAGTTTACATCGTAGTTTAAAGTGTCACACTGATAAATATATATTTTAACAATAAGTTAAGAACTAAAAGTTAAATAGCTATGGAATTATTAATACAAATTCATTATGTGTCACACTATCTTAAATATTTTTTTTAAATAAAAGATTTAGTTAATCAAAGTTTGAAATTTTTGTTGTTTTTTGTACTTTTTTTGTACTTTTTTATCAATAAATTGTTGAAATTGAAATTTGAAAATTCAATATTTTCAAAGGAACATATTTTTAAAGGAAGGTAAAATGTTTGATAGTTGATTGAAGTCTTATAATGTATATTTGCTTATATATAAACTACTATACAATTCTGGCTATATCTTTTGACATGGTCACATGACTAAAAATTAGCTGGAGGGGAGAAAATGCAATGCTTGTGACACACTATAAGCGAAAAAAAAGTCCCCACTTCTGCAAGGAGGGCGATGTTTAGGTGGGGGTATGTCAGGTTATTTTACCCACCCCACGGCATTTCTTATCCAACTCTTCTATTCAAAGCGAACTATTTTTAGCGATATTTTTTATCATTTCTGTTACTTAAAAACTTTTTAATATTGTTATTTTAAAACAATCTTGCATACTCAATGTCTACCCGGAAAAACAATAACTAAGTAATACTAATTATGAACAGTAAATGTATTAATGTAGAGGAATATTAGAATGTCTAATATTAATTTTATGCTAATATCAAAATGTTTAAGGCAGTCACTTTCTTTTTACATTTATCTTTTTGTGAAACCAAAAAAAATACAAAAAAATGAGACAATGTGGTTACAACTTATCCTTTGTCGTCACCCAAGTACCTGTTGATATTTTTTTCTTTCCGAAGTTGGACACCTGCTGTTTATTAAAACAGCTGTTTATCCCTGTCGAAAGATATAGCGCGGTGAGTATACTAACCCTACAACCCTCACACTAGGGATCAATCTTATTGTTGTTGCATATTATTGTTTTTGTATTTTATTTAAACCCCAACTTTTTGTAAGAATAATTTTCCACAAAGCACTGTAAAATAGTGCTAAATAGGTACTCATTAATAAAAATTATTTTTCTTCAAATCAGTTTTTATTAGACATAGTAAATTACTTGTACTAAGAGTACAAGTAATTTACAATGGCCACACTGTAAATTACTGGTATGGAAAAGAAGAAAAATAAATTTTGCTTTCTTCTTCTTCCAAAGATAAGAGCGAGTTCTGGAAAGCAGCTACAATTCTGGGTGCTCCTACTAAACCTAAGCTGACACTTTCTTCTGATGCCTTCACTGCTGATGAAATCCTTAAACTCTATTCTTTCCTTGTTATTTTTTTACTCCCCCTACAAAAAAGATATGGTAGATCGGCCTGAGCCAAACTACTCTACGGTAGTAGATGTTCAGCTCCGGCTGATCTACTGTATCTTCTTTGTAGGGTAGTAAAAAAAAAAATGCTTATATTGCCAAAAAATTAGGAATGGGGTATAGGGTGCTGTTAATCTATTATAGTGTATTATGGCTTGAATAGCTTTCAAGGGACTAGGGATTTGGGGGGGGGGTATTAAGCTAATATAATATTTTAGCTAAAATTGCCAAAAAAAAGTAGGGAATCGAGGTTTAAAGGCATTTTGAAATATTTTTTTTCGTCATAAAGTTCTTAAATAAGTGAGGAAACTCGTTACATCTCTATACTTTTTTATCTTTATTTATTTCCAGAAAACACTAAATGAGGAAAAATAATAATAATAATAGTATATTTGTTTTAAGAATTACATATTCTTTACAAAAGGTGTTCATAATTTTCAAAGCATAGTAATTTGAAATAAAGTTATACATTTAGTCTAGATTAACTTAGATAAGTATATGGATTTATATACCTAAGAAAAAGACTAGGAAAAGAATTTAAGGAAATAGGTCACTTTTAAAAATAATTATTTATGCAAGATTTATGAATGAAATAAAAATTAAATAATAATATTCTCTTTATAAAAAATAAATAAATTATTAAACTACTCTAGAAGCTAACATTCTGTCTAATGTAAGAAACAGTAAATTAAATTGAAACTTAGAATGAAAACTAAAAAATAACTTATGTCACCTAGTGCACTAATTTTTAGTAAACAGATTTTTAATATTGTGTGTTTCCATGAATCACGTGTTATTTCCCTCTTCTAGTTATTACTTGATTAATTTTTCTTTCAGATGCTGGAGCACAGAACCTTTGGAAAGACTGACTGGTAGACGAGCTTATCATTTAAAAAGACATCAAGAGAAAAGTGAGGTCTGGATTCTATTATTTGATAAGTATCATCTTACACTTAATTACTTTTAGAATTAAGGATAGGCTTTGAGAAATAAGAGAAAGAGGCTAGAATTGGAAGGGTTTATGGGGCTGTAAAAATATTATGGCTTAAATTACCAAAAATTATGGAACAGGGGTTGAGGGGGCTTTGAAGCTGATATAATAGTATTTTTAGTTTTTTGAAAATATTTAAACTGTTTTATGAAATGAATGTATACTTTTTCTTTAGAAAATTTTCTTGGCTTTCCAACGATATTCATAACTTATTTGTATTATTTATACTTTTTGAGTTAAACCATGTTTTTCAAACCAACATACGCAACCCTATGTTTTTTGTAGCCCTTGGCGCCTAGAATCAACCCAAAACCCTGTATGTCGAGTTTCAGTGTGACTGATGCTTGAAAGTCATGATTGATGACTGAGTTGAGTCAACTCTGAGTAAGAGATCAATCAGTCGTATATGTAAGAATCAAGGGTCTTCACACTAACATATCATGTGCTTTTATAAATTTCAACTTCGTTACTTTTTTATTAAATATTTAAGATCCGCTGCACCTGTGCCTGTGTGCAGAGTGTGTTCAGAATATTTTACAAGGTAACCGAGGCACACATTAATCTGGGCAAAGCAAGAAACAGAATGAAAGTTGCACCAGCCGCTCAAATTCTAAGCCAGTCAGTAAATCCCTAACTTAGCTTCAATTGAATTTATAATTAATTAAATTTTTAAAACCCTTTTCAATATCTTGTTTGCTCATTTTTCTACTGTAATTCACTCTAATTGATGAATATTTATAGTATGGAACATGGTTATAGTCAGTTGACAGTGTGGGAAAATAATGTGAGGGAGCCAATGAGGTCCTGAATGTGAAACCACGCCCACAAATTCATATCGGATCAACCATATTGGTTTCTCAATTCTAATTTCCCGTGCTGTCAATTGATTATAACCGTTTGATAAGATTATGAATATTTATCATTTGGATGTGGTCTAATAGTTCTTTTCCTTGAACTATCAGTGGTCTGATAGTTCTCTTTTCCTTCCTAGCAATTATCACTAAAATTTTATGTTGAAAGCCATACTGTGCCAATTTATTTTTTGCTCTAAATTAACAAGTATTCATAAGAATTGTCTCCATCTCTTGAATTTCTACACATTGTTATTAATTCAACTGAGGCTGGACTGATAACCTCTTAGGTAATAACTATCATCCTGTAATACTCTTCATCTTGTTTCAGATTGCCGAAGAAGATCAAGAATTGAGGTGGGAGTCCAATTGTTGAGGATGACCTTAGAAACAAGATTCTGAAATTTTCTGTTTTCTTATCAGCCTGTATGTGGAGGGGTTTGGGGAAAACTAATTTGTTTTGGAATCTCTGATGAAGGTGATTATTTGTTTGAAGTATAATATTGTTATAGCCCTAATGCACTACTATAAAGTTATCTATAAAGTTAACAACACACATACACTACTTAGTAGTGAACCTATAAAGTTTATTATCGTTGGTTACTTCTCAGTGGTCAATTTGCCAATTGATGATCTGCTTTACAACTGTGAGACAATATATTCTTTGCATTATATGCTGTTTAGTATGATTTAATAAGAGGCCCAGTCATAAGGTTCATCTGGTAGTCAAGACCAGTGAATAAAAACAATGCCTGCGTTAAGTAACTTTTGTCTCAAGGAACTCGTGACTCAAGGAATCTCTTAGCCCTCACTCAATACCTTATACATACATGAAACAATTTGTTTGCTGTTTGAATTTTGTGCTCCTTGGTCACAAACAAATTTTTTGCATGTATCATCATTCCTAGATTTTTCAAAATCATATCAGTCATAAGCTCCTTTGGCCGATGTCTGTTTCTCCTCTCTTTGCGTGAAAATATTTATAGTCTTAAGTACTAATTTTCAATTATCTATTATAATTATTCTTTGTTTGATTTCAGGTAGTTCTTGATGCTATCATGAGTAAGGCAAGATATTCTGTAAATCACTGGACTGAAGTCATCCTGATATTACATACTGTGCATTTAATATATGATAACATTTGAATAGCTTGTTCGAAACAATATTTGTTAGTGAGGTACTTGTAACTAAAATTTCATTTTAAAAAATTAATAAACAGCAATTTTCATGTCTTTCTCATTCAAAAGAAACTATTTGTGTAATTGATCCTTACTCTCACTTGAAAGTTTATAGAATTCAAACATTTTTATAAATCTGATTGCCCACAGGGTTGGGGGAAAAGGCCGTACCTTAATTAATTTTCTTTTAGATTAAAGTCATGGTTTCTAATGTAATGATTATAATTAATGTATTAAATTTTTGTATTTATACATAATAGTATTATTATAATAATATATATATATATATATATATTATATATATATATATATATATATAATATATTATATATATATATATATATATACATATATTTGCTAATATCTATTTGTGGTTCCATTCTTATTATTTATTGTGATTAACATAAATTGTAAAATATGTATTTTGTTTAAGCCAGGAGGACTAAACAAATGATAATAATGTTATATCTATAATTAAAACAGTGTGACATTGTAAAAACTATTGTATCCTCTTACTTACTCACATTGAGTTTTTTTAAACACAAATATTTGTTATTTTATAATTTGTTGATTTATTCCTTTTTTATTGGTGTTTTTATCCTAGCTGTATTTTAATTTCTACTATTTTGAGGACAAGTATGTAAAATAATCCTATACAACATCTGGTAAAATTATTTTATTTTACAAACAAAATATCAGTACACAGCATAACATATATTAACAAAGTCCACAGTATATATCAAACACAATAATCTAAAGACAATAACTAATTACACAATAATACAGTATATAAAAGACAACATTCTAATTGCAGTATTAAAACACAATAATGAAGTAAACGATATCACAATCAGCATTATCAACACAATTAATACAGTATTAAAAGAAAATTACAATAATTACTCAATTAATACAATAAAAAGAAAAATATACCTAATCAGTATTTAAACACAATAATAAATTAAACAATATACCTAAATTCAGCATTAATGTACACTACACAATAATTCAGTAATCAAAAGACTATATAATAATTACAGCATTAAAACACAATAATATAAGGCGCGGCGAATATCTAGAAGCGTTGGATCACAACAAACTTTTTTTATTTTATTTATTTAAACGGCAATGCCCAACAGTTACAATATAATTACAAAGTATTAAAAAAAAATAATAATAAATAATACAAATAATTGACAGTTTTTATAAACATATTTTTCCACAAACAACAAGTATAAGAGTGTAAAGTATTTAAATTTAACAGAGAATGAAAGAAGAAAAAAAAGTAATTGCTATAAATAATAATGAAAACAAGTGTTCCTGAGTAAAATTCAACACGGGTGTATTTATAAAATGATTTAAGATATAAAAGAATAAAAACAAAGAGAGAAAAGAAAATGAATAGGGGGATATGAAATACAATATTACTAATAATTAGAAATAATTAATGATAGATAGAAAATAGTATTTAAAAGGAAGATAGTGAGAAGTAAGTTGTAGTTTGAAAAATATAACACGTTGGTTAGAGATAAAACTATGATAGGTTAAAAAAGTACATAGTAAAATAATATAGTAAAATTATAGTAACAATAAAATAATATATAAATTGAGAACCATCCTGATATTATTAAGTGTAAATAACAATTTTCAACTAAATAAATAAATAATAATAATAGTACATAATACTAGAAACAACAACAAAAAAATTAAAAGTTGTAAAAAAGGATTGAGCAGAAGAGACGATTAGAATAAAAAGTTACATAAAAAGCAAATTAATTATTCTGTAATTATATTACATATTATTACAGATGAGGTTATACATGGTTAAATTTAAAATTAAGAGAGAGTACAAAACAATTAATAAGTAATTATAATACTAAACAAATTAATTTATAATTTTTTTTTCAAAATTTTCAGTAATTAGCCGGATTTGTGATAAATGAAGCCTATTTCCGTAATCTGCACGCTCTTTTGGTTAATCTCAAAGAGTATTTACATTCACTCAACGATTTATTTTTAATCGTTAATTTAATATATATATTAATATATATATATATATATATATATATATATATATATATATATATATAATATATATATATATATATATATATATATATATATATATATATATATATATATATATATATATATATATATATATATATATATTATATATATATATATATATATATATATATATATATATGATCATAATAAAATAAATAAGATATTTAAATATAACTTCTAAAATATAAAATTAATTAATAAATTTGTATAAACAAAATATTATATAAGTAATAAGTAATATAATAAAATAAAAGTATAACATGAGATGAAATTTTATTATAGTCATCAGTAATTATTTTTTATTTATTTGCTCTTTTTTTCACAGAAATTTTTATTAAATTATTTTACATTGATATATTTATTAGTAATTATAAAAACAGTAATGATGACCAGGAGTCACTGGTTCCCCTCCATCAGCACAGGGCTTTTTCTAAAGATGGAGGGTAATATTTTAGTTAACAAGTTACTATTAATGCATGTTAATTTTGTTTTTATGTCATATTATTTATTTTTTGTACTTAATTAATATTGTAAAACTTATCTAATAAAATAAAATGTTGAAAAAAAAATACAGTATCAAAAGACAAAATACTAATTACAGTATTAAAAACAATACACAAATTTAGCATTATTAAAACACAATAATTACTAATTACAGTATAAACACAATAAGAAATTCAGCATTATCAAACTCATTAATACAGTAATCAAAAGACAATATAGTACTTACACAATTAATACAGTAAAACTATTATAATTACAGTAATATTATATTTACTATAGTAATTATAATTACTATTTTATTAACAGTATATATAATTAAAAGAATGTATACTAATTACAACAATAATACACAATAATAAAGTATTAAAAAACCAATATAAACTAATTCAGTATTATCAAAACAGAATTAATACAGTATAAAAAGACAATATACTAATTACAGTATTAAAACACAACAAAGAATAACACAAATTTAACATTACCAAAAACACAATAATATACTGATTACAGTAATGAAACACAATAATAAAATATTAACAAACATAATAAAATAATGTAGAAACAATATTGTTATCATATATATATATATATATAAAAATAGCATAATAATGTAGAAAAAAAACTATATGTAATAATCTATAAACAATATTGTAATTATACATAGCATAATAATGTAGAAACAAATTTATTTTAATTATACATAGCATAAATCTGCCTCTGTGGCTGTGATCGTAAAGGCGTTCAATTTCAGCACTGGGGTTCGCAGCCCGGGCTATGCTCTAAGATTTTATGACTAGTATTTGTATTAAAAAGATTTTGCCTACTTTAATTAATTCTTAGAGTGTAGTAGATGCTACCCACCTGAGGTGGTTCCCGCAGGGTTAATACTCTGATGGGCCGAAAGGTCCTAAAACGGGCATTTCATTATATATAGCATAATAATGTAGAAACAAATTATATATAATAATGTAAAAACAATATTGTAATTATATATAATAAAATAATGTAGAAACAATATTGTAATTATTATATATAGCATAATAATGTATAAACAAATTATATATAATATAATAATGTAGAATCAATATTGTAATTATTGTTGTTATTTATATGTAATATTTAATTAAATAAAGAAGCTAATTAAACATACCTGTTTTTATTTAATTTCTCATAAAGGCATTCCCCCAGGGTGGAAAAAAAGTCAATCCGGGCAAAAAAGCCTGGATCAACTTTTAATCCACCCAAGAGGAGAAAGGAGACAGTGAACAATATGCCAAGCAACGAGTCCCCTGGCAATTGTTTAAAGCCTCCACAAAGTGGTAAAAAATGACCCCACTGCATGAATGGATGATAGCCTCAACCAAACAGGCAAAGTGCCAAGAAAAGGGTGAGTTTATGCTTAAATAATACTTAAGTGTAAACTACTACATTATTTTCTTTTTTAATATTCAGTAGTGTAATCAGAAAGATGCCATTGTAGTGGGAGCGGATGTAAAGGGAATTAGCACAAAGTAGTACATGTCCAACCTCTCAGGAACTTTTATGATTGTCAATGGTACTCCCATTAGAGGTGACCTGATATATTGGTTCTCGGACAGTAATGCTTTAACTAATCCCTAGACATTCCACAACACAATAAAAATTAAAACACAAAAAAAATACAAGAATAAAAATTAAAGCACAAGAATAAAAATCAAAACAAAAAAAACACAAGAATAAAAATTAAAACACATAAAAAACAAAAAATAAAAATTAACACATAAGAAAAACAAGAATAAATTGAACACAAGAAAAATAAAAATAAAATTAAACACAAGAAAAAAAAAGAATAAAAAACACACGAAAAACAAAAATAAAAAAAATTAAAAACACAAGAATAAAAATTAAATACAAAAATAAAAATTAAAACAAAAGAATAAAATTAAAACACAAGAATAACACAAAAAAATTAAAACACAAGAATAAAAATAAAAACACAAGAAAAACACAAAAATAAAAATAAGAACACAATAAACAAAATAAAAACTAAAAACAATAAAAATTAAAACACAAGAATAAAAATTAATAAACAAGAAAAACAGGAATAAAAATTAAAACACAAGAAAAACACAAGAATAAAATTAAAACACAAGAAAAACACAAGAATAAAATTAAACACAAGAATAAAAATTAAACAAAAATAAATTAAAAAACACAAGAAAAATTAAAACACAAAAAAAATTAAAACACAAGAAAAACAAGAATAAAATTAAAACACAAAACAAACGAAAAATAACACAAGAATAAAATTAAAACTACAAGAATACAATAAAACACAAGATAAAAATTAAAACACAAGAATAAAAATTAAACACAAGAATAAAAAAAAACACAAGAAAAACACAAGAATAAAATTAAAACACAAGAAAAAAACACAAGAATAAAAATTAAAACAGAATAAAAATTAAAACACAAGAATAAAAATTAAAAAACACAGAAAACACAAGAATAAAAATAAAAATTAAAACACAAGAAAAACACAAGAATAAAAATTAAAAACACAAGAAAAACACAAGAATAAAATTAACACAAGAACACAAATAAAACACAAGAACACAGAATAAAATTAAAAACACAAGAAAAACACAGAATAAAAATTTAAAACACAAGAAAAAACACAAGAATAAAAATTAAAACACAAGAATAAAAATTAAAACACAGAAAAACACAAGAAAAAATTAAAACACAAGAAAACACAAGAATAAAAATTAAAACACAAGAAAAACACAAGAATAAAAATTAAAACACAGAAAAACACAAGAATAAAAATTAAAACACAAGAAAAACAAAAGAATAAAAATTAAACACAAGAAAAACACAAGAATAAAAATTAAAACAAAGAAAAACACAAGAATAAAAATTAACACACACAAGAAAAACACAAGAATAAAAATTACAACAACACAGAAAAACACAAGAATAAAATTAAACCACAAGAAAACACAAGAATAAAAATAAAAACAAGAATAAAAATTAACACAAAAATAAAAATTAAAACACAAGAAAAACACAAGAATAAAAATTAAAACACAAGAATAAAAATTAAAACACAAAAAAACACAAGAATAAAAATTTAAACACAAGAATAAAAATTAAAAACACAAGAACACAAGAATAAAAATTAATTTTTTTTTTTCTTGTGTTTTTCTTGTGTTTTAATTTTTATTCTTGTGTTTTTTTGTTTTAATTTTTATTCTGTGTTTTTCGTGTGTTTTAATTTTATTCTTGTGTTTTATTTTTATTCTTGTGTTTTAATTTATTCTTGTGTTTTATTTTTATTCTTGTGTTTTAATTTATTAATTCTTGTGTTTTAATTTTTATTCTTGTGTGTTTTCTTGTGTTTTTTAATTTTTATTCTTGTGTTTTTCGTGTGTTTTAATTTTTATTCTTAAATTTTTATTCTTGTGTTTTTAATTTTTATTCTTGTGTTTTTCTTGTGTTTTAATTTTTTTTCTTGTGTTTTTCTTGTGTTTTAATTTTTATTCTTGTGTTTTTTTTGTGTTTTAATTTTTTTTTTTTTTTTTTTCTTGTGTTTTAATTTTTATTCTTTGTGTTTCTCTTGTGTTTTAATTTTTATTCTTGTGTTTTTTTTGTGTTTTATTTTTATTCTTGTGTTTTTTTTTATTCTTGTGTTTTTTTAATTTTTATTCTTGTGTTTTCTTGTGTTTTAATTTTTATTCTTGTGTTTTTTTTTTATTTTTATTTCTTAATTTCTTGTGTTTTTCTTGTGTTTTAATCTTATTCTTGTGTTTTCTTGTGTTTTAATCTATTCTTGTGTTTTTTCTTGTGTTTTAATTTTATTCTTGTGTTTTAATCTTATTCTTGTGTATTTTTGTGTTTTATTTTTATTCTTGTGTTTTCTTGTGATTAATTTTTATTCTGTGTTTTTTTGTTTTAATTTTATTCTTGTGTTTTTCTTGTGTTTTTAATTTTTTATTCTTGTGTTTTTCTTGTGTTTTAATTTTTATTCTTGTGTTTTTCTTGTGTTTTAATTTTTGTTTTTTATTGTTTTTCTTAATTTTATTCTCGTGTTTTTAATTTTTATTCTGTGTTTTTAATTTTTATTCTGTGTTTAATTTTAATTTTTGTATTTAATTTTTATTATTGTGTTTTTCTTGTGTTTAATTTTTATTCTTGTGTTTTTTTGTGTTTTATTTTATTCTTGTGTTTTTTGTGTTTTAATTTTTAATTCTTGTGTTTTTTGCTTGTGTTTTTTAATTTTTTTCTTGTGTTTTTTCTTGTGGTTTTAATTTTTATTCTTGTGTTTTTTTTAATTCTTAATTCTTGTGTTTTTCTTGTGTTTTTAATTTTATTTCTTGTGTTTTAATCTTATTCTTGTGTTTTTTCTTGTGTTTTAATTTTTATTCTTGTGTTTTAATTTTTTTCTTGTTTTTTCTTGTGTTTTAATTTTTTTCTTGTGTTTTTTTTGTGTTTTAATTTTATTCTTGTGTTTTTCTTGTGTTTTAATTTTTATTCTCGTGTTTTAATTTTTATTCTTGTGTTTTAATTTTTATGTGTTTTAATTTTAATTTTTGTATTTTAATTTTTATTCTTGTGTTTTTCTTGTGTTTTAATTTTATTTTTTGTATTTTAATTTTTTTTTTTGTTTTAATTTTTTATTTTTATTCTTGTGTTTTCTTGTGTTTTAATTTTTATTTTCGTTTTTTCTTTTGTTTTAATGTTTATTCTGGTGTTAAAATTTTTATATTGATACATTTCTTTTTTATTTGTGTTTTTTTATCCTAGCCGTATTTGTAATTTCTACTATTTTGAGGACAAGGTAGGTAAAATAATCCTATACACAACATCTGGTCAAATTATTTGATTAAACAAACAAAAATATAGTACAATCATAACACAATAATATATATAACTAAGTTTACTGTATACATCTAACACAATAATGCAATATTCTAAAGACAATATACTAATTACACAATTAATACTTTATAAAAAGACAACATTCTAATTGCAGTAAGTGAAACACTATAATAAAGTAAACGATATCAGAAATTTAGCATTATCAATACACAATTAATACAGTAATCAAAAGACAATATAATACACAATTAATACAGTATAAAAAAGAAAATATACTAATTACAGCAATAGTAAGTATTAAAAAACTAATATACACTCATTGGTATTATTCATTGGGTACTTAATTAATATTGTAAAACTTATCTAATAAAATAAAATGTTGAAAAAAAAAAATACAGTATCAAAAGACAAATACTAATTACAGTATTAAACACAATAATTAAGTATTAAAACAATACACAATTTAGCATTATTAAAACAAATATATATACTAATTACAGTATTAAAACACAATAAGAAATTCAGCATTATCAAACACATTAATACAGTAATCAAAAGACAATATAGTAATTACACAATTAATACAGTAATACTATTATAATTACAGTAATATTATATTTACTATAGTATTATAATTACTATTTTATTACAGTATATATAATTAAAAGAATGTATACTAATTACAACAATAATACACAATAATAAAGTATTAAAAAACCAATATAAACTAATTCAGTATTATCAAAACAGAATTATACAGTATAAAAAGACAATATACTAATTACAGTATTACACAAATTTAACATTATCAAAACACAATAGTATACTAATTACAGTAATAAAACACAATAATAAAATATTAACAAACATAATATAATAATGTAGAAACAATATTGAAATTATAAACAATATTGTAATTATATATAATTAAATAATGTAGAAAAAATTATATATATAATGTAAACAATATTGCAATTATATATAATAAATAATGTAGAAACAATATTGTAATTATTATATATAGCATAATAATGTATAAAACAAATTATATTAATATAATAATGTAGAATCAATATTGTAATTATATATTACATTGTTATTTATATGTAATATTTAATTAAATAAAGAAGCTAATTAAACATACCTGTTTTTATTTAATTTCTCATAAAGGCATTCCCCCAGGGTGGAAAAAAAGTCAATCCGGGCAAAAAAAGCCCGGATCAACTTTTAATCTACCCAAGAGGATAAAGGAGACAGTGAACAATGTGCCAAGCAACGAGTTGCCTGGCAATTCTTCAAAGCCTCCACAAAGTGGTGAAAAATGACCCCACAAAATTTCTCACCTCTCAGGGGCTAAAAACAGAATTTTTGTTTTCTCACCCAAAAAAAATTAATAATAAACCCTGATACATTGGTGTTTAGAAAGTGACGCTATAACCAACCTCTAAACAAAAGTAAAATGAAAAAGGGAGTTGATCTGGCTTTACAGCGAGCATCATTATCATAACCTCTCAGGTATTATTATCCTGATATATAGGTGTTAAGACATTGATGCACTACCAAATCCTACCTCTTCAGTGACAACTACAAACAGTCGTCGACTGAAACCCCTACACTCTACAAGCCATTTCACTTCTCTAGTCCCTTATACCAGAAGAAAATTATATGTATACTAAGACCTACCAAACTGAACTTAAAACTAAATAACAAATATTTAATTCACAATAAAGACAATTTAAGTACAAGATAAACAGGTTAAAAATAATTAATATACAATAAATAGATAATGTTAAAACGAAAAATACAACTTTATGAGGGAGAAAGGGGTAAGAAAACAAACCAGAATAAGACATTTTATTTACAAAATAATGTGAGCTGAGATTTTTACAATATTGAAATACATTTTTCAAAATAAATAAATAATAGTAGAATAGTCATGTCCGTACAGTAAAGTTTTAGTAAAGAGGAATTGCAAATATCAAATAAGTAACACAAAACTACAATTTATAAGGATACTTTTGGATAAAGAACAGAAAAGAGTGGAAACCCAAAACAGAATTATTTTATATAATTTGAATAAATAATTTATGAAAAATAGAAAAAATAAAACATTTACAAAAATATTTAATAAAATCAAGATTTGTGGGAATTAACCTTAACACCATATGAATTTATGCCAGTTTGCTCGATCATCCGAATTACTAAATAACTAAAGAAATATTTTTTTAAAAACAATTTTCTCTCTAATAATTATTATAAATTAATAACAATAGATACATATAGAAAATGTGAAGTATTTTATTAAATAGCTGCAATACTACTACTACTACTAGCTTTCAACAACTTATAAAAATTAATCAAAGAAATAAATTGCTAACAAATAAAAGTTTTTACAAATTAAATGTTACATAGGGGGATTAGAACGTTAAGAAAGATAATTTTAAGTAAACTACCAATTAGTAGTAGTTTCAAATGTATTTCTTTCATTAGCAATCATTCAATAAAAGAGAAGAATAAATACTACCAAATCAAAGAACACATTTTTTTGACACAAAGGCTATTTTGGGATTGTTAACTTTTGTTTAGTTAAAGATATCATTAAACCTGTTGAAAAGCAAATTTGATACTAAAACCCTCAATGCTCATTGTAAGTTTTTCTTTTAAGTACCTGAGTTAATGTTTTTTATATATAACTTTCTTCCCGGTTTTCTGTTGTTGTCGGTTAATATTAATAATTAAAACTCTTTTGTTTCTTTAATATAGTATCTTTTTTATATGATAATTCCCATATCCCTTCAGGTTATGGGCCCAGTAAAAATAAAAATTTAAAAATTAAAAGTAAAACGAAAAATAAAAAAAGTAAAAAAAACGTGCTTTGCTGTTTGTCTGTTGAAAAAGTATTTTTTGTCTAGTTGTTTAAAAAATTTAAAAAACTGTTGTTTTTTTTAAAAGCTTATCAAAAAGTGTTAAAAAAGTTATTAAAGTGCCATAAGCAAACATTTTATTCCTTAAAAATGAGTGAGAAAGAGCTCAGTTCCGTGGATACGCTGAAAGAGGCAATTGACTTCCCTCTTTGGAAATTTCATATTACTATTTTATTTAAATCTTGCTCACTGTTTAATATTGTGACGGGGAAAGAAAAGCTGGACGAAAATAGCAAAGACCAGATAGAAGAGTGGCAAAAGAAAGATGCAAAGGCACAACGAATAATGTTGTCTACTATTGATAAGAGTTACAAGTTACATGTTATGAAATGCAACACGGCGGAGGAGATGTTTGCCAGAATCTGCTCTTTATTTGAGAGAGACCAAGATCAACAAAAGAATAATACTCTTCAGGAGTTTTTCTCATTTACCTTTTGTAAAGAGTTTGATATAACAGCTAATATTAGTAAACTAGAAACGATTGCTCACAAATTAAAAACTCTAGATTCTCCTATCAATGATGAAATGATGATTAGTAGGATTTTATCTGTTTTGCCGCAAGATTTTAAAGGTTTCATAAGCGCCTGGGAATCTGCATCTAAGCAAGAAAGAACACTGGGCAACTTAATATCACGACTGGTAAGTGAAGAAGCAAGACTTAATATTTTTAATAAATCCAGTGAAACTGCTGTAGCTTTTAAAGCACAGTTTGTTAAAAAAGAAAATGAAAATGGGAAACCGAGGTATAAATGTTTTGGTTGTAATTCAACTTCTCACTTCGTAAAGGATTGCCCTAAAAATGAAAATAAAAACAGGCATGCGCATGGACAGAGAAAACCATGTGGAATTTGTAAAAAAACCAATCATCCTGAGACCAATTGTTATTTCAGAGATAAAAATAAGCAAAAAAGGGGACAGAGTAATGAGCCGAAAGTAGCATTTTTGACTAGTGAGTGTGAGTTGAGAAGTGAAACAGAGGCTTGGCTTATTGACTCTGCATCAACGTGTCACCTTATAAATAATAAAAAGTACCTGAAAAATATTAAAAAAACTGAAATCTTCATTGGCGTGGCAAATGGAGAGCAAATGTGTGCTGAACTAGTTGGAGATGTTGAGTTCTCCGATTTTGTTTTAAAAGATGTTTATTTTGCTCCAGATTTGACGAAAATCTTATTTCTGTGAACAAAATAACTCTCACTGGTGGTACTGTAGAATTTCATGAAGAAAAAGTTGTGATAACTAAAGGAAATATATCTCTTGTTGGAGTTAAAAGCAAGAATAACTTGTATGAAATTCAGTTGAAACCTCTGGCTGTGTCTGGTTCTGTAAATTGTCATCTAGTGGATATGAACAAATCTCTTCTACACAGAAAACTTGGACATTTGAGTTTTGAAAATATGAAAAAACTATCTAGAATGTCTTCAGGTTTAGAAATAGAAAAACTGAGTTCAGGAGAAGCTGTTAATAACTGTGAGGTATGTGTTTTGTCTAAGCAAGTGCGTCCTTCTTTTGGTAAAGAGAGATCAAGAGCTAAGAGACCTCTTGAAATCGTTCAGTTTGATGTAGCTGGTCCCATTTGTGAAACGTGGGATGGTTTTAAATATTATTTAACATTTTTAGATGATAATACCCATTTTTCAGTTGTTAAGCTGTTAAAAAACAAATCTGATGTTTCGCAAGCAGTTAAAGATGTTGTTCTAGAGTTTGAAAGTAAATGGAACATGAAAGTGTATACACTAAGATGTGACAATGCGGGTGAAAATAGTTGTCTTGAATTAAAACACTGGGCTAAGAACAGAGGCACTCGTATAGAGTATACACCACCGTATACACCTCAGTTGAATGGTAAAAGTGAAAGACTAAATAGGACCCTTATGAATAAAACGCGAGCTCTCTTAATAGACTCTAAACAGCCTCAAGAAATGTGGGGTGAAGCTCTTTATGTTTCAACTTACTTACTGAATAGAAGTCCCACCAAGGCTTTAGATAATAAAACCCCATATCAACTGTGGTTTGATAAAGTGCCGGATCTATCAAAATTAAAACTATTCGGTTGTGAGGCATATGCTCACAAGAATACATATTTAAAAAAACTTGAGCCTAGAGCTCAAAAGTTCACATTTATAGGATATGCTCCAAACGGGTTTCGTTTATGGGATACAGTAAATAAAAAAAATAATATCTCGTG
>JACMZG010000022.1:32818985-32844472 GCA_018340805.1 Microvelia longipes | reverse complement strand
AATTTAAAACTATGTAATCATTACCCAAAATACTTGGTCTAAAAAATGCATGGTCATCATTTAGCTATGAATTTTACAACACCTTGCAGTTTTTGAAGCCTTTTTTTTGGCCCTGTGAACACAATATAATACAAGGTACAAGAATAATAAATGTGTCAAAAGATGCGCAAATTTGATGTGATATTAACTTACGGTTTAAAATTTGTCCGAAAACGAAGAAGAACACAAACAAAGAAATAAAATAAAGAGGCTTTTACAGGCACATTTTTATTTTTTCTACTTTGAAAATAATTGCATTCTTCCTAAAATTAAAAACTGACTTTAAATTATCTAAAGAACTACTATCGAAAAATTTTCATTTGGAGTTATAAGGTTTGTAAGTGGTACGAAATTTTAATTTGAACAATTCGATGTAGATTTCTTCTAAAATATCTGTCATCTCAAATTACGATTTTTGTTTTTCCGTACCACATAATTCCTCTTTAAAAGTTTATAAAATGTTCTAGGAGCCGTTCATTTTGCAATTTTTCCCGTAAAACATATGAAAAAGGTAGATTTTAAAAATT
Organism: Microvelia longipes; assembly: GCA_018340805.1. NCBI lineage: Eukaryota > Metazoa > Arthropoda > Insecta > Hemiptera > Veliidae > Microvelia > Microvelia longipes. The sequence continues at coordinate 32,843,906 of JACMZG010000022.1, read as the reverse complement.
CTCAACATTTTACATTTGATAGTGTTTCATCTGAAAATGCGTAGTTCTCGAGATATTTGTCTTTCGTATAGGTGATTGAGCGCACCCCGGGCCCCTCGACCCCCTACTGAATTATTTTTTTTTTTTTTGAAAAATTAATTGAAGGTCAATTTTTTTTTTTTTTTCTAATTTTTTTTTTTAATTATTTTTTTTTTTTAACATTTTTTTTTAATTATTTTTTTTTTTTTTTTGTTAATTATTTTTTAATGAGTTATTGGTTGAGTCATATTTTTTTTTGTGATGAATCATCGTGTTGTCATAGTGTGAAGTCATCGGGTATGAGTCATCGTTCTTTGTTAATGACAGATTTTCAAGTGTCTTTGTTAAGCTTGCATGTGTATTGCATTTGCATTATTTAATGTGCATATCAAATTGCAAGACAATAAAGAATGAATTGTGTGTGTGTTTGTTTATTTATTTTTTTTTTATTAATTGGTGTGCATGTATGAGTGTGTATATATGATATTATGTGTGTGTATAATGTAATGAGTGTATATGATTTATGTTTGTGTATGTAATTAGTGTCTATGGACTTATTATTATGTGTGTGTAATGAGTGTTTAACTATTATGTGTGTGTAATGAATTTTATGATATGTGTGTGTTATGATTTAATGTGTGTGTGTAGTAATTACTGTCTATGATTATTATATGTGTGCTGGTATGTATGAGTGTTTATGATTTAATATATGTGTGTATGTAATGAGTGTATATGATTTAATTATGTATGTTATTAAAATTATTTAAATTTTAAAAGGTGATAGTTTTTTTTAAATTTTTTTTTGCAACAAAAACAAGAGAAATTGATGTATTGAATATATTTTCATAAATTTTAATTTTTTGTATTATAGTTTCTTTTATTATAGCATATTGAATATTTTTTTAAATTTTCATTTTTGATTATTATATATTCTTTTTATTGTGTGTGTATGTAATGAGTGTATATGATTTATTATGTGTGTATTAATGTTATAAATATTTTCAAGTAATTTTTCAATTTTTTTTTTTTTTTTAATTTTTCATTTGTAAGTAGCTTATTGAATATTTTTCATATCTTTTTATTGTGTATGGGTCAATTTAATACATTGACATATTTTTTTTTTTAACAAAATCTGATTTTTATATTATCATACTCTTTGTTAAACTGCATCTGGTTTGCATATACTTGCTAAAACGTGTATGTCTAACTAATAACATGTATAAAATAAAAATCAGTAAAGTATTTCATTCACATATTATCATTATCATTATTATTTTTATCATTATTATCATTATTATTATCGTTATTATTTTATCATTATTATTATCATTATTGTTATCATTATCGTTTTATTATTATATTATTGTCATTTCATTATGTCATTATTATCATTATCATTACATTATTATCATTATCATTATTATTATTATTATTATTATTATATTATTATATAATTATCACTATTATTATTAATATTATTATTATTATATTATTATTATTTTATTATTATTATTATTATTATTATTTATTATATAAGAGACTCTTATCTCCTTGTCTATATATTAATTTTTAAATAAATTCATCAACTTTAACTAAATATTTTAATTACTTAATAAATCTTTATAATACTTAATAAAAATTAAACACATTTCTATTTAAATAAATAAATAAATAAAATCTGTTAATAAAGTTTATTAAAATAACAAATGTCATCCCCATTCACTCGTTTGTAATATTGCATGTATTTTGTTTTTAGTTCAACTATAATATATATTTTAATAATGATTGAAAATAAAACTATAGGTTTTCATAACTATTTCATTAATAAGTATAGTCATGGTAACAAAATATCAAATATAAAACTTTTCGTTACGTATAAATGCAAATACTGATGCGTTACAATGCCAGTAAACAAAGAAACTTTAAGTAATATTTTAATAAAAATCATGTTTTTTTTATATCTTTTATAGAAATGTATATGATAACTATAGGACTTTTTACAACATGTTATTGAAATAATTTTAAAAGTGGTAGATATTAAAGTAATTATTAAGAACAGTCTGTAAAATGTTATAAATAATTACTAAACTTATGTGAAAATATAAAAATTTATTAGAAGTGATGGAAATAAATAAAAAATTACTAGAAGTCTATACAATATTATAAATATTTACTAGAAGTCTATAGAATATTATAAATATTCTAGAAGTCAGAATGATTTTCAAATTCAGTCGTAATCACATAGGAAAAATTAATAAAAAATTTACTAGAAGTGATAGAAATTTCTAAATATTTACCAGAAACAAAAAATTTCTAAATATTTACTAGAAGTCACATAAAATTTAAATATTTACTAGAAGTCGGATAAAACTTTTAAAAATTTACTAGATGTCATGAAATATTTACAATGATTTACTAATATCTAAGTTAATTTTATAGAAATTATATAGATGTTGTTGTAATAATTTGAAAAATGACTAAATATTGTTGAAATTTCATAAAAATTACATAGTTGTTAAGAAACTATTTTATAATTAGATAATTACCATAACTATTTCAATAATTTATTAGTAAAGTATTCAATGAATTACTAGATACTCACGTTTCCTCACTGCTCCTCTCATTATGATTATCATTCTGATTCTCATTCTTGCACTCATTGATGTATATATGATAACTATAGGATTTTACAACATATTATTGAAATAATTTAAAAAGGGGTAGATATTGAAGTAATTATTAAGAAATTTTATCAGTCGGTAAAATATTATAAATATTTACTAAACGTATTTGAAAATGTATAAAAAATTCTTAAAAGGGATGGAAAATAATATAAATTTTTATTAGTAGTATGTGAAAATTTATCAAAATTACTAGAAGTCTATACAATATATAAAAAATTACTAAATCTATAGAATATTATAAATAATTACGAAAGTCTATAAATATTATAAATATTTACTAGAAGTCATGTAAAACTTTTAAAAATTTACTAGAGTCATGTAAATTACTTGAAATCTATGAGGTTTTATATAAATTTGTTTAGATGTTGTGTAATATTTGAAAAAAGACTAAATATTGTTGAAATTATAGATGTTGTTGTAATATGTTGAAAAAATGACTATGTTTTTATATAATTTATTTAGATGTTTTGTAATATATTGAAAAAACTAAATATGTTGAAAGTTTATACAAATTACATAGATTCTTTACTAATCCTCTTACTGTCCCACTCACTGCTCTATCATTCTAGCATTCACTGCATCAGAATTTTCTAGCACTCATTGCTCAGTTATTCTGCATCATTCTGGCTCATTTCTCTCACATTCTCTTCTCTTGCACTCATTCGGCAGTTATTGTCCCTCTTTTCATTATTCCTTGGTACAATTAATATGTTTTGTATGATAATTGCTGAAAATAAATATTTAATATTATTATAATGTTTTATACATACACACACACATTATATATCAATAAATGTGTAATAAACCATAAAATTTATCAAATACACACACATTTCAATAATATTAAAACCATAAATTTATAAACACACACACATATCAAATATGTAATAACCAAAAATTTATCAAATACACACATATCAATTATATTAATAAATATATAATAAAAAAAAATCACACATTTCAATTAATAATGTAATATGTAATAAACATAAAAAATTTATCAATACATACACATTTCAATTAAATGTAATAAATCTTAAAAATTTACAAATACACACACATTCAATTAATATGTAATAAAACCATAAAAAATTTATTCAATAAATACACACAAACATATCAATTAATATGTAAAAACCATAAAAATTATCAAATACACAATTCAATTAATATTAATAAACATAAAATTTATCAAATAATAACACACATATCAATTAATATATAATAAACATAAAAATTTATCAAATACACATATTCAATTAATATCAATTTATCAATGTTAATAAACCATAAAATAATACACACACATTCAATTAATATGTAATAAAACTATATGAAATTTTATCAAATATATACACATTTCAATTAATATGTAATGTAATAAATCATAAAAATTTATCAATACACACACATATCAATTAATATGTAATAAACCATAAAAATTTATCAATACACACACATTTCAATTAATATGTAATAAACATAAAAAATTTATCAAATAAACACACATTTCAATTAATATGTAATATGTAATATTTAAACACACATAAAAATGTAATCGAATACAAACACACATTTCAATTAATATGTATAAATCATAAAATTTATCAAATACACACATACACATATCAATAATATGTAAAATAAAAATTTAATCAAAAACACACACAATTTCAATTAAAATACACACAAATCACATATCAATTAATATAATAAACCATAAAAATTATCAAAAATACACACACATTCCAATAATATGTATAAACTATATAAATTTATCAAATACACATATTAATTAATATGTAATAAACCATAAAAATTATCAAATACACACATACAAATATCATAATATATCAAATACACACATCAATTAATATGTAATAAACCATAAAAATTTATCAAATATACACACATTTCAATTAATATGCAATAAAACATAAAAAATTATCAAATAAATACACACACATTTAATTAATATTATAACCATATAAAATTTATCAATACACACACAACATAATAATTAATAATAAACATAAATTATCAAATACACCACCAATTCATAATATTAAAAATAATATAAATTTAACAATATACACACATTTCAATTAATATGCAATAACCATAAAAAATTATCAATACACACACATACAATTAATATGTAATAAACCATATAAAATTCAAAATACACACAAAATACCAATAAATATGTTAAAAACATATAAATTCATTAAATACACACAAACATGTAATAAACCATAAATTATCAAATACACACACACATACAATAATATGTAATAAACATAAAAATTTATCAAAAACACACACATTCAATTAATATGTATAAAACTATATAAATTTAATCAAATATACACACATATAATTAATATGTAATAAACCATAAAAATTATCAATACATACACACACAATTAATTAATATGTAATAAACCATAAAAATTTATCAAATAAATACACACATATCAATTAATATGTAATAAACATATGAATTTATCAAATATACACACACATATACATGTAATAAACATGTATAATAACCATATAAAATTATTCATTAAATACACACAAAATCCAATAAATATGTAATAACATATAAATTCATAAACACACATACAATTAATATGTAATAAACCAATGAATTTATCAAATACACACACATATCAATTAATATGTAATAACCATAAAATTTATCAAATACACACACATTTCAATTAATATGTATAAAACATATAAATTTATCAAATACATACGCACACATATCAATTAATATGTAATAAAGCATATAAAATTATCAAATTACACACAAAAATACCAATAAATATGTAATAAACCATATAAATTCATTAAAAATACATAAAACATAAAATATAATATGTAATAAACCATTATAATTCATAAATACATACAAATATACAATAAATATGTAATAAAAACATATAAATTTATTAAATACACACAAAAATACCAATAATATGTAAGAAAACATATAAATTATTAAATGACACAGATGTTCCAATCGAATGTACGAAAAATCATTATCAAACCATCACAATCTGAAATGGAGCAATGAAGCTTACAGACTGGTAAAAAAATCCAGACATATATCAATATTAGCAAAAGAGTGGATGGGATGATTTGTTATTTTAATAAACTTTATTAATCAGATTTTATTTTATTTATTATTTTAAATAGAAATGTGTGTTTAATTTTTATTAAGTATTATAAAAGATTTTATTAAGTAATTAAATATTTAGTTAAAGTTGATGAATTAATTTAAAAATAATAATATATAGACAAGGAGATAAGAGTCTCATTATAATATAATAATAATAATAATAATAATATAATAATAATAATAATAATAGTAATAATAATAATAATAATAATGATAATAATAATAATAATAATAATAAAATATAATAATGACATAATAATGATAATACGAAGTAATGATATAATAACGATAACGATAATAATAATTAATGACAATTAATAATAAACTATAATAAAAATAATAACGAATAATAATAAGATAATAAATAATGATATGATAAAATGATAATAATAATGATAACTGATAATATGTGGGAATGAAATACTTTTACTGATTTTTATTTATACATGTTATTAGTTAGACATACACGTTTGCAAGGTCATATGCAAACCCAGATGCAGTTTAACAAGAGTATGACTAATAAGTAAAAATCAAATTTTGTTAAAAAAAAAAAAAAATGATGTCATGTATTAAATTGACCCATACACAATTAAAAAGATAGAAAATATTCAATAAGCTACTTAACAAATAAAAATTTAACGAAAAAAATGAAAAAATAACAAAGAACGAAATACTCATACCCGATTGACTCACACATGACACACATACGATGATTTCATCACAACAAAAAATATATATAAGACTCAACCAATAACTCGTTAAAAAAAAAAATTAAAAAAAAAAAATTTAAAAAAAAAAAATTTAAAAAAAAATAAATAAAAAATTTAAAAAAAAAGAAAAAATAAATATTAAAAAAAATTTAAAAAAAAAAAATAAATAAATTAGGAGGGTAGTAGGGTACCCCCCCTCCCCCCTACAGGGGTTGGTTCGAGCGCTCACCATCTACCTACTAATACGTTTTTTTAGCCCCGAACTATCGCATTTCAGATATAAACACTATCTAATGTGAGAATTTTGTAAAATCTACCTTTTTCAAATATGTTTTACATATTGCAAAATACGGCTCTAGAACATTTTATAAACTTAAAAGAGTAATATTGTGCGAAAACACACAAAAAATCTAATGTTGGATGACAAATATTCGTTAGAAAAGAAATATACAATCTACTTGTTCAATATCTCCCTCACCTTAACTCCAAATAATGAAAACATTTTCGAATATAGTTCTTAGAATAATTTAAAGTCAGTTTTAATTTAGGAAGAACAATTATTCCAATTAAAAAAAAAAAATTGGTCCTGATAGCCTCTTTATTTGTTATTTCCTTGTTCTGTGTTCTTTCTCGTTTCGGATTTAAATTTTAAACCGATAGTTAATATCCCACATCAAAATGCCGCATAATTTTGACACATTTAATTATCTTGTACCTTATTATTTGTGTTCACAAGCCAGTTTCAAAAACTGCAAGTGTTGAACAAATCATAGCTAAAATGATAGAAACCATGCAATTTTTAGACCCAAGTACTTTTGTAAGTAATACATAGTTAAATTATAGAACATACATATCTACCTACTTGCACTTTTAAAAATGTAAAATCTCGTCAAGAACGCCATTTTTAATAGAACATTATCAATGAAAACTGTAGAGAGAATTTAAGGCTCTTATCTTTTTTCAAAATTATTGCGAAATGGCGGCTCTATTCCTTAAAAATTCAAATGAAAATATTTGCCTACCAAAACATAAATCAAAATTGAAGATGACAGTAAAATTTCTAAAATAAATTCTGCATCTGTTACAAAAATAAAAAAGTTTTACTTTTAATTAAAAAAAAAAAAAAAAATTATTTCGGATTCATTAAAAACAAAATATTCCTATTAAATTTGAAACAGGTTGATAAATCAAAAAATTTCTAATATTCTGAAACAGGTTAAAATATAAATACATACATACACGGTGAGAAACAAATTTCCTATTCTCATTGTCGAAACCTTGGGCCCACTTGCGTGTGTGCAAGATTTTCCTGCAATCTCACCGCTGAAAACTGAACACTTTTTCAAAAAATTTCTAACCTCCGGGGGTGGTCTCCTTGTTACCGTGCTGAACTATCTACCTACTTTTTATACAGCATTATACATACACACACATTATAATATATACACTCATACAATATACATACACAATAAAACACATAATAAAAAAAGTAAATAATCAAAATAATTAATTATGAAAATATATTCAATAAATAAATTACTCTGTTTCGTACAAAAATGAGTTGATATCGCCTTTTTAAAAAAAAAATTTAATTAAAAATTAACTTGAAAAATATTTGTATACACATTAATACACACATAATAAACTATATACACTTAATTATATATACATACACACACATAGAAAGTATATAAAATTAAAATTTATGAAAAAAATATTCAATACATAAATTTCTCTTGTTTCGTAACAAAATGAGTTGATATCGCCTTTTTAAAAAAAAAAAATTAATTAAAAATTAACTTGAAAAATATTTGTATACACATTAATACACACATAATAAACTATATACACTCATTATATATACATACACACACACATTAAAAAGAAAGTATAATAAAAATTAAAATTTATGAAAAAATATTCAATACATAAATTTCTCTGTTTCGTAACAAAAATGAGTTGATATCGCCTTTTTTAAAAAAAAAATTTAATTAAAAATTAACTTGAAAAATATTTGTATACACATTAAACACACATAAACTAATATACACTCATTATATACATACACACACACATAAAAAGAAAGTATAAAAATTAAATATATGAAAAAATAAATCAAATACAATAATTCTCTTGTTTCGTAACAAAAAAATGAGTTGATATCGGCTTTTTAAAAAAAAAAAAAAATTTACTGTATACATCTAAACAATAATGCAATATTCTAAGACAATATACTAATACACAATTAATACTTTAAAAAGACAACATTCTAATTGCAGTAAGTGAAACACTATAATAAAGTAAACGATATCAGAAATTTAGCATTATCAATACACAATTAATACAGTAATCAAAAGACAATATAATACACAATTAATACAGTATAAAAAGAAAATATACTAATTACAGCAATAGTAAAGTATTAAAAAACTAATATACACTCATTGGGTATTATTCATTGGGTACTTAATTAATATTGTAAAACTTATCTAATAAAATAAAATGTTGAAAAAAAAATACAGTATCAAAAGACAAAATACTAATTACAGTATTAAAACACAATAATTAAGTATTAAAAACAATACACAAATTTAGCATTATTAAAACACAATAATATACTAATTACAGTATTAAAACACAATAAGAAATTCAGCATTATCAAACACATTAATACAGTAATCAAAAGACAATATAGTAATTACACAATTAATACAGTAATACTATTAATACAGTAATATTATATTACTATAGTATTATAATTACTATTTTATTACGTATATATAATTAAAGAATGTATACTAATTACAACAATAATTACACAATAATAAAGTATTAAAAACCAATATAAACTAATTCAGTATTATCAAAACAGAATTATACAGTATAAAAAGACAATATACTAATTACAGTATTACACAAATTTAACATTATCAAAACACAATAGTATACTAATTACAGTAATAAAACACAATAATAAAATATTAACAAACATAATATAATAATGTAGAAACAATATTGAAATTATAAAACAATATTGTAATTATATATAATTAAATAATGTAGAAACAAATTATATATAATAATGTAAAAACAATATTGCAATTATATATAATAAAATAATGTAGAAACAATATTGTAATTATTATATATAGCATAATAATGTATAAACAATGATATATATAATAATGTAGAATCAATATTGTAATTATATATTACATTGTTATTTATATGTAATATTTAATTAAATAAAGAAGCTAATTAAACATACCTGTTTTTATTTAATTCTCATAAAGGCATTCCCCAGGGTGGAAAAAAGTCAATCCGGGCAAAAAAGCCCGGATCAACTTTTAATCTACCCAAGAGGATAAAGGAGACAGTGAACAATGTGCCAAGCAACGAGTTGCCTGGCAATTCTTCAAAGCCTCCACAAAGTGGTGAAAAATGACCCCACAAAATTTCTCACCTCTCAGGGGCTAAAAACAGAATTTTTGTTTTCTCACCCAAAAAAAATTAATAATAAAACCCTGATACATTGGTGTTTAGAAAGTGACGCTATAACCAACCTCTAAACAAAAGTAAAATGAAAAAGGGAGTTGATCTGGCTTTACAGCGAGCATCATTATCATAACCTCTCAGGTATTATTATCCTGATATATAGGTGTTAAGACATTGATGCACTACCAAATCCTACCTCTTCAGTGACAACTACAAACAGTCGTCGACTGAAACCCCTACACTCTACAAGCCATTTCACTTCTCTAGTCCCTTATACCAGAAGAAAATTATATGTATACTAAGACCTACCAAACTGAACTTAAAACTAAATAACAAATATTTAATTTCACAATAAAGACAATTTAAGTACAAATAAACAGGTTAAAAATAATTAATATACAATAAATAGATAATGTTAAAACGAAAAATACAACTTTATGAGGGAGAAAGGGGTAAGAAAACAAACCAGAATAAGACATTTTATTTACAAAATAATGTGAGCTGAGATTTTTACAATATTGAAATACATTTTTCAAAATAAATAAATAATAGTAGAATAGTCATGTCCGTACAGTAAAGTTTTAGTAAAGAGGAATTGCAAATATCAAATAAGTAACACAAAACTACAATTTATAAGGATACTTTTGGATAAAGAACAGAAAAGAGTGGAAACCCAAAACAGAATTATTTTATATAATTTGAATAAATAATTTATGAAAAAATAGAAAAATAAAACATTTACAAAAATATTTAATAAAATCAAGATTTGTGGGAATTAACCTTAACACCATATGAATTTATGCCAGTTTGCTCGATCATCCGAATTACTAAATAACTAAAGAAATATTTTTTAAAAACAATTTCTCTCTAATAATTATTATAAATTAATAACAATAGATACATATAGAAAATGTGAAGTATTTTATTAATAGCTGCAATACTACTACTACTACTAGCTTTCAACAACTTATAAAAATTAATCAAAGAAATAAATTGCTAACAAATAAAAGTTTTACAAATTAAATGTTACATAGGCGGGATTAGAACGTTAAGAAAGATAATTTTAAGTAAACTACCAATTAGTAGTAGTTTCAAATGTATTTCTTTCATTAGCAATCATTCAATAAAAGAGAAGAATAAATACTACCAAATCAAAGAACACATTTTTTTGACACAAGGCTATTTTGGATTGTTAACTTGTAGTTAAAAGATATCATTAAACCCACCAATACTCATTAGTATTGTTTATACTTTACTTCAGAGCAGTTCTTTGTGAACATTGCTCTGAAATTAAATTTTAGTAAATATATCAATAATGTAAACAATTTCTATTGATTTTAACTGATTGACTTAAATGACTGAAGAGCAATTTTAACACGAGAAATGTTTTTTTAGAGAGGCTGTAAAGTGTATTCTTTACAGCCTCAAAAATAGAGGTTTTGGAGCAGAAAAAATAAAATTAAGGGAACGATTAATGCTAACGACGCTGTTGTTAATAAGTGAAAAGAGATCATAAATTTTTACTCAAAATTAAAAATAGAGGGAATTAAACTTAAATTTCTTTGCTTTACTATTCATACAAAACATATTTTACTAAAATACTTCACCAAATCACTTAAATAAACAATTATTATAGATTTACATGATTATAAGAAACACTTCATTTACTTAAAGTGATTAAAAGCTCCAATTTTTTTAAAAATAAAAGAATCTAAATTTTAAAACAATATGGATGATTATTCAAAGAAAGGACATATACAAAGAAAATTTACTTATAAGCAAAACTATTCAGATTACAAAAATTATACAATACAAAAACCAAACCAAAATAGGTAATTGATGAATAGATTTATCCTAAAAATAAATGAAGTGTTTAAAATCATTTGAATATTCTAGTATTTTACAAAACATGTGATTTTTGTTAGTTTTTTGACATGATGGTGCGTTCTATTTGGAGTTACATGTGATGCTCAGATTCTTCAGCAAAGTTCTTGCTATTTGAGTCCTGTAAGAATAGAAATAAAAATATAATAATTTAAAACAAATTAATTTATTAGTTGTAAAAAATAAGATGGAATGAAAGAGAAATAGAGATGAATATTATAGCAATCAGATCTTTTACCCCTTTAAATTAACATAAGGACAAGTAGAGGCTAAAAATGAATCCTGTTACAATCAATTATTTTAAACCCATTTAAATCAACAAAAGAAAAAGTGGGTCAGGCGATAATCATAATACATTTGTTTTCATTAACACCCATCCAAATCAAGAATTCTTTAAATACCCCATTAATTCCATATAAAGAAAAGTTGGGGTAGGGAGATATAACTCTTATCCCGATCAGTTACTGTAACTCCCCTTTAAAAAACAAAAAGAAAAGTAGCGGTAGGAAAATAAATTTTACAGCAATAAGTTCCTTTAACTCCCCTTTAAAGGACACAAAAAAGTAGGGGTAGAGAAAATAAATTTTACAGCAATAAGTTTCTTTTAACTCCTTTTTAAAGAAAATAAAGAAACATAGGGGTAGGTAAATAAATTTTACTGCAATAAGTTCCTTAAACTCCTTTTTAAGGAACATAAAGAAAAGTAGAGGCAGGGGAAATAAATTTTACTACAATAAGTTTCTTTTAACTCCCTTTTAAAGAACATAAAGAAACGTAGAGGTAGGAAAACAAATTATACAGCAATAAGTTTCTTTTAACTCCCTTTTAAAGAACATAAAAAAATGTAGAGGTAGTAAAATAAATTTGATTACAATAAGTTCCTTTAACTCCCCTTTAAAGAACATAAAGAATCATAAGGGTAGAGAAATAAATTTGACTACAATAAGTTTCTTTTACTCCCTTTTAGCGAATTTCCTTTGGAAATGACGCCTATCCCATTGGCTAATGGGATAGGCGTCATGGCGGAATTCGAACCTCGGACCACGACACAATCCGTTTCAAGTCCTTATGACGAAAAATACGTTCGCGAGACTTTATATATATATATTATATATATATATATATATATATATATATATATATAATATATATAATATATATATATATATTATATATATATATATATTCTAGACACTTTCTTGTAAACACTCTATCTTTCGAACGGATTAATATTTTTTAACAAACTGTACAAAAATCAACCTTCGGGAGGACCCGAACCTATTGAAAACCAGGTTTTTGTGACGTCATTAACCCGTGTTGAGTAGCGAAGATTTTCAAAAAATCGGCAAATTTCAGGGTTAATATTTCTTCCAGCGAAAAAGGTCAATATTAATATTTTTTGAGACGCTGAATCGAATGAAACCGGTCCGAAGTCGATACGACCACTCTAAGTGACCAAAAAGTCAAAAAACCATTGTAAATTACCAAAACCAAAATTTAGGTCGATAAAAAATAAATTTCGAGTAGGGTGTCGTTTTCTATGTACTATAGCGTGGTTCCGGTTCATGCTTTAAAACCTAAGCAGTTACTTAATTGTCTAGCCTCCTCGTAACTCATTTTGTCTGTATTTTCCAAAGGAATGCGCTAAAACCTTTAAAGATAACAGACTAGCTTAAAGATAAGTAATTAATCTTTAACTAGTGCAAATAATTGTGCGTACTTCTATTTTAGAGGCATAGTTTTGTACAACCAACTGGATAATTATGCGCATTTCCTTTTATATATGTTTCTTTTACTCCCTTTTAAAGAACATAAAAAGTAGGATAGGGAAAAATGTACTACAATATGTTTCTTTACTCCCTTTTAAGGAACATAAAGAAATAGGATAGGGAAAAAATGTACTACAAGAAGTTTCTTTTACTCCCTTTTAAAGAACATAAAAAAACGTAGGGATAGGGGAAAAACTACAAAAGTTTCTTTTACTCCTTTTATGAACATAAAGAAACATAGGGATAGAGGAAAAAAATGTTCTACAATAAGTTCCTTTTACTTTCTTTTAAGGAACATAAAGAAAAGTAGGGGAAGGTAAATAAATTTTACTACAATAAGTTTCTTTTAACTCCCTTTTAAAGAACATAAAGAAACGTAGGGGTAGGTAAATAAATTTTACTGCAATAAGTGTCTTTTACTCCTTTTTCAAAAACATAAAGAAACGTTGAGGTAGGAAAATAAATTTGATTACAATAAGTTCCTTTAACTCCCCTTTAAAGAACATAAAGAATCATAAGGGTAGAGAAATAAATTTGACTACAATAAGTTTCTTTTACTCCCTTTTAAAGAACATAAAGAAACGTAGGGATAGGGGAAAAATTGTACTGCAATAAGTTTATTTTACTCCCTTTTAAGGAACATAAAGAAACGTAAGGATAGGGGAAAAAATTACTACAATAAGTTTCTTTTACTCCCCTTTAAAGAACATAAAGAAACGTAGGGGTAGGGAAATAAATTTTACTGCAATAAGTGTCTTTTACTCCTTTTTAAAGAACATAAAGAAACGTTGAGGTAAAGAAATAAGTTTGACTACAATAAGTTTCTTTTACTCCCTTTTAAAGTAAATAAAGAAACGTAGAGGTAGGGAAAATAAATTTTACTGTAATAAGTTTCTCTAACTCCCTTTTAAAGAACAAAGAAAACTAGGGGTAAGGAAATAAATTTTACAGCAATATGTTCCTTTTACTCCCTTTTAAAGAACATAAAGAAACATAAGGGTGGGGAAATAAATTTGACTAAAATAAGTTTCTCTAAACTCCCTTTTAAAGAACATAAAGAAACGTAGGGGTAGGTAAATAAATTTTACTATAGTAAGTTTCTTCAACACCCTTTTACACAACATAATTGTTTGACAGACACATTTGTTTGAAGAAATTTACTGACTGTAGAAATGAACATTTTTTAAAATTTATTTATTAACAAAAACAAGAAAAGGGAAATAGCTTGTATCATTTTCTATACACATTGAACTGACTAGACGTACAAATTAATCATCATACAATCATTATTCAAAATCATTTTTATTTTTTTTCATTTTTTGTTTTGTTTAATAATGTTTTGATGTCATTCTTATTTCTTTTGTTATAGCAATTTCAAATCGTTTATTATTTATATTGTATTTTGTAATACTTTTTGTATTGGACCTTTGGTCAGTTTTTAATAAATAAATACAAATTATATAAAATAAATATAATTATATTTCTATGGTGGTTTTGTCAATGCCATAACTATAGTCTTTGATAAAGAAACACTTGATATAAGAACTTTTATCTGCATTATAAAATGTTTGCTTCAAGTTTTGCTCACAACTAACAGGCCACTTATTTCAAGAAATCTAAAATTTGTTCAATTCACTAAAATTTTGAGCCTCCACATTCATATCCTAAGCCTTTACTCAGGATAAGCAGACTATTTTTTACTTTTCTTACAAGACCTTTTGGATAAATTGGCAATAGGACAAGTATTGTGTTTGCCAAAAATATCTGAAACCGGGATGTAACCGGAATTATCTGTTTCAGGTGTTTTTAAGACCTCCTGAGTGGTTTTTGCAAAGTTGTCTGCCTGAATTTGTGTGTGTGTGTCTGTCTGTTATCATCGTAGCTCCCAGTGTATTCATGCTCGAGAGTTGAAACTTAATTTAAAAAACAGTCTACCACTTTAGTTGTGCTATCCAGAAAATATTTTTTTATAGTGTCATTAACCCGCAAAAAAAATCATAAAACGTGAAAAAATGTGATCAAATTGAAATTTTCACATTTCAAAACACTGACATATGTGCCAAGTTTCATCTTATTACCAGCATTAGTTCAATGGAATATATTAGAGTATAGAAGTGGGATATAGTAATATAGTATGGTTAATTAGCACAAATTAGTGATCAAATAAAGATTAATTATTTGAAGTTTGTTGTATCCCAAAAATCTGATTTTGGAGTTCTATTTCTTTGGTATTAGTTGCTTATATTTACTTGCAAGTCAGTTTTTCTGAGAATTTTCAAGAGATTAAAACATTAAATAATTTTTAAAGGGAATAAAAATAAGCTTAGAATGAGTATCAAAACATTAAGAAGTTACAGGTGAAACAATATTTTTATAATAAGGAAAAATGAGTTGTGGAGTTTCAAGTAATGAAATAAAACAGAGTCTCTCCACTAATGATATATATTTGACATAGCCAGCTTTCAATCTTAACAGATCATCATCAGTGCCTAACCAACAAAGTAAAAAATATATTACAAAAAATACTCTAAATGAAAATAAAAATAAAACAATAATAGAATGAATTAAAAATAGAATAGAGAAACAAAATAAAAACATAGACCAAATAAAAATAAATAAAGAAAACGAAATAAAATAAAATATAAAACATTAAATGTATAAAAGTAAAAGATAACTACCGGCGAGCAGCGAAGAAAAGAGTTAGGAGACAGCGGTTACAGTTTTGTCTAGAGGCTTGTTAGCTGACTGACGGGGAACCGAGTAGCCGCCGCCAACGCACTTTGTATAAGCGTTATCTCGCACTTTCGCCCTTTATTAAGTGCCTTATCACCATTTTCTTTCACGTTCTTTAAAATCTCCACATTTTCCAAGAAGTTCATAGTATTTCCTTTCTGTGTCATGTGGAGGAAAGCCGCCTCATGTTGAAAGTTAACATGTTTATTTCGTTTTCTTTATTTATTTTTATTTGGTCTATGTTTTTATTTTGTTTCCCTATTCTATTTTAATTCATCTCATTATATTGTATTTATTTTTATTTTGTATTTATTTTTTTTCATTTAGAGTATTTTTTGTAATATATTTTTTACTTTGTTGGTTAGGCACTGATGATGATCTGTTAAGATTGAAAGCTGGCTATGTCAAATATATCATTAGTGGAGGAGACTCTGTTTTTATTTCAATATTTTTATAGTTATCTAAAAATTACATGTAATTGTCTTGCGGTGCTTAATCCAATACATGTAGTCCCAAATAAGGGGCCCTAGGGTGGGCTAAAAATGACCACTTGATGCAGTGTTTCATGTTTCAATTTAGTAACCACTAGTAGATGCAGTACTACTAAGATCTCCATAAAAAAATTAGATGTACAAAGGGATCGTACAAAAAAACTTCAAGTGATAGTGCATTAGAGCTAAATCCCTTCCCTTAATACTAATAATGGTACTTCTTTATATTAGATGACATTTAAAAATATAATTTTGTTATTTTTGATTTATATATTCTTTTTCTGTTTAATTTTTTGTATTGATATTTTATGTTGTTGGCTAGTTTTTCTTCAATTCTACCAATAACTTGGTAACTTTTCAATTTTATTTATGATAACCATGTTAATTATTAAAATTATTAAACCTCTTGCTAATTTTTTGTTAGTTTATGTAATATATTTGACAATCGTGTCAAAACTGACAAATTAATATATAGTTAATATATAATACAGAGTTATGTTCGTGTTAAATAGTCGTGAGTACATTTGTTCGTAATACATTTCATCTGGTGCAGTCCGGTGTCGAACAAGGTCGTAAGTTATTGTAAATAGTTTTGTTTATAATTTTAAATTGTTTATTCTGTCAAAAGAAAAGTTATTAAAAAGGAAAACATGAATTCGCGCTCTTACATGTGTTGCCGAAAGGAGGTAGGATGACATCATTAGAGAGCTTGGAGATATTCAGAAATAAGGAAGTTTTAGGAGATAAGCTGCTAAATAAAACGGGGGAAATGGGGGCGGCGTCTGCTGTTATGCGAACGCTAGCTACGGCTCCCAGGCCTCCAGTCAGATTTCAACCTCTGTCTCAAATGATATAGTCTATATTTTTCTTCCTTTCTCGCTTCTCTACGGTAATTGGGTTTTAGTTTTTGTTTTTATGTTATTTTATATATTTTTATTTTGTACTGTTATTTTTATCTTTTGACATTGTTTTATTTTACTTTGTACATAGTTTATCTTATTGTTTTTTTTTTTTACATTGTTGGTAGGCACTGATGATGGCTGTTAACAGTCGAAAGCCGGCTTTGTAAATATAGCTTTTACATTTGTGGAGAGACTGTTGCTTTATTTATTATTAAAAAGGATTATTTAGATTATGCCTAGGAAAATTAAAAGGAGAGAATTTAACTCAGCTAGCTCTGACGAAGAGCCTGAGCCTAAACAAATGCCTTGCCATTCTGATGACAAGAAGTCATCGTTACAAGAGCGAATGAGCAACTTCCGTTTTCCTCCTTACGATCCAAGTGAGGAAGAGTGGGAATACTACATGATGTGGTTCGAGAACGAGTTAGCATACATGGCTTTCTGTCTGAATCAGTAATGAGAGTGTCCCGAGACAATTGCTATTAGCTGAGTTGGTCCAAGGGGGTTTAAGATAGTAGTTGATCATTTTCGCCCCAAGTCAAAAAATGAAATTCGTTATAGTGACATCAACAGTGTTAAATAAATACCATACAAAAGCTATTGTGTGCTAGCTGAGAGAATGTCATTTGTGGCATGTAAACGTGATGAGAATGAATCCATTACTCAATTCTTATCGTCGTTAAGGGCAAAAGCGGGAAAATGCCAATTTGGAGAGTCACTAAACGAGCGTTTAAGAGACCAACTTGTGATTGGTGTCAATAACAATCAGTGGCAGCAAGATGTATTAAAAGCACATCCTACAAATGAAGCAACTCTAGATCAAGTGGAACAAACACGGATTTGTTCAGAGAAGGCACAGACACAACAACAACGCATGAAACAGCTAAGGTGTAGTAGTAATACCTATTCCGGCGACACCTATAAGATTGAAGGGCATCTCGAAAAAGAAAACAAAACGAAGAAACAGTCATTTACGGATACCAGACCAACAAGGTTACAGCGAGGAGTTGATTGTTTTGACAGTGGAGGCCGCCTGCATAGAAAAGGAAATAAATGTCCTGCAGTTGAGCAGGTCTGTGTGGCCTGTAAAGGGAAAAATCATTATGCCAAAGCATGCCTTAATACGGGTAGGGCAGTAATTCAAGGAGACAAGTATAACGAAAGAAGTGCTACTAGAAAAATTACAAAGGATGATAGTGATTCAGACACATCACCAAACGATATTAATGCATTATCAAAGGGTTCAAAAGGATTTTTAGACATTACTCAAAATGGCCATAAGGTGGAAATGCTATATGATCCGGGGGCATGTGAGACTGTTATTAGTAAGGGACTATGGAAAAAAATAGGCTCTCCAAAACTTGTCCTGACTAAAATTTTAAATGCTTATACAGATGTGGAAATAGAAACTTTAGGAAAAACATGGGTTACAGTATCAACATTGGGAAAAAGGAAAACATTACAACTATATGTAAGGCCTACTATATGTTAACTGTAACCTAACTATATGTTAAGGCCTATGAGGTGCCATTGTTCAGGTTCTCTTGGACATTAGAGTTTAACCTGCCACTTCCGCCTGGATTAAAAATATGTTCGATGAAAGAAAAAGAAATTAATGAAAATGAAGAAATAAAGAAAATAAAAATAGATTATGCAGAATTATTTCGAGATGAGTTAGGGAAGGTAAACAATTTTAAAGCAAAAACACATATAAAAGAAGATGGGAGTCCAAAAGTGTTTAAGCCACGACCAGTTCCATTTGCCCTCAAAACAAAAGTTGAAGAAGAGCTGAAGAGACTTGTAGATATTGGAGTTTTAGAACCTGATGGCGCTGAAGCTCCTATTGAAAGGGCATCACCCATAGTAGTCGCACCAAAGCCAAATGACAAAATTCGCTTATGTGCTGACTTTAAAGTAACCTTAAATAAACATATAATTGTTGATAGACACCCTTTACCTCGTTTTCAAGACCTTTTGGATAAATTGGCAAAAGGAAAAAAATTTAGCACTATTGACTTAAGGGAAGCATATTTACAAGTAGAGGTAGAAGAGGAATGTAAGAAATTTCTATTTAGAATTTAAATTTCTTGAAGACTACAGTCCTTTATAAATATTAATTTATTTAATAACCTTTACATAAATCTTCACAATATTTATAAAGGACTGTAGTCTTCAAGAAATTTAAATTCTAAATATATATCATACCAGTCCAAAAAATTTACTCTTTTATAAGAAATTTCTTGTCGTAGCAACACACGTAGGGTATTTTACTTATAAGCGATTAGCTTTCATAATGTCCTACCACAAAAAGATTTAGACTGAAAAAAGGATTAGTCATACCTACTGCAATCAAATGCAGATGTCTTCTGTGGATACAGTAATTGCCATTTTGTAGTTTGTGGTATTATAACCCTCTCAATAATTGAAGTCTTTATAAATAAAACCTGCGAAGAGAAGCTGCCATGAACTATAAATTGAATTACATTAGAAGTCATATCTCAAGGTTCATTAAATTTGCTATACCCGCAAATAGAATGTTCATTGTCACAAATGGCCATTGAAGCAAAATTATTTCAAGGTCGTCAAACTTGATCGATGACGCAAAAGGACGATGTTCGCAAAAAACGTTCGTTTTTAGCAAATCTCATTTTTTACGTTATTTTTGCTATTTCGCGCCAAATTAGGGAAAAACTTGATAAAAATAAGGTTTTCTAGCAGTATTTCTTTTTTAAAATTATCAAAAATAAAGCATGTCAAAAATGTTCGAATGAGCAAATATCTTCTACAAAAAAAGATATTTTTTTTGTAGTTAGATTTTTGAATCTTCTCTGTTTGAACACCTCATTGGCTTCTCAGTTTCCATTGCCTTTATGATTTAACTGTTAGTCGTTAGTTTTATTTATAGGAAAGACATTAAGAGATTAGATTAGAAGTCATTTATCTAGTCCACCTCCGGGAGCCATTTGTCTAGTCTCTCTCATGAATCCCTAGTAAATTTAGCCGTGAGCTTTGGGTGAGAGTCCGGAACCCTACAGGATAAGGGGATTCCTTTGACTTGGAATCCTGGCCTAGTTAAGTCTGAAAGATATTAGGGTGCTAATCCCCCCTGGCTATGACCATGCCAAGGAGGGAAAGAAAGAGAATGGGAATTTAAAGGCAAAGGGCACACACACTGCATCTGCTTAGTCAGAATATAGTGAGACTTACTCTTAATAAAATAGTTTAAGCAGATAAACATCATTACTCTTAAGATGACAAAGGAATTTATAAAATAACTAATTGTTCTTTAACTATTTCACTAGTAAATACAAAATAATTATAAACTAATGATTTTAAAAGTAAGTCTAACTATAGTCCGTAAGCCTCCTCACCACGTCACGGTCAGATGCTTTAAAATAATATCAGTGAAATTTATATTTTTTTTTACATTTACTTTGATTATAAATAAAAAATATGTGTAATAAAAAATTCATATTTTGTAAACAAACCTCCCGTGTTGTTTTATAAGTGTCCAAAGAAAATAAAAATTTTATGTTTTTGTTATTGTTTTTACAAATTTCTGTCAGACAATGTAACTTTTATTAATGACAGGCAACATAACTATAATAAAAAGTTTAATGATAACTTACTGATGAATTAAAAAAATCTCTTGACTTTATTGCAAAGATTTGAAACGTGCATTGGGAAATGTTGTGTTACTAGACTTACTTTTCAAAATTATTTATATTTTCACTGATATTATTTCACTGTTTATTTAAAAATAGATAATTTTTTATTAGATCATGTATAAAACATGAAATTGTGTAAAAAAATTATCCAGAATTAAACAAACACCTCTGAGGAGGTCCATTCACACCGCGATGATTAAACAGGGACTTTTTTTGAAAAAAAGTTTAATCATCGCTTACAATAAAAAGAACAAATAGTTGGTAAATATTTCTTACCAAGAATGTAGAGTAAAAATATGATAAAAAATCCACTACCAATGTATTATACTTTTTATTCTCATTCATCTCACACATGGGATATTACACTTACACTCAACTATCATGAATTTACTATAGAACAAAATAATATTCAATAAACAGGGCAGTTAGGTATTAGTGATAATAATATTTATAATAAATATTTTTACCACTAAAACCAAATTAAATACAAAAGTCAGAATTATATCGAATAAAAATTGAACTAGTGATTTCTATATATTCAAGTCCTAGACATAAAAAATTACCCAATTATACCAATAACTAAATATAATTAAAACGTATTTAATGACAACTTTACTGTCATTAATTTTTTGATGTGCGATAAGTAGAAATAAACGAACTCTAATGAAAATATCTATTGTTATTTCTAATTTTCAAGACTCAACATTAAAAATGAAATATAAAATGAAAATTAACCCAAGAAGAGAAATAAATGCTAAAATTTAATCCTTTGATGATGTTACTAACTAACTATTTTGAGTCAGGAAAATTTAGTGATGAAATCATTTAGAATTATAAATTATTCGTGATTGATCCTAGGTGTCAATAATAATAAAATAAAGTACTGAAGTGTTTATCATTATAATCATCAATAATGCAAAACAGTTTTTATAATAACTTAATAACCTGTGTATTAGAAAAATGAATAACCCCTGGATACCTGCTAAAAAATAATTATGCCTCATAATAAGAAGCCCACTTATCTTTTTCAGAAATTTAATCTATCTAACAGGATCCGTTTTAATACTTATACGAATGATCCGAAAACTGCCTTCCTCCCTTGATTTTTCTTTCAGGATACTTGTAGACAAAATTCAGCAACTCTGCCCCCATACACTGACTCTAACCCCAAAAAAACACTGACTCTATTTCATACATTGTATAATATGCAAAGTCATTTCTAAATTTTTCTCTCGCTACACGAATCGCAGACGCAGTTTCACCATAGTTATGTTTAAAGTTTTTCTAATAAATGCTTATCAAAAACATATCTTCATTTTACTCTTAAGTTCTTGATACTATATGAATTACATGAGTCCAACAGAGTTTTTTGTTTTCTCTAAACTTTTTGTAACAGTACTTTTGTCTTAAAAAGTTCTAAACCTAATTTATTTGACAGAGATCGTCTTTTTGTTTAAGGGATATCCTCAGATTCTTTTTATTTTTATTATAAGAGATTTTTCCAATCAATGATATGAAGTTCTTGTTAATTTAATGTTTAATAATGAATATCACCTTAATCAAACACTAAGTAATAAAAGAGAACTTGGCAATACCTTTCATAACATGGATAGAAAATATAAAATATATAATAACCCAATAAAAATAAATTAAAGAATAAACAGTGGTTTGATTTTGATTAAAAATTAATTCTACCCCAGAAAAACACTGAATCTAACCACAACAACACTGACTCTAACCCACAACACTGACTCTAACCCACAAACAGACAACAAAAAGTGCATCAGCATTCTTTCTTCTCCCAGCTGCTTCAGCAATACCTCATTGTAAACTGACTTCAGCAACTCTGCCCCATGCACTGACTCTAATACTAAAAATATAATTTACCCCAAAAAAGTTTAATAATAACACAGACAAGCTTTTTATCTAAAAAAATAGCTATTACGCATATTGATATTATTTAAAGTAAAAATAAAACATTACTCGTAAAAGTAGGATGTGAATAAGCAACAATGAATGAGAAAATAATTATGTTACATATTGATGACTTAAATAGTTATATTTTAATAAGATCTTGGTCCCTAGCCTACCTAACCAAATTATCTAACTGACTAAACCTAACTGAGTGAGCTCGTCCCTAACTGACCTAGTCACAACTGAGTGTCTCTATCTATGCAAGCAAGCCTTAACCACCCTTTCCTACAACTAACTGATTTAGGTCTTATTAAATATACATTGAACTTAAAAAAATATATTTATAGATTCGAACTCTACAAAGATTATAAAAACTGGCTTTATTAAAACCAAAAAAAAAACATAGCAAGAATTATTTATTATTCATGTAGCTTGGCTGTGTTATAAATTTAGAAAATTGATTTTACCCCCTAAAACACTGACTCTAACCCATAAACACTGACTCTAACCCGCAAACACTGTCTCTAACCCCAAAACACAGACTCTACCCCTCCCCCGCAATACTGTAGCCTATTCAACCCTGCTGCCACATCAACAACCAGCCAACCCTGCTACATCATCAACCCCCGGCTGCCACATCAACCCGGCTGCCACATCATCCTCACCCTGCTGCCTCAGCTACGTCTGCCCCCATACACTGACTCTAACCACCCCGAAAACCCCAAGACCATTGTTATTCTTAATTACTTTATTTACACTGGTATGATTTACTTCATATTTTTTTACCCATGTCTTTCTGTTATTGCAAGTTATCTTAAATATTTTTAGTATTCTTAGTAGCTACCTTATCCATTATTTTATTTTTTTTAATGTTTATTAAGTAAAAGAAAATCTTTGATAGAAAAATAAAAAACCTAGAAGTTCACCTATAAACAATTTCAGGAATATAAACTAAAATAAAGATAAATTATGATTAGTTTTATTAAATAACTTCAAAAGATAAAAATAGTGCTTACAAAAACACAAGACAAAACAGAATTCATGTAAAAATGTAGTAAAACAGATAGCCACAGGAAAATCATTAAAAGAAGTTAAAACAAATAAAATAGAGTTAAACATTTATCTAACTATAAACAGAAATACAATGAACAACAGCTTACGTCTGCGGGACTCGTTGAAGATTTAGAACAACTTAAGAATCGTACATATTATTATAATGTAAATAAAAAGTGATCTACCCCCACACTGACTCTAACCAAAAACCTGACTCTAACCACAAACACTGACTCTAACCCAAAAAGCACTGATTTTCACCTCCCCCCACAAAAAGCCAGCTCCCTGGCTGCCACATCAACAACCCTGCTGGCCACAATCATCAACCACGGCTGCCCACATCACAACCCAGCCAACCCTGCTGCACATCATCAACCCCGGCAGCCACATCATCAACCCGGCTGCCACAT
>JACMZG010000022.1:32731135-32817985 GCA_018340805.1 Microvelia longipes | reverse complement strand
AAGAGAGGGTTGGCAGCGGCTTCTCTGATTGGTCGATCCCCAAAATGCTTATGACCTTGGGGATTTTTAAACTTAACGATACACTGTAGAGGTTAAATTTTGAAACATCGAGAAAGTAACCTGACCACCTCGCTTATATATACAGTCAAATAATCAGTACAATATTTCAGTAACTTATACAGTAGAGCGTTAAAAATACAAATTAAAATACAAGGAATGTGCGGGAAGCCAAAAACAATTGATTTATAGTAACCTTAACTAATTCTTGGAGGGGGTTTCAATAAGGTTACACAGAGCACTTGAGAGCCCCAAGAGATGTTTCAGGCCTCTCAATGTAATGAGATAGGCTATGCCTCCTGTAGTATATTATATCTCTTCACTTTATAGTACGAAATGTTTATAATTTGAGTAAAAAAATGTGTTTTGTCACATCCAATAGAGGTTTAAGCGATTCATTAAATACTAGGTTAATTCAAATTACTTAAAACGAGCGGCAAATTAAACTTCCATTTGTTTGCACAACTCAATTTCTTATTTTTTTGCAAGTGATCAGAGTTTTTCCCTTCAAATATTATTTATTTGTAATGTAAGGATAATTAGCCAAAAGTTTTTGAATATAATTATAGTAATCGTATTTTAAGTTATACTTAAAAGGCAAAAAACTTACGTCTGTAAAATAATCAAGGAAATAATATCAAAACAGTTTCTCTTTTAATGATTGCAACAAATATTTCACAGTTCACAGAATTTAATACACATGTTTTAAATCAGCACGTACATTTTACAAAAAAATTACATTTTGTAATGTTAGAAACCATAGAGATTATATACTAGAGGGGGCATAGCCTATCTTAATACATCTTTTTAGGGCTCTGTGTAACCTCATTGAAACTTCCTTCATAAGTGAATTAAAATTATAATAAATCATTTGTTTTTGGCTTACCGGACATTATCTTTGTTAATATTTCATTAATATTAAAACCATGCCATTATATGTGTAATTTAATGTATTACCTCGCGTCTACACGATGCGTTTGGGTTGAACACCAGGTTGAATCCTCGACACTAATTTTACTCCGTGTAAACGGGGGATTGAACACATCGTGTAGACGAGGTGTGTTACTATAATTTTGTTCTGTTTATTTGATTATATTGAAAGTCGAAGATAGGTTATTTTTTGATGATTCTAAATTCAACCAATAGGGCCACTCTAGCAATAACATATCTATGGATTTTTATATTTTTGAGCCAGCAAACAGCTGATCACGCTTGTCCGAATTTTTTACCTGTGTCTGTTACTTCGTCCACATGCGGGGTTTGGCAGGGCAGGTTTCAACCCCAACTGTTTACACGGTATTTTTCACCGTAAAAATGAGATTCAGGGTTAAACCCCGTGTTCATTCCCGTTCACACGACAACTGAGGGGGGAGGAGCTAAACCCCCTGCCTAACGCCGCATCTGAACAAAATTAGTATAGGAGATTCCCTACTTTTGTTAAAAATTAATCCCTTAAAAGGGACTTTAGTTATGTTATAGTAATAGCACGAGTTATAGTAATAGTTGCAGTTATAGGTAATAGTATTATAATAGTGCTTTATTAGATTACGTTAGAGTGCCTGTATATCGTATATATACAGGCACTCTAGGTTACGTTAGCAAGAGTTATAGGCTTAGGTTATAGGTTAAATAGTACGAGTTATTGGTTACTGTAATAATATTAATAGTAATAAGACGTAGTATTAGTACTAACAGGTATAGAGTTAACAATTATATTAGTATCAATAGTTACAGAAGTAATATTTATGCGAGTTATATTATTAGTAACTTAATATTTATAGCAAAGAGAATAATAGTAAATGGTAATGAAAATAAAAATATTGAAAATGGCTAAAAATTTTATGTAAAAAAATATCGTACGTATATATTACGATTTATTGTCTTATACAATTATGCAAAATATTTTAATGATTCTAGTTAAACTTTAAATAAATTAAAATTAACAAAATAAAATTTTAAACTTACTTCACTTCATCGGACATTCCGCTCTGCATGAAGGCTGAAGGCCGACTGACGAGAGCCGACCGTGTCTCTCTTTTATAACCTATACCCCCCTCCGCCATCTTGGATATCACGAAACAAATAATTATGAAATATTCCATTTTATTTATGATAAAATTTATTCATAATTGTTAACTAATATATTTTACAATTAATATTTAATAATTTATAATGTTTTTTAAATTTTAGACCAAAACTTAAAAAAAATATTGATTTGACTAAAAAGCTGATAAGACTAATACGATGTATTTTTATTAAATTACATAAAATTTCATAATCTTATTAATATTTTTTTTTAAAAATACTTTTTTTATTTAAAATTATTTTGAATTTAATGAATTTTAAAACTTATACTGAAATTTATCCGTTTATACCTCGAGTTAAGTAACCTCCACCTTAAATGTTTTTTAAAATATTTAATAAACATATTTGTTAAAAAACAATAATTAATTGATATTTAAATTATTAGTAACTATTTAAATTATTACAATTAATTAACACTCACAATGAGCCATCAAGTTTAAGTTTTACGTTCGTATTATTAAAGTTATTATAAAAGTTGGGTGAAAAACTGTGTTTTAAAAAGACTGTTTGTTTACTTTTTTTTATGACCATTTTTCATGGAACATTTGTTTACTTTTTTGAAAATTACAGCTGGAAAACACTTAAAAAAATTGGTGTCAAGAATGTTCGTTGGAGCAAATTAGGAGGAGTAGGGGATTTGCTCCAGTGGCCGGTTGTAACACTGAACATTTGCGTCAACGGAGGCGACTCAAAAATTTGTAGGGAAATTTATTTTTTTTTTATTTTGCGGGTGGGTTCCTTATCATACTCTAACCCTTATCATTGTTTCTTATGGAATTTTTTTAAGTTGCGTTAGTTTTTTTTTAACTTTTCAGTAATTGGGCGGATTTGGGATGAATGAAACTTATTTTCGTAATCTTGAATGATGTATGCTCAGTACGAGCTATCAAGTTTTAGTTTAACGTTCGTATCATTAAAGTTATAGATGTTTAAAGTTGGGTGAAAAAAACTGTGGTTTTAAAGGACTGTTTGTTTTCACTAGTTCCGTTCAAATATTTCACTTAATATTAGAAATTGGTTCGAGTTATCATTATTTCATTAATCTGCACGCCCCTTTGGTTAATTTCAAGGATTATTTACATGCATTCAACGTTTTATTTTCAATTTAACTTCGTACATACATAACTACTGTTAGACGTCAATGTTATCTACTTGATTTGTGTTCAAATTGAATGTATTAATGAAAATTTGTACTAATTATTATTTTCAGTAAAGAGCTAATTTGATTATAATTAAATACAGTGTATCGTCAAGTATAAAAATCCCCAAGGTCATATGCATTTTGGGGATCGACCAATCAGAGAAGCCGCTGCCAACCCCTCTCTTGAAAGAGAAAAAAAAATCCCTACTCCCATAACCCCTGTAGGGAAATAACCTCCTTCCCGGCATTCGTTCATTTCGTTTGTGGTTCTTCTTGTGTTTATTATTTCCCTTCACAATTCATTTTTTTCCACATTTGCATAATTCCTAAATAATAAAACTACACCAAAGAATTGTAGAAACATCGCCAAGAAAACACGGGTAACATAACCTGATTTGTTTACAAAGTTTTTTCCCCGCTGCCTTTTTGTAGGGATTTTTTTTTTTTAGAATCGGTGGTGCCTAAACTGAGCTGTCAATATTTTTAAGGTCGTCGATACACTGTAAGTATGTACATCAGCTTTTGGGGTGTGGAATATCTGTGACTTTGTGGATAAGTTGCTCATATTATTATTATTATATCACTTCTGTGCTTTGCTGCAATAGATGATTAACGTGAAATATCTTCTACTCAATTTTATCATCTGTAAGACTTGTATTCGTGATTTTTTTACCTGATTGGCACTAGTTGGATGGACTTTGTGCATTTATAAGGACTGCTAGATGTCAAAGTTATTTACTTAATTTATGTTCAAATTATGCTTACAAGAGGATTATGAGAAGTCTAAACGTCTTGACTGTTTCAACTTCACAGCTGCGAAGCTGTGCCCATCTCAAGAAAATCAAGTTCATTGGGGACGAAGACCTCAAGGGCATTAGTCGCAACCTTCATGATGATATATACTTCATTCACATGCAGGGTGTAACCCCCACCTTTTTCAACCTATAGTTTAGAGTTTTAGGGTTAAACCCCGTATACACGACACCTGCTGTGTGGTTGAACCCTGTGTCAAACCCGCGTGTGAACGAAGTAAATATTTTCTTTTAATTAGGAGTTAAAGTTGTATTAAAATACTCTTTTATTGTTAAACTTTTATATTATAATAAAATTCTTTTCAATTGATTCTTTTGTTTTATTCTAATTTCTGTATGACCAACACCAACCTCATAAAAATCAAGTGCCTTGTGGGCAGAGACTTTAAGAGCATCAGTCGCAACCTTTATGATCCGACTTCATGGTTGAGGTCGTTAGAGGATTAATATTTATACAAACATTTGACGCCACGGAGGTCTGGGGTTTGCAGCCAAGGTTACCCTCTCAGTTTACACATGAGATTTCGTCAAATATTGTAGCTCCAAGTTTAGATTATACTGAGAGCATAATGGTTGCCACAAGCAACTGAGGTTGTTCCTGCAGGGATCATCCATGATGAGCCGAATGCTCTAAACGGGCATTATTATTTCTCAAGTTGTTTTGAAGTTTTCTAAATAGAGATAGTCCTCAACCACATCTTCTCTAATCTCTCCCTAATCCTCTCTTCAGCTCAAATGGCTGATCCAATTTGAATGAAATATGGGACTAAGTCAAAAATTTATTAATGAATTCCAACATAATTGAACATGACCCACCTCTAACCACCTTTCACTACATACAGGTCTTTTTAATCATTAAGAGTTCTATAATGTTGGTAATTAAATATCGTAAACTACAAAATGACAATAAATTTATGCACATAATTCATCTGCACTGGGGAAAAGTATGTATTACCCTCGTTCAGTCTAACTATTGTATTGAACACGGTTATTATCAGTTGACAGTGTGGGAAGAAGTGTTAAACAATCCAGATAGTTAATTTAGAGATTCATTAAATCACATATGCTGTCAACAGTATGTGACTTTTGACCTATAGAGCTGCGACTAAAGACATATTCAGCTGTGACAGTATAGAGCCCATTCCTGGGAGAGGTAATCTTTTAAAAAATGTATGCCATTGGAAGGGGGGGGGGAGTTAAGGGTACCATGCCGTACATCTTATATTACTTAAACGATAATTAAAACCTTCATGATCCCCTTCTGTTTAAAAATTATTATAATTTGACATCATGATGATGATATGACAAATTAAAATAATATATATATAAAGAATAATCTTATGGTTCTTTTAAAGGGAGGGGTACAAAATACTTATTTACGAATTTTCAAAAATTAAAAAGGGTCTCGCTTTGCTTCCTCTTTTACTAATATCAGTATGAATTTAAGAAAAAGGGGGTAATTTTTGTAGGATAATATATGGATATTATATATATATATATATATATATATATATATATATATATATATATATATATACGTTCAAAGACTAATGTTTGTGTCAAACATTGCACCATTTAATGATGCACTCGCTGATTCTGAACAACACTCATCAAAAATTTGTTACAAATATCATAAAAATCAAGAAGGGTTGTTTTGTGGACAACATTGTTGTCAATAGAAACTATGATTAATAGTCCAATTGAAAAATGAGGCTAACTTCACTAGCTAAATTGCTTAATATAAGAATTATATTTAAACAGATTCTCGCTAGAATAATTATGTTCATAATAATGCATGGAAATTAAAGGCTCAATCTGCTAGCTAGATTGCTAAATAAAAGTAGGAATTATATATATAAAATATAAATTGATACAAATTATAGGAGAATAGGCTCGCTAGATTGTTAAGTTTATATCTATATTTAAAGAGGGTTGCTTCACTCACTGCATATATATATATATATATATATATATATATATATATATAATATATTATATATATATATATATATAATATATATATATATATGTGATATATATATATATATTATATTCGGACACTAGATTCAAAGGTACTATGAATAAGACAGCGCAAGTGGAGTAAATTTAATAAAAGCATCAGTCTCTCACAAATATATTTAAATAAGCAAACCGGCTTTCAACCCACAAAGGTCATCTTCAGGCCTAAATAAAACAAACAATAAATAGGACTTAGCTAATCTAAAAAGTTAAAAAGTCAAATAGATTAAAACAAAATAAATAAAATAAAAATGAAAAAAAAAAAAAAAAAAAAACATTAAAATAAAATTAATATAAATGAATGAATTAGACTGACCGGTGAGAGAGAGAATCATTGCCTGTGAGTCCTTGCTAGTTATGACTGCGACTGAAGAGAGATTCATTTTATCAGTCCAGAGGGGTAGCAGCGCTTGCAAGCGTCCTTATCAGTATAGAACCCGTCCCTTTAGCATTTAGACTCAAATTTCGACTCTCTGTTTTTTGGTTCCTCATAATCTCGTATTTTTCGAGGGAATCCATTTTTCTACCTTTAGAAATATGATGTATGAACCCAGCCTTGTGTTAGCATTAATATGACCTTCTAGGTTTACATGCTGGTAAAAACTGCTGAGGTCATCGCGCAAGTGCTCTTTGACCCTAGCCTTTAGGTTTCTGCCAGTTTGGCCAATATAATTGGCTGAGCACTCACCGCATTGTATTAAATATACACCACTTTTATTCTCGGGCTTCACAGGTTCTTTCACTTTACTTATCTGGGATCTAAGGTCGAAGATGTGCTGAAACCGACATAGAAACCATTTTTTTAGGACGTTAGCCATTTTTAAAGAAATGTCGCCAACATATGGCAAAGAACATATCCCCTTTTTATTAATGGGCTCTAAAGTATCCATAATGTTTAAAACAATTTTCCTATTCTTCTTTTATAAGGTTATTAATAATGTGTTCGTTATAACCATTGTTCACGGCTATCAGTTTAATAATATTTAATTCTTTATTAAGCTGCAGGCTCAAGCGGATAAGTAAGAAGACGATGAATCATTGAATTAAACGCGGCCATTTTGTGGGTCCAGGGATGCGATGACGTAGCATGAATAACGTGATCGGTAGCGCTAGGTTTCCTAAATATTTCAAACGACAAGGTGTTATTACTATTCCTAGTGACCGTCAGATCTAAGTAGTTTATGCTTTTATTTTCTCTACTTCAATAGTAAAATCAATACTGCCGTAACATCTATTTAAATATGACAAAAACTGTTTTAAAATCTGTCATATCTCCAACCCATATACAGAAAACGTCGTCGACATAACGTTTCCAACTATGTATAAAATGTCTATAAGGGTTACCTCTATGGTCCACAAACTGCTTATAAAACCAGTCCATAAAAGCATCAGCCGCCAGGCAAGATAAAGGAGCGCCCATAGCTAGACCTGGTCCACCAGAATACAGAATATTGTTAAACGTAAAATAATTTTGTTTAAAACAAATATCGACTAAGCTCATAAATTCTTGGTTAAATATCTTATCAATAGAATGTTGTCTTAAAATAGAATTGAGTATGTTAAAGCTAGCTTGGCATGGCACATTGGTAAACAGATTCACAACATCAAACGATACTAACATGGCATTATCTGGTAAAAATGGATTGAAAATATTGTGTAAACTGCAAACTATTTTTGACAGAATCAATAGGTTTAAAATTAGTCATACTATAAAAAGTTCTGTTAAGATATTTAGCAACTTTTTCAGCAGGTGCTGAACAATTAGGAACAACGGGTCTTATTGACATTACGGGTAATTTATGTATCTTAGGTGCTCCATATAATCTAGGAGCTAAAGGGTTCATATGGATAAGTGAAAGTTTATTAAATTTATCAGAAAACACACTAGTAGATTTCTTGACCGCCTGCCGTATATTAGACTGGTATTCTTCAGTGGGGTCCTTATGCATAACTTCATAACCATTTTTTCTTATGAAATCTTGAACTGTGTCATTATACAGCTGCTTTTCTAAAACCACAGTACAAGTACCCTTATCCGCTTTAATAACAACTAATTTATGATCTTCTATTTTTTGTTTTAAACAATTAAGAGTTTGTTTCTGGTCTTTCATAAATCTATCATGTTGTCTACCAATGTTTTTAGGAGTTCTTACGAAATTTGAAAGAAGCCGAGCGCACTCGGTAGTTATAATTTCATTGTTAGTTAAGGAATCAATCGTCGATACTAGTTGGACCATATCTGTATCAGATGTCGTTCTGGGAGGGGAGTATTTAAGTCCGTAGTCAAGTAACTTCATCTCTTCGCTATTAAAGGGGTTATTCCATTCATAAGTAATAACGTACGTGCATGGAATGAATGAAGTGGTTGTGAAGTAGTGGGGGGCTCTAGTATACTCTCGTCTTCCCTCCTATCTGACTGAGATTCAACCTCTTGGTTAATAATGTTCACGGTGTTATTACTGTTGTTATTATTGTTGGATTGATGTGTCTTGGATTTTAACCGTTCTAATTTTTTTCATTATATCTAATTTTTTGTTTCCAATTTCAATAATAATATTGTGGAAACTATTATCTAAATCATTGACAAAATCTACTCCAGATAAGGATGTTAATTTTTTCTGTATACTTTTTATAATGACAATTATTATCTCTTGTTGCGTACCAACGCTTTAACTCATCGTTAAGAATAACATTAATAATTCTTTTCGTAACTCTATAATTTGTTTTCAGCTTATTGATTCCAAATCGAAAGAGAAAATTAGGTGTTAAACTATTCCTAAGGCATTGATGTAAAAACCAAATATTCTTTTTAGCATTCTCTTCTTTAACCGCAAGTCTTTTATAAACTGATTTCAATTTTTCTGGGCTAAATGAATTGATTTCAGCCAAAGTATTATAACTTATCCTATCAAACTTACTTGCTTTATCAGGTGCGCAGTTATTAGCTCGACTAGCCATCATAAGTACTATGAATAGACAGCGCAAGTGGAGTAAATCTTAATAAAAGCATCAGTCTCTCCACAAAATATATTTAAATAAGCAAACCGGCTTTCAACCCACAAAGGTCATCTTCAGGCCTAAATAAAACAAACAATAAATAGGACTTAGCTAATCTAAAAAGTTAAAAAGTCAAATAGATTAAAACAAAATAATAAATAAAAATGAAAAAAAAAAAAAAAAAAAACATTAAAATAAATTATATAAATGAATGAATTAGACCTGACCGGTGAGAAGAGAATCATTGAGCCTGTGAGTCCTTGCTAGTTATGACTGCGACTGAAGAGAGATTCATTTTATCAGTCCGCAGAGGGGTAGCAGCGCTTGCAAGCGTCCTTATCAGTATAGAACCGTCCCTTTAGCATTTACTCAAATTTCGACTCTCTGTTTTTTGGTTCCTATAATCTCGTATTTTTCGAGGGAATCCATTTTCTACCTTTAGAAATATGATGTGAACCCAGCTTGTGGTTAGCATTAATATGACCTTCTAGGTTTACATGCTGGTAAAAGCAACCCTCTTTATACTAGATTCAAACTAATATGTTTGAATTTATTATTTGAAAAATAATAAACTTATTTCATTCTTTTACACTAAATCAAGCTAAAAGCTTTATTCCCCTTTATGTAGACCCCTTCAAACTCAGGGGTCTACAATCTTATAATAGACTTTAGGTAGCAGTTTGAGAATATTTTTAAGTACTGCTTTAGACCGTTTTAGATGGTCACAAAACCACCATCAACCACTACCAGTACTTACTAACCATCTATTTCCATTATCATCAGCATTTCAGCATATTTTGTCCTGGCTATTACTCTTGGGCTTGAGGTTGTTTTTTAAATGTCAAAACAAATCATGATGATAATGCACACCTAACACAAAGGTAACCTCATAGGAAGGTTTTCGAATTCCTACCACAAATCACTTTCTATACATACTATCCTTTGATAGTTTTATATGAGATTTTTCATATAAACTCACTTTAATCAGTGGAAAATTATATTTAAGGGTTTATTTCTTTTTAAATGAACGGAAGAATCGCTAAGAACATGCAATTTAACTACATAAATGTTTACCTTAAATATTTAACAAATTTAAATGAATCAACTTTTTGTCAAATACCCCTATATAGTTACGGTATTGTTTGGAAAATGAAGGCCTTATCACCTGTAAGTGCTGCCAACTTTAAGAATTTTGTCCACCTATCTCATCTAAATCAAAATGGCAATAAGTTAGGTCTGTTACTCCAGTCAATTATTGCCTTTTTTTTCTGGAGAGCAGAATTATTAGTGTCTGATGGTTACAAATAATACAAGTTAACTCTATCAAAGTCAAATTTATGGAGGAGAGAAAATAACAGAGAAGGTATTAATGAAACTAGCTAAAATATTCAGTTCATTGTTTAATTTCATTTTATTCATTAAAGATTGTATTTCAAAATAACTTAAAATTTTAATAATAATAAAATATAAATAATTAAAAAAATTAAACACTCAACGCGTTAATGTTTTGTTTGTATGTTCACAATTTCATTATCAAAGAATAATAAATTTTTATATTCAAATATTACAATAATAAATTATAAGCTTTGTTTCTGTGTTTATATTATTTATTCCTTAAATTTCTACAATCTAAAAAATATTTTTTATTAAATAATTTACAACATTATTTTTTTTCAAGAGATTTGTTGTTTTTAAAAGACTATCAGGGATGGGTGGGAATGGTTGAATGATGATAAAATTAAATTAATTTAATAGTATTGGCAACTAAAGTTAACAATTGACAGGGTGAGAAAACTCAATTTATAAGGAATAAGTTAATTTTTTGTCCAAAATGGATCAGAAATGCAATAAAACCTTGTTAAATTACTTAGCTTCGAGAAGAAATACTTCTAAAGTAGCTACTTTCTCATGAGGTCAATCGCAATGCTTGGTTGGCACTTTGTAGTTTCCTATACAATACAAACACTTGGTATTAACTTACAAAATTAATGATTTGCATAGCTTACTAGCAATACAAATTATTTTCAAAACAGTGAAGTTAATTCGCCTCATTCAACCAATTTCTAAGTTATTAATTAGATTCAAAAAGTTTCAATTAGTTTAAAAAATAATAATACAATTTTATACTGTTTCCAGGTCAAAATAAAAATATGTTATTGTGCACGACAAAACTGCACATAATCACATTTGAATCCAGAGTATCAGAAAATAATAAATCAAAGTTAAAAAATAAAATGTTTTTATTTCCTGTTATGTTATAAATTATTATTTACAAAGTAAAATATTCAATTTCTTTTTAAAAGAGCAAGTTTTTCTTATTTTACTTAAATATCCTTTTTCAAAATTACACATTAAAAAAACAATTTTAATGTTAAAGAACTCACTTGTTAAAGAGCTTTCTTTTGTTTTAACTCACCAACAATTCCAGTAATTAATTATTCGCCAATGTGTAACTCTAATAAATAGAGCTAAAGCAGGTAGCTGAAGGTTGTATTAATTTTATTAAGTAAACCTAACGCCAAAGCCATAAAAGCATGGTTTGGACTAAAAACCGAAATGGTCTATGGATCTTAAAAAAGAAACTCACTCTTAGTATTCCTAGTAAATACACAAAATAATAAATTTAATTGATTATTAAATTAATCTTCTCAATTGAAATGAGAATTTAAATAACAAAGTTCTTAAAAGTGATTTCATTTACTTTTAGATGCCCCAAGGGGACCTTAACAATAAGCTTTTTTAAACCATTTTTTATACAATATATTATATATATATATATATACCAATATATAGAGGAAATATTGCAATGAGAATGATAATTTTAAGTAAATTAACCCGATTATTTTTGAAAGATAAGGGTGAGTCAAATTTGGTTTGTTTGAAATTCATTCCCATTCAGTTGTGCCTGGTGGTTTGGAGGTTAAATCGTATAGTACACGGGATATGCCAGGTAAGGCTGCTAACTCTGTCATCATCTTTTGTACCAACTGAAAAATTATGATTAATTAATAAAAAAAATAGTCAAATAAATAGTATTAGTCTAAATACAAAAACTATCTAGAACATCAAAGATGAATCAAAGGACATTTTAAGAACATAAAAAAGTATTTTAAATTATAGCAAGCCAAAGGTATGAAGGATGTTGGATTATCTAGTCCCTTCAAGCTTAGTACTTGCGGCTCCTCTGTGCCGCACTTTAGCCAATTTGGGCCACACGGTTGTTGCCTTGTAGCAGTTTCTCATATTAGTAATTCTGTAAGGAGTACGCTTCAAGTATATTAGCGTATTTCCAAAAACAATAAAGTATTGCTTCGCTCGCAATGTCCAAGAGGCTTGCTAGATTGCTATAAATCTAAAAGAGGCTCGTTGCAAATATGAAGGCAAATATATAGTTCTAAATTAAAAAAGACTTGCTTTGCTCAACATGGGTATTAGGGGCTCGCTTTGCTTTCAAGATTGCTAAAATATAAAATTAGATTCATTAACTGGGCTCAACTACTAGATTTCTAATATATGCAAGAGGCCAACTTTGCTTGCAATATTGCTAAAATATATATTTAAATATGCTTATATATAAAAATGCTTGCTTTGCTTGCTATAAAAATATACATGAATGTTGGAATAGAAACTTATAATTAAAAATTATACATATTTCTTGGAGCTCGCTCACTGGATTACTTTAAATATATAAACAAATATATGCAAAGAAGCTTGCTTCACTCACAAAATTGCTAAACTATATAATAAGGTCTGTTAAAAGTTGCTTGTTTTGCTCCCAAGACTTAAAATATGTAAAGTAATAGAAGAACCCTTCACTCGCTAGGTTAATAAACCCTTATTTAATAGCTGAGAAAGAACTTGCTTCCCTTGCTAAATGAATTAAAATACTTAATTTTTTTCTAAATAAAATGTTTAAACTCTTGAAAACTTAATTGGTGGCCATGTTGAATTTTGCAAAA
Source organism: Microvelia longipes (assembly GCA_018340805.1). NCBI lineage: Eukaryota > Metazoa > Arthropoda > Insecta > Hemiptera > Veliidae > Microvelia > Microvelia longipes. The sequence goes on along the minus strand of JACMZG010000022.1, from coordinate 32,804,915 downwards.
CTTGCAATTAACCGTTTCTTAGCTACTTAGTCAGACCTATTACTCAACTAATTTCGATAACTTCATTTTTTTAACTTCTGCTATTTTGGTTAATATTTTGAAAATGCAAAGTTATTTTGATTTTACAAAAGTTATTTTTTTTTTACAAGAGTTATATGATTTACCATTCCATTCTTTAAGAGCTTTATAACGATATACAACTTGTACAAAGACAATTTTCAAGTGGTCTGCCATTAAAAAAAAATGTTTGAATTTTATCTAAAAACTATACAGCTCTGACAGCTTAGCACTACACTTACACCAAATTTTACCAAATACAATGGTAGCTAATGTAAGACGTACAAACAAACTAAACCATGCCATTTAACCGTCTTAAAGTTTTTGTTCAATTAATGATGATATTAAATTTGACTTAGTCCATTTGTTTACCTTACCGTACGATCTAATAGTTTCTAGAAAGAGGTTTATTGTAGATTAAATATCATCATACAGATTTCATAAGCAATGTTCCAGACAATTATAAGAATAATTTTTTACCAAGTTTAACTCAAATAACAAAAAGTGTTCAAATATAATTTTGTGCCATAGAATTGTCTAGAAACGAAACATCTTTGACATACACACTTACACATTTAAGGTATAAATGTTCTTGATCATTAAGTCCTCTTCTTTCAGAAACCACCCCCCTGGATTTCCCTCTAAGCCTCTATATAATCTCAACCTTATAAACTAATATTATTATCACAACCTTATTTTCACTTCAAAAAATGAAAACAACACTGTAATCAATTATAATATCAATTTCCAATTAAGACAATTAATTTAGAGTAAAAAATCTTAACTCATGTATATTTTATTCAGAAAATTTTTATCCATGTTTTTCTGAATTCCAGAAAAATTTGGTTTGAGATAAATTACACAGGTAAAAAACTGAGTAATCCATATGTTGTAAATAGTATTAAACTAAAATTTTACTTATAAATTAATTTTTGTTGTTTTAGCCAAGCTGAGGATAAAAGATAAATTACATTAGTACTATGGTTTAATAAATCAAATAATGGTTATTACCTCTAGAGGTAAGTGAACACCAGGTATAGCAGGGACTCCAGTCATGAAGTCTTGTGTAATGAAAGGCCTGAGAGCTATTGATCTCTGGCAAGAGGGCCCTCTTAAAGCAGCGTCTCGGTCAAAGTGTAGAGGCAGCAAAATTACTGGCATCTGACTCACTTTGTTCATACAATCACTATTTATTAACATCTGTAATACACCACAAATACACTATAATTATTTTCTCTATACATACATTTATTAATTAGATAATTACACTAGATAGGATTAAAAAAATTAGAAGACATTTTTTACAAAATAAAACATAGAGGTTTGTTAAACAAGCTTTCTAGTAACATATAAATAATAAAGGTCAGCACTAAACAACAAGTAACTTAGAACAATATAATAAATGAGATTCCACAATACAACATTATAACTACTGCATGGCAATATAGTAGTTACAACTGAATAAAGAATAAACAAGTTTAGCAAAAAGTTTGGAAAGTAGCTAAAGTCTTTTTGGTGAAAAGCTTATAAAATGTGTTGTCATAAAAGCTTATTTTTAGTTGTCTTCCAAATGATGTATATCATACCAACTGTTTTTACAAATCCTGAATTTGTAAATTTTTTTTTAGGTAGTACGTAATTGAGCACCTTATTGGACCGTTTTTAGGATGAGAAGCCAATCATTATTGTTATAGGAGGTTATTTAGTACTTTTCACCTCCGAGGACAATAATGAATGTAAATAAACTCCTAGGACATAAAAGTAATTCATATATTACCCCCATTACTGTAATATAGCGTGTTCAAAAAAACAATCTGTGTAAAACCTTCTTACACACTTTCTTTAAAAACATTCATTTTGTTTCTGTTTTTGTTCGTAGACTATTTTTTCAATTAAGTATATAACGCAGTTTATTTAATGAGTGCTACCTCAAAAAAAATAGTGTACGCCAACCGGCTGAGAATGTCTTTATGTCTTGTAAATTTTTCCCGAGTCTCTTCGCTCGTCGGTAAATCTAATTACCGTGACATAAAGACACACTTCTCAGCCTTATGGCATAAATAACTATTATGCATCTATTTGGGAGTTCAAAGTAGAATTCTCTTTACACGATAACAAGGCAAAAGTTATCAAAGTATAACAATATGTCTTCAAAATTGGATGAATAGAACCTACATTATGATTTATGACCTACGAAACACTGCAAAAATGCAGAAAAAGTTGCAATTATGAAGCACTACAATTGAAAAAAAAAACATTCTTTGACACCAATTTAAAAATTGGTTCATTACAACCTAGCAAAAATGAACTATTTTTCACTATTTTTTTCCTTAAAATTTCATAAGTTTGGTTGAAGTTATTTGATTTTAGCAATTAAACACCCTTTTTTAAAAAAATTTTGGCTACAATAAATTGTTCTTTTGAAGTTTTTAGCTTTCCATTCAAGAGATTACCAAATTATATGAAGTACTCCACTCTACAGAATGTCCAATTATATGTAGTGTTCCACTCTAGAGAGCACAAAATTATATTGAAATGTTCTACTCTGGAGAGCACCTAATTGTATGAAGGGCTCTCTGTTAAATATAAAGTCCAATAATGGAAATGTTAAGTCACACATAAGCAGTCAGAGTCAGGTTTTTTTTAAGTCTGACGCAGGGAAGAAAATAGAGATAATACTAACCTGAGTAACAATATTATCTGCATTCCTAGCCTGAGCAATGACATGATTAGTAAGGAAAGTAGGTGTGATATCAAGTACTGGATCTTTGACTAAACCTCCTCCTATGTAACAAACTCTGTTTACATTAGGACACACTTTAGGTATGAGAGTAGCCAATGTGATGAGGTCTCTGTAGTCTGGCTCCTTTTCACTGCTTATACCAACAACATAACTGTAACTCCTACAGTCTCCCTGTAATCACAATGACTTAACAATAAATAGAAGTACGGTTAAAATAGATAATAAAATGGATGTAATAGATTCCACACTGTTATTTCAAAATATTTTTGGGCAAATTTAATAATAACATTACTAGTAACAAACACCGGGTAGTGATGACTATTATGTTTTCAAAACAATCTGAAACCGGGATGAAACAGGAATTTCTGATTCAGGCATTTTTAAGGCCTCCTGAGTGGTTTTCGCAAAGTTGTCTGTCTGTGTGTGTGTCTGTTATCATCGTAGAGCCCAGTGTATTTATGCTAGAGAGTTGAAATTTTCTACAAAAATCAGTCTACCACTGTAGTAAAAATGAAAAAATTCTTCAATGTACCAGTTTTTAACGGGTTTTTAAACATAGCTTACCAAACCATACCAAGGTACAGTATGGAGTAGGTTGTAAAATTGATTTTACTTTTAACATTAATTTTTTAACTAGTTCATCTTGAAAATTTGTATGTATAATGTGTAAAAAACCGAATCCGGTAGCTCAGTGGTTGAGTGTTCGCCTTTCGACCTGGAGGTTGATACCGGGAAGGGCTTTAATATGAGGTTTTTCCTTTGTATCGTATACTCAAGAGGTAATGAATTCAATGCCGAGCAACCTAACATGGTTTCCTTGGGTGCTAATATGCAAATTTGAGGTTGGTTCCTATTAGTCCAACACAAAAATTCATGTTTCCGTTGTATCCAGCTCACGATAAAATCAAGGTTCTGTTGGCTGATGGAGATGAAGGTTAGAAAGATATACTGAGCCTTCGATGATGATTGATGACAAGCTTCCTAGATGCTTGAGTGTGTACAAACTCAATCATTTGGTTCATACAAAAAATTGACCAATTTTTATTTCACTGCCAGTTTACTGTTCTTTTGTAGGGAGAATAAAAAAGTTGTTAAGTCTAATATAATTTTCCGCAAGGAACCTTAAGAAAAGATCTATTCCTTATATTGTAAGCTCTGCATTAAGTCTTGTTGAATCCCACAGTAAATGTTATTTTAAACTTTAGGGAGGTTTAGTAGCAGCATATCACATAGGCAGACAGAATTTAGGTTTATATTTTATATTGCTTAAATGGGGAATCAAAGCGGGAATATTGTCATAACTAATATGAAATTATTGTCCAAACTATTAAACAATTATTACCATTACCTCAAATTATCTTTTTTTAAATATTGTCATACTTTTGTCTTTTTAATCGAGCCAGCGTCTTCCCCCTATACTCCCAAATGATCGTGGTGTGTGTCAGATATTACATTAAACCAATCTAAAAGGTATTTTAAAACATGGGTTTTCATTTGGAATCTATGATATTGTACACTTTTACAAGTTGCTTTTCTTATCTATTTTTTTTTATATTATCATATTTTTATGTTTAATACTTAATTTTATGTAAATACAAAGTTATATTAAAATATTTGTTGGACTATTCTTGACATGGTGCCAAAATATCGCAGGGTAAAGTGTAGTGAGTAATTTTGCATATTTTATTTTAGATGAATTTGAAGATAAGAAAACTGACATAATGATGAGTGTTAAGCAGCAAAATAGTTTATTAATAAGCCATACAGAGGACTTGGGTTAAGACAATAGAAACATACAGTTTAAATAGTATGCAATAACTAGTCAGTTATTTCTGCAAGAAGATGAAATACAATTTGCTACTTAAATGTAGCAGTAGCCATAGGGCCTAATGCTACACCCAATTTTGATGATTTTAAACTAACAGAGTCAGAAGCTAAGAAGCTCGCAGTTTTGTCCCTTAGGTCAACATTATTTATTAGAGGTCTCTTTTAAATAAGATAAGATAAAAAGAAGATCAATAATTTGATAACAAAAAATAAGACGTGTGAGTACGGGCCACTCACCAATGACCTCATTGGATATTGCATGCGGTTGTAAGTGATAAAGTGAGGGAAGAGTTAATGACAAAAAATAAATTAATGCAAACCTAGACTATCACTGTATGTAGGGCTGCTATGAGCTTAATGAGTGAAACTGTTTTAACTACTGAATCGCTCAACCAAATGACAATGGTAGATGCTTGCTTTAAACAATAGATAAAGCAAGTCCGTCTAATTGTGGCTAAGCACACTCTCAAAAACGTTATCCGGAAAAAAATGTCCAGAAGTTATGAAAATAAAATGTATGAAGTGCAAAAAGACGACATTAATGATGACATCCTTTATGTATCTTGTATAGAAGTGAATAATATAAAACAGTCATCCAAAATAGATTGGTTAAAAAAAGTAAAGGTTGGCAATAATACCATGGCATTTAAATAGGATACTGGGGCTGACTGCAATGTGTTGACATAGCAGAGAAAGCCAAATCAGAAATTATTCAGTCCTTTATAAAGAAGTTATAATCTTATTTTTGAAGTAGTAGATTAAAGTCTATATTTGAATTCATAACTATTTAGGCGCCTTATATTTTAACCCCCTTTTTAGTTTTTAGCCATCTAAAAGGCATTGAATTGCCGTTAGTGGATTCATGTTTTTCTTCCGTTTTGAATGTTTCATTGTCATGTTTTTTTTTTAAATTTATTTTTGGTATTTTGTTCTAATAAATGTTAATTCATGTAATAAACATTATCAAGTGTCGAGTTTTATTATCATTTATAGTTCAGAAGTGGGATTGAACGGATAATTACCGATATAAAGTTGATATTTTTTCCCCCATTCGCGAGTTCAGAAGAGGTGTTTTTTTCTTGTGTTTTATTATCTAAAACTTCCAGTTATGAATGAAGAGGGAAAGATATCAGAGAGTGATCCTGACAAAAACATTGACGATTCTCGTATGGGTGACAAGGTTGTTGGAATTACTTCCTTGACTTCGATCTTAGAAAGGCAGACGGCTGTGCTAGAGGCCTTAGCCATCAAAAGTAATTCTGTTGTTATACCCAACTTTGACAAAATTTTAATGTATGTGAAACTTCATTAAAGGCGGAGGATTGGCTTCAGCATTTAAAAGGGATTGCTAAAATCAACAATTGGGATGATCACCTTAAAATTGAAGCCGTGAGAACTTGTCTCGTAGGAACGGCCAAAGAATGGTTTCTAACATATTATTTAAAAAACTTTTTAATTTGAGGCACAATGTCGAGCTTCGTTTTATTACTGAGTACTCAACGTCTGAACAGTGGCGTAAGATTCATGAAAGATGCCAAGGTAGAGACGAGGATGTTTCAGATTATTTTTTAAACAAAACGTGTCTTTTGAGACAGTTAGGTGTTGCTTTCGAACAATGTAAAAAACTTCAAATGAACAACTCAGATCCAAGTCAATTGAATTTGATAAGGATCAAGTCAAAAGAGATCTTTCTGGTAAAAAGAATATCAGATGTTTTAATTGTGGAATAATCAACGAACACCTATAAGTGTCCGAAGCCATATAATGGTAACCCTTGTTTTGGCTGTCAGTCTTCTACGCACACTATTGCTCAGTGCCCTCATAAAATAGGAAGGCCAAGCACTAGCAAAACTACTGATAAACCTAAAGACGATAAAGTTCACTTTGTGAACAAACTTACTATTCACAACACCCCTACTAAACCATACACTGTTGATGTTGGCATCGACTAGGAATCATCCATTCAAAATTGGACTGCTGTACTTGATAGTGGAAGCCCTATATCATTACTTAAACAGAAGCTGGTCCCCAGGGATTTGATGTTACCACCTCCTGAAGATAATGAATCTTATTTTGGTATTAATAATTCTAAGTTAGTTATCAATGGTATATTTAATCATGTCATATACATACAAGGTATTAAACTTGAATTAAAATTGTATGTAGTTTCAGATGAAACCATGTCATATGACTGTATTTTAGGAAGGAATTTATTTAATTACCCTGATATTGAAATTAAATTTTCAGCAAATGTTGTAATTACTAAACATAGCAGTCAAAATATTATTGACAATGATATCTTCTTAATTGATACTAGTGATTTTATTAACCCTAGCGTAATTCTAAACATGCCTGATAAATATCATGGTAAGTCAGAAACATAATAGAAATGTCTTATCTAACTGTTCCCAAACCAGATGAACCAACAGAGAAATATGAATTACATATTAAACTTAAAGAAAATAAACCTTTTTGTTTTAAACCTTGTAGACTTTCATATGTTGAAAAGACTAAAGTAAAAGAAATCACTGATGACTTATTGGAAAATAACATTATAGAGAAAGTAATTCCGAGTTCTTTATCTTTAAATTGATCTGAAAGGGATAAAATTTAAAGTGTTTACTGATTGTAATAGCTTGACCTTGACCCTAAGAAAAAAAGGTGTCAATCCTAGAATTGCTACATGGGCACTTCATTTTCAAAATTTTGATTTTGTTGTTGAAAATAGAAAAAATCCTAACATGCAACATGTTGATGCATTGAGTAGAGCCCATACTATTTTAACTCTAATTGATAACACTTTTGAGCAAACGCTGGGTATCAAGCAATCTCAAGATTTAAATATTGTAAAACTCAGAGACATTTTGGAAAAATTTGAACATACTTTTTTGAATTTAGAGATGGATTAGTCTATAGAAAACTTAATGATAAACTATTATTTTATGTACCAAAAGAAATGCAAAATAAAGTAATTCAGACCTATCAAGATAATTTTGGTCATGTTGGCATTGATAAGACCAAAGAACTCATACTAAGATCTTACTGGTTCCCCTCCCTAAAAGATCAGGTAAAATCTTATATTAGTAACTGACTAAAGTGTATCAGCTACAACCCTGTCTCAGGAAAGAGAGAAGATTTTTTACATAATATACCTAAAGGGACGTATCCCTTTCATTCTATACAAATAGCATTTATGGTCCTTAGCCAAAGACATCTAGGAAAAAACAATATGTTTTTTTAATTATTGATTCCTTTTCAAAATATGTCAAGCTATACGCTACTAAAAGTACTTCTTGTGAAGATTCAATCGCTTGTTTAAAGAATTATTTAATGTGTTATTCTGTACCCAAACAATCAATTTCTGATAGAGGTTCTGCATTTACGTCTAATTCTTTCAAAGAATTCCTAATTGAATTTAACGTTAAACATATTTTAAATGGTACTGCTACCCCTAGAGCAAATGGTGAAGTAGAGAGGATCAATCGATCCCTCACACCTATGTTGGCAAAACTAAGTGACACACCTGGTCAGTGGGACTTAGTTCTGGACAATGTTGAATTTTCATTAAATAACACTATTAATCATTCTATTCAGACCACCCCAAGTAGACTACTTTTTGGAATTGACCAAAACGGTCAAATCCCTGATAGTCTTAAGCCTTATTTAGACTGTATTAATGATACTGCTCAAACAAATAGACTCAGAGCTTCTAAAAATATTGAAAAATTTCAAATTTATAATAAAAATACTTTGATTCAAAAAGAAAAGCTCCAAAAACATATGTTGTTGGGGACTATATTATGATAAAAAATGCTGATGTTACCCCCGGGATTAACAAAAAACTTATTCCCAAATTCAGAGGTCCCTATGAAATAAAAAAAGTTTTGGATAATGACAGATACCTAATTACTGATATAGATGGATTTCAGTTAACTAGAACCCCGTATGAAGGAGTAACTGTTGAAGACCATATGAAGCCTTGGTGTTTAAATTCTTTTGAATTGGACTCTGATACAGAACTTGATCCTGAATTGTCCAATTAACATATTATATTAGTATTGAATTTTGTAATTTCTTTTGCTAATTTTATTTTTTTATTTCTTTAAATTCTTATTCAATTTCTTATTTTAATTTTAAATTTATAGCTAAAAAAATTTGATTGAATTTTCATACTTACCCGATTTGTTTATATTTTGAATTTTGTTTCTTTTGGTTTACTTTCTTTTTCTAATTATAACTATTCTTGTTAAATAATTTAAAAAAATATATATATGTAAATGGCTCTAAACTAAATTCTAATAAAATTATCCTAATTTACAAGTTGGCTCTTTCCTAGATTGCATGTATCATCCAGACTGCTGTGTCTGTGATGTGTTGCTCCTTGTCCGAGTAATGCAAAAGAGCTTCAGTCATTTTTAGGAATGGTGAACTATTACAGGAAATTTTTGCCTGGTCTTTCACAAATAGAAACACCTTTATTACACAAGGATTCCAAGTGGTATTTTAACACTGATTGTCGGAGAGCTATTGAGAAAATTAAATCTATGTTAGTTGAAGAACGAGTTTTAACTCATTATAACTCTGAGTTACCTTTAGTTTTAGTGACTAGTGCTTTTAACTATGGATTAGGAGTAGTGCTAAATCATATCAAGCCGTTAGCTTTTGCCTCAAGGTCTTTCAACCAAGCAGAGCGTAATTACAGTCAAATTGGCAAGGAGGCACTGGGCCTAGTTTTTGGAGTGAAAAAGTTTAATTATTTTTTGTGGGGTCGGGAGTTCACAGTTAAGTGTGATTGTCAAGCATTAGTAAGTATTTTTGGTTCTAAAAAAGGTTTACCGTATACAGCAGCCAACAAACTTCAAAGGTATGCAGTGTTCCTGTCAGGGTATAATTTTAAGATCACTTATGTACAGTCTCAGAAGAACGTAGCTGATGCTCTTAGTAGAATAACAATAGATAGAAGAAATTTAGAAAAGAAAGTAGCAAGTGCCAAGTTATTTGAATTATTTAAGAGAGGAACGAATTTTAGATATTAGTTTAATTAAAAAGGAGACAGGAAAAGATAAGGTGTTACAAGAAGTGATAGGATATATTAAAACGGGTTGGCCTCAAAGAGTTACTGAAGAATTAAGACCCTATTTTTTGAAAAGAGAATGCTTGAGTGAATGCCAGGGAGTAATTTTACAAGGCTACAGAGTAGTGGTTCTGGAGGCTATAAAGAAAGAGGTATAAAATAGTCTTCACTTAAATCATTTAGGTGTTAAGATGAAGTCAATTGCAAGAGCATATGTGTGGTGGCCAAACATGGATAAAACAATAGAGAGAATAGCAAATGAATGCTGGGAATGCACCAAATTAAAACCCGAAGTAGCAAAAGTTAAGCTTGATGTTTGGGATCCACCCTATGGACCATGGTGTCGAATACATGAAGATTTTTTTGGGTCCTGTAAGGAATATGTAAGCATCTGTAGATTGATGGTTAAGAGGGGATGAATAGAATGTGCGATGAATGGATTAGAAAAGGAGGGTCGAGAGGGAGATGGGATGATGAGTGTGTCGAGCTCCTTCTTTAATACCTGAGTTGTGTTTTATTTTATTGCCGCCCGATCCTGAGAGAGTAATTATTACAAAATTCAGATGTGGGATAACCAGAAAACCAGTCGAGAAGAGTGATCTGCAGCCTTATTAGGACACCCTGACTCGAATGCTCAGCTCTCTATAGCATGTGATGCTTCTTCTTCACATATAGGAGCTGTACTGCAGCAGAGAGAGGACAACTCTTGGAAACCCTTAGGGTTTTTTTGAAAGCTTTAACCCCCTGCGCAACGCAACTATGCTACCTATGACAGGGAACTCTTCGCAATTCACAAAGCAGTTAAGCGTTTTAGATCTTATCTTGAAGGCCAATAATTTATTGTATTTACTGACCATAAGCCTTTAATGCATGCTTTCACCCAAAAACCTGAGACCAGCACTCCAATGAGAATTCGCCTTGTCAACTTTATCATTCAGTTTACTACTGATATAAGGTATGTTTAATTTATTAATATTAAGTTATGAATATTATCTTAATATAAATGATATCAAATTAAATAAAATAAAATGAGTTTTTATTTACAAAAAATATAAAAACCGAACATGGTGACAGCGGCGGTTTTCTTTGGCAAGAAACAGACAGCGTTTATTCGTTCTGCTCTTTAAGGTTAGTTCCTTCCTACTTCCGTTTTATGGTAATTAATGGTAAAAAGACCTAAAAATAGAATGCCTCCTAAAGAAAGTAAAGAGTATAATATCAGCAATACAGGCCAAGTCCCAGAAATGGAGTAGTAGGAAATTTGGCTATCAGTTGGAAAAAATTCAAAGGAAGATTCCAAATTTTTGTCCAAGCTTTTGTGGAAGACGATTTCCCTGAGCATAGGAAAGTAGCCTTACTTTTACACGCTTTGAAAGGTGAAGGAGATTATTATTATTATATTATTATAGTTATAGTGCATACAGACTTATGTCCAAAAATTGCACAGTCAAACTTAAAACTAGGTACTAAGATAAATTATTATCACAAAAAATATCATTCATTCCAGAACACTCAATATTGTATGAAATATTTTCATCATTTCAACTATCGAGTGCAGACTCAGCCAAATTCTATACTATAATTAATAAATTTGATGAACACTTCCTTCCGAAAACAAACACTACTTACAAGAGGTATGTTTTCTTTAGCAGAAAACAGGAAAGTGGTGAGACTTATGAACAATACTTGGCAGTGTTAAAAAACTTAAGTATTTCTTGTAAATTTGATACGTTACAAGATAGTTTAGTGAAAGATGCTTTTGTCAGTGGGATTATTGACAATCAAGCCAGAGAAGCATTGTTAAAAATTGAATCGTTAGACACCAGTAAAGCATTAAATGTCTGTAGGGCCAAAGAGCTGGCTGAGAAGCAGTCAACACCTATTCGAACTAAAGACCCTCCTGTTATCAGCACAGACGATTTAAAACAAAGGAATAATAAATCTTCTAGTAACAATCAAGTATTTAAACAAAAATCTAATTGTAATCAAAATCTAGGATCAAGAAATGTAAGAACAATAGTTCAGATTCACAAGACTCAAAATTCAACTGTTCAAGATGTGGTACCTTGAATAGAAGAGGGAATTGTCCAGCATACGGCAAAGTTTGTGGAAAATGCCGAGCGAAAAATCATTTTGTTGATCAATGCAGAGGAAGATAACATAATAATTACTAACAAAATTACTCTCGTAGAAGAAGACAAGTAAATGATCTCGAAGAGGAAGGCAACGATAATAATTTTTATATTGATGAAGTAAGTGATGATTGTAAATCCAATAAGAAAACATGGTTTGAAAACATAAAAATAAATAATCAGAATATATCATTTAAGATTGACACAGGTGCTGAGTGAAATATCTTAAATAAATCTGACTTTAATAAATTGAAAATTAGTAGTAAAAATATAAAACCGACTAATGCAGTCATAACTTCTTTCACTAATCATGTTGTTCCTGTTGAAGGTATCTGTATTATACAAAATTGTAATTTTAAAGATAAAAGTGCTGTTATAGAAGTATAACAGTATACAACAATATAGAAGTATTAACTTCTATATTGTTGAAAGTTATAAATACAATTTACTAGGATTAAAAACCTGTTGTGTGTTTGGTATTGTTAATAATACAGAAGTAAATTCAATAGAATGTATAGATCCAAAATACAAACAATTATTTGATGGTAAAATAGGTAAATTACCTGGTAAAGAAAAATTAGTTTAAGATGAAAATGTACAATCAGTCATATCTCCGGCTAGAAAAATCCTGTTCTCTTTAATTGATCGAGTGAAAAAAGAACTGAATCAAATGTGCTTACAAGGTATTATAGAACCTATATCAGAGCCGACAGAATGGGTGTCTCAAATGGCTATAGTTCAAAAATCAAATAATAAAATAAGAATTTGCATGGACCCCAGGCCTCTGAACCGAAGTCTTAAACGATCACATTATGAATTTCCTACTATGGATGAAATTGTGTCAAAAATGACTGGGGCCAAAATATTTACTAAGTTAGATGCTAAATCTGGTTTTTGGGCTATACTCTGTTAGATGATGAGAGCTCAAAAATGTGTACATTTCAAACACCCTTCGGAAGATTCAGATATAAACGTTTACCATTCGGCATAAATTGTGCTAGTGAATTCTTCCACAGAAAAATGACTGAAATGTTTTCTAGTATTCCTGGAGTGAGTGTCTTTCAGGATGATATTCTAGTTTCAGCTGAGGACAGAGTCCATTTAGAAATAAGAGTAAATAAAGTATTCGTTGTGGCCTTAAAAAATAATTTAAAATTTAATTTATCAAAATGTCACAATTACAGAATTTAATTTATCAATGTTACAGAAGTAACTTTTTTTAGGCCATCAATTTTCTAGCCAAGGTTTGTCAGTAGACCCAGATAAGGTGAAAGCTGTGGTCAACATGACTGCCCCTAAAAATATTAAGTCTTTACAAAGAATACTAGGTGTATTTACTTATTGTGCTAAATTTATAAAAAACTTTTTTGATTTGTCTAAGCCCCTTAGAAACTTATTAAGAAAAGACAGTATTTTTCAGTGGGACAGCAATGCTGAACAATGTTTTCAAACATTAAAAAATAAGCTTGTTGAAAGTCCTGTATTAGCTTTCTATAATCCTAAGGATCAGGTAGTACTATCAGTAGATGCAAGTCCTACTGGCTTGGGTGCTCTTTTTTACAAAAAGGCAAGCCTATTGCTTACGCCTCAAGAACGTTAACTGATGCTCAATCTCGTTATGCACAGATAGAGAAAGAAATGCTAGCAATAGTATTTGGAGTTGAAAAATTTAAACAATATATTTATGGAAAAGAAGCAATAGTTGAAACAGATCACAAGCCTTTGATCCCTATTTATGAAAAACCATTATCTAAAGTGCCAAACAGATTACTATAAATTAAAACTTATACATAAACCAGGCAAAGAAATGGTCATACCTGATTCTTTATCTAGAGATTTTAATCATAGTAGTGTTGATGATAAATGTAATTATGATAGAGAACTAGAATTGCAAGTTAATTTACTAATTAATCATGTACCTATAAGTAAATCTAATTTAAATAATGTAAAAAAATAGTATTCAAAAAGATTTACAAATGAAAATGTTGTATGACTACATAAGTAATGGGTGGCCAAAAAACAAAACACAAGTAGACCCCCTCATTAGAAATTTTTATGACTTTAAAGAGGAGTTAACTATTATAAAAGATATATTTTTTAAAAATGACTGTAGTTATTCCTAAAGACTTAGGCCCGTATTCAGAATGATCAAAAGTTTTAAAAAAAATCTCTCCTAGGTTCTTCCTAGGTTATTCCTAGGTTGTTCCTAGCTTTTTCCTAGCTTCTTCCTAGCTTTAGTGTCCATTTTAGAACATTTTTAACCGTCCCTAGGGCTAGGAAGAGATCTCTCCTAGGTTTCTCCTAGCCTTTTCCTAACTTTGCACCTTAAATTCTAGGAAAAGGCTAGGAAAAAGCTAGGAACAACCTAGGAAGATCCAAGGTAGGTAGAGAGGTACCTTAAATCGTCCCTAGATTGTCTCTAGTCATTTTTTGTTCTATTTTAATAATTGTTTTTGAGCTTAAAATCCGTTTTGGGTAAACAACAGTGGTTCAGGGCAAAAAATTTTTTGGTTGTCACCCCCTTATAAATTTTGGGGTGCTGACCCCAAAAGTCAAATTTTTTTATTGCTCCAAACACATCTTTTGACCTGAAACGGATTTTGAGGCAATAAAAAATTTTTTTGGTCGGTTACCCTTATAAATTTTGGGGGTGTTGCCCCAAAAAAATCAAAATTGTTTATTGCTCCAAACAACTTCTTTTGACCTGAATCGGCATTTGCGCCAGTAAAAAATGTTTTTTGGTCGGTTACCCTTATAAATTTGGGGGTGCTGCCCCAAAAAAATCAAAATTTGTTTTATTGCTCAAAACAATTCTATTGACCTGAAACAGAATTTGAGCCATTAAAATTTTTTTTTTGGTTGGCTCCCCCAAAAAAATCAAAAATTTGTTTTATTGCTCCAAACAACTTCTTTTGACCTGAATCGGATTTTGCGCCAGTAAAAATGTTTTTTTGGACGGGTCCCCTTATAAATTTTGGGGTGCTGCCCAAAAAAATCAAAATTTGTTTTATTGCTCAAAACAAATTCTATTGACCTGAAACGGATTTTGAGGCAATAAAAAAAAATTTTTTGGTCGGTTACCCCTTATAAATTTTGGGGGTGCTGACCCCAAAAAGTCAAATTTTTTTTATTGCTCCAAACAACATCTTTTGACCTGAAACGGATTTTGAGGCAATAAAAAAATTTTTTTTGGTCGGTTACCCCTTATAAATTTTGGGGTGTTGCCCCCCAAAAAAATCAAAAATTTGTTTTATTGCTCCAAACAACTTCTTTTGACCTGAATCGGCATTTGCGCCAGTAAAAAATGTTTTTTTGGTCGGTTACCCCTTATAAATTTTGGGGGTGCTGCCCCAAAAAAATCAAAAATTTGTTTTATTGCTCAAAACAAATTCTATTGACCTGAAACAGAATTTGAGCCATTAAAATTTTTTTTTTGGTTGGCTCCCCCCAAAAAAATCAAAATTTGTTTTATTGCTCCAAACAACTTCTTTGACCTGAATCGGATTTGCGCCAGTAAAAAATGTTTTTTGGACGGGTCCCTTATAAATTTTGGGGGTGTTGCCCCCAAAAAAATCAAAAATTTGTTTTATTGCTCAAAACAAATTCTATTGACCTGAAACGGATTTTGAGGCAATAAAAAAAAATTTTTTGGTCGGTTACCCCTTATAAATTTTGGGGGTGCTGCCCAAAAAAATCAAAAATTTTTTTTTTGCTCAAAACAAATTCTATTGACCTGAAACGGATTTTGAGCCATTAAAATGGCTCAAATGGCTTATAAATTTTGGGGGTACCACTCCCGGGAAAATTACAAAAAAATTACCGGAATTTCATTTTATTAGTATCAAATGTTCAGAATATGACGCAAAGGTTTGCTCCAATATAATCTAAAGTTACTGTAAAAAATCACTTATTGGTAATATGATGACCATACATACCAGACGATTAACAACATAATAATTGGGTATTCAAACTTCCAGTTGTCAACTTAGTGGGGTTGTAACGAATTTCATCCCGATAGCTCTATACGAAGCTGAGTTAATCAAAGTGATGTATTGATGAAATGCACCAGTGCAGGGTGAAATGCACCACTCTGTATACTTCTTCATGAGCACTATGTTAATCGTCGCGAAAGTGTGACGTCACAAAAATACATATTGGCTCATATCAAACAAATTGAAACAAAGGATCCTATTATTTATTTTTTGTGATCCTAAAGTGACCAATAGCATTGCTTTATTATGTAAACAAAGAAACGTTCTGCAACAAACGTAACTTCCGTGATGTATTTTATTTTGATATGGTCGATTATATACCCGAAGCAAATTTTTTACATTCCATTTACATTTTTTAATTTTTTGTTAAGCTATAACAAATGTTTTTCCCTAAGCAATAGGCTTATGAATACTATAAAAAATACACACAGTTCACGACGTAAAGAAAATCGTGATCTCTACGTTCACAACGTATGAACTCAGTGATGTTTAATGCTGATTTGATTAGAAAGATCAGCTAAGTAACAATCATAACGGGGATAGTAAGCATTGTTTACATTATGTTGGTAGAGTAAACATTATACTTATTGATGTATCTCCCCATTAAAATGTGGGATTCAAAACTCTGCCTTAACGTGGTAGTGTTGTATATTCCCATCTAGAATGAAGTAGAGCTTTTAACTGTTTTGAAAATCCCCGTTTTGAGCGACCGCCTTCTTGATTGCTAACCTTGCAATAAATGCTATCAAATATTATAAATGGAAAGTATCATAAACTTGATGAAACCATATAGAAAAAAAATAAAATAATACTAGCGCTGAGTATATTTTATTGAGTATATAATTATTACTAGAAAGTTCTAAACTAAACAAAATAATTACGGGTAAATTGGCTAACTTATAAAGGTAAACAAGACTGAAAAGTATATTATACATTTTGTTTGTTTTGTGTAGTTTTTTAAACTGTTCACAATATCAACCGCTTTTAAAACGCCTAAAACGAACTAATTGCTACGTAAACTAATTTGACTTTACGTGATATGACTTTATAGATCAGTGTGAAAAATGGAAGTACCAACTGTAGGGTTTATACAACCCTATAATATGATGATTTATTTATGTCAAATATAATAATTTCTCCTATAAACTTACAATTCAAAAATGTGGCACCCATACACTCTACGAAAGTTTAACCTGTTTTTATTATCACTAACTATGTTATTGTAAAAACATTTAAATAGTACATTAATGTCATTTTATGATTTCTTCATAAGTGAAAATAAAATGCAAATCATTCTCTAGTTTCAACCTTCACTGGGTCAAGGTCACGCACTTTCACATTAGATATACTTTAAAATAATCGGCAACTATAAATAAGTTTGTTGTCATTACAAATTTACGTATTTTAAGGGAGTTTATTCTGTGCCAGGTTTGTTTACAAATCATTTGTTTATTTTTGTAGAATATCTCAATATTATTAGTTTTACAGTTCTCTACTAGGTAGCGCTAGTTGTCAAAAAATGTCTGTTTACGTAAAATTGAGGTTCAAATTATTGTAAAGATAATTAATAAAATTAAGTTATAATTAACTCTAATGTAAGTTTTTATTCTATTTTTGTTATATTAACGTTTTAGCACGAATAAATTTACGTAAAATCATTCCTAGGGTTGATTTTTTAAAAGCTAGGAGAAGGCTAGGAAGAAGCTAGGAAGAAGCTAGGAACAACCTAGGAACAACCTAGGAGAGATTTCAAAAACTGATTCTGAATACCGCTAGGCCTAGGAGAAAGCTAGGAACAACCTAGGAGAAGGCTAGGAACAACCTAGGAGAGATTTTTTTAAAATGATTCTGAATACGGGCCTTAGTGCCTGAAATTATAAAAAATTACATGTTGGACATCCAGACATCAATAGAATGAAATCTAGAGCACGAAACTCTGTGTTTTGGCCAAATATGACCTATGACTTAAAAAAAATTATACCAAATCTTGTAAAATTTGTCAAAAATATCAGAGCAGTCAGTCTAAAAGTCCATGGTAAGAAGATAGTTCAGATGTTTTTGAATTTAATAAAAACAATATTTAATTGTAGTTGACTATTTGTCATATTATATAGAAGTAGTATCACTAGAAGGCTTAACCACTGCTGTTGTAGTAAAAAAATTAAAAAATATGTTCAGTAGACATGGAGTGCCTTTAAAATTATTTACTGATGGGGCTCCATACTACTCTTTAGCTGAATTCAAAGATTTTTTTAAAAATTGGAATTTAGATCATATCTTATCTAGTCCACACTATGCACAGTCTAATGGACTTGCTGAATCAGCTGTAAATTATAAAAAATATAATGAAAAAATGTATGGAAACAGGTGAAGATGTTCAACTGGCCATTATGCACCATAGAAATACTCCTAGAGGAGATCTTCCATCACCATCTCAAATATTGATGTCTCATTCACTAAGAACAAATGTTTTTAGTAGTTATGCTTCTTGGAAACCTAAAATTGTTTCTTATTGTAAGCTAAAATCTACAATTTATAAGAATAAATTAGTATCAAAAAATATTATGATCAAAGAGCAAACAGGGGTAAATATTATGATATCAGGTATGACCAAGGTCAAACAATTTATTTTAAAAAGACTTCAGCATCACCATGGAGTCCTGGTCAAATAATTTCAAAAGCTGCAACCCCAAGGTCGCATGTTATAAGGGATGATGAAGGTAAAGAGTTCAGAAGAAATGACATTCACATCTCTCCTTCACATCAAACCCCTAAAAGACCTAAACCAGTTGTTCAGTCTTGCCACTCACCTGTTAAAAATATTCCTTCTTTTCAAGAAGTTGACAGTGATGAAAATAAATATCTTAAAAATATGGATCAATATATGACTAGATCAGGTAGAGTTGTTAAATCAACTCAAAAATAAAATTAATATTAAATAATATTTTTTTGTGAATTTTTTTTAGATATCTGATTTTTTTACTTTCATTTAAATAAATAGATAAGTAGCAATAGTTATTGCTATACAGTTACAATACTACATTACTATATTTTGTTACTGTATGGTAATGATTGTTGTTGTTTGTTTTGTATGGTAATGTTGTTGTAGTTATTGTCTTTTCACCAGTATGGTTTTAGGGCAGGAAAATGTACTTCATCATTACTTTCTGACTTAGTTCAAACTATATACAAAGCGTTTGAGAACGGGGAATGCTGCGCAGCTCTACTTTGTGATCTTTCTAAAGCTTTCGACTGTGTTGACCTGGAATTACTATTAAAGAAGCTTGCATATTATGGCCTCAGCCAATCAGCTTGTGATTTGATTAGATCTTATCTCCTGGACAGAATGCAAGTAGTGAAGGGTCCAGATGGTCTGTCTGAGTTAGGAAAAGTTTTCTTCGGAGTGCCTCAAGGCTCAAAACTTGGACCTTTGCTCTTTCTTATATACATTAATGACCTTCCGCTAGTCTTTCCTGATCAAAAACCTCAAAAAGTTAAAATGTTTGCAGACGATTCTACGATTATTACCAAAGGAAAAAACATAAAAGAGACAAGTGATTCCCTTGAGGAAGCCCAGGGATGGGCCGCAGACTGGTTCTCTGCAAATCATCTTGTACTCAACAACTCAAAGAACCAAACATGTTATTTTTCTTTGAGTAATAAATCGGAGTCAACCTCTGTTAAACTTCTTGGCGTTACTCTGGATTCCAAACTCAGCTGGGCTGCTCATATAGAACACCTGTGTAAAAGTACTTCCAAAAAGCTATATCCACTTAGAATCCTACGTAGGTACTTATCAGTTACCCAGTTAATTCAGCTGTATTACGCTAACATTCACTCTAAACTCACTTACTGTATTGAGGTTTGGGGCACCTCAGCACATCTAGGAAAAGTGCTCGTACTACAAAAACGTGCTCTTAGAATCATTACTAAGACACATCCGCTTAAATCATGCAAACCTATTTTTAAAGAATACAAAATCTTAACAGTGGTTGCTCATTTCATATTATTCAACATTCTTGCTGTTCACTCATCCAAAAAAACTAAAAATTCAGATACACACCATTATGGCACTAGAAATTGTCAAAAAATCGCCATTCCCTTCAGAAGATTAGAGAAAACTAAGAAGGATCCTGCTATCCTTGGAATTAAACTCTACAATGCTCTGCCACGACACATGACGTCTCTAGATCAGAAGTCCATGAAGTCAGCACTGAAGGAATTTCTTGTCAACCTTACTCCATATACTATCGAGGAATACCTTAACTCATCTCTTCCATAGACATTATTTTTTTTCTGACAAAGTAATATGCCATTAGGCTTAACTACTGCTCATCAAAGTAAGTAAAGTAAGTTTTTATATAGCCAGAATTATAATTGTTATTATTAATTTTTTAGTAAAAATTAAAATAAGTTTAAAACTTAATTTCAAATTTAAGTTTAAAGGATATTTTTATTATGATTTTTCTATTTTATTTCATTATTACTCATTCTCTCAGAGAATTTAGATCAATAATTGATCAATAAATTGTTCAATTTCATGGCTTCACCACCAAGGAGGCAATCCTACATATATTGTAGTTATAACTTTATGAATAACTTGATATCTATAAATCACTTTATAATTATTGGTTTTAGAAAGTACCTAATAGATGAAAGACTAAATATGTGTAATGTTTTGTGCTTTAGATGCTGTTGAAGGTGATTCAAATAGGAGCTCATCTAGCAATTCCAGGAGCCGAACCAGATGTTTAAAGAGCAATGCTAGGGAGATAGTGTGAAGTGTGAGGGAGTTTTTTGAAAAAGAAAGAGACAATAAAGGCCCTATTGTCCCATTGGAAAAAGTCCTTGATAGGACAGTAGCTGCTACCAAAGTCAGCAAAGCCACTATCGTGAAGATTGGAGTAGAGAAGCAGTCTGCTGAGGAAAAAGTAGAAAAGATGGTGACTCCTGGGAAAAATAGGAAGAAAATGGTGAAACGTGTAATCGACACAATAGACACATTCACTGAGGATGCCATCAGGCAGCACGTGTATGGGCACTTCACCAGGAAAGAGTATCCCACTCTTGATACACTTTGTGTCTCTTTGGCTGCAGCATCTATCATCGATTTGAAAAGAGACACACTGAATACAATATTAAAAAATTTAGGCTTCTGTTACAAGAAAATAAATTCAAGGAAATTGATGATGGAGAGAGAAGCCAGAAATTGTTGCTTGGCGAGGCAGATTTTTGAGGCAAGTCAGAAAAGAAAATTTGTTTAATGTGGCATGGCTTGACGAGACATGGGTCAACGCAGGCCATAAGAGGAATTATGCATGAACGGACGACACAGCAGCTGGTACAGCAAAATAGCCAATAGTAAAGGGGAAAAGGCTAATTTTACTACTCGCTGGAACTTCAGCTGGCTGGATTTCTGATTGCCTTCTTATGTTTCAATCAAACAGAACGGGTGACTACCATGAGGACATGGATCACAGAGATTTTTTACGTGGTTCAAGGACAAGCTGCTACCAATATCCCTCCGAGAAGAACCAACAACGTAGATTATGAGGAGGACATGACCAAACCAGAACTGATGGAATTGATAAAATTCCACAAGCCTCCTAACCCAACGTACATATGTGACCAGTTAGCTGAGGAGAGGGGTCACACAGTGATAAGGTTGCCACCTTACCACTGCCACTACAACCCCATAGAACTTGTGTGGGCTGATGTAAAGAATTATGTTGCTGACAGAAATAAGGCGTTCAACCTCACTGAAGTAGACAGACTTACACGGGAGGCAATCGAAAGAGTTGATGGAGAGAGGTGGTACAATTGTGTACGTCATGTTGCCGGCCTTGTCCAAAGAGACGTGGACTCTGAAGTGAGGATAGACGATTGTGTCGAACAGATGATAATCAGTTTAGGCAACGAAGATGATGAACTCACAGATGCATCGCTAGAGGTAGAGAATTCCGACATGGACGACGATTTAGATGAATTGGGTGTGTTTCCTCTCTAAAACTTAATGTGTACATGGGTCAACGCCGACCATAAGAGGAATTATGCATGGACGGACGACACAGCAGCTGATACAGCAAAACAGCCAACAGCCATATCTGTATATTCTTTAATTAATTTTATGTTGTTACAATTAAAATAATATGATTAAACTGGTATTTTTTTATTACACATCAGGAGAAATTTATAACCTAAAAATTATTTTAACAGCCACATTGTACAGATGGCATTATAAATTTCTCTATGTATTGTTCTCATCTGTAAGGCTTTCCACCCCAGATTGAATCTCTTGTATAGATGTAGCAGTAGCTTAGTACTATCAAAGTGCCCACAGTGGTCGCATGCCACAGATCAAATAATCAAGACGAGGCATTCAACCTCAGGTTGAATCTCTCATATAGATGTAGCAGTAGCTTAGTACTATCAAAGTGGTCATGCCACAGATCAAATAATCAAGACGAGGCATTCAACCTCAGGTTGAAACTCATGTATAGATGTAGCAATAGCTTAGTACTATCAACTTAACGATAGTAGCAACAGTGTACAATAAGCTTTCTATTCCACTATAGGTATTAGTAAAAGTAGCATCCATCCTTGTAGGAACACCCAATATAGAACACCCTAAGGTCTCCTGGTTCTTAAATTACTTAGGAGAACTTCGGTAACGGAATAGGATTCACGTGAAAGTATATAAAGAACAATATACATTTTGGAATTTATAATTGTGTAATCATTAAATGACAATAAGTTATTTTGAAACAAACTCATTGTTTTATAACAATTACTACTACAACACAAAGAAATTTGACCGAAAATATGTTGACCATTTGAGGACTTGAAATTGAGTCTTTATACGAATATTATTTAACCACAGCTATAAGAATATGATTTATTACCACATAACTTCGTGTACTTTCTAGTAAATAATTCACCAGTAAATACATAAAATTATAGTCGAACAACTTATTCAAGACTTCGTCATTTACGAACTCGTTAAAACACGGTACTATGAGTAAATGTTATTCACTTTTTTCCAAATCACTTTTATTCACAACTAAATACTTTGTAATGGAACAAAAAAGGCATTTTAAAACATAAAATTAAGTAAAAGTAAAATTTAAACAAACAAAAACTCTGACAAAAATCACGGGTAAAATAACCTGATTTGTTTACAAAATTATCCCCACCCCTTTCTTGAGGAGGGCACTGATTAGGATACTATGATTAGTACTATATATTCCTCTATGGTGGAGAGATTTTTTCTTTTGATTCGGTGGTGCCTAAACTGAGCTGTCAATATTATAAACTAACTGACAGACAGTGAGTAAATATTTTAATGAACTCAAACTTATTATGAACAGAAATAAAATTGATATTATTTGTTAGACTGAAGTCGATGTCAAACCATGTTATGTTGAAGCCTTTAACATTGATGGCTATTCTAGAAAAGGTAGAGTTATTGTAGTTTTTATTAAAAACGACTTGACGTTCCTTAAACTAATCATGATTTTATCATAAGTAAAAAGGAATGAGAAAAATAAGTGTAAGAAAGCGTGGATTGATGATGAAGTTTTAAAAAAGATAAAAAAAAGGGATACCTATGGAGAAATAGATTTGACTGTGAAAAAGCTAAGAGTATGTATAAGAGTGTATGTATTATTATTGTATGTATTAGGTAGAGGTAACTCAAAAAGTAATGAAGAAGTATTGAATACAAATTTCCATAATAAATGTAATAGTCAGTTGCTGAAAAGTTTAGTGAATATTTTGGCAACTGTGTGGAATCAATAAGGCATGAATGTAACATCAAACCTTTAGAAATTCAAAAGGTGGAACCCAATGTCAATCTCTACATTCCAAATGATTCAGAAAATGATGTTTTCTAAGCTCTGAAAAAATTAAACAAAGAGAACTCTCCTGGAGTTGATGAGGTAAGTATTAAAGATCTCATATTTATTTATAAAAAAAAGTGTTGTATGGATCACAAAAAGTTAGTAAACAAATCTTTGAAAGACAGAATCTTCCTACTAATTAAAAGTGTGAGCTGGTCAGACCAATTCCCAAAAAGGCTCCTTAATTTTTTTTATAATTTTAGGCCTATATCTTTACTACCTGGCGATAAAAAGGTTAAGAAGAGTACGTTACCTTTCATCTAAAAAATTATATTAAAGAGAATACTTAGATAAGTAGCACTTAAAACGCATATTGAAGTGGTAAGAGTACTGAACACTTATTAAATTATTTCGGACATTTCAGAGTGGTTTATAGTGGTTTGGAAAAGGGTTTTCATGTTTTAGTGTCATTAATTGATTTAAGACATTTGATACAACAGATGAAGAAGTCTTCACTAAGGTACTAAGTGACATAAGAGTTAAATCTTACATGTCTAAAAAGAGCTTTAGGGTGAAAATATGCAAGATATTAAGCTTCTAAAGTCTGAAACACCTCAAGGAAGTAAAATTGGTCCTCTGGAATTTATCTTAAATTACACGTCTACTGCATACAATGGTAAAATATGGTATAAATTTTGAATGTGGCAATGGCAGAGCGCGAGTAATTGTACATTAGAACCTGGATATGGCTGTAACTTTGGTTACAGCCACATGTTCGTAACCATGTGGTTACGAACATTGTGCCAGGCAATGTCCTCCTTATCTTAAACGTTGTTCAGATTGTGGAGGTTGGAATCATTTTGCCATTGAGTGCACAGCTAAGAAGAAAGGACATCAAGTACAAAGGAAAAGGGAAACATCCCAGACAAAGTGGAAACAAGAACATAAATAATGCCAATGCTACTGCAGAAGAGTCTGACCTCTTTGACTTTTATGTTGATTCTTTACAGGTTAACAACATAAATAAATCTAATCAGAACTCAGAATGGTACTCTAATGTGAATATTATTGGCTTAAACATTAAATTTAAGCTTGATTCAGGGCCATGATACACATTTTACCGCTTAGCATTTTAAATAAAATATTTAACAATAAAACACCTTCTTCAAACAGCACTGACATTAAACTCGTGTCTTATGATAATAATATTACAACAGTTGGAAGCATCAAACTAGTGTCTCAGGTAAAAAGTTTAAGGACAATTGATTATATAATTGTTAATACTAGTAACAAACCTATTTAGGGTTTGTAATCTTGTTTCAAATTTAATTCAATTTAACACATAAATAATGTTGAAAACAATTTTAAAGACAAATAGGATGTAATCAGTCTTTATGGGACAGTATTTAAAGGAATTGGTTATTTTCTAGGAAAACCATACTATATTATACTCAAAGAGGGTGCTCAGGTAGTAATGCATTCTGCTAGACAGATTTAAAAAATATTAATAGACCTGTTAAAGAATAAATTAATGAATCTTGAGAAGGCAGGTATAAATCAGTCAGGTAAGACTGACTGAGATAAGACAGGTAAGACTCTGTCTTGATCCCAAAAGTTTAAATGAACAAATAACTTCAGAACCATTCCAAATTCTGACTCAGGAAGAAACTTTGTCGGATTCAAATAAGAAAAAATATTTGTCCAGTTAAGATTTGAAAAAGAGCTTTTACTAGATCTCTCTTGATGATGAGTCAATTCAATTGTGAGGATCAATAAACAAATCTTGTTGGTAGTATTACTATAGATAGATGGAAAGAGTTTTACACAGACCTTTATTATGACCAAGATGCTTCTATAAGTCTTGCTGTAATAGAGAATCATAATACTTCAAATTTAATTATTGACAAAAATATTACTTATGATGAAGTAAAGGAAGCTATCTCTAAATCAAAAAATAATTCCTCCTCTGGTCTTGATGGCATAAATTATGACTTTTTTTTAAAAAAAAATCTTTCCCCTAATTGGACTATTTATATTACTCAATTTTTCAACCAAATTATGAATGATGAAAATACTCCTGCATCTTGGTCTAAAATATCCACATTCTTACTTTACAAAAAAGGGGATAAGGATGATTTAAACAATTACAGAGGCATGTCCTTAGTAAATTGTATTTGCAAACTTTTCATCTCTATTTTAAACAAAAAAAATTAACATACAACACACTCAGTGGTCAGAGTCAAACAACCTTATCCCCAATATTCAAACTGGCTTTCATAAAAATAAAGGTCGCCATGATAATATCTTTATACTCAACAGTATTTTACAAAATCACCTTCGATTACCAAAGTGTAAAGTATTTGCAGCTTTCATTGATTTCCAAAGCATTTGACAGCATTAGATGACAAATACTTTTTAAAAAACTTTAACTGTTGTCCGACATGGGCCTTAAGGTACATCTCTTATTTAGAAAGCATAAAATGCTATTTTTTTTTTTTTAATTTATTTTTCACTACCCAAACATACACCACACTATGTGGTTAGGCAGGAATTTAATGTACAACACATTACGGTAGCAATTGTTAAATAAACTTTGAAATGAATCAACATATCCAAAATTCAGCAGATGGCTGTTTGATAAAAGTTTGCTTTAATAGGTAAAAACCCTTCAGAATTCCAGCAAGAAATCAAAATTCAATTGGGTAACTCAGGTCTGTGACCTGCTGTGCTGTATATGACTTGAGTGTAATACTAAACAATAATTTAGACACCAAAACCATAAATTATATTTTGTTAAAGCTAGATGGATATCTTGTTGCACTGGACAAGAATCATCGTGCCGAGTCATCTTTTAATCCGTTATGTGGTTGTGTACTTTTATGTAACCACGAATATCTGTACATGAAATTGCCTTTTAAAATCCAAAAATGCATTGCTTAACTTAGTACCTCTGGTAACTTTATAAAAATTACAATTTACAGCAAAAGGCAAGCTGTATCATGTGTTGATCCATGCCTAGTTTGTAATGTAGGTTCTCTAGAAACGTTACATCATATACTGTTTATATGTCCAGCTTACTCTGAACTTAGAAATATATTTCTTTTATCATATCATTCATACCAGTCTAAGCAATCCCAACTGTCAGATATAAATTTTGTTAAAAATATTTTAATATAATTGTTGCCCTTGCAGCCCCCCCAAATTCAGTGGCTACACTGATTATCCTTT
The DNA here is from genome assembly GCA_018340805.1 of Microvelia longipes. Classification (NCBI taxonomy): domain Eukaryota; kingdom Metazoa; phylum Arthropoda; class Insecta; order Hemiptera; family Veliidae; genus Microvelia; species Microvelia longipes. The sequence goes on along the minus strand of JACMZG010000022.1, from coordinate 32,778,024 downwards.
TTGTATGTAACCTTCTCCCCCTGGTTTTCTCTGTGCCGGTTTATCGTGTCTTTTATTACAAATGTATTTGTAACGTTGTATTTTTTTGGTTTAAATAAATTAAATCTTGTTCGATTTCGTCTTTTATTTCATTAGATTATGGGCCTTTATTAAAGACGGTAATTTTAAAGTCGGAAATACGAAAATGTCGGGAACAAGTAATAACGGTAACGCCCACGAGGACATCAACCAAATCGAAAGATTGGTCGGGGCGGAGAACTACCATGTTTGATTCTTCCAAATTAATATTGTATTCAAAGCAAATGCATTAAGTGACATTGTAAAAGGAACGTCTACTTCGGCAGTTTGCAGGAGCGACCGAGACACAAATGAATGGATAAGGAAAGTCGCAAAAGCTCAAAAGTTCATCGTAACCTCTGTGTCGAGAGCTGCATTGGCCCACATTTTAAACTGCGAAACAAGTCATGAAATGATCAAAAAATTAAGCTCTATCTATGAGCGGGACACGGAGCAGCAAAAATGCTTACTGTACCAGCAGTTTTTCAGTTCTACATTCGACCCAGCTTGTGATATGGCCACCAACATTAGTAAGTTTGAATCAATTGCTCATAAATTAAATGCCCTAGATCAAAAAATAGATGAGGACATGATAATTTCCAAAATTTTGTGTTGTCTACCACCTGAATACAAACACTTCCTCTAGCACCTGGGAATCAACCCCAGCCAATGGCAAGAAGATGGAAAATTTAACTTCTAGACTGATAGCTGAAGAGTTGAGGTTAAAAATTAGTGATCAAGCTATAGCATCAAACAACAGTGTAGCTTTTAAAAAGCCTCGTATTCTCAGCCTCCTCAAACAAACAGGACAAGTGTTTCCGTTGCAACGGACATCATCTTGCGGGTAACTGCCATTTTTTATGGATAAAAAATCGCCAGGCTTATTGCTATCGCGCGATAGCGATAAGCCTCAAGCCCTGCTGTTAAATAAAGAAAAGACTTGTGAATGGTGGCATAGAGCTATGGGGCATTTAGGTTGGTCAAATATGAGTCGTCTCAATGACATATGCGACGGAGTATCTATTCGATTAAAACAAGACAATCACCCTACTTGCCAAGTTTGATTGGAAGCTAAACAACAGAGAGAGCCTTCCTCAAAAACTAGAGATAGAGCGTCTAGACCGACAAACAAACCTCTTAAGTGTTTTAACTGTTGAACATGCTATTATTCTGCATAAATATGTGGTAAATATCTTTCACCATAGAGCGAATATAATATCTAGTTAAATTAACTGTTGTTTTAGTAACTAATGTTGGCAACATTAGTTATAGTGATATGATAAACCTTATATGAAGTTCCTTATTAATTTTTCCAAAATTTTTTTTCTTTACTGTGTTTTTGTTGTTTCCCATAATTATTCTATAAATTCTGTTGTGACACTTCAGGGAAAATAATACACTTTACTTCATCTACCAACTATATTTCGACCACACTTCTGGTCATAATCATGTCTAAAAAAACAAAAAATAAATAAATAATACTTGAAAACAAAACTAGATAATAAACTAAAAGAAGATTATAGAAAAATTAGTTATGCGCTACTTACAAGAATGTGATAAAAGGTATTTAGTTACTAATATGGGTAGTATAACAAAACCAGAGAACATCTCTTTAGTCAGTAATAATTATAAAATTTACCTAAAATTTAAAAAGAAAGCTGTTAAAATTGGAAGAGGAATAAAATGTAAGTTAACTTTAATGTTTTAAATGTAAAATTCAATAATTTGTATAAAATGAAATAAAAAACTAAAAGAACTTACATGGACATAAAGTAGGAATAATTAAGTTAAATTAAATGGTAAAGCAAAATAATCCAGAAAATTACTATATTCAACTATAATTTACTAACGACCAGACAACTAGAAATCAACAGGTAGACTGATGAGAATTAAATAACACATTAAATTAATTAAAATACTTACTATGAGGACTATGAAGAATGTATCAATAAAAGGATTATGATTCTTTAAATATATGACTGTAATGTTACTCATTCCTTTTGCATCTTTCTTAAAATTAACGTTGTTGGATCTTTAGATATTGAATAGCTTCTGAATAAGCGTTTTTTATTGTTGTTCTCCATATCTAGAATTTTGGTATTATCAAATCAAATTTATGATGCTTAGATTTTACATGAGTGGTTAGGGCTGTGTTAATTATTCTTATTTTTACTATTATATTAGCTTCATGTTGGTCTTTCCGATTTTAAAGTTTGACGGGACTCACCAACATATTGTCCGGGACAATCTGCAAACTTTATAGATAAAACCCATGTATCTTTTAAAGGTATTTTTATCTTTAAGTCGGGAGTAATAACTATTTTGGATTTTTTTTATAGGCTTTAGACCAAATTTAACTTCATTACAGTCATAATTTTTAAAAGGTTTTGAATTATATGTGATAGTCCTTTCACAAAAGTAAACTACTTAAATAACTGATCTATATTTATTGATATTGTTTTGTCTATTTTATTATGTTTATATTATTTTGGTTTCCATTAGAATTAGAGTGCCAAATTGATTTAATAAGGTGAATAGGATAGAAGTTATCAAGAAGTTTTCTATATAATATTTTAATTCAGGTAAATGTTGTACGTCAGTTAATTTTTATTGCACGTTTTATCAAATTTATGGCTGTATTTTTTATTTGAGAGCGGGGGTGATTAGATTTGTAATTTAAAAATCTTGTACCTTTAACTGGTTTATTAGCCCATTTGTAGATAATTTTCCATCTGTTGACTTATAACAGTGATATCTAAAAATGTTAGTTGATTATCATTAAATGTTCAACTGTGAATTCAAACTTAGGTTGAAAATTATAAGCTCTTTAAGTAAAGAGTCTACATTTCCTTTTTTAATGATTAACAAATTCATCAATATATTTACGAATAAATCGTGGTTTTTAAATTTAGATTTGTTTATTGTATTTAACAAATAGTTTAAGAAGATGCCACTTAAATTCACTGACATTCCACCACCCATTGGTAAACCATTAATTTGTTTATAAATTTTATTGTTGCATGTAAAGAATGTATTATTAACAACAAAACTTTATACATTTTAAAAAGTTTCACAGCATTTTATACTTGTTTCACTTGATATTTTGTCCCAATTATCTTCAATTAATTTATAAACAACATGGAGGGGAACATTAGTAAACAATGATTTAACATCAAACGATACTATAGTTTCATCTTCGTTAAGTTGGATGTTATTGATTTGTTCTTTGAATTCAAACACACTTTTACAGTCAAAGTCGTTTTCACCATTAAGTTTATTAAGAAACTTCTTGATAACTTCTATCCTATTCACCTTATTAAATCAATTTGGCACTCTAATTCTAATGGAAACCAAAATATAATAACAATAATAACAATAGACAAAACAATATTAATAATAATAGATCAGTTATTTATAGTAGTTTAACTTTTGTGAAAGGACTATCACATATAATTCAAAAAACCTTTAAAAAATTATGACTGTAATGAAGTTAAATTTGGTCTAAAGCCTATTAATTAAAATCCAAAATAGTTATTACTCCCGACTTAAAGATAAAATACCTTTAAAAGATACCATGGGTTTTATCTATAAAGTTCCTTGCAGAGATTGTCCCGGACAATATGTTGGTGAGTCCCGTCAAACTTGGAAAAAATCGGAAGACCAACATGAAGCTAAATTAATAGTAAAAATAAGAATAATTACACAGCCCTAACCACTCATGTAAAATCTAAGCATCATAAATTTGATTTTGATAATACCAAAATTCTAGATATGGAGATAACAATAAAAAACGCTTATTATTAGAAGCTATTCACATATCTAAAGATCCCAACAACGTTAATTTTAAGAAAGATGCAAAAGGAATGAGTAAACATTACAGTCATATATTTAAAGAATCATAATCCTTTTATTGATACATTCTTCATAGTCCTCAATAGTAATTTGTACTTTTAATTAATTTAATGTGTTATTTAATTCTCATCAGTCTACCTGTTGATTTCTAGTTGTCTGGTCGTTAGTAAATTATAGTTGAATATAGTAATTTTCTGGATTATTTTGCTTTACCATTTAATTTAACTTAATTATTCCTACTTTATGTCCATGTAAGTTCTTTTAGTTTTTTATTTCATTCTATACAAATTATTGAATTTTACATTTAAAACATTAAAGTTAACTTACATTTTATTCCTCTTCCAATTTTAACAGCTTTCTTTTTAAATTTTAGGTAAATTTTATAATTATTACTGACTAAAGAGATGTTCTCTGGTTTTGTTATACTACCCATATTAGTAACTAAATACCTTTTATCACCATTCTTGTAAGTAGCGCATAACTAATTTTTTCTATAATCTTCTTTTAGTTTATTATCTAGTTTTGTTTTCAAGTATTATTTATTTATTTTTTGTTTTTTTAGACATGATTATGACCAGAAGTGTGGTCGAAATATAGTTGGTAGATGAAGTAAAGTGTATTATTTTCCCTGAAGTGTCACAACAGAATTTATTTTTTTTCTTTACTTATTTTCCAAAAGTTACTTTTTAAATTTTTTTGTTATAACTTGCCTTTATTGATTTCTGTTACAAAATTTGTACTTCTAAACCTCCTGAAATAAAAATTGTTATATTTCAATTTTTTATAATTATAATCTTTAGAAAACTTTTGTTATCTACTATGAGATGTAAACTGTATTTATTTACTATGAGCTACTTTACTTTTTTATTTTTTTTTATGTATATATAAGATTAATTTTTTTGTTTGTTTAACATGAACCCTCTTTGTTAAAAGCAGTAAGTTTAAAACAAATATATTTTGAATTGAATTCAATTGTGTACACCTGTTGGCAGGTAATCTTTTTTAAAGGTAATGTAGAAGGTAATGTAATGTATTGTTAAGGGAGTCTAGTGTGATGTCCTAAGAGCTTGTTGCTCTTATGTCATCTTTTACATATATATGCTATTACGTATTGTTGCACTTGTGTGGAGTCCTAAGTGCGCGCTGTGCTATTATGTCTATGAACCACGTGAGTTTGGATCTGTGAATATTAGTTTTTTGTTAATAACTTAAAGAGTTTTAATCACACAGGAAACGTTTTGGTATCGCTTGAAATAGTGTTTCAAAACCTATAAATGGAATGTAAGCTCGAAGCAACAACTTGATGTTATCTTAAGTATCTGTGTATGCCGAAATCTGACAGGTGACGCATATGGGGGTTTTATGGATTGATTATGTATCGATAGTCAGGAATTTTTGGAGTTGAGTATTGTTGCAGACTCAGAGCTTGTTATCCCCACTTTATGCACATTTTACTCGTTGAGCAGCGTATTGCTATTTTTCGTTGCGCAGTTGTATTTGCGCAGGTATTTTGTGAAGTTTGTTTCTCCCCACCTAAATTTTGGGTTTTAGAACAGTGGTTAGAGAGGCAGTTCACTCAGTTGTTGGGAGGCGGCGTCAGTAGGACGGATCCAAGGTGAAGGAGAGTGGAGAAAAGAAAAAGGCATGTGCAAGCTGATAGGCAGAGTAACTGGAAGCTTTTTCTTCATCTTCCCAACAAAAAGCTAAGTAGTTCTCTTTAAGTAAATAGGATGGCATAGAAAGCAACAGAACCCCTGATTAAGTTTTTTTTGAGTTTCAAGAAGTTTTTTTTCAAATTTTGTATGCAGTTGCACCACGTGCAGGGTTGTAAGAGCACATGGGGGGACTTATGTGTGGACACTCATTTTTTTAAAAAGTTTCAATCATTTATTAATGTTCAAGTTTGTTAAAGTTTAATTAATCATTTTCATAAATAGTTTGTCAATTGCTGAGTAGTGTGAGTGAATTTAAGATAGTTAGTATGTGATTTCGTGCAAGAGTGGGACTTAGAGCTGTATGATGCTTAAGAGTTTTTAGTATTGTTGAATTTGATGAAAAGATTCCTGCTGTCTATGTTGATGAAAGGAGAATTTGTGTATTATGAATTTTGCTGTTAATATTAAATTTATGGAAAAAGCCACTTGACAGGATTAAACGAGCAGTATCAAGTGGCTTTGAGGTTTTTTTTTATATTGGGCTTTCATCTGAAGATTCTATCAAGCTTTTATCTTGCTATGCTTTGACTGACTGAGGAATACCAGTGCTGAAGTGGATCATCACTAGAAGATAGGATTCCATGCTCAGGATATGTAGTATTACTTAATCATTTTTTTTGTTTTTCAAGGAAAATTTTAAAAGAATTTAATCTTAAATTTCAATTTATCAAATAGATAAAACAGGTTTTTGGAAACGCTCTGAAATAGAGGCCAACCTTAATCATCTTAATAATTATATTAAATAATTTTATTTGTTTCGTAGTGTTAAGTTTACATTTATGCGTGAAGTCACTCGTTGGACAAAAGAGCCGTGGTGTTAATCATCAGCTTCCTGATGGTAAAATTAAAGCTGGAAGTAGGATGAGTCTCACCATAAAATATAATAAAAATAAATATTAAATTAATTAAAAATATTATCACCCCTATTTATCACACTTGTGATTTGGTACAAGGCCTAGCTCAGCGCTAGTGTTTTCTTGTGTTACTAAATTCTTGTTTTGTGTTTTATTGAGTTTTATTTTTTTAAAAACACTTTCCAGCTGTTTTCGACCTGATCAGTCAAAATCGTTGGACTGTGAGGCCTGTCATTTGTTGAGACTTGGTTTGTTATTTTGAACCCAGAAATTTGTCCTAAGTGGGAGTTCTGTGATCTCTTTGAGGCTAAAAATAAGCATGTTATTTTATATATATATATATATATATATAATATATATATATATATATATATATATATTATATATATATATATATATATATAAATATATATATATATATTCTTTCATATTGTTTTATACAATTAGATTTATGGTAAACAACAATCTTTTAAATTTGATAAACAAAATTGTGAAAATTCTATAGTAATAAAAAGAAATATAAACTTATTCCAGTAATTTGTAATATTAATTTGACTTTAATAAATGTATTGAATTTTAATTTTGTTTTTATTCATTATCATTTAATTATTTTTTTACTTTCTTGTGTATGCCAAGTGGAAGCATACTGGCGTTTATACTCAGGAACAGCGCACCTACCACTTGCCTAAGTACTATTATATATATATATTTGAGCTATCCTGCGACTTGGCAAGTCTGGGGAGGTGTTGCACTTGTTTCAGTTCTCACGCTGAAAGGTTGTTTCTTTCTGTGCTCCGTTAGAAATCATCTATTTCATTAGTTCTTACAAACATATGTGTGTGGAAATTTACTGACTAAATCATTAAATCTTGAACTACATATTTGTGTAATTAAAAATTTATTGTGAACTTGTTTAAGCCAGTTATTTTAGTTTTTGTGACTAAATTTTTGTTAATGGTTTTATTAGACAATTGGAAGTGAAGTAGTTTTCAGTAAATTTTAGTGCTTAAGTCAGCTATATTACTATTCTCAAGGTGACAAAACTTCTTTCTACATTATAAGAAAGGTAAGAAAATGCAAGTCTGCATTTTCCTCACTTAAAACAATAGGCTCACACCGCGTACTCTTGTAAGTAATTTAATACTTTCTTTTAATTTGATTAAATGAATGAACTGTTCTACAACACTTTTGTTACACTTTGTTTTTTTTCAATGTTGACGTGAAAGTTTTATTTTTAACTTCTACTAATAAATCATTTTTATTAATATTAAGTTTAACAGCCCCTGTAATCATCATCTTTCATTTTAAGGAGGACCAAGATCTTTCTTTGATCTTCTTTTATTTTGGTACTTTGTGGATACATAAAGTGCTTTAAGTTAAAATCCCCCTTAACCTTAACCGCCCCTGAGGGGCTAAAACCACCACAAATCTCCATATATGATGAGTAAATCAAACGGTAGATGGCTACTGAATGGGCCAGTGGAACACGACTTTCTACGGCACCCATTGATAAGTGAAGAGGAGATAAACATGAGATTTTGAAGCAATCCCTGGCAAATGATTGACATGCGAGACCATGTAGGATCTGGAGTGATTGGACCAAGAAGTGAGAGTACAATGAGCACTGGCTGCGTTAGCACTGCTAGCACATATTTAAAGGAAACACCATCTGTAGACACCGTACCCGGATTAAGCTGGACAGATATGCACAGATAAGCTGCATTTAGAAAAAGAGGATCCAACATTCAGCTCTATGACAGACTCTGCGTACAATTCTTGGGGCAATGGAAACAGCCTATCATAATGAGTCACCTGACAAAATAGATGACAATTTTTTGGCTGCAGAAGGAGCTGGTTTAGCTAGTGTTTTTGCTCAAGTACTTGGCAATTTTATTATTAGTAGCAGACAAATGAGCAGCACTCAGACGATTCATAATGTAATTTATGTAAGATCCCCTCAAGATAACACCTTCATGGTTAGACTTATAAATGAGCTGGCCCCAAAACCAATGCCTAAGGAAGAATTCACTATAAACAATAAGGAAAATTACTTAAAAAGCATGATTGAACAAGGGAAATCAATTCAAAGGAGAAAAGCCTACAAAAATGGAGGAAAGGAGTTCAAAAAGAGTACAAAAGTAAAGTAGAAGCCATCGATATGAGAGCACATGGTGGCGGAAGAGAGTCGGTCGTTACTTACCATCGCTACACATCTAGGGTATTTCTGCTATAAAAGACTTCCTTTTGGGGTTAATTTCACACCATCTTTATTTCAATGAACCATGGATCGGATTTTACTAGGGATTCCGAGCGTTGCTCGTTTCTTAGATGATATTATTGTGCAGGGTAAAACGTTAGAAGAACATAATGCTAGGTTGTTAGAAGTATTGAAAAGGCTAAGAGACAGTGGGATAAAAATGCAAAGAGAGAAATGCCGATGGGGGCAACAGCAAGTTAAGTACTTAGGACATAAGATAGACGCGGAGGGAATTCATCCAACAGACGAACATATAAAAGCAATTAAGGAAATGATGCCACCAAAGAATGTTTCAGAGTTAAAATCATTTCTGGGGTCAATTAACTACTATGGACGGTTTGTCCCACATCTACAACCTTTATGCACACCGCTGCATAGGTTAACAAAAAAACAAATAAAGTGGGACTGGACAAGTAGGGAGGAATTAGTGTTTAAAAACCTTAAACAATGCTTATCATCATCAGATACTTTAGTTCACTTTGATTCAGAACAACCATTGGTTCTATGATGGTAGTGGTGTAGGGCTAGGAGCAGTACTATTTCATAGATATGGGGACAATACGGAAAGACCAATAGCTTATGCGTCTAGAAAGTTAACTGAGTCGGAATTAAAGTATGCAACGATTGAAAAAGAGGGATTAGCGATTATATTTGGGATTTCAAAATTTAATCATTATCTATTTGGAAAAAAATTTACAATTAAAACTGACCATAGACCTCTGGAATTCATATTTGGGGCCAACCGAGAAATTCCAAAAACAACCGCAAACAGGATAGCTAGATGGGCCTTAATATTAGCAGCATATTCCTATGATATAGAATACACTAGAGGAGTAAACAATGCACCAGCAGATGCTTTGTCTAGACTTCCGCTGGATACTACAGAATCATCAGAAGTTGAAGGTATAGGAAATTTGACTAGTGGCCACTTATTTCACTTACGGTTGCCAGATCTAGCAGTAACAAAGGCGAAAGTGCAAAAAGAAACTCGGGAAGACCAGGTCCATAAGAAAACAGTCAGTTTCATACAACATGGATGGCCATCTACGAGACAGGGCTTACGAACAACACTTTGGACATACTTTAAGAAAAAAGAGGAGCTTTCCTACGAAGAAGGAGTTTTAATTGGTCGCATCATAGTACCTGACACCATGAGGAAAGATATTCTTCACATTTTACATGAAGGATATCCCGGAGTTACATCAATGAAATCAGCTTTTAAGTTTTACGTATGGTGGCCAGGAATAGATCAGACTATAAAAAAGTATGTAAGAGACTGTGTGCCGTGCCAGCAAACCAGACCAAAAGAAACCGAAATACCACTTTTTTCATGGACTGCTCCAACGAGGCCTTGGGTTAGATTACATTAAGATTATGCCGGACCATTTCAAGGAATATTTGAAGTAGTTAGAGATATGCCCTACAAATAGCACAACGGCTTGGCAAACCATTGCCTTGTTAAGAGAGGTATTGAATACCTCTCTTAACAAGGCAATCTTTGTCAGAACAACCAGCATCAACTTTTTCAGAACAAACAGCATCATCTTCATCACTAGTTAGTACTAACACAAATTTCCAACAAACATTAGATGTTTCTTTTAGTAACATTGAATCTTATCGTCAAGGAGGTAAAAAATGTGGCATCATAACTAACGCCATTGTGTACATGATATGTAAAGATAACCTGCCATTCAACACCGTAGAAAAACCAGGATTTTTAAATCTCATTAAAACTATAGCACCACAATATTTAGTGCCATCAAGGAAAACAATCCGTAAATATATTGAAGAAAAATATAAATTTACTGCTGGTGTTTATAAAACAAAATTATCTAAATTACCTTCCTACTCAATAACTTGTGACATCTGGACCGACACCTTACAAACTAGAAGTTTTTTAGGTGTCACTATTCATTATAGTGAGGCTGAGGATAGTGTGTTGAAGTCAAATATATTAGGGGTTATCCAGTTAGAAAAAAACCATACAGCGGAATACATAGCTGAAAATATTACAAATACTTTGACCAAATGGTCATTAGACAAGGCGGCACTTCACTGTGCTGTGACTGATGGTGCTGCCGCTATGACCAAAGCAATGGACATAGCATTTGGAAAAAAGAAAAGTCTAGTGTGCTTTGCTCACATTTTAAATTTAATTGGACACAAAGCCATGGAGGCTATTCCTGAGCTTTCAGAATTAGTGAATAAAGTAAAAAAAATAGTTACATGGTTCAAGCAAAGTGTTGTAGCTGCTGACGAGTTAAGAAATAGTGGCGTAGACTTGAAATTAATTCAAGATGTTGAAACCCGCTGGAATTCAACGTTCTATATGATAGAAAGATTTTTAAAAATCAGTGATAACGTGAATTTAATTATTCATAGACACATAACTGCACCACCATCCACCTCTGCAGCTGAAAATCTTGAGCTAGCTGAAATAATGAAGCTACTTGCTCCTTTAGAAGCAGCCACAAGGGAAATATCTGGAGATTATTTGACAATAAGAATGGCGATTCCCATAAGTTATAAACTCACTCATAAGATAATGCAGGTGACACCTTTAGAGTCTTCAAAATCTGCTGTAGCCTTAAAGGATCAATTAGTCGCTCAAATAAAAAAAAGACTAGGTTCTATAGAATCTATACCTCTTTTATCTGTCTCGACAATATTGGACCCTCGCTTCAAAACGCTATATTTTCAGAATCCAAATGATATAGCAAAAGGAATTAATGAAATTAAGTATTTAATGAAAAACGAAGCATCTATTTCTCCAGTTAGACTGTGTGAATCCGATTCAGATTCAGGAGAAAGTTCTAAAGGTAAATAGTAAATACTTATTATTTATTTTAATGTGTTGTGCTGTGCCATAAACCTGGATAACACTGTAAAAATTCCAACCAAAATTAAAAGCTGCCTCTTAACTTGAAGGTATAAGTATAAGTATTGAAGGTATAATGGTGTTATCAGGTTTTATTTTTGTCATATATCAAAACAAAATCAAGTTAAATCCATAAAGTAGTTAACTGTGGGTAATATGAATGATAATGAAACCGTTTTTACGATTTTTAAATTCTCTGTCACTCAAATGGCAGTGACAAATAGAATAACTTTGTCTTTATAGTTCTGCTGTATTAATTTATAATGACATTGAATCTTTCATTGGCATGTTTAAAACATTTGCATTTATTGTAAAAAAAATATTACTATCATTAGGTTGATGTAAAAAAAGATTAAACAAGTAGTTGTGAACGAACAAACATGTTTTGCCAAATCAGAATTTTTCATTGCAGAAATGGAGTATTCTGATTGGATTCTGTCTGTGACAATTTATTGTTTATTGCGAGACAAACTTTTTTTTACTTATTTTTATTGTTGTTATATTTTTTTCATTTATTTATTCGGCAAATCTTCGGTATACGGTGCACCCTGTTATCAATACTATATATCGATATATTTTTAGTTTAGAGATGTGACGTAGGAATAATCGATATATGCTTTTTCTTTTACGTTTATGAACATATTTTATTATTTTTTTTGTTGTTTGTGTTTTTTTTTTATTTGTTGTAAAATGGTTTATAACTATTTTCATATTTTTTTTATGTTTTTATAATGTTTTAACTATGTTTTCATAAGAATAATCGATGATACACCACGTCTAATTTTATGTTACGCGTATTATTTATGTATTTTTGTGTTTGTTATTTTCAGGTTTTTTATTATATTTTTGTTGACAATGTTTTCATTTATTTGTTGTATGTTTTTTTAATGTTTTGATTATAATTAATAATTTAACGACGCTGCTTATCTTTTAAGTGCTCAGTTCTCGTTTACGTGTCACGTAACTAAAAATATATCGATATATAGTATTGATAACAGGGTGCACCGTATACCGAAGTTCAGCCATTTATTCTATTGCATTTTTTTTTTTTTTTTAGGAACAAGTTTATTTTCTGACCATAGTCGGATTGTGCAAAAGACATGGAAAAGAACAACATCATTAATTGATTCTGATATGCCAGATGAACTAGCTTTGCACTTGCGATCACCAGCTGAGGCTGATATGAAGGAGAATCCCTTAGACCACTGGAATAAAATATCTGGAGCATATCCACAGCTATCCAACATAGCCAAAAAATATCTTTCTTCTGTTGCCACTTCCGTGCCTTCAGAAAGGCTATTCTCCAAAGCTGGAGCAATTTTAACCCAAGAAAGAAACAGATTAAATGGATCAATGCTTTCTCAGCTGCTTTTTTTGCAAACCGTAGAAAAAGATGATTTTTTTAAATTTAAATTTATTTGAAAAAGTATTGTTCTTAAAAAAATTCATTTTAAAAGGGAGTTTTTAAAAGAACTTCAGGTCAACTGATAATGACCGTGTGTATTACTATAGTCGCTTGTTAACATTCACAGTAATGAACTTAGAGTATGGAACTGGTAGAGGGAGCGATCCGAAAAAAAAGTTGTTCATTATTGTAATCCGAGATATACTAAACTACTCTAGCGGCAGTTTGCATGAAACTATCGCTTATCAACTACCCCTTCCATCAATCTTATCAGCTGAAAAAAAACTTGTTTTCAAGATTTTTTCCAAATATTTTTTTGTCTTTTATGTCGTTTTTTATTTATTTATTTTTTTTTTAATTAAATAAGTAAAAACAAAATAAATTATTTGAAAAAATCTCAGAAAATTTTTATCAGCTAAGGTTGATAATGATGAGAGATAGTTTTATGTAAACTGCCGCTAGAAGAGGTAGCATTGGGGATTACAATAATAAACCACTTTTTGAGTTACAGAGTTATAGTATCCCTCTACCCCTTCCATACTCAAAGGTAATAAAATATTTCAATAATGTGTAGGATAGAATAATAATATGTAAAACATTTGTAACTTTTCTATAATATTTAAAATATATATATATTTGTATATATTAGGACTATTTATTTCCTAAAATTAACAAAAGTAGTGGAAGTGGAGGCTTCCTAAAATTAACAAAAGTAGTGGAAGTGGAGGCTTTTTATAGCCAAACACATTTATACACCTAGTAACTCAATCAAGTAAGTGAAATTTGTAAATAAGTAAGAGAAAAAAAAACTATTGGTTATAAATTGATTAATATTGGTTTCATATCTTCTATTGTCATTTATAGGTAAGTAATGTGACATAGCATAGCCATTAATAAACAACCAAAAACCATACTTCTTTTTATATAATATCTAACACATTTCAGTGTAATTAATCCCACCGATAAACTAATTTTCACATGGGGGTATTCACATGGGGGTATTATTGGAGTCTCAGATTTGAGTCTATGCCTGTTATACAAACTCATCTGTAGTTGTTTTTAATTTATCTTGTAAAGCATGAGCAGGCATGAGGACATAATATTGAATCATGAGTACGTTGGTTTAACTGGAGGAATAAAAATACCTCTATATATATGTATATAATATATATATATATATATATATATATATATATATATATATATATATATATATATATATATATATATATATATATATATATATATATATATATATATATATATATACGTGTAATTTTATTTTATTATTTTTTATATTTTTCTTTAATAAGTGTAAATTTTTAATTTTATGTTATATTAAGCGAGACTCTTTTGTAGAGAATTGTATTATTCTAAAACAAATAAAGAATTATTATTATATATATACGTGTTAGAAATATCGATATTTAGTTTCCGATATTTTTTCAATATCGATAGTCACTCACCGATATTGATATCGATATCAATATCGATATTCGACCTTCGATATCCCATCCCTAAGGTATTCGGTATACTCCCGTGGAGTATAGTGTCGGATATACTCGCGCGGACCCCAGTTCGCTTCGTGGGAATTTGATAAATTCTGTAGAGAGAATGGCATATGGCATATGAAAACAACACCGTATCACCCCCGGTCAAATGGGTTAGCAGAAAGATTTGTTCGAACTTTCAAGGATAAGATGAAAGCATTAAAGAAAGCTGGACAAGACAGTAACGTAGCGTTACAACAATTCTTATTATCGTACCGCAACTCTACACCACGGGCAACAGGGAGATCACCAGCTGAACTAATGATTGGACGCAGATTAACAACTCGATTAGATCTATTGAAACCTAGTATTCCAGACAACATTGACAAGGAGCTAGTAAGACAAAAGATCTATCATGATCAAAAGTCTCGAACAAGACTTTTTGAAAAAGGGGAGAGAGTTTGGGTACTTGCAAGAGATGGGAAGTCGTATGAGGAAGGAACTACTATTCGTCAGACTGGTGACTTGTCGTATTAGGTAGAAGAAATGGGAAAGAAGTTCAAAAACATGCCGACCAGCTGAGAGCTAGCTAGGAGCTTCATTAGAAAGGGGGGGGGGGGAATGATGTATTTATTATTTATATTTTATTGATTTATGTCATCTTAAAATATAAATCAATAAATATTATATTATCAATATTATTATCAATAATATTATCAATATTATTTTAAGATGACATAAATCAATAAAATATATTCATTCATTCTTGTTTATAACTTTAACCAAGCCGTGTACTATGTGCTATTAGTAGATACAACAAGCAAGTAGTAGTAGTAAGTGTGGGAAGGCCAAGCCTGGTGAGTAGACCACACCTTTGGGTCATTTTCACCAAAACTATTAGCAAAATATTACTTTTCTGTTTCAGAGTTTGATCTCAAAAAAACTTAAGATGTGGAAAAATTTAATATCTGGTAAATTTAAAATACTGCAATCTTACTTTAGAAATATTGATAGATATTAATTATAGTCTGTGTGACTTTCATAAATATATTATATTTAATTTAGGCTTGGATGATTTTCAGTTTGGTTTTGGGTAGTGATACATATTATGGCTCGTAAACATTTCTTTGAATAGAATTATACATATTTAAGCCTATATGTGTATTTATGTAGGTCCTTGTGTGATATGGATTTTCTCTTTAAGTTCTCAAACTTAAAAAAAAATATAGCTCCTGATCAATTGGAACAAAAAAATAGTATCAGAGTTGAATTAACAGATCAATCTAAAAAAATATTATAAGCAAAAAAATTATCAATAAATTTTCAAATAAAAAAAATAAGTTACCTGAACACCCACACTTCTAATAGGAAGTACAGTGGCAGCCAGATGTTGTTTGTTAGATATATTTCTTAATTCTAATCTTTCTTCTTCTGTTGTGGCATTTTCTACTCTATTCAGTAAAGCATGACTCTGAGAACATTAGTAAATAAAAATAATGTATATTAGATTATTGGCCAACTAAAGTAAAAGGTTTTTACCAGTTTGACCACCTGGGCCCCATTTCACACAAATATAAGTCCCACCAAGGATTCACGTGTAGCCTAGGTAAGACATTTTCTTGTCAACTACTATTAGACTGTCAAACCTAGACTGAGTCGCAAAATAATTTTAATAATATAAAACTTAGTTTTTATCATCAACTTTTAGTTTATTAGAAATCTAAGTACTCAATATGAGTTTGTAAAACGTTTAAAAATATTAATTCTCATAATTTAGAAATACTTGCAATTGAAATAATTTACTCATATGAATGAAACTGGGTTTTAATAATATTTTCAGATATTGTTTACAAAATATTGTAAATTAGTAAAAAAAAACTCTTTTAGGTTACAATAATTTGTAATGATATTCGTGCAACACTTTATTTTGACACTTTTAGTAACAATTTGTTTTTGTACAATAGTTGGTAAGATTTATAGGAGGGGATAGTAAAGTTTTAACAGATTTTGACACCAATATGCTCGTTTCCAAGGAGATCTAAGGTAAAACTTGTTAACTAATAGTGTTCAGTAGTTTTTAGTGTTTTTGATTATAATAGTACAAGAACTGGGGTTTCACAAAAGTACAAGTCTTGTAGTTACAAAAATTTTAAAAAACAACATGTAATGACAAATAAATAAATAATTTGATACTGATGCAATGTCTAATCAAGGTGGAAAGTTTTTGCAATAAGATCAATATATTTCTTTTTTTAATTAGTTTTTTATTAGCTTGTCACTACCAAAATTAAAATTACATCATAATAATCCTATTATAGACTTTTTACAAAAAATAAGAGAACAAGAAGTATTTGTTATGTTTATCAAATTATGTTATGTTTATTAAATAATGAAAACATTACAGAGAAAACTAGTTTTCCCTAACCTTCATAAGCATCTGTTGATACTCGACTATAATTTTAACAAGTACTTGTGTCTCAGAGAAATTCTTTTCCATGAAAGGTTCTTCGGCACATATAATCCTATAGCTAAACCTGGTCCAGGAAATGGGTGCCGCATGACAAGATCTTCCGGCAGTCCCAGTTCCATACCAAGTGCTCGAACCTATAAATACATCAAACTGATTAATAAAATTAACTTACACCAATAGGTGATAACACGAAGCTCGAAAATACAGATATATAACCTTATTCATCATTTTAAATTACTTGTCTTCAGGTATGCAGTAAAATTAAGGCAGAATGGTGTTAACTAGCTGAATTTTTCTGACAAATGCATTATTTTAAAGGTAGAGCCCATTATTGGCACCTTTAACGTAAATCTTGCCTGCCCCCCACACACACACAAAGCCAAGGCTTGTGGGATTGTTTAATTGTTTTTATACAATTCATATTTATTTCTATTTATGAATATTGTATTTAAAAAATATTGTTGTTGAATTGAAAACAAATTTTAAAACATTAATTTTGCTTAAAGTCCCCAAATAAAAAAAAAATATGTTCAAAATTATTAATTAAATTTAAAATAAAATTATTAATTATTATTATTATAAAATTAAATTAATAATAAAATAAAGTTCCCTTAGAAAATAGCTACCCTTACCATATAATATAGTTTCAATATAACTTGTACCAAATTTGGTGCAATTCTTATAAAAAATTGTAGCCCAGTTTAGGGAATAAATACAATTCATGCATTATAAAAAAGGCTGAGCAATGTCACAAGGTAAAAATTATAAAGTGACAACAAGATAAGATAAAAATCTTTTAGTATCTTTAATTTACATAAGATTGAAAAAAAATGCATAGTGATTTTTTGTTGTATACTATTAGGAATAAAAACTTAGGCTACAAAATGATTTCCTAAGCACTTACCTCATCCTTATGGAAATCTTTAAGAGGTTCAACCACTCGACCGAGCTGCCTTAGACTTCTGACTAACTGTGAATCATTATGATGTGTTTTAATAGTTTGAGCTTTTCCACTGGCAAGAGAACTAGCTGATTCAATAAGATCAGGCCTTAGAGTACCTTGGCCAAGAAGGACTTCTTCTATACTTAGCTTTAATTCACTAGTCACTTCATTAGCTATCTGGAAATCACAGACACAATATTGAAACATCAATAGATTGGGAGAACAGGTAAATGGAAATTGTCAGTACCGTGAAATAGAATTGACAAGTGATAGATTTCCATGAAAATCTCATTGTCTATTTGAAAACCCAACTTGACTAGAGCAGGTGTTTCCAAATTGAGGGACGCGAGGCCCTAACAGGAGGTATGCCAAGAATATGATAAAATAAATAAATAAACCATTTAATATAGTGAATATGATAAACTACATCCAAAATTTCATTATAAAAATTACTTAACACTACAAATCGGGATTATCATGGTTACCCTTTTCAAAGGGGAGGCTCAAGCCTCCCCTTTGAAATCAAATAAATATTAATATAAATAAAAATAAAGAAAAGGAAGGTGGTCAAAGATAAATAATGTTGAAACTAATAAGTATAATAGATAAGATAATCCCTAAATTAAAGCTGCCAAATTACAGGATGTAATATAACTAGGATATGAACATTCCTTTTTTGTACCACCTTTTGTTACTTCTTTATTTCTTATCACCAAACATATCTAACTTAATTTTGATATCGATTTAGTCTTATTTTTACTATCGAGCTGTTTAAACGTGATAATTTTGCTCCATATTGTTTTACAGAGTCTTATTCGGTTTATTTTTTTTGTGTGCTAATGTTTACTTTTATATCTACTTTTGAGTGGTTACTAACATTTTGTTTGGTTTAAAAAAAAAAAAATTATTAATATATTTGAGTGTTAAATCGTTTTCCATAAAAATGAAAATATTTAAAAATCATAACAATTAAAAATCATAAACAATCATTAAAAAGCTTGGGGGATGGGAATGCACAAATATTTTGGTCTAATTTAAGGGGTGTTCAAACTACAAAGTTTGGAGACCCCTGGGCTAGAGGACAAAAGATTTGTTGATAATATTATTAACAGAAAGGTGATTAATCATAAGACTCCTATAGAAAGAATTTAATTTGATTTAATTTTTATAAATTTTATTTATAACTCTCACATTGATTATTAATAAAACATTATAATTTGATGATAAATAACATGAACATTAATAATCAATGATGGTTTTTGATAGTGATAACCCTTTTGTTTCAAGGTCAAATGATTGTATTACCAACTTAACAATTTTGCTTTAAATTGCAAGTAGAGGAGATAAATGTACCATGTGTTCAGCCAAGTATTAAAAGTATACGAACATGTCGTTATTATTTTATGAGAAATATTATAATAATTATAGACCCAAAAATCGGGTACGGGGTACCTCGGAACTTTTTCTCATTACATCGGATTCGCTACGCTCATCCTCCCTGTTTTGGACTCGCTTTGCTCGTCCTCAGAAATACAGTTTGCCAAATTTATACTGCAACACGCTTTTGGACTTGCTTTGTTTGTCTTTAGATAGTAAATGCATCAGTATCATTCTAGGTGGTCACCCATACAGCACTGACTACACTCAATGGTCCTTAATTTTTATGATCCAACAAAAATCATAGATATACTTGTATTGAAACGAAACTTAATTATTGTGTAATTATTTATTAGGTAATAATATACACTTGTACCAAATTTCAACTCAATTAGACCATTTCCTATTTTTTTAAAAAACACACAAGTCATTTAATAAAAATTGAACTATTGCTGATGATGAGATGAAACATGGCACATATATACGTCTTATACAAAGTCATATGCATGCCAAATCTCAATCTGATCGCATCATTTTTCAGGGTTTTTAAATTTTTGCTAAGTCATTATTGCGGGTCAATTACGTCAAAAAACAATTATTTTCCAAATAGCACAACTACAGCGGTAGACTAATTTTTGTAGAAAATTTCAACTCTTCAGCATAAATACACTGGGCGCTACGATGATAACAGAACACATACAGACAAACAACTTTGCAAAAACTACTCAGGAGGCCTTAAAAACACCTGAAACGAATAATTCCGGTTTCATCCTGGTTTCGGATTTTTTTGCAAACACAATACTTTTTCCATATACCTAAGGTATAAATGAGGAAAAGTAAAAATGAAAACAATATTTATCAAATGTGTGTGAAAACCAAAAAAGAAGAAGAAAATAACCTAAACAAATCAACACAACAACGGTAAATAGCTTACTTTGGCACCACCCAGGCACTTATTAGGTCTTTTTATCTTGATCAAAAATAAAGATTCGCAAGTAGATTTTATTCCACTATAACTATAACAACTTTTTTTCAGAATCAATAAGAGCCTAATAACAAATCAAAACTCACACTCCACTAATAATTTACCATTAAGAATCATATTTGATCAAAAACATACTTTAATTCTCTAGATTGATAATAAGATAGAGAATGAATATTCAAGAAATAAATTCTTACCTCTATGAAAGTGTCACCAATAATTTTCCTCTTTTTCTCAGGGCTAGTAGTCATACACAGCATCTTAGTAACAGTTGATCTTGATAGAGGATCTGATTTATCTAGAGGTATCGTTGTTGTCCCATGTAAAAACTGTTTGGTTGCATTAACTACTTTCACGTGTATACCTGGCATACGATAACACTCATTTTAATAATAATTACAAGTATTTAATAATCAATAATTATATTGATAGTGCCTGTTTAGAGCCTTGCGACTCAAAAGGGATAACCTCTGTGGGAACGTCGTCAGATAGTAAAGGCAATGGTTACACTCTAAGTATAATATAAAGTTAGCTGTAATTTTTTTTACCGATAAACTTATATAAACTGAGAGTGCATACTGGGATGCGAAAACCAGACCTCCATAGTGTCAAAGGTCAGAATAAAGACTAACACTTTAACGACCTCCGACACAGAGACAGCTAATAACACTCATTTAAGATTTCAAACCAATATGATTTTATGAGATATGTATCAAGCCCCAAGAAGTCAAGAATGAAATTTTTTAACAAAAGAAACATAAAAGAATAGTTACTCTTCTCTCTGGTCAAGGAAGTTGAGCATCTTCACACTTTCCGACCAAGAAAGTATAAGGTACATGAATGAGCCAGACCCAGGTTTCAAAGACCCTTCCACCATGAACACCCCTGCCCCCCATTAATTTCTATTTTTTACTCACTGTTCATGATGTGATTGTTTATTTTAAAGCTTTTGGCTTAAGAGAAAATTATACTCAGAAGTTTTTTAAGGTTTTATCCAAAAAGCTTTTATATTTTATACATATTTTAGTGTAATCAATGCATCTCCCCCCTCCACTTACATCATTCAAAAATCTCATAAGCACAATTAAAAACCTTATTTAAAACCATTTTTGACAACAAAAAATCTTTTACTGACCTATTTTTTTAAGCGATTCTACAACCCTGTCGCTCTCTCCTTTCCTCATTAAACCTGTATCTATATGGACAGCTATAATTTGATCTTCTGGCAGTGCTTTGCGCATCAGAGCAGTGCACACTGTGCTGTCTACACCTCCACTTAGTAACATCTAGCAACAATAAATAAGAATAATAATTAATACATAAATAATTTAAAAATAAGCGTTGGGACTTTTTTCAAAATATCTACAATTTTTTTTTTGCTTAAAGCCATAGGGTCATGTGTTTTCACCTCACTCAACTGATCAACCCCAGAGTTTGCAGGAAGCACGCCCTCCATACATAGCAGCACATATGACTAGTCCACATTGTGGCCAGTTTATCTATCCAATGAAGTGGTTAGTGTCAGTGACTAGTTAACAGAGTGCCCAGTTTATGAAAACTGCAGAAAAAATAAAAGTGGCAAAATCCTTGCATTTCATGGCAAGGAAATTGCCATGAGTTGTCTCTATGAATCCTTCAATCTAGATTTGTTCCTTGCTATATTAAACATACTCTAATGACATTTTTTATTCAAAATGAGACTAATGATCTTAAAGAAACAATTTCAAATTATAAATCACTAAAAAATACAATTTATAAGAATGAAAATGAAAGATATACTTACAATGACTTTATTCTTTCCAACTGAGTCTTGAATATACTTAATACACTCCTGTTGCCGACTGACCATAGTGAAATTACCAGTTAGACCAGATATGTCAAATAAAAATGATTTTAACATGGCCTTTCCATTCTCAGACAGGTCAACCTCAGGGTGAAACTGGACACCATACAGACGAAGCTTTTCATTGGCTATACTGGCTATGGTCTGACCACAGGTTCCAACAACTTTGAAATTTTCAGCTACTTTATCTATACTATCACCATGAGTTAAAAGAACCCTTTGACTTTTGTCCAAACCTCTGAAAACAAAATAACATTATATTACATTTATATAACTATTCAAAAACATAATAAACTACTCGTGCTTCTACATAACTATAAGGGTTATGTAGAGACTGTGTCAATTTAGAAGATGAATCCAATGTGCAAACTATTGTCCAACAATCCTGAAGAAACATTCCTCCATAGAAGCAAACATGGATACCTTATTCTTATTTCCAAAATATCATTTCTGAAAAATGAATATTTCCCAAGACATTAAGGCATGCAATTTAGTCATATTAGTTTATGTGATTTACACAAAGCAAAAAAATACAAATACATGTATAAAGACAGTAATATAATTAAATTCTTTTTTTTATATACTATACCAAAATTGATACACACATGTGATTTATTAATTGATATTTATTTAAATAAACACATACATATAACATTAATAAGATATTTGTCACTTAGCCAAAAGTCAATTGATGTCTCTATCATAGTTATAAAGTACGTAGTTAATTCTAACACAGAACTAATAATTGAACACTAATTCCAAGATATATAATTTAAACACGTATTTGATAATTCAATGGCATACTGCCATGATATCAGCCAATATTCATTAAACAATTTTTTGCTGAAATATTTTTCAGCAAAAATGAATAAAAATGATAAAATGAATAAAATAATGAATAAAAATAAATATTTCCTCCAGTAGGGAGAAAAAAACCTTTCATCCATTTTTATAGGGAGAAAAATGGCTCTTTTTTCTTCCTGTTACATGTAGAAGGAGAAAGGTGGATTACTTTTCTCACTGTACTCACGATCTTTCAGAGTTGCACAATATCTTCCGATATCGTTAGTTTTTTAACAAAACCTACTTTCTTTAATCAAAATGACTTGCAGTATTTGTTATGAATAAAAAAAGATAATAAACACTAAAATTGTTTAAAATGATAAAAAATTTGTTGATAAAACAGTCATCCAGTGTATCCATTTAGTAGAGTTGTTCAAATCATTGAACAACTCATATCACGGTAGAGTTGTTTAAATAAAAAAAATTGAAGGGGCTTCGTGCCTAGGCCACTACTCGGCGTTGGTGCTAGGGGCCGCTTCGCATCCACATGTTGTTGTACTTTATAAATACGTCATATTACTGTTTTATATATAAGTGGCATACTGCCACGATATAAGCGAATTTTCAAATTTATTAGTCAAAATACGTGATTTGTTTACATTATGTCAATTAATGACATGATTTGCTTGACATATATATGTCAATCAATAAAACCAGAAGAAAGACAGATAATGCAATGAAACTCCATATGATTGTGAATCATAGTAGTATGATGCTGAAGATGAAATTAAAACGTGGCCCATATGTTGGTTTTATTTCTAAATATGTTTGCATCGTATAATGAGCGTAGTAAATCTAATGTGACGAGGAAAAGTTCTGAGACCCTCTACGTGATTTTTTTCTCATACAGGTAGTACAGCCTAAAGTAATCAAAAACAATACTAACTTAAAAAGTAAACATTTCTGATCAATATCAATGTTGAATTGGCCATCCTCTCTAGAATCCTTTCTAATAACTTGTCCACCAAACTCCTTATTCATCATTTGCATTCCATAACAAATTCCTAGTACTGGTAATCCTATTCTGAATATGTCTGCATCGTAACGGGGTGCGTCTTCTGCATATACCGAGTTAGGACCACCAGATATTATAATAGCTCTAGAAAAAATAATAATAATTAAATTAGAACCAAGAACCAGCAGAACTTAAAATTCATGGTTAATACAAAACAACTAATAGTATAAATGCAACCTAATCACTAGCAAAATAATGGTCTCTCAAAGAAAAAAAAATATATAAATAAAGAAAAATGGTCCAGGGATTTATTTTTTTTGGACTAGAAAAGGTTAGATTTGTAAAGCCAGTTAACAGGAGCGCTAATGTGTAATTTGATATTTTAACCATATGAACTACAAGAATGCGCCACTGTCTCTGACTATCAGCAAACTACTTTTAGCACAAAACTGATTAATCCAAATATTAGCTTAAGACTAATTTCATACAGATACTCATAACGATAAAATTGTAATAAAAAATGGGATGATTTCACAACATGAACTTAAAAAAGCAAGAAGAATGTTATGGTAAGGAGAGTTAGTTTTCAGAGCTGGTGCTAGATACCAGCACCGAGTTCACCCCTATCTTCTGTCGGACTTGCTTGTAATATTCTGTACAAATTATATTCTTTGCGCAGAACCATTATTTCATGAGCAGATTCTCTCAAGTTCCATAAGTAAAAACCCTATCTAATGGGAACTAAATAATAAGTTTATTCATCATTATTATGAATAAATAATCAATTTACAATTAATTGCTATAAGTGCTTCAATTAATTTAATCTAAAATTGCTATCCAAGTAGAGTTAAGAACAAATAAAAGAAGCACAAAAAGAAAACTCAATTCAACAATGGGACATTGTAACATTCTACATTACAATATCCATTCTACAGACTCTTGTACTAACAAGTAGGAATAAGATGTGCATAAAATATCTTACTTGTATCTGTTTTGGGTAATTGCATAAGCGGCAGTGTCCAATGGTAGGATATCC
The DNA here is from genome assembly GCA_018340805.1 of Microvelia longipes. Classification (NCBI taxonomy): domain Eukaryota; kingdom Metazoa; phylum Arthropoda; class Insecta; order Hemiptera; family Veliidae; genus Microvelia; species Microvelia longipes. The sequence continues at coordinate 32,753,067 of JACMZG010000022.1, read as the reverse complement.
GTATCAACACATAACTCTCTTACTCTTCTATCAATAAGTTTACCGTATTGTGCACCTGCATCTAAAATAGCAACTTTTTCCCATCCTGTTGCTGTTGGGTTGCCTCCACCCGTTACCGCATTTCCTCCTCCATTCACTCTCTCCATACCTTACTATAAGCAAATCTATAACAACAAAAGAAAAGTTACCAAGAAATTCAGACAATATCGTCTAGAAGCATTTTTAATGCAAAATTCTTGTTCTATTTTAGTTAAAATTTAACTTAAAAACAGAATTTGATCAAGTTTTAGGAATTGCTCTAAGAAGATCCTAAGTAAAATCCCAGCTTTCTAGAGAAAAAAATGAATTAGCAGAGAATTTACACCAAAAGCCCATAATAAGTACCTTAAAGTGTTAAAGCAAAGCAAGATGAGTGAAGGATTAGAAATTTAGTAAAAAAGAATAATACCAAAGAGTAACATCAGAATTTTTACAGCAAGGTCACCTAGTGGTTTTTTAATATCAATATAAAAAGTTATGTAATCATTAGGCCTATAAAAAATTAGTAAATCTTTTCTTAATAAAATTTGAATAATTCAACAAAAATAACACTGTCCTTGATACAAAGATTTATAGAGAGAAACATGAAATTAATTAAGCATCCATTAAAAAAATATTAATACAAGGGCCAAAATTTTAAAAGAGCAATGATTATAAATCTAAAACAAAAAGTAGATTAGTTCATTCAAAAACAAAACTACCGATTTCACTGCGTAAACTGTAAGGGAAAAATGTGAGTGTCTCAAAAAACAAATAGCATTGCTATAATCATAGATATGGTCCTTTGTTTTGTTTTGTTTTTATTTATAAAACATAAATAAAATAAAATATAAAACATAAATTCACATCGTCAATCAATATGTGAACAAAAAGTGTTGGTTACAGCTAAAATTCTATATAAACCAAGAAAACAAACGAAGGTGATGTTTGTGAGACATGCCATGAGATTAATATATGGTAGGCTAGGCAGTTGACTCAAGTTTTATAACAGGAACGACCATTTAGTTTACATGCAAACAAACTAATGGTTTTATTTTCTATATTTTATACAGTAAAATTATTTTATTTTAACATAATTTTATCTTTGAGTCAGCCAGCCATAAGTTGAAAAATACATAATATACAAAAATTAAAATGAATAGTTTCAGGTTGTCCAAAATTATTTTTATTTTTACATGCATGTTAAAGTTAAAGTTACAAAGGTTGTAACAGGGTGCAAGAGCACGTCTTGGTGGCACTACTTGCAAGGGAACCAGCCTGATAAAAGTTTACATTATGTGGACTTATAATTACTTTCTTTTGTATCAAGCTTTCTCTGACGCTTACGTTTAATCCTTTACGTTTAATCCTCAAAAACAGTGTCAGAGGTTAAATTTTTGATAAGAAAGTGACAAATGTTTAAAAAAAATACTAGACTTGTAGGTTGTTAAAAGTTGGTGCCCGTGATGCTCAAAGCAACTCCCCATATCAAGATAAATCTCCATGTTTAGTTTGCAAACTCATCTCTTGAACATAATTATATTACAATAGATAAATTCAACAAAATATTTATCCATAATTTTGGGAGGGAGATATTGAAGTGCTTACACGCCATCATTTTCTCAACATGAGGTATGTTAACACTGTCTTCATTCCTAATAAGCCAGACTCCTAGCTGTACAGATATCAAAGATAGAAGAAAGGTGCTTAGCTGATCTATCAAACAGTTAATGCAAATGAGGATGAAGTCTCGAGGAAAAGATCAATGTAAAACTTTTTAGGCTGATTCAAGCAAATGTTGCCAAGGGGTATGTCATCGTATCTTAATGGCTGTTATCCTACTTGGTCTATACATTACTTTAGTTACAACTTTAAGTGAATACTTTAAAATTGATGCATATGTTAAGAAACAAAGTTGTCATAAACACATAGTCTTAAGCAAATACAAAACTTATTTAAGATTAAAAAACATATATTTATTATATTATTATAATTCAGCCACAATAAAAGTAAAAAATCAGGTATGGGGTTCCTTGGAACTTTGACTCATCACCTGGATTTGCTACGCTCATCCTCCCCACTTCGAATTTGCTCCACTAATCCTCAAAATATACAAGTTGATAAACTTATACTGCATCATGTATTCAGACTCGCCTCGCTTATCTTCATAGTAAATACATCCGTCACATTGCCAGAGGTCACCCATTTGGGCAACGACCACACTCGAGGCTGCTTAACTTTTATGATCCAACAAAAATTATGGATATACTTGATGTATTGAAATGAAACTTGGTGTACTTATTTATTGCGTAAAGGTATACACTTGTACCTAATTTCAACTCAAATAGATTATTTTCCGTTTTTGAATGCATACAAAATTCATACAATAAAAATTGAACTAATGCTAATAATGAGATGAAATTTGGCACACATGTTAGTCTAATACATGGCTACATGGGTGACAAATCTGAAATTGATTGCAACATTTTTTCGAGTTTTATGATTATTCAAAAATTTTGCTGACTCATCATCGTGGATTAATGACAACTACAACTATAGACTTATTTTTACCAAGTTTCAAGGCTCTAGCATAAATACACTGGGAGCTACAATGATAACTTACACACACAATCACATTCAGACAGACAACTTTGTGGCAACCACTTGGGAGGCCTGAAAAACGCCTGAAACAAATAATCCAGGTGACTTCCTAGTTTCTGATTTTTTGCAAACACAATGCTTTACCAACAGCATAAATGAGGAAAAGTGAAAAACAGTGAGAGAGGGAGTTAAAATCACAAAATGGTGTGAACAACACTAAATAAAATTACATACTGGTTTATTTGAGATCAGATTATTCTCTGAGGACAAATACAACACTATTTTACATCTATCTGAAGCCTTGTTAACACACTCTCTTACAAGTCTATCAATTATTTGTTTTGATAACTTTATCATTTAAATAACTATAAGGTTCAACAATTTTTTAATTTAAAAAAATGAACAACCATATTGGTAGCAATATTAGGAAAAAACTAAATATAATTGTAAAATTTATCTAAAGTCAAACCCAAGTGTTTACACTTATATAAGTTAAAGACAATTGACTTTTCAATCTATCTCAAGCCTTTTTTACATGAACCTTTTGATCAAATATATTTTAAGTTGCCGTTATACATGGTAATTCTCTAATTCTCCACTGTACATGAGATACTATAAAAACTTAAGAGGATAAAAGGAAATGCAGAAGAAGCTTAATATAAAGCTCATATCCATTTATTTTGCACAACCTAAAATAATAATATATTTTATTACTATTTTTAATGGTTCTTTTATCAATTTGTATTATCAACTGATCACCATCATACAAGAAATAGTAAATTAGAAACAGATAAACATGAAAAGAAATAAATCATGTCTAAGTTAATTTTCTCACTGTAACCAGATCTCTCTAGTCTTGATTCATTTATGGTTATTTCAAAATAACATAAACAACTGATCTTTGGCTCCATAAAGTAATGCATCAAAGTAACAGTTCTACATAGCATCAAGTAAATAAAATTTTGTTCATATAACCAAGTCTTAGTTAATAAGCAATTACTATCAAATAAAAGCAGACTGTTCATCTTATCATTGGGTACAGAACTTAAAAAACATATGTTTATATTTATTTAATAATATATTGGATTTATAAATTAACACAATACTTCAAAATTAAAACATAGTATCGAAAAAAATGTAGTAGTTTTTGATAAAAGCAGAATTTAAAAAACGGATATGAAAACTGTAATCAAAACTTGTTAACTTACAGAGCAGTATAGACCAATAAATAATTATATTTTAGTTTAAAAATTATTTTACATATTATAATTATGAATTAAATTAACTTACCGGCTAGAAATTATAATAAAAAATAACAAATAAAGTCGGCCTAATAAAAAAAACCGAAAAGAAAAAAAACTTTTTAAGAAATTCTTCTACAACCTATGACAACAACATGAGGTTAAACGCAGTGTTGCACTCAGCTGAAAATCTTGAAACTGCTTTTCATTTTATCACATTCTTATTACTAATTATTAAAATTAATAGTAAAAAGATTTAGTTAATAAAAATATAGTAATAAAATATAGAAACAAATTAAAAGGTAAAAAGAGAAAAAAAAATCAAACAAACCACACTATCAAAACATTGAGCGATTAGACACAAATATTCCATAAATTCTTAAATCGTTATTTAGATATTATTTACCACTATAAAGAGCGCTTTTTAAAATAATCTCGATGTTTTAAAATTTGAATAATAATGTAAATTTTAGTAAAGATTATAATTAATTTATTTTCTTTATATTGTAGAAATAACGAATGTTAATATGACAATAAAGTATGCTTTGGAAATATTTAGAAAATAATATTTTATGAAAGAATATAAAAACATTGCATGACTGCATGACGAATTCTTCTTTTATTGATCAAACCTTCTTGGAACTTTAGCTTAATCCACGCATTTGTGAAATATTTATACAAATAGTTTACCAATAGTATAATTATGGGCAAAAAAGGGAAAGGAGGAAGCAAGAAAAAACAAGTGAAAGAAGAAAAAGACGGCTTGCCAGAAGTAGATAAAGAATTCTATGAAATTCAAATTGCTGATTTAACTAAAAAATTAAACAGGTTTGATGAAGTTTTTCAAAATCCCTACTAATTAGTTACTATTCTTTTGTTTATAGTACCAAAGTATTGTATTATTCAAATACATTAAGGTCCTGGTAATGTTAACAATAGGTTCTATTATTTATTGTTTCTAAAGTCATAACAGTACATTCAAGAGTATGTTATAAGAACTACAAGAGGCTTTCGGCTTATCCTTGCACTGGAAGCCGCTTATGACCAAAGCGCTACCCTGAGGCAACTTCACGGCGGCATGTTCGTAGTCCCGAGGCAGTTCATCGTATAAGTAGTTTTGTGACATACTGCCAAGATAAGTTAGCTTTTCGAGGAAAAGAGATTTTTAAAATTTTTGCTGAGTCATTAAAGCGTTCGGAAGTAATTGTGTTCCATAGAAACGTCTATCGATCAAAATCCCGGCCTTAAGTACATCTTTATATATATATAATATATATTATAATATAATATATATATATATATATATATATATATATATATATATATATATATATATAATATATATATAATATATATATATATTATATTATATATATATATATATATATATATATATATATATATATATAGCATCTTACATATTTATTATATATATATATATATATATATATATATATACATTCTTGATCAGCGAGTCTTTACTTTCAAATAAACCCCTCTCTTTCTTTCCTCGCCTTAATGACACCAATCTCATAAGCTCAATTTTCTTTTAAATTTAGCTAAAAACCAAAACGTATTTCTATTGTTACGATGCAGACTATTCAGTCAGACACTATGTTATACTATCTAATCTATACCTATTTACCATTCAGAGGGGACTACACGTCTCCCGCTACTTATATTTTGAACTGATTGACATAAGTTATTGCGACCGGGCTAATTTTATTGATTCCGATACACTTTGGTTTAACAATCAATTGATTTAAATGATCTACTTTTAATGGACGTTTAAAGAAGCTTTATTTAGGTATTTAGGCTGGCCAGAAGCAAAAATTACAAACTTATTAACATAATTTTAACGAATAAAAGAGTAAAATTAACGACCATAACACATAGGCGGAGTTTTTGCAATATTTTTTTGGGCGGGGAAGCCTCAGGGGGATAATTGTTGAAGCTGTTTTGAGTTTAGCATAACTCTAACTAAATTTTAAACGATCTTTATTTCATAGTGACAGTGTAGAAGAATTTAATAAAAAAAAATATTAGTTTTAGGATCTGATTTTAAAATTTAATCAAAAAATTGACACCAAAGACTTTAATTCCTGAGTCTAGTACCCAGTACTTTTAATCTTTATTATTAGTTAAAAAAAGGCCTATAAAATACTTGAGAAATTACCTATACTTAGTTTTTAATATCAAGTCCTCTCATATATATATCTACATACACTGGCGGTTTCAGGTGGGGGGGGGACGTGCCCCCCCCCAAACCCAAAAAGAAAAAAAAATAAAATACAAAAATAATTAAAATTAAAAAAAAATTAAAAAATTAAACAGTATAGACTGCTTGATTGATATTTTATAGTATTGTTCCTTCCATTAATTATATTAGACATTCGTTTTTGATTTCTCTGTTTTATGTTTTTATTTAAACTTGGCCTATGGTTGCTTATATTGCCCATGGGAGGGTCTTGTTGTAGGGAAGTGAAAATAAACATCACTAAAACAATGAATTTTGAATGTGGGTATTGTTTAAGAAATAAATATATAGTTTCAGTGAAGAGATAAATAATGGATAGATGAATATATTATATTTTTGCTTGTAATATTAATTTCATTTCATTTTGATTATAATTAAATTAAAAATTGCTTATTCATCAATATTTAGAAATTAAAACTTGACATATGGCTTTATATGCATTTTCTAAGTAGAGGGAGAGTTTAACAGAAAATCGTCCCCCCTCCTATTAACTTTTGATTATGAAAAAGTGCCCCCCCAAGCTGGTCTGCTGGAACCGCCACTGTCTACATAGACATAAAACATCACTTCAACTTATATTTATTATAAAGCTAAATACAAAAACTAATTACAGGGCATAAGTGCTACTAAACTATGGTTTTATTTTAGAATTATTTTAATATTAAAACCCAATTTTTAGTATATAGATATGTCATTATAGATATGAGGAGACTAGATATAATAGACAGAGTATAAATACTTTCATCATGAGTATAGAACCACAATTATCTGATCACCTAAAGTTCTAAAACTGCCTATAAAAATTCTGAATGTCTATAAATACATGCCTTCTATGAGCTTTCCTCTCGTATTTCTTATCACATCAAAACCGTACCAGGGTTAAAATCAAAACATTTGTTTGATTTCAAAACATTTTTGAAAATTATTGCGAAGTTTAAAATTGTTTATTACTACATATGTTCAAGTCAAAGATTTATATATTATATAAAATAATACAAATTTAAAAAAATAATGATAATAAAAAATATACATGTGTGTTTAAACGATTTTCTTTTAAATTTGGGGGTGCTTATTTTATATTTGGGGTGCTAAGCACCCCCAAGCCCGCCACTCTAACTCCCCCTTTTCCCTAACAATGTTTAGAATAAACTATTAATAAAGAAATAAATTATTAATATAATACTGCGATATAAAAGTTTGCGGCTAATAATTTATTTTTGAAGATCTTTCCAAGATTAGTAAAATTTTATAGGGGTTTCAACTTAAACTGGGTTTAAAATTAGTCTTCAATATTCAGTTGCAATCAACTAATCTTTCATGAAAAAAGGGGTCACTTTTTGGTACCCTGAGAAATAGTAGCTCTTAAGGGATGATAAAGATAACATCATAGCATAGTTTGATAACACAAATATTACGCGGTAATCCGATCTTTTGTCAAACTATTATATACAATGTATAAATCGTAGGTGCTTAAATTGTTATCAAACAATGATGATAAATAACTTTGACATTTTCCAATACATATTTTGATTTAATATTTTTTTATAGAAAGATGCTTTAAAATCACCATATTGTCACCTAGTTTCTGTTTTTTATAAAAAAAAAAAATTAGTAGCAAATTTAAGAAGAGAATCTACTCTTTAAGAATAAGTGATAATGCCTCCAAAGAAAAATGCGAAAAATAAGAAGAAGAAAGGAGAAGCAGATAAGGGGGACGACTTAAAACTAGTTGATAAAGAATTCTATATAATACAGATAGAAGAACTTAATAGGAAAATTGCTAGGTACAATTTTTTGGTTATATATTTACAATAATATATTTGTATATAATATATATATATATATATATATATATATATAATATATATATAATATATATATATATATATATATATATATATATATATATATATATATATATATATATGTATATATATAAATTTCATTTATAGGTTAAATACAGGCTGCTTTTAGTATAACAAGAGCAATGAGTTAATATAGGGCCGATAATAAAAAAATGTATTATTAATGGTTTAGGTTGGAGGGAAAATGCTCAGAGATGGAAGCAGAGAATGAAGCAGTGAGAGGTAATATGGAGAAATTAGATGAGGATAGAGGAGACGTAATTAGCCATCTTAGAAGAACTTTACAAAAGAAAGTAGATGAAGTTAATGAACTTACTGAGAGAATTGATGCTTTACAGATGGTATAGCTTAGTATACTTTACACAAACGAATATAATAATATTCTAAATATAAAAACGAAATGTCTATAGTTTACATAGTTAATAGAAATTAGGGATGTAACAATGTATATACATTCTACATTGTATACATAATACTAGTAGAAACTAGTAAAATGTAGACAAAATAAAACCATGTATATCAAATGGATACAAAATGAAATATTTGTAAATAATATGTGACGAATACTACGGTTCTAGAAAAATACCAAATAGAAAAACCTGTACATATTGGTACAGGTACAAACCTGGGGCATATTGGTACTTTTTCACACAACTTGGGGCTCGCTTCGCTCGTCCTCAGAATTTTATCGATATGACTTCGGACTCGCTTCGCTCTTGCATAGAATGTCATGATTACTCAAACCTTAGGACATTATTGCTTTGGTATTTTCTACGCTTGACCTCATTAGGTTACCTAATTTCTAAGGTTCTATTTAAACCTAATTCAAATTTAAAGAAAGTTTTAAACCCTATTATAGTATTTTGCATTTAATCATGTAATACCAAAAAGTCTCCCTTTACAAAAGCCAACAAAAGCAAGTTATACTTGGTACCCAATTTTTTTTTAATTCAACCCTGTAAATAAATAATACCAATATATTTCACAGATGGATTAGTTTTGCTAATTTGATTTTTTTTCGCAGTAAAACGTCATGATTTTTGATCGATGTAAGTAAACCATGTCATATCATTTTAAGCGAGGCGCCTAAATATAAATATATTATTACCAATAACTTATTAATCAATTTAGGCAATAAATATATAATTGCCAAAAACTAACAGCTCAATAGCTATTGAATTTCGACTTTTTGTTTTGAAGGTTTAACGTTATCTGGACTATAGTAACCTATAGTATAGTATAGGACCTCATTACCTTATTAGGTATTTTTTTCTAGATAACTATTTTTTATGAAATACTTCATACTGCAACTAACAATATAAATCACCCTATGTGATTTATGTAAGTTAGTTTTGCTTATGAATATATATCCAAAATGAGCGAGCTAGTTATAAAGGACAGAGTATAGACTCGGGCATTATGTGTACAGTCACTGAAAATTCACGCACCGTACAAGTTGTGCATTTGTTGTACATTTTTTCCAGGCAAAAGAAACAGAAGGAAATTTATACAAGGAAAAAATCCGTAACATGGAGAATGATTTCAAAACCATGCACGAACAGCTTACTTCTGAAATCAAACTACTCAGTAAGTATCTTATAAAATAAATACTTTTTCTTCTCCTCATTTATAACTTAGGTATATTGGATAAATATTGTGTTGGCATTATCTTTTCCTCACCTAATCGGATACGCTACTCTCATCCTCACTCTCACCCCTTGGGACTCGCTTTGTTCGTCCTCAGATAGTAAACACAGCCCTTTTGGTCCCAACGGTCACCATGTAGGTACTGATCTTGTTCGATGCTACTTAACATTAATGATCCTAAAAACCGTTGATATAATAACTGTATTAAAATAAAACTTATAGTAAACTATTTCTTACACCAAGTGATACACTCCCACCAAAACTCAATAGGATGACTTTTTTTATTCTATTTAAAAACATATGCGAGTTGTTGGTCTAAAATTTCAAGTCAATCCAAAAAATTTTACGCGTTTTACGAATTTTCAAAATTTTTAATGTCAATTGGATGGATTGGACAACCTTATCAATCTACCTACACTTTCGAAGCAGCAAACTAGACCCAATTTCAGCACTTGCACAGCGGCAGTTTCGCCTAACACAGGCAATACTTTGCCTTTATTCTTACAGGATTAGCCAAGAAAAAAGGAAACAATACTCTATTGTAGGAAGACTAAAAGCTAAAGATCGGACAAAATAATTTTTGAGTCTTCTCTGCATAAATTGCTAATCTGTTGTAGTATAGCTATTAAGATTGATAGTTTGTTGTTAATGACAGTGCTAACTATCACTATTAGTATTAGTGTTAATCATTATAGCATTAGTGTTAATTGACTGTCTAAGCCTAAAGCAGTCCAAACTGGCGTACCTGTAAACTTGATTCACATACTTGTCAGTCTCTGTTAAACTCAGTTGCAGTTGAGCTCTCAGATTTCAGAAGTAATTCATTAAAGTCTTAAAATACTAAGTATTATCACATCACTCGTTGCTAATTTCTTTTATTCTGTCACTTATTGCCTTGTTAGCAGTATTATATTTGACTTTCAGACGGTAAATTGAACTCGCTTGAAGAATTTCGAGCTCAGAGAGAAGACTTAATGGCTAAATTCGAAAGACAAGAGCAGGCATTGGAGGATCAAGAGAAACGACACGATCAACAGCTTCTAGATCTTGAACAAAGCTATCTTGTCAGGAAAGAGCGGTAATAGACTAAACCTACATATCTAATCTAGAAGTTGATGTATTATTTCAAACCAATACCAGATAATAAACTACGGTATAAATAAGGAAAAGTAAAAAGCGCTGTTTTATAAGTCTTTAAGGTTGGAGACAAGAAAAGGATGACATTTTCAAATACGACCATGGTCATTCATTCTAGTTAAATATGCTGCAACATACCCTGCATAGTTTCAATAAGGGTGAAACAGAACATAATAAAATTTTATATAACCCTGTAAAGGGTCGAAATAGTAAGGCTGATCCCAGGATTGTAGTCGGCAATATAGTCTTGGAGGGGGAGAGACAACAAGAACTCTGGATCGGGCGAATTCTTATACAAAAATAATAAATGAAAAGTATATAGGCAGAGCTAAATATTCTACAATCGGCCCCCACACGTCTAGCACTTTGACTTTGACAATAGTACCCATACATTTTCCCTACTATTTGTAAATCTTTGACTCGATTCATGTTACTAAAATGCATAAAGTTTTGCCTTATAAATAGGAATCAAGATTTTGTCGAATCTCCCACTTAATTACAGCATTGTTTGGAAAATGAAGGCCCTATCATAGCCCTTATCACTATAATACGACACACGGCTAAAATCAGTTGACAGCGTGGGAAAATAACGCGAAGGAGCCAATGAGGTTAGTCCTGAATGTTAAACCACCCCTCAAATCAGGCCAAACATTTTGCCGCGCTGTCAACTGATTTTCGCCGTGTGTCGTACTCTAGTCAGTGCTAACTTCAATAATTTAGTCCAGCTGTCTATTACACTCTCTCTCGTGGTTGCTTGTCGCATTGATTGACCAGTAAGATTCTCCAACTCTAGAATAAGAATCCTTACAGTTGTGCGGCCACTTTGATCTGCAGAAACGGATACATCACAACTTTATTTTACCCCATTCTATAATAAGTCTACTTTACCTCTAGTTCCTTACTTTGTGATATTATTTTTAGACTCAAAGAAGAAATGGAAGCTAGATTATTAAAACTATCACTAGACTTCCAAAAAGCTACACAAATGAGGATAGCATCGACCACTCAGAGTGTAATTAGAGAGAACATCGCTGTCAATAATCAGGTAACAAAATATTTCACCTATGATAGCTAGCGAATAGACCTTACCTGTGAAGATTTTGTAGCATATTGTACTATAATACTGGACAGTATTAGAGGGTATTTAGAAGGACAGTACTGAACCCCAAAGTTATTAGAAAGCACCATAGAATCCACCGTATCTTCATAAAATCTCCAGGATGAATAAATAAACGGGAGAAGGGCCTGCTATAATACAGAGTTGTTACAGCATGTCCTATATTACGAACATAAGGCGTTACACAATAATAGATTGAGATGCAGTCATAATTGACGCTAGTTCTTTCTGGTCAATTACTTCACTTCAATAAGTTCCAATATTTAATCTTTTCCTCATCTATTACCCTAAAAAATACAAAATTTAGATTTAATTTCGACACTTTTATGATATTCTGAGTGATTTTCATCATGCTATCTGTATAATAGCATGAAACAGATGTGTTTATTTTTCTGTCTGTCTTACCTATAATTCCCTTAGCGTCCCAAGCTAAAGAATTCATCAGACAAGTTTTTTTAGACCAAGTTTCTATATTTTGCTGAGGCATCAAAAATAAAAAAAAATCGTTCAAAATTGAAAATTTGACCAATAACCTGAGTTATTTTATTATTCTAAATTCGAGCCAAGCCGAAGTTCCTAGTCATTGGTTCTCTTTTTTACTTTTCCACATTTATACCGCAAGTATAGGAAAATTATTGTGTGTTCTTGTCCCTGGGTGGAACAAGCTATAAATAACTGAGTGCTTAGGTTTTGTTTTCTGTATATTTTTAATCAAGCGCGAGAGCGATGGTTAAAATCAAAATTATAGTTTCAAACTTTGAATGTTTTAAAGTCAGTCAAGTCAATTCCAAAAGTTCAATAAAAATACTAATTTTTAATTGCGACATATGTTGGCGAAAAAAACGCGTGAAATAGAATTTTAGTTTAAGCGTTGTCCAATAGAGGCTAATCAAATTTTCAAGGTATACTAAAACATACTGTACACGAGGTAACGTAAGCTTTGGGTAAGCATGGATCCTGAGAACAAGAGAATTAAGTCCGAAGTAGTGAGGAAACGTTCTCTAGTACCCGTACCTCATTTATACTTTACCTCATTTATACCGTAGGTATATAGGAAAAGTATTGTCTTGCCAAAAAATCCGAAACCGGGATGTCACCGAAATTATCCGTGTTTTTAAGGCCACCTAAGTGGTTTTCACAAAGTTGTCTTTCTGTCTGTAAGTGTGTGTCTGTAATCATCGTAGCTCTTCCAGTGTATTTATGCTATAGAGAGTTGAGAAACTTTGTACAAAAATCAGTGTATAGGGTGTAATTGTGCTATTCAGATAATATTTTTTAATGACGTCATTAACCCACAATAGTGACACAAAAAATCATAAAACGCGGAAAAATAGTACGATCTAATTAAAATTTGGTACGCATCTATATGCGTATAATATTAACATGTATAATATTAACATACGTGCCAAGTTTCTACTCATTGACTTGTGTACGTTTTTAAAAAAATGTAAAAGTCGGAAAATAAACCAACAAGTTGGAATTTAGTACAAGTGTACTAAAATACCTTAATCAATAATTAAGTAAACCATGCTTCGTTTTACTACAAGTATATCCATGATTTTGTTGGATCATAAAAGTAAGCAACATCGAGCGGGGTCAGTGCCTGGAGGAGTGACCGCTGGGAGGATGTGTGTAGCAAAACCGATATGATGAGGAAAAGTTCCAAGGTACCCCGTACCCGGTTTTTTAGGATATTTCGCTGTTGTAAATTAGACTCCTCATTAGAAGTTTTCATACTTCAAACAGATTATTTAATACAGATTTCGTTTTTCAGTTAAACACGCTGGTGGCCGAGTGGAAGAGAATGTGCGAAGAGATAGACAAGCTTAGATCTAATAATAGGAATTTAATACTCAGCGAAGAAATTAATTTAAAAGAGAGGAAAATTATTGAAAGAAAAAATCTTGTACAAGGAGAGGTAATGACAGTCTTACATCTTCAAGAGCTAAGTCGTCGTGTTTTTATATGAATATTTAGAATCTAGATGGTTATAAAATAAATGTTTACATAGATGTTTATAGAATGCAAGGATCTTGAATAAAGGGGATGACGCACTAAGTCGATTTGCCATATCAAAAAGTGATCCCATCAAAAACCAAAAATAGAAAGAATTCAACACGAAACACATGTCAAAAACAACTGCACATGCTTGGTAATAACTGCATGCTTACAATTCTTATAACAGCGCAGGTCTTAAGCTTTAGAGGCAAACTTACCTCGCAATGGTTTCCCATTGTTTATTGCTTGAGAAGGTTATTGAAAGAAACATTATCACTCATTGAAGTGGTTCAGTATAGTTCAAAATTTAAAATTAAATAAGCACAGCACAAATGACTTAACAAGCACCACAAGTGTAACAATCACGAGAAGCACAGAAAAAAGTTGAGAAGCAAACTCAACAACCTTGCTACATAACCTGCGTTTGGCGCCTTTTTTTATTATAACCATGGGGGAGGTAAGTTTGCTCCTATTTCTCTATTTCATACAACTTCCATAGGGTCAGAAATTTTTTCTTAATGTGTCATCCCCTTTATTCGAGATCCCTAATAGAATGTATATTACTAAGGTACTTAAAGGTTCAGTGGAATAAAATATGTAATAAGAGTTTGTTTAGGCCACTAATTAACTACTTAACCACAACTATTTCTAAGAGCCAATATTCTAGCTGTCTTTTAAACTCATCGTTTTTTAGGGGCAGAACCTGATAGTAACCTTGCTTCAAAACTAAATATCTTACTTTGTGGCGCTTTAAGTTGTTTTCATTATGCTGCCTCTCTCTGTCTGTGTCACGCATAACTCCCTCCAAGTTATTGCTAGAAAGTTGACATTTGGCACACAAATCATACACTAGGTCTAGATGAACTGCCAGGAAGATTTTTTTAGACCATGTCAGCTAATTTGCTAAGTCATCCAAAATTTAAATGATTCTTTGAATCAGAATAATAATGAAGTGTCTCCAATGATGTAATATTTACTAAAAATAAAGTATAACTGGCTTTCAACCAACAAATCAACCAAGCATATCCAACGGTAATGCTTTATTTTAAATAAATATTTACATCGGTGGAGAGACTTATATTTTATTACTCTGGTCGTGATGAACTCCTCTAGAGCTCATAGTTTAAATTCCTTTTCTTTAAAAATTGAGCTTAATTTTCACACAAATGTACATAAGTAGTGAATCACTAAATTTCATTTTGAAATTGGTAGTCATTTCGACGTTATACTCTTATAATTTTCAAACTTTGACGGCCTATAAATTTTAATTTTAAACCTCGATTTTAGATGTACGACATATCGTCAGATACCGTAACATATAAAGAACCAGTAATATAAATTCCTTAGCTATTTAACTTTTAGTTCATGAGTTATTGACTAAACTTGATACCAATAAAAACTAGGCCGCCAGGTTTTCCGCCACAGGTTTTTTTTAATCCATTAAAGAATTGACTGTATATACTTTACTCAGCTTTAATTAACCACAATCTATAATACTCTAGAGATAAAGTTACCTAATATTTCTGAGGTCTTGAGTAGCAAAACTGAAGTAATGTCACCTTAAGGTTTAAGTAATCATGACATTCTGAAGGCAAGCAAAGCGAGGCAAAAGTTGTTAGAAAAAAATACAAAAGAACCCCGTAGCTGATTTATAAAAATATTTATTTTAAATATTTTTAAAATGTTTTCTCGTTCTCATATCTACCCAACGAAAGTTATCTGTCTGTGCTTTAAAACAAAATGTTTAAAATAGCTGAATTAAGAGTGATAAAGTAACCTCCTTTAAAGTAGTCTTTTAATTTATCACCCTCTGGGGTATCAAACTTAATTAAAAAGCATTCATAATATTAAATCCAAAGAGATTTATATTATACAGCTGAAAATGTTTTAAAACTTTAAATTATTGATCTTATAAAAAGTTTTGTTGTTGAAATGGCGTTTTAAATCAGATTTTATGTGTTTTGACTTAAAATCAAAATTTGATTTAAACTTTTTTAATCAAGTTTAAAGTAAAACAAGCATAATTTTACATCCCCATCCTTATAGTTTATCAATATAAGATAAAGTTTGCTAGAGATTGAAATGGCAAAAGTTTAGCAATTTTCTATAGTAATTAATCGGTTTGTAATCCAAAATGGATCAGTAGAGATTACTTAAGACATACATAAAAACAAAATGCCTAACCCCTAGGCACTCCGCGGCCATATGGTTGTTTTTCTAATCTGAAAAAGTGTTCAGAAAAAGTTTTCGTGTGTCCCATAGATACATTTCTTAACCAATGAGTCCCCCCTTTCTGAAAAACTAATCCCCACCCCATAATTGACCTAAACTAATTTTTCTTTTTGAATTTGGCTAAAACGGTGTAATTAAAATAATCTATACAAGTATATGTTGTATTTCCCATCTTTATCAGGCATATAAATATATAAACGCCGAATCGTTTTACTGTTCTGTTTTCTGGATTCGTAAAACGTGAACAGTAACTAACACTCTTACTTTGTTTTACGTCAGTCACTGCATCGTAAATAAAGACTGATCCCCGTTAAAGTACCTGTAGGTCATATGACGGCAGATCCCTGTTACAACAGTACCCGTTGTATGAAGTCAAATGAAGGTAGAGTCCCCTGACAGTACCCGTAGGTCACATGAAGGCAGATCGTTACAGCTCGATAGCTCCCACTACGTATTTAAGCAATGGATGGGATCCGATCCAAGAGTGAAATAAAATAAATCATATTAAATAATACAGTAGTTGCCAAACTTAGCATCTCATTACATTATATTTGTTATGTTACAATCTTTATGATAGATCATAGGCAAACTTGCTTTAGAAGGATCTCGCCTAAAAGATCAAGCTGAAGAAACAGAACTACTACGAAAACAAATTTCACGAATAACCTGTGAGGTCAACGAAGCTCGGAGATGTGAGAAGATTGCCATTCATAATTTAGGAATAGCGAAACAGCACTTGCATGCAATCGCAGTCAAGTACAACGAACTGAAAGTCATGCAGAATAAGCAAGAACAGCACGCTTACAAGTTAGAAAAGACTTTAACAAAAGCTTCAGGTGTCGTTAAACAAGTTTTAGAGGTAGGTCAAAGTAATTAATATCAAAGCAATTAAACAATTCCTTCATGATATTATATATACGTTCCATCAGACTGATAGAACAAAGTTTGGTCAGGTTTAATTCATCAAATCTTACCGTAGTGTTTAAAAGTGGAGATAATTAAAAATAGTTTCTTTCTTTCTTCTTTTCTTTAAAAAGAATAAAGGCGTAATGGCGCGAAAGAGGCACTTCATTCTTTCAATTCTACTTAAAAGCTCTAGGGACGAACTATGGAACTTATGATTTTTTTAATAATTTAACCGGGGAAAAGAATACCGGAGGGTCAACTTTTATTGAAGTATGAAAGGCTCTTTTGATAAGTATTATAGTTATAATATTTTTTTGATTAGAGCAACCATCAACTTTTTACAGGGAAAACTTCTTTTTAAGCCGCAAAAGCTTGAGCTTGTGCGTTGTTTGTTTTTTATGACGTATGAAATCTCCAAACGAAAGTTTCTAGTTTTAATAAAACTACATTAAATCAATCAACATTAATTGCTTCCTTAGTTCCATCGATTTTTTAAAGTAATGTACGGATTTTATATTTATATTCAATTTGACGCGCTGATAGTTTTACTCCATATTCGATAATTGGATTCCCTCAATATGTATAAATGGTGTCTAAAAAATAAAATTAATTTTTTCAATTGTTGAAACGAATTTCAGCTATCAACAATTAGCAATTCAGATGAAGGTGCAGTCATAAAAAGAGCACAGCTTCTGAAAACTTTACAAGAGCTGTTAGACTTGGATGCTACCAAGAAGGAATTGACACTTCGTGATACGATGTCGTAAGTAACACATCCAATCCATATTGGTATTATTTTATTTCAGAGGACCAACCTCATTAATTAATTTGATAAAACGCAACATTAATTGTTTATAAAAAAAAATACTGCATAAAACTTAATATTTCCCAAAGAAAAACACTACAAAACGTTGTTCAGGCTTAATTATTTTGACGATTTACTTATTTTGAGTATATACATTACGTATACTTTTATGTTGCTTCATTTGTTTGCTAAAGATAGTTGATTATCACTCATAGACTGGAATATATGTATGGCATTGTATGTATTGAAACAACAATTAATGGAAACAATTAAATATTAACTTACAAAGTTTTCCTACTAATGAACTGATGGTTTAGTATACTACGCTTGTATAAACCTTAGTAATTATTTCTCGTTCTTCCTTATAATCAAACTAATTTCATTATAAGGAATATCAAGAAGTCATTACTACGCTGGTATAAACCGTAGTAACAACTTCTCGTAGTAACGATTTCTGCTAAATAGCCCTTTCGTAAAGTTCATTAGCAGACAAAGAAAGCGCAAGTGAAGTATACAGTATTATAAAACACCCAAGTTTCTCCACATATAAATTTATTGACAGAGCCAGCTTCAACCTTTCGTCATCATCAGTGCCGGCGAACGATGTATAAAGGTAGTAAGGAGTCACTTGTTAGCTTGACAAATCGGACTAATTGTCAAAGCTAACAAGTGACTCCTTACTACCTTTATACATCGTCGCCGGCACTGATGATGACCGAAAGGTTGAAAGCTGGCTCTGTCATAAAATATTATATGTAGAGAGACTTGGTGTTTATTAAAGTTCTTAGCTTTAGTAAACTACCTAAACTCGATTCTGTTTGCCAGGCTTACCTGAACGATCTTTACCTAGTGGCGGCCAAGGAGTTAGGAAATATAGAGAGATGTCAAATAGCTCATGCAGTCCACCCAATTACTTACTAGATTTTTATCTCTCTTATAGACCAAGAGCCCAAGGTGTTTAGTTAATAAAAAGTGTAAAGGCTGGAACCGGTCTCAATTTTCGTAAATACCTTCCTGAAACAAGATCTGCAATTCTGCCGACTCGTATCGGATGGTGTCCCAGGCAGAACGCACTTAAGGGGTCAAGGTTCTGCTGGGACACCATCCGATATGAGTCGGCAGAATTGCAGATCCTTGTTCAGGATGGTATTTACGAAAAATTAAACCGTTCCAGCCATTACACTTTTATTAACTTGGTGGTAAATTTGACCCCTAAAGTGCGTTCTACCTGGGACACCCATCCAATACGAGTCGGCAGAATTGCAGATCCTTGTTCAGGAAGGTATTTACGAAAAATTACCAGCCATTACACTTTTTATTAACAAAACACCCCTGGGCTCTTAGTCTATTATGTTAAACCAAAAAACTTATATTATTGTTTTAACTGCATATATAACTAAATAGTATTCTTATCGCTCTATCTTGATTGGAAGTTGACATGAGTAAAACTTATTAAATCACAGCTTAGCTACATTTATTTTTAACTTTTACACTACTTTATTTGTTGTCTTCAGCTGGTATTAATTTTGATAGATTATTTCTTGATAAAGTTTTGAAAATATATTACAAGACATTAAGACATTTAAAAAATGTCTATACCACGAATTCATGTTTATTATCTCGTCCAGGTTGACGCCATAAATATGTAATACTTTATCCATCTAATTTTAAAATGTTTAAATCAATTGATGTTTATTTGTAATACATAACTGGTAATAAAAACATCAGTTCAATAATTTAATGATTAATTATTTTTGCAGTGTTGAAACAATTGTAACAATACGAGGACCGAGTGAGAAGTACAAGACAGGAGATCTGGGTTTAGTTCCCTCTCGAACTTCTCCTACTGAGATAACATACTCAGAGACTGAACATTACAATCGAGATATGACTTGGGTAAAAGATTTCATTAAATAGGTAATTTAATTAGATAAATTTCCCTTTGAACATTTACGGAGTATTAAAATTGATCATAAAAGTTTAATTTGAACTTAAAAAGAAAAATGTACAACTTAGAACTTTATATGTATAACTTAAAAATACTAATTACCATTAATGTTGTTTTTCAAGTAGCTGTATTATTGGAAATAATTGACCAATTTCTAAATAATATTATAAACTTTTCAGATTGTGATACATTATTTTGATAAATAATAGAATATTATTTGAATAACTAATATTATTAGAATGAATCCTAACATTTGATAAATGTTAGAATTATCAGGGATTATTATTTATATATTACTTGATATATATTGATATGATATACTATACATTCTTTGATATATGTTAGAAGTATTGACATTTTCTATATCAAACTTAACTTTTACATTTAACCATTAAATTATTCTTTATCTGTAATAAGAATAATAACATAAGTTTTTTTTTATGAAACCAAGTATTCAAGACTACTTTCAGTACCCATTAACTTTATCAACTTTAATAAAAATTACCTAGACATTAAATTTTACTCTTATAGTGTTTTACTTATTATTATTATTTCATTTTATTTTTTACTTTCTTTTTTAAATATATAAACATTTTTTAAAAATATTTTTCTTTCTTCTTATTATAAAGATTGTCAAGTTTTAATTAGAAGTTTTTTATACTCCTAAATACTAATCAAGGTATATCTTATAACTTCTTAAGTATTATTGCTTAATACTTAAGCAATTATACTTATAATTATTATTAATATTTATGTACTTTACTTAGACCTATATACTCTTCACTGTTCTTTTTTATTTTATTTTTTCACATTTACCTACTTTGGGTTTTATTATATATTTTATTATTAATGTTATATACAATTTAAAATAAATCTATGTTCGTATGTTTTATTTTGATTTGTTCAAAGTTGGGTGTGCATCATTCCACATATTGTTATTATAATTGTACATATATATAAAAACATTTTTTCCTTTTTTCAAGCATTTTTGTTTTATTTGAAAATTTTTAATATTTATTCTTGTGAAATATTTAGCTTTCTATGATTTGTTTGTGTTTTTATATTTTTAGTTTATGAATGTTATACTATTTAAATTTGTTGTAGTTAATTTCTTGTTTTTTTTATATACTTTCTTGTAAATTTATATTTTGTTGTTACTTTTATACTTTTTGTTTAAAAGAAATGGTTGTAACCGTTGATAAATAAATAAATATATAGTTTAATCAGATTTAATGGCTTAATACTTATTTACCTTATTTTAACCATCAGGATGAAGATAAAGAAGCCGTTAGGATACCTAAATCGTTTATTGAATATGTTGAATTGATAGAGAGAACTTTTATATCAGCAAATAGTGTTCTTAAACAGATAAACCAAGTAAATACCTTTTACTTTTCAATTTTATTTTTGTTCTAAATGATCTCATAATTACCTCATGCTCTCTCCCTCACAAAGATAATTATATTCAGCCAATGCAGCAGAGGTTATCTATCCTTTCAGCTCTCACTATCTGGTCGATCTAAAACACAATAACAAGGCTTTCTATTAAAAAAAATCTGTGTCTTTTAAAATATTACGTGGTTCCTACATTTAAATTGAATCCGGTATTACAATCCAGAGTATTAAGCCTCTTATACAATAGAGTATTTGCACCTTTTTTTTAAGTACGTCATATAAAAGAACACCCAGTAAAATATTGGAATGAAAAAACTTATACTTTGATGATACAGCAAAAAAACGAAAAATATATTCTTTTGACGGAAAAACGGCCTCGACTGCTTGTGTGACGTCAGACGTAAGAATACCGCCAAGTAGTACAATATTCACTAGAGCAACACTAGTAAGAGTTTATTCTATACTGTCAACAAGATGATACTGACAGCTGTAGTCATCACGGTCCTTAGGCATTGTATTACCTGCAACACGGAATTGTTTTGTTTCAGCCTTCTTTATATTCTATTGAACTGTAAGCAACTGTTGACCTTACGATATTTCTAACCAAAACTCCCATCTGTACCTTAAACCACCAAACCTTTAGAACGTTCCGTTTTTACCCCACTCTCTCACCCATTCCCCCTTTCCTCTTCTTTAAATGCTTATTTCGACTATTTAAAATTGAATTAAATATTTTTTACAGCTTAATACATTTTTTTAAACACA
>JACMZG010000022.1:32613635-32726135 GCA_018340805.1 Microvelia longipes | reverse complement strand
GACTGATTAAGTAAAATAATGAATTAATGATTTTTCCTTTCTTATGAAAAATTAAATCCAGATTGTAGATAGCTTTAATATTTAATATATTGTTGCGAGAGACACCTAGGAAATTAACAAGCAAAATCCAATGCTACATGTGGGAACTGTTTCATCATTCGACATTCGTCATCATTGATGGCTCGACATAATGTCATGTTCCACTCTGTTTCGACAAGTCTAACACATCAGGGCGCCGACAGAGCCTTAACTCACTCTGACCTTCAATTCATTCTGAAGAATATAATGTGAAGTATTTACCAGAAACGAGGGGTACTCTCTTACCGCCATCATGGATGGCAAGCAAAACATATAAAATTTAATACTACCAAGTTTTGCAAAACATCGGCACAAATAATTTTGCATTCGTCATCATTGATGCTCGACAAATGTCATGACGAATGTCGAATGAGGACAGTTCCTACATGTAGCATGATTTTGCTTGTTACATTTCCTAGGTGTCTCTCGCACAATATATGTGTCAACTATCATGTTTTGCAAAACCGGTACGTTTTGTCTTATACATGAGTACATGTGTGCTAAATTTTGATACGAGAGAAACATTGTTCGCGTTTATGAATTTTTGCTGGGTCATTTTTGCTGGTTAAAGACGTTATAAAACATTTCCGGATAGTAAATTAAACCTAAATTGATTTCTATGTCATAGTCACACACACAGGAGGACAGACAAGAAACGTGGAGGTCTTAAAACGCCTTACATAGTAAACCTAATATGCTAGCCTTCTCATAAGAACATATAAGTTAAAGTACTTTAGAAAAAACCTATTTTACATAGAAATTGTTAAATTTCTATTTTTTTAAGAAAATAAATAGACCTTTTTGGATAATAAACTGTGTAGGCTTCCGCGGTTATTGTCATGAAGATTTAGGTCTTCCGGTGGTGAATTCGATCTTTCGTTTCCACTGTAGGAGGCAGGAGGCATATTCAGAGATGTAGTACATCATGGAATGTTCTACAAAACTGAAACTCAGTTCAGTTTTGTAGAGCATTCCATGATATCCTACATCCTGAAGTATCTCCCACAGTGGAATCGAAACGTCGGATTCTTCATTTACATTGACGCGGTCACTAACGGAAGACCTAAATCTTCACTTTCTGGATGTTTTTCGGTTGTTAGATTCCATTGCACATTTTAGTAGTACTTTTAATAATACCAAAGGATTTTCTCTATCATTAGGCACTGATTTCCAACCAAGGGTCATCGGACCCCCAGAGGGCCCCTAATGCATTTTTAGAGGTATATTTTAGGTATACTTTGTTGAAAATATTTTCTAACATTTTTTAGGTATATTTTCTTGAAACGCAATTGACTCGGGACCTTTGGGGCCACATTTTTAATGTACCATGTCTATGTTCGTACTGTAAGCCAACCAGGTTTTTAAGAAATTCTTTTATGATTAAACATTTCTTTTTCGATTATGTTTCCTTATTTAGGTTGGACTAGTCTAGTCCTACTTTCTAGGTTTCAGGCCAATACATTTACAACCAAATTGACTGATAGAAAGCACCCTACCTCGTCAAGAACCTCTATATTTTGCCAAACATATCCGGCTTAAATAAGAATAAGAAAATAAAATAAAAAAACCCAATTACTATCGATCAATTCGATTAATCGATACATCGTATAAAACAGCTGTTCCTATCGATACCGGTCCAGGAGTGATAAGGAGTTTTGATGCTGTGTGTACTACGTGAGTAAGAAGGGGAGACTCCAGATCAATATAACATCTCCAAATCATAGCCACCGACCTACGCTTATAAATCTTAACATTAGCTTATACACGTTACACAATAATTTAATACTTGCCCTATAATTGTCATAACCTAATTAAAATTTTAAATTTAACTCATGTAAATTAATATTTTGTTAACATAACTTATTTATAAAAAACTTTGATTTACCATTATAAATAAAAATATGTAATAGGGCTTTAAAATCATGTAGCTATGTATCTCTTCATGCTTGTTACATTATATTTTTATATATGTCACACGATAGTTTAAATTTAAAGCAATTAAATTTAAAATGCAGTATGTTAATCTTAATTTTCTTTACATAAACTGATTGCTATTATACTTTATATAATTTTTAATTAATTTTTCTATTAGTTTTGTGTAAATATATATAGATTATATACTTTAAAAAATAAATTAGTAGGGTTTATATTTTTGTTAAAAAGGGCTGAGCTACACTTGCGCTGTCCAACGTGTCCCAAGAAAAACTTGGAACCTCATCTCGCCCTTCCCGGTTACACCAGTCTCCCGCCTTCCGCCTTAATCAAGCTTGCTACACGAGCTTGCTTCATTATTCTCGCACAAATTCAAGCTTAATTATCATGCTTTTTTTGTCAGCTAGCTTTTTTAATTAATATTTTTAATATTCTCATCCTGAATTCTAAATATATGTATAATGAATATCGAGTGTTATTTATTAATAACAAATAATTTAATAGTTTAAAGTTTTCCTTTAATAGATTTTATAATGTAAAAAGTAATTATTTATATAAAATATATAATAAAATAAAGTAATAATAAAAGTCTCTATGCATTTTAAATTGTATACATTCAAAACAACAATAAATCAAAAACTCATGGAAAAATGTATAAACTTAAAATGAAATATCACATTAAATAAGAATAAAAAGAAACATAAAAATAAAATTATGAAATTTTAATAAACGGTAAATAAAATTTATATTTATTTTCTTAGTTTTTTTTATTGCTTCTATGTAATTTTTATTTTGAAACATTTGTTTATCTTTCAACAAGTTAGCTGTAACTGGTAACTGCCCTGGTTTGGATCAAAATATTTGATAATATTAAATAGATTTCATATTATTAAAATTAGTTAAATGTATTTTTTCTGTAAAATATTTTGTTGTATTTATTGTTTTGTACTTTATTTTTGTTATGTTGATTCTACAAGTTCTTATGATGTTATTAGTTATCAAGATGTTATTAGAAGTTATTAAGATGTTATTCGTTAATAATCAATTAACGTTTGGTGTATAGACGAGATATTTTTATATATATTAAGATTTATCTACAATTATTAGTTATATTTATGAGAAAAAGGGCCAAAAAAACTATTATATTTTTTGTCATGACAATTTTTAATTTTTCTCATTTATACCGAAGGCAAAAAATATTGTGTTCAACCACGAAATCTGAAACTTGCCTTTCATCATAATTATCTGTTTCAGACACAATTGGTTCTAAAACGTTGTCTGAATGATGAAAACCAATCCAAAACGTCATAATTATGACGTCCAAGAATAGGTTTTCATCATGCTGAATTTCTGTCTGTGTCGCGCATAACTACCGCTGGGTGTATCAAAAATATAACAAATTCTTTATCTAGTATCAGTTAAAACAAATTTAAGGAGTTGAAAGTGAATTTAAAAATTTCGGTAAAAATCGAAGATTAGACCAATTGAGTTGAAATTTAACGCAAATGTTCACCTATAAGTGGTGGATTGATACACTGATATTAAGTGATATTTTTATGTGGTTAATTTTCCGATTGCCCCTTGTCATAATCTATTTATTTGAAGTTTTATATAGCAAATAGTAACAATTTGCTATTTGAACTCAGTCAAAATAAAACAATATTAAAATATAAACAAAGTTAAAAGGCTAATGCTCTATTAGAACCGAAATAGTAGATAGCGAGAGCAGCAAACTCATTACTTTTTAAGTTCTTGGTCGGTCTCTGGCTAATAGGCTTCATCCACAAATGTGGTTAAAGTCCTCAGAATTCTTCAAACTATATTTTTTTTTTAAATTTAAAAAATCTGACAATCTTTTTTAATTTAAAATTGCCGTTGATTAATAACAAAACAATGTCACATTTTGTTTTTTAATTTTTATAATTTCTAGTTGTTTGCGAGGACGTGCATATTTTTTGGAAAAATTGAACATAATATTTTTCCTATTTTATCACTTCCTCTCCTTCTAGTGAACTTGGAAGCAAAATTATACGTCCCATTGAATAAAACAAAACACTATTACGCATATATAACATAGAACAGAATACAAATGCATTACAAATTCACACATGGCTCCGTACTCTATTGTTCTCTTTAATACATACTGCTATGTTAAACTGTGTAGTATGAAATGTGTATATTTGCCTACTGCATGTATTATCTTTCTCTGAGTTCGATTTATTATTATTTTTTCTTACGCACAATTAAGATTTAGTTATTAATATAAATTAGGTATTCTTAGCTGATGCTACTATTTTACTATGTATCTTTGAACATTAACTGTTTTTATTTATCGGTCATTTGGTTTTAGGACAGTAAAATTGAAAAACTAAACGTATAATTAAATAATGCACGCCCTTTAGCCTTATTGCATAGTGCTATATAGTGTTATAACAGGAAAGAGTGTAGTGTAACTATGCAGGTTAAGCGTGCAGTGTAAGTACAGCGTAAAAGTACAGTGTAAGAGTGCAGTGTAAGAGTACAGGTGTAAGTAAGGTAACAGTACAGTGTAAGAGTGCAGTGTCAGCAGGACAGTGTAAGAGTACAGTGTAGAGTGCAGTGTAAGAGTACAGTGTAAGAGTGCATGTGTAAGAGTAACAGTACAGTAAGAGTACAGTGTAAGAGTACAGGTAAGAGTGTTAAGAGTACAGTGTAAGAGTGTAAGAGTACAGTGTAAGAGAGCAGTGTAAGTACAGCGTAAGAGAGCAGGGTAAGAGTGCAGTGTAAGAGTGCAGTGTAAGA
Organism: Microvelia longipes; assembly: GCA_018340805.1. Lineage (NCBI taxonomy): Eukaryota > Metazoa > Arthropoda > Insecta > Hemiptera > Veliidae > Microvelia > Microvelia longipes. Next base: position 32,721,344 of record JACMZG010000022.1, on the reverse strand, counting down.
GTACAGTGTAAGAGTGCAGTGTAAGAGTACAGTGTAAGAGATAACAGTGTAAGAGTGCAGTAAGTATGTAAGAGTTACAGATACAGTGTAAGGTGCATTGGGTACAGTGTAAGAGAGCAGTGTAAGTACAGCGTAAGAGAGCAGGGTAAGAGTGCAGTGTAAGAGTACAGTGTAAGAGTGCAGTGTAAGTACAGCGTAAGAGTACAGTGTAAGAGTACAGTGTAAGTGCAGTGCAAGAGTGCAGTACAAGAGAACAGTGTAAGAATGCGCCGAAAGAGAACAGTCAAAAATAGTACATTGTAATATTGCTATGGCAATCGCGCAGAACACATACTAATGTTATCTAATTTAATCGATAGTCACTTAGTTTTTCGATCGTCTTTCTTAATTCTTTTAAAAATAACTAGACGTTCAATTCAATTCGCTCTCAATTAGAGTATGAGTTATCGATAACTATGTCTATGTACAAAATATAAGTATTTTTATTTTAATGGGTATAACCCAATATTTAATGGGTTATTTGGTATTGTTATAAACCAAGTTGCCAATCTTAGAACGAGGCTTCCCCATCAATAGGTTTATAAATTATTAACATGTTTTAGTTAATTTAATAGTACATTATGTCATTACATTGCGAAAAAGGTATTTTGTTTACAGTGGCGACTATATCTAATATATTAAATTGGTAGTATTTTCATTATTTTTTACAATGTTTTGTAAACAAAACGTACACAAGTCAGACAAAGAAGAAGCGCAAGTGAAGTATATAGTATTTATAAAACACCCAAGTCTCTCCACATATAATATTTATTGACAGAGCCAGCATATTGGCTTTCACCTTTCGGTCATCATCAGTGCCGGCGAACGATGTATAAGGTAGTAAGGAGTCACTGTTAGCTTTGACAAATCGGATTTTGTCAAGCTAACAAGTGATCCTTACTACCTTTTACATCGTTCGCCGGCACTGATGATGACCGAAAGGTTGAAAGCTGGCTCTGTCAATAAATATATTATGTGGAGAGACTTGGGTGTTTTATAAATATAAGTACACAAGTCCTTTAATGAAATATGAACTAATGCTGATAATGAAATTAAACGTAGCACATGCGTTTGTTTTATATATGGTTACATGCGTGCCGAATCTTAAATTGATCGCCAGATTTTTCCGCGATTCATATTTCTCGACATTCTTGCTGTCATTATTGGGGGTTTATGACTGGTTTTTGTACGAAGTTTTAACTTTCTAAAATAAATAAACAAGGAGGTACGATGATAACTGATACACACACTCAAATACAGAGAGACAACTATATGATAACCAATTGGGAGGTCTTACAAACACCCTTAGAATAATACTATACATAGAAGGAGCACAGGACCGTAAACACAATGTAATTCCACTGATAACACGAAAGCCGGTTGACTGGTGCAACTAAGTAATGCTGCCAACCTGACAACAAAACATTATTAAATATGGGTCATAAATATCTATTAATGAAGAAAGATCGTTAAAGAACAAATATAATAACTTAAACCTGCTGAGTATTTAATAAAACTGGTCTTAGATGGCAAAAGGGTGGCGGAATACAAGAATCTACATTTAGTTGACGAGGACTACTTTTTTATATATAATTTTAATAATACGTTAAACTACAATTTAAAATGCATAAAATATTGTAATGCACGATATTTATATTAGTATTTTTATGAATAATCAATCATTAATTAATAATAGAACATAATAAATTCAGCAACCGGAAGTATTGCCAACTTTTTTTTAGAAAAATTGTATATTGTAAGGTGGCAGCATTACTTAGTTGCACCAGTGAACCGGCTTTCGTGTTATCAGTAGTGCTCCATCTATATATAGTATTATTCTAAGCAAACACCTGAAACTGATAATTCTGGTGTCATCCCAGATCGGATTTTTTTTACAAACACTTTACTTTTCCATTATACTAATGTATAAATGAAAAGTTATAAAGTTAGTTCTTCCGCTCATAGAAAGTTCGTGACACGTTTCATCGAAATGGGATCATCTGTTTAATCACGATGTAGCTTATTAACACAAATGTGTATCTATCTATGCGCCATAGAGATATATGCTAAGAGATCATAGCCTATCTAAATACATTGAGAGGCTTGAAACATCTTTTTGGGGCTCAGGGCTCTGTGAACCTCATTGCAACCTCTTCAAGAGTGAGTTAAGGTCATAATTAATAAATTATTTCGGTTTCCCGCACATTGCTTGTGTTTTGATTGTATATTTACGTTTTATTATAAGCTATTGTAATTTTGTGTGACTATTTAATTATATTTAAAAGCGAAGGTGGTCAGGTTACTTTTTCGATGCTTCAAAATTTAACCTATAGGGCCCCTCTAGTTATAATATCTCTATGCATGCACCCATATATACACAAACATTATTTATTTATTTTTAGGGTCTGTAGAAACGTCTACATTTAATGAAAAAGTGGGTGATAACCATTAAACACATTAATAGACAAAAATTAAACAATATTACCCAGCATTTATATTATCAATAATATAATTACGTAAATATTATATTTGCTTCAGCTGGTAAAATAATACCTTAATATGGTTTCATATCTTTATTTTTAATTACGAGTTATGAATGTTAAATATGTTTTATGTATTTATTATAATTATTATCAGGGGCAATTTTCTGTCAAGTAAGCTATTATAGCTCGATATCAGATAATAAAATAGTTATCAGCTATTATATTTACGTATTGAACAATATGTTAAATATAATTTATTTTTAATGATTAGTGTTTAATTTTAAAGGTGTGTATTGTTTTTTAAAGTAGCTATATGAAATAAAATACATACATAAATTCATAACACTACGAAGTTATGTTATGAATGAATGATGATGAACTGATTAGTTTGAAAGTCGGCTCTGTCAATAAATATATACTAAGTGGAGTGACATCTTTCTTTTTTTCTCCTATTTGGAAACTCCACAACTCATCTTACTATCACTACGAAGTTAGTACAAACACACGCAAGTAATAAGGTAAATTTAATCTCAGATACTTTGGTATGCTCAAATATTAATTAATCATAGGAGCAGTATAAGATTACTCAGGAAAATTTAGTGGTTAATTAAAGCATTGTGAGCAGCATAGTGGAAAATATATGCTATAATATTATAACAGTTCCTGATGGCGTTTTTACATAACAATAAATTTCGATAAAAAATAAAAATAATTGGGTACCACGAAACTTCTTATCACATCGTATTCGCTACGCTCATCCTCAGAATATACAATTCGCCAAATTTATACTGCAACATGTTCTCGGACTCGCTTCGCTCGTCCTCAGATATTAAATGCATCCGTTTCATTCTCAGCCGTCACCCATACAGCACTGACCATGCTCAATGCTGCTTAACTTGTATGATCCTACAAAAATCATGGATGTGCTTGTCGTATTGAAGCGAAACTTAGTGCACTTATTTATTACAATTGAATTATTTTTCTAATATACGTATACAAGTCATCTTTATATAAAAATTGAACTAATACTGATAATGAGATGAAACTTGGCACATATTTTAGTCTTATACATGGGTACATGCGTGCTAAATCCGCATAATGCTAAATCATTTTTTTCAGCTTATGATTTTTCGACATTTTTGCTGAGTCATTACTGCGGGTTAGTAACATAATAAAAACATATTTTTCGAAAAGCACAACTACAGCAGTGGATTGATTTTTCTATCAAGTTTCAACTCTCTAGCATAAATACACTAGAAGCTACGATGATAACAGACACACCACACATACGAACAGACTCTTTGTAAAAACCACTCAAGAGGTCTTAAAAACACCTAAAACAGATAATTCCGGTGACATCCTGGCTTCAGATGATTGGAAAACACAATACTTTTCCTACGGTATAAATAAGGAAAAGAAATATTACGGTCTTAAGTTACAATAATGTATAATTACTAAGAACACAAAAAAAAATAAACAGGTATGGTTATATACTTGAAATTTTTCTTTTTAGCGAATTTTCATATTTTATTGTAAAATAGCCTATATTTTATATGATTACCTACTGTATTATTTAGTAACTATATTTTTCGACTCGCTTCGCTAGTCCTAAGACAGAGAATATTAGTTTTAATCCCAGTGGTAACCTATCCTGTCATAAAAATCCAGAATCTGGTAAGCTTAACAAATTCTAATGATTTATTTTTGCATTAATTCTTTTGCAAACTCTCGTATAAACTCTTATCTAGCATTTGCACACTAGGAGCTACGATGTCAACAGACAAACACTTACACAGACACTTGATAAAAAAATCATCTTAAAATCAGGAAATTTTAAAAATATCTGAAACGGATAATTCAATTTAATTCTGTTTTAGATTTTTAGTAGAAAAAATGCTACTTTCTTTGAAAAAAAAAAAAATAGCGCGATGGTCCTTGTCGGGCTGATTTTTCTTGGTTCCGGTTTATGCTTTAAAACTTGAGCTCAATTATCAAGCACTACTTAAGTAATAAAGCAATCACCGGAACCTTAAGCAAAAAAAAAAAAGGATTGTTTATCACGGGAACACGCATTCCAAAGGAAATTCGCTCGTCATGCGGACCACCGCGCCAGAATTAATTTATAGTTTCAAACTTAAATAATGTAAAAAAGACTATCGTCCCTACCAGGATTCGAACCCAGGTACCCTGGCTTTGAGTGCTCGTATCGACTCTGGACCACTCTCATTCAATCCACACCACAGGCCCAAAAATCATGGAAAACGACTCACCGCTTCAAATGTGTTGTTTAGCGGCCATCATTCTGGGAATGATCACTGTTTTTTCGACTTTTTGGTCACTTAGAGTGGTCGTATCATCTTCGGACCGGTTTTATTCGATTCATACAATATTTCATTTTCATATCAATATATTATTGATGAAACTAAAAATAACGCGGTTTTACTAAATTTAAAATGTGTTAAAAATGTTGTCAAAAACCTTGGGATAATTTTTTTTTTTTTCAAAAACGTTTGAATACGTCTTTTTTACTCTTTTCTTAAATTATTAACTTATAATCAAATACTACAAACTAAGATAAATATATAACCTAGGATAAAGAAAAAGCCCTAAAAAGCTATCGATTGTTCTTCCAAAGCGGGGCCAACAAGTGGCACACAGTTTCCCCCTCTCAAGTTACGAGGGAGAGTAGAAGGGGAGTTTTAAAACCTGTGTACTTCGCAAGTCCTGCAGGCAAGCCTGTCTAGACCTCTGTGAAATTCATTAAACCCCAATCCTTTATTGTTAAAGCTAAAGTTTTTTTTTCCTTTTTTTAATATTATTTTATTTTTAACAGGTCCTTTCCTTTTTTAACAGCTTAAAGTTTTTTTTTAATTTTTAATAAAAACCGAATATATATGCTAAATATATTCAAATAGCAACAAAAGCAGCTACTTTTATTATTGGAAGTCCCCTTTTTAGAAAAAAATATTATTATATTATCTAAAATTAAGCAAACATCTTTTAGTGTGAATTTATACACTTTCAATTTTTTATAATATAAGTTTATTGTATTTATGGTTTTATTTCCAGGCCATAAAATGACTTTCCTTTCTCTAAAAAAAGAAAAAGCATACTAATATTAAAAAAGTTTATAAAATTATCACAATTCAGTACCCTATGTGAAAAACGAAAACAGAAAGCAAAATCTAACCTCCCGCCCACCATGAATCAAAATTTATTAGCTCATTTCTATAAAGGAAATTTGCTAAAATTAATTTCTTGATACGGCATCAATTCTTGTTATTATGTTTACGTGTTTTATCTACATAAATCTGTGAACTTAAGAAGGGTCTATCAATTAAATATATTTAGATATAAATCTAAGCGGTTTGCACAACGATTTGAGTGATTTGCGCAGCAACATGAGCGGGTTGCGTATCGAGATGAGTGATAGCGACAAATATAAGTCACCATAAGTGATAATCATAAAGACTGAAACCAGAAAAGTCGTCGCTATGTCTACCCCATATTTTAGTTAAAGGTATAACAAGAGGCCTACTCCGCGAAGTCGCCTCTGAGAGCCGCTTTGCGGCCCCCACGCCTACCTTTGGCCGTTTTCCGGCCACAAGATTATCTTCCAAGATTAGTCCGTCATATTGCTAGTTTCAGTAAGTGGCATACTGCCACAATATAAGCGTATTTTCAAATTAATTTATCAAAAAACGTGATTTTTTAACATTATATATGTCAATTAATAACACTAGAACTAATCCTAATAATAAAATTTCGTTTTTTTGTTAACCATAAAAATTAGTACATGTGTAAATCATTTCAGCCCAATATAAACACTTTTTAAAGATTTAGGACTTCTTGAAATGTTTGTAGGGTCATCATTGTGGGTTAATAACATCACACATACTTCATAAACAATATGGTTCGGTACATAAACAAGGTTGATTTTGGCATCAAAATCAAGCAAGTTTATTTCGATCCAAGAAAGTGTTCAAATGTTTCGTGTCCAATAGAAACGTCTAGAAACAAAAATCTCGTATATATATATATACGAGATATATATTATACATATATATTATATATATATATATTTATATATATATATATACATATATATATATATATATATATGTATATATATATATATATATATATATATATATATATATATATATATATATTATATATATTATATATATATATATATATATATATATATATATACATATATAGTCAAGGTCTTTTGACTTGAGCGCAAAAAATAGGAGTTATTGAAGGGGCTCAGCAAAAAGGGCGAAACGATGTGGGTTACTTGCTTGGTGATTCATCCCCTCTCCTTAATTACTACCACTATCAAGCATAGATACTTTGTGCCATGCCTGGCAGAGTAGTTAAATATGCTTTTCGAAGTTACTAAACAGTTCTATGTCTACATATAGGCTTATACGGCCTAACGATCAAGGGCGTACTTTATTAACACCGAATGTACATACAAATTTATTCATAAATAGTATTTGTAGACGTGACGGTAATAAGCATTGCCAGTATGTTATGTAATGTATATAGGTACTAAATATGTCTGTTATCAATTATTAATTATACTAAATATAGGACACTGGGTAACCCAAAATATTTCCTAACCATATCGGATTAGACAAACTCATCCTTATCACATCGAACTGGATTTGATCGTCCTCATATAAATAATGTGCGTTTTAGAGCTTTTCGGCCTAACAGGGTTCACTCAGCGGGAACAACCTTAAGTGGGTTGTATCCACTATGCTTAATTCCCTTTTTACTACAAAAACTGTTCTTTAAAACTAAGGGCATATAATACATAGTCTGTAGCCACCCAAAACTTGTAGGTAATATGTTTGTAATTTTTACCCGTACCCTATATTTTTCGTTTTAAAAAACATGGAAAAGAAGATTAATATATTAGGTGACAGTATAAAAGACTAGACATAATAGATGTAATTAATGAAGGCGGTTGCTGTATTTTATAATAAAACGTTTTCTAAACAGAAATAATCGCATGAACTTGATTAATTGTTATCTATGTTTTATTTTAGCGAAATTTACATTCATTATCATTGTTATTATTCTTTAGTCATGACAACAAAAGGGGTATTTGAAGATCTGTAGCGTGAAAACGGCTAATGGTACATAAATAATACTATATTACATTTAAAAAGTGTGTCTTGTAGATCAAAATTTAAAAAAAACAATTCTAATCGGTCAAATTGAAGTGGAGCAATATAGGTTCTAACATGGCATTTTTGAAGTGGAGCAATATAGGTTCTAACATGGCATTTTTAGAAAAAAATAATTTTTCCTTCACTTTTACGTTGATGCACTTACAGCCTAAACGGATTTTGATGTGTGAGGGCTTTTTGGATTCGTCTTATGTGCATTTCTACCTAATAAAATCTCAAATTTTACATTCCTATATTGAATGCGAAACGAATAACTAAGCTAGCCCACGGTACTTTTATTATATATATTACAAACCTGCTGCCTAATCTACCAAACAGATTCCCGCGAAGTCTTTGGACCAAAAAAGGCGTGAAATCAACTTTTCTGTCGCGACAAGTCATGCCGTTTCTGGTTGGCACGCCGTTAAGGAGAAGAAACTGATGATTGTCCTTCAACTTGAAAGAGGCTCTTTAATATTGCCAACCTAACAACTTCACTTTGAAACGCGAATAACCGTCTCAAACCAGAATCGTCATGATTTGACGGGCCAGAAAAGTTAATATTACAATTTTCGAAATTATTGCTGGTTTATGACGCCATAAAATTATTTTCCGGATAGCACAACTAGACTTATGGATTGATTTTTGAACCAAGTTTAACTATTTAGCATATAAAAACGCTATGAGCTACGATCATAACAGACTGATAACTTTGTAAAAACCTTTTAGGAGGTCTTAAAAACGCCTGAAATATATAATTTAAGTGAAATCTCTGTTTCTGAATTTTAGCAAACACAATAATTTTTCTATGCTATAAATGAGGAAAAGGAAAAAGGAGTATATACAACTCTTGTTTTGTAATCGCGAAATGCTACTAAGGATAATTATATACTTAAAACTCCCCTTATAAAACTTATATTTCAAGGGGTTGGTTTTTGGAAGCCCGCAGGTAGAATAGAACCCTTGAATATATTAAGCCAAGGTATTAACTTTGGCCTCTTAACCTCTGAAGCACTGTAAACCACTTGAAAGCTCAACAAGTTGGTATCAAGGTAATTTTAGGACCGTATATTTGATCACGAGGAATAAGAGTTTCGAGCTTTTAGCTAATGATTTTTACACTATTGAGCCAATTTAACATTCTTCATTATTTCTAAAAGATATTATACGAAAGTGTAAAGACTTTTCTGATATAATACTTGTAGAAAATAAGATATTAAAGAGTGGATTCTTTTTTATTATCTTGTTGTTTTCATACCTTCAGAAGCCTGTTTTAATCGGAGCGCCGCGCCATTGCCAGGCAAAACTTTTTACGGGTTCCAATTAAAAAGTTACAATCTTACTAGACATATAGACATCGGAGGTAAATTAAATGTCGATGACGTAGGAAAGGATCCAAAAATTAAGAATAAATTTCATAAATGTGAATGTATAAATTGATTTAAAAAGATTTCGCCAACATTAATTAATTCTTAGAGGATAGAAGATGCAGCCCACTGATGAACTAGTCAATTTATTAAGCGAGCAAACCTTTATCCTATGTTCCGTGACATTAGCTATGTTATTATTATAATTTACTGGATAGTTTCTCTATAGTTAAGTATTCATATTAACGTCTCCCAGATTTACCAATTTTATTTACTTCTTCTATCTTTGTTTTAGAACAAGTTGTAGAAGAGACATTATCTGAGATGCTTGGTAACAAGAGGTACTTACTCGGAGGAACGTACTGTTTCTTATGGTTTATGTCCATATACTGTGGATTCCTTACACTGTGTTGTCCATGTCTTATACTACTATTTCTTAGCCAAAAAGCGTATAGATTTGCTATGGATACGATATTCGCAATATGGGAACTATATCCAGTTGTAAGTATAATTCAATCATAAGGATTAGTAAAAAATGTTATGTGAACTCACAGCGATTGAACACGATTGATACATTGATCAATATAAAAACACATTGTTCGATATATTCCCGCGTGGTGTAGATTGAAATAAATATTTCATGTACATTTTCTTCATTTTTAGTAGCTATGATATTAATCAATATCAACCTGAGTTCCAATCGCGTATAAGTGAAAATAAACACGTGCCTGGAGGGTAAACAATAACATAAACAAACTGATTTGCTGATCATTATAAGTAACTTTTACATATATCTTTCAATACTTTTCGATTCATTTATTTTTTCATCCACTAGGATTCAAGAAGGCATAGATGGTATTAAGTGTTATTAAATCAGCGATATGACTATTATGAACAGAGCATGGCCTTATCACTTGCAGAAGTCTTACAGATTAGTGTGGATAGATGCACAAGAAGGTCTTAGATTTTAAAAGATTAAAGAATGGGGTCTAGGATACTGTTCTGTGTAATTCTTTACTATATATAATAGCTTTATGAGGATCTCACTTTTCAAGAACATTTTTACCTTGGTTTTTTTTATCCAATGACCTTTATGTATGCTTTTATGTAACCAAACAATTTTATGAACTCAATTTTATTACTAATTTACTTGCAGGGTCTAATGGAAGTAATGTTCGGAGTAGAAACAATAATACTTGGCGATAGAATAAGACCATGGGAAAGATCTGTTCTCGTTATGAATCACAGGTAGTAGTCTTATCTATATTTAATAATATAATCGTCTTTATTAGTACTGTTACTGTACACAGAATGTTCAAAATTTGAACGTAGATTATATAGAAGGAGACTAAAACAACTATAGAGAACGATAGCTTAAGTAATATTAAAACACCTGTTATTTTTAAAGGTAGGATCCAAAGCTAGTAGTAGTTACAACTTAGATTAAAAAGGTTCACAAATAACGAACTTTATTTATCTATAGGTACCATTTCACGTATCCTGCATAAATGTATCAATATGTAATATTTTATTATATAAGTATACATCGTTTTAAATGTTTAATCACGTAAAATAACGTAATAAATGCCCGTAAATTCTAGATCAAAGCTGATTAATGGCCTAAGCTTCGAGCGTCGTAATTTATAATTAAGAAATCTGTAGTGTATAAACAAGCGAAAATGGGAAGATACGTCCAAGATCTCCGGACAACAATCTATACATGACTTTATTGTAAATATCCATATCTTTCACTGCATTATTGTTATTTAAGTAGACTTGACTCGGTCCCCTTCTCCTTAATAATTTCTAAACATGACTAATAATTTTCCAGAACGAGACTAGACTGGAATTTCTTATGGGCAGCTTTACATTACGCAGCTAGCACGCCAGCTCACAGACTAAAATTTATACTTAAAGCGCCTATCAGACACTTTCCAGGACCAGGTAGGTATAATTTTGTTAATGAAGAGACTAAAAACCTTCGAGCGACTATAAATTTTTAATTTGCAATGCCATTGAAAATACTCTATCAAACGCAAGACACAAAACGTCTTTGCTTTTATCATGCTATACTACTAGTTATATGCTTATAACTAGTAGTATAAACGCCTATAAATAGCAGTGCGCATATTAAAGATTATTTCTTATCTACGAATTATATCTCGAAAATTTTATGTAATACGTTTTTTACGCAAACAATCGATATTTTATGACAATCCATAAGTGTAAATAAATAACATACACAGGATCAATTACTTTTACACGTCCGCCATTTTTATCCGCCGTAACGAGGTTCTTGCATGAATTTTTCTCGACTCATCTTATTGAACCAATAAAATTGTACTCGTAGTAAAATAAATATATATGATATTATGGTGAGAGAAATGTATGGGACCTTGCTCTAAATATCACAAACAATCCTTGGAGATTTCATAATCCATCCAAAAGACTTTGATGGTACTTGTAAAGTGTTTCGAAAGAGAAAGTGCTAGTAACAAAAATTTGTATAGACACGCAGAAACGCTTATAAATGGCGATAGAAGAATAAAAATATTTAATAAAGTAGCAGTTTATTTAAGAAGCATAGAAGCAATGCCTAATCTATCAAACTAATATTGATTTTATCCTTGTTTCAGGGTGGGTGATGCAAATGGCAGGATTTCTGTACATTCACAGAGATTGGTCAAAAGACAAGAGGTTGTTATCTAGAATGGTTGACTACTATAGGGATTTAGATCACACCTATCAGGTAATAGCAGTAACAGAATTCTCGATGAATTCTGTAAATAAACAACATCGAAGATGTTATGTAAATTTAATAAGCAAAGCCGAGCCCGCTAAATATCTAAGTTCTATTATTCACAACTTTAATGACAAAAAAACTAATTTGGTCTCTATCTAAAGATAAAAATGTTTTTGGTAATTTCCTAAGGCAAAAAATCTCTTAAGCTTAAATTCTTGGAGAGGAATTTCCCAAAATATTTCAATATCTTTAGAATCTTCTCAAATAAGATTCCTTGAGATGGAATTTTCTTAATTATACCCTTCCTCTTTTTCTTCCTAATGAAGTTTTGATAGACTTAAGGAGTTAGGGGAAGACGCTTTAACAGTCTTGGGTCTCAGCAGAGTTTTCCTCTACTTTACAATGCTATCCAGCTACAAACAATACCATTTTTCATGTCCTGACTTGATTACTTGAAGCATTTTAAACTTAGGAAGAAGATTAATTAATTATTAATTATCATACAGAGGTAATCAACATAACACGAATAATACATTATTAATATTAAATGCTAGAATAAGTATCATTATTTACTGTTCTCTTTGGTTTTACTAATGTAAGTTAATTTATCAGTTTATAGACATCAGATATGTACCTTAACTATAAAAAAGCGTCATTTTTATTACAATTTAATAAAACACAACATTCTAGGAAGAAGAAACTTAATGGGATACCCTGCTGAGTGAATAATACCCTGATCAAGAAGAAAATGGGATACCCTGCTGAGTGAATAATACCTGATCAAGAAGAAAAGGGATACCTGCTGAGTGAATAATACCCTGATCAAGAAGAAAATGGGATATCCTGCTGAGTGAATAATACCCTGATCAAAAAGAAAATGCTGAGTGTAATACCTGCAAAAAGAAATGGGATACCTGCTGAGTGAATACCCTGATCAAGAGAAAATGGGATATCTGCTGAGTGATCCCTGATCAAAAGAAAATGGGAGCTGAGTGAATAATACCCTGATCAAAAAGAATGGGAATCCTGCTGAGTGATAATACCCTGGAAAATGGATATCCTGCTGAGTGAATAATACCTGATCAAGATGGGATACCTGCTGAGTGAATATACCCTGATCAAGAAGAAAATGGTATCCTGCTGAGTGAATACCCTGATCAAGAAGAAAATGGATACCCTGCTGAGTGAATAATACCCTGATCAAAAAGAAAATGGGATATCCTGCTGAGTGAATACCCTGATCAAAAGAAAATGGGATACCCTGTGAGTGAGATCAAGAAGAAATGGGAGGGTGATAATACCCCTTGCTGAGTGAAATACCCTGATCAAGAAGAAAATGGATATCAGTGATATACCCTGATCAAGAAGAAAATGGGATACCCTGCTGAGTGAATACAAGACAAAAATTGGATACACTGCTGAGTGAATAATACCCTGCTCAAGAAGAAAATAGGATATCCTGCCGAGTGAATATCTGACCAAGATGACAAACAAGATTTCTACTTTCTTTATAATTTTTACACCCTGCAGCGACGCTAGGCCCTAAAACGGCTATTAAATTGATTAATGTATTTGTTTTTCTTTTCAGGTCCTCTTGTTTCCCGAAGGTACAGATCTTACACAATGGAGTTTGACTCGATCTAATTCCTACGCTGATAAGAACAATCTTCCTTACTACTCGAGGGTGTTGCATCCAAGAACAACAGGGTTTTCATTCCTCGTCGAAAAAATGAGGACGTGTAAGATATTATTAAAAAATAATTTCTAATCTGAAAGTTAAAAAGAGTAAAAAAGTAGTTAAGAGAAAATATTATAGTCACCATGCAAAGAGGACCCTCTCTTTTAAATTGAAAATAAGTGTCCTTTTATACTAGATAGTGACTGTTGTATAAAAGATGGCGTATTTCTTTTGTATCTAATCCTGACGTAAGAACTATGGCTAAACTAGTGCCGAAACTAAATTTCATTTTTGAGTTATTCATAAGTTCCCTTCTTTTGTCATCAAAAGATAAATTACATCATATTGTTGAAAACGCTTACTTTAAGGGTACGCTGTAGCTTAGATCTGTTCCTTAAAGGCTAGGTAAAAGTCGGTTGCAGCAAAAACCATGTTGGCATTACGTCTCCCTTACCGAGTATAGTACCGTAGATTTAAAAGTATTTTGTTATTAGTCGTATGACAAAAGTTTTGTTTTTATTAAACAATTCCTCAACAAAGTTGACAACAAAGCTGGACGAGTCTACTCGGTTTTCAGGCCACGTATAATACATTCAATTTTATTTTGCTAAAGTGGCAATGAAGTCGTAGTAAAATGTCTTATAGTAATCAATGTTTTTAAACATTCAAATTTTTATATTTCAGGTAACCAACTTGACGCAGTTTATGATCTAACAGTTGGCTACACAAGCTCTATTCCTCAAACTGAATTGGATCTTATGAGAGGAATATTTCCTAAACAAATTCACTTTCATATCAAAAGGTAATATCTAAGTTTTACGGCATTTCCTCCGCAACATATCGATAATACTATCTAACAGAAATACATATATTGTTGCCTGCTACTTATATTTTATAATATCAGTAGCTTTTAAATGGGATAGTAAACACACGAGATAGTTTTTTGTCAGTTTTTTCAGTACCTATAATGTATGTACTGAATTAATTTCATAATGTCGGAAAGTATGCGAAACCGTCAGACAGATAGGTGAACTCGGTTTGGTCTCTAGCGGCATCTCTAAAGCTATCTATCCTTTCCCTAACATCCTCTCCACTATTTTAAGTTATTATTATAAAATCATATCCTTCTTTATCTACTTTAAATTGGGCATTACTTATAAAGAAAATATTTGGATAAATCAGTTAAGTGCCAGGAGAAAAAGACGACAAGAGCGTATTCTCGTTGTAGGCATATGAAACTACCGAATCACATACTAGCGCTCCCGGTAACTGGCTACGAAACTAACATTTTCTTGTCCGAAATAATAAATTCCTGGACCGTCAATCTTTATCTATATATTACATAGCCTATACCTATTTTGCGACTTTAAGTTTTTTGTACATACATACTGAATTAAGCCGCCTCCATGTTCGAGCTCGCTAGAGCGTCACTAAACTTCGACACCTCGAACCTCTGAGGGTTCGTATTCGAGGTTACACTTTCAATTTATAAAAGATTATTGTTTAAATAAATTGTTGCCAACTTTGAAACACACTTTGAACGTAACGGTTGCCTCTACCAACTGAGGTGGTTACCGCTTATCCCGATTGTGCCCATATAGGTTTTCTACCCGATTATCCCTGATGGGCCACAAGGCTCTAACCGGGCATTATTATTATTTTATACATACTGAATAAGTTAACTATAGTTATTTTAACATCAAGTTTATAAGGATATAAATCCATAAATAACCACGTTAAATTAACTATAATCTGCTTCATTTTTCATAATAGTTAAACTAAAACTTAAAAATCAAAAACTATTTGCAGGTTTTGGCTTTAAGACATTGTGCTATGGACTAACAAATTACGACCTGTTCATAGAACTTTTATGAGATTTTTATATAAAACTACATCACACTATGACGTTACATTTCCCATCAGTACAGAAATTAATTAATAATATGAATATTAAATGATTATTTAATATGAGTTTTGATATTAGATAGTAGTTGTTATAACAAATGCTTGTTCTGTGTTGTCAATTCAGATACGGGTGTGACGAGCTTCCCAATACAGAAGATGGCTTGAAAATTTGGTTGAGTGAAATATGGAATATAAAGGAGAATCTTTTGAGTCAGTTTTACAGCGAGGGGAGTTTTGGACCATGTTTACCTACAGGTGACAAATTATATCTTCATTATATTCACAATACATGAAGTCTATACATTAACTTTAATACAATTGCTTCAAATTTATCTGAATGGGTAAATTAAATACAAATATCAAGATTGCCTGCACGGCCTTTCTTTTCTTCTTTAAGGCTTTTAATACTATTCTAGATGAAGCATAATTCGAGTTGAGGTTTAAATTGATAAAAATGTATGAGATCTTAACTTTTGGCCTAAGCGTTGTTAGAAATAAAATCCACGTCTATGACATGAACCCTGTATACATAATTATTATGAAAAAACCAGCCAGGAACATACTATATTCCTAGATTATATTACCTATGTTTATATTATAAAGCAACCAAGAATAATATCGACAGACAGAATTGTCGATACAGACAGTATCGACAACTCCTTGCTCGTCCCTGGACAATTTATCCATTAATGATTATTATGTGTATATAATATATATATATATATATATATATATATATATATATATATATATATATTATATTATATATATTATATATAATTATATATATATATATATATATATATATATATATTATATGTATATATATAATTACTTACTTATTTAATCGTCGGAGCTATAATCCTTGAGGATACCTGGCCGGCAAAACAATGCCACTCTATTTCTCTCCTCTACGAGCCAACTCCTATTTTGAGTCGTTTCCCTTAATGTTTGAGCCTTCCTTTCCTCTCTCCAGCTCCAGCAGACCTGAAAAAAGGAAAGAAAATTCCATAATTTTCCACAGTATTCCTTTACTCTTGCATTTGTAGAACACGATCAAGCCATTTGATTATTCCTAACCTAATAAATAAGATAAAATAGTTTTTCTGGAAAAACTTTATTGTCTAAGTTTAAAGTTTGATCAAGATCTCTCTGTGCACAGTCAGTGTTTATTTTAAAATCCAGCAATATTTAACGCTTCAATATGTTTAATCATGTATTGTTGGCATTTATATTCTGTTATCAGGAGGAGCTTGGCCTCGGCCCATTTCAAACTCGTTATACCTCGCTGTAGTCGCCTGGACACTCCTGGTATTCAGTACATATTATCTTCTCTTTACAAGTCAACTCTTCAGGATGTATTCTCTATGTATGAACTTGATCTTCATTATCCTTAGCATGACGACTGACGGTATGCAGCATTTGGAAATATATTGGTTTAGAGCTAAAATATTTTTAATGCCTAAAAGTAAGAAAGTCGAGTAAAATGGAATGAAGTACTGCTTAAATTGAGGAATAAAATACTGAAGTCCGTACTAATAGTTAATACTAAAAGATTATTAGGGAAGCGTAAAATTATTCAAATCAAATTAATTTATGTCTTTATTTTATACTTAAAGTGCTTAATGGATATCTGATAATCAGGGGCGGACTGGCCAGCGATGGCGGCAGCCCTTCTTGTGCCCCTCAACCAAAAATAAACTTAATAAACAACAAAGAAAATTTAAAAAAATGATTAACATATTAAATATTTTAAAGCCTATAATATATTTATTTATTATAATTATTAATTTTATTTATAATAATTATTAATTTTATTTTTAATAATTATTAGTAGGCCCATAAGCGCTCCTAGGAACAAATGTTTTTAAAGTACTTAAAATTATTCTTCATTTATTATTGTTACCTGTATCTAAGGTCCCTATTTATTTTACTTGGACTTCAAAGGGCTCCATACAGAAGACTAAGGCTAAAAAGGGCTCTAGCATATGTACATAAAATAAATTGAAAATTTTTGAAATTTTTTGGAAATTTTTATAACTTGAAAAGTACTATTAAGGATCTAGATCAAAATTTAAACTTAATCATGTATCAGGAGTCATAAACTATGTCAGATCAGTGCTAAAATAACAGTAGGGGATTAGTGTAAAAAATCTTTTTTGAGTGCTTATAGCTCGGAATCTAATTGATAGATCTTGACTAAACTTTAAACTTATAATGCTCATAGGTCTGAGTAGCTCATAGGTCACCTTTTAAGTCTTGTCGGGACCCGTTCGAAAATAATATGGGTTTTAGTGCAACACTAAATTTTAAGTGCTCCCACATTGGAACCTAATCGATGGATCTTGACTAAACTCTACACTTAAACGACTCATAGGTGATATTGACCACATTATATGTCTCAACGAAATAGGGGATAAGTGTAAAAAATAATTGTTTGATACATAAAATATTTGCCGAGCAAAGCTCGGGTATCACTGCTAGTTACAAATATATTCTAAATTTTAAATCTTTATGGCTCCTATTCATTACACCTAGACGTTTAAGGACCTTATACGAAGACTAAAGCCAATGATGGCCCTTAACATACTTAATCAGGGCTCTAATGCAGTACAAAAGGGCCCTAGACGTTAAACATAAAAAGTTTAATTAAATATTAAATTTAAATGAATAAACTTTTTAGTTTAACATAAAAAGTTTAATTAAATATTAAATTTATTTAAATGAATAAACTTAAGTTTTATTTCAGTTTATTTAAATTTTACTTAAGTTCAATTTAGACTTACTTACTTATTTTATTTACTTAAGTTTATTTTTTTATTTATTTAATTAAAATAATTTCATTTAATTTATCAATTAAAATTGTTTTATAAGTTAAATTAAAATTAAATCCATTAAATTATGCTAGCTATAATCAATAATACTACTCTAGTTAAAAGTAGACTCCTCTGCGTGGGAAGCAATACAAAGCCTCCCTCCCATGCTGGGCTCCTTGAGGTTTGGGCCCTTTTAGGCCAAACCCTCCTCGGGCCTTTTAGGCTCAGTCCGCCACGGCTGATATTAGAAAACAAAATGTTTTGAACCATTGAAATTCATTATTATAAAACTAAAAGCTATTTATTGAAACCTTTTTTTATTTTTATTCCTCATATTTGTTAAATTGAAGCAAAATGAGCAAAAAATCATCAAGTAGTGAATGAATTTATTTTTCTTCTCAGGGGCCCAATCAAATATATTATTAATATTATGTTCATTAAATAGAACACATGTACTGTCACGATATTATACATACATCACTTCATGTAAATGTAAAAAAATCGCTAAAAATCAATACTGAAATTTGAGTAGATTTGAAAAATAATTTTCTTCCACTTACTTGACAAATTGTTTTATAATGTTAATGAAGTAAATGGAATGCTATTAAAAGTGGAATAGACGAGTGGTATAGCTCTAAACTTAACATACTTTCTGTTAAACTACAACACCTGTAATGGTCAGGGTTCGGATTCCGATCCCAATTTATTCGTTTTATCATTGTGCAGTAACCATAAAACAAAAAAGATATTAAAAAGGCCGAAAAGAACCAATCTTTGAAAGCCGTTAAACAAATGATCCTTTGCAACCAGTTGCTACTATAGTTTTTTTAATTCATTAGTTTTTTAATAAGGTTTTAGTAATATGATAAGTTAAGATCATAGTACATTTTTTAAGAAATACATATTTCTTTAAAAAGTTCTGGCTAATTATTTAAACACAAATTTTTTCTTTGATAAATATTTTACATTTTTACTAGACTTTGAGTGAAAGATTTATTTCTTCCATAATATAAAAAATGTTAATACAAGTACCACTCAAAGTAAAGTGATATTCTAGAAATCAGTCCTGATAATTTATTTTATCTAGTCTTTATTTTATTTATATTATTTCAACATTAAAAATAACATTTCAATGTTTCCCTATTGGCCTATATCTTGATTAAATAATGTAATAGTAATTTGTTACAGTTGCTAAATATTTATGTACATAAAATGTTTTATCAATTAAAACTTTGCGGTTAGAAGACTATTTCTTTAAAATCTTTTGAGAGTTTTAATTGATGCGAGATTTCTTTAGTTCTTTTGTAATTTTAAGTATACATGTCGGGTGTATATATTCCTTTAAGAATATATATATATATATATATATATATATATATATATATATAATATATATATATATATATATATTATATATGCATACATATTTTAGAAATTGACTTCAGTGAAACTTATACAAATACTAAAACTCATAAACTTCAAAAATGCCGCTCTTAAAAATTGTTTAGTGATTATTACTTAATTTATTGTGTATATATTTACTAATGTAATTTAAACCCTAATGACAATGTTATGAAATAAATTTAAATTTTATCAATAATATAAATTTTAAACAAAATTGGCTCTTAAGTCGTAAAAAGATTATATATTTAACTAAATTTAAATATTTCAAATAAATTATTAATAATGTTAATAACCATTATTAATTTCCTTTGTAAATAATAGTTAACGAAACCATAAAAAACACATCAAATAAAAATTAGTTTAATTTTAAGTAAAAAAAGTGAGAAGGAAAAATTGATTCAGTTAAGCATTTCTGTCTAATATGGAAGTCGATTTTTCCAAACAGTCTAGATCAGGGTAAATCAAAGTGTCGTCCGCGACCCCTGGGTGTCCGTGGAAAGATTCTAGGAGTCAGTGAGCTAATGGACAAAATATTATAAACAAATATGTAATAATAAATTAATTAACTTTAATGCTATTTTAAATCAATAATTATACTAACAGTTATCAGTCTTAATATCCTTTTACCGAATTCCCGAAGAAAAAATAAGCTTATGAGATTGTGTGTAAATACATGAATGTTTTAGAAAGCCTATAAATCAGAAAATTATCAAGCAACATCTATTTCCTGATGTTTGTAAGATGGTTAAAAATTTGGTATCCAAGTATTAATTACAGAGATTCTATTTCTAAAAGATAAGATTTAGGACGTTTTACCTCTATATTTTATGAAATCAGACAAAATGAAAGGTTTTAAAAGAAATTGGTTTTTTCAAGTAATCGCGATTTATCAGGGTGCTAAAATGTATAAGAATAATAGTTCCAGTTTATTAAATCGATTTGATTATAAACTGTTGAATCTGGTTAAGATTGGTGAAATCAAACTAATAGAAAACACAATCAATTTCAAGCTCTTTTGAGTTTCAAATTGTAGAGCAGCTCCGCAAGCCTACATTTATGACATTAAATACAGAATATTTAGGGATGAGTGCAATTTCTTGAATTTTTATGTTGAGTAGGAGGGGGTGCAACGTGAGGGGCAGGGGACCGCCAAGTACCATTTATCCACAATGAGGACCCTCGGGGCTCTAAATTTTGTGTATCTTTGGTCTAGATTGCTTAACCATAGAATCGAAAAGATGTTTCTAATTCATAAACTATGTCGACTTTCTACACAACCATACATTTAAAAAAATATTCTAATGCATAATAAGTCAACTTTTCCACAAAGCAGCCTAGACTGCATAACTATACAACGGAAAATTTGATTATAAACCATTTCTAAAATTCCATTTCTTCCAATAATTACAAAGTTTTTATCACTTATTAAAATAGTCATGCCCTAGGTGGTGCTATTTCTAATATATATGTAAGTATTTTAAGTAGAAAAAGATTGTGTGCAAAATTAATATTACAGTACGACAATCATTAGATTTAAATAAACTTGGACCAGTACTTAAACAAAAAGATAAAGTTTATAAGTAAATTTAATTGGGAAAATATCATGGTATTGTAAAATATATTTGGAGTGATATTTTCTTTCTTAATTATTTTGTAAATAAATCAAACTAGAGTTAACTTTTTTCCAAATTAAATATACATTGGCAAAAAAAATTATATTGCTAACTACTTTAAGCAATTTTGTGCCAAATATTCTACCAAATAAGTTGCCAATTATCCTTATTGTAACCAAATATTCTGCCTATTGCAGCAATTGCAAAATATATAGCTTACAGCCAAATTTTACCTAAAATTCTCCACAATGCTTTTTAGACAATTACGTTTAAGTATTTTTATAAGTGTACTTTGTGTGTGTTTTTCTAAGTGTTGTGAATTTCGTAATCTTGTTACCTTATTAAATTAGTCAATTGTATTTTTTTATAGTATTAGTATTTTTACACTGCTGCGGGCCAGCAAAGGGTTTATGTCAAAATATAAAATTTAAAGAATAAAGTCTAATGTAAAAAAATTAGCAAAAAAACCTAAAATGTATAGATGAAAGAATTGTAAGTATATGTATAGATAATATAAGAAATGATTTTATCTGGAGGCTGGTTTAAGAAAATGATGATTTGTTACTTGCTGTACAACATATTATAAATAAGTTGATATGCATAAACAAATTCATAGGCTAAACCTTAACATAAATAAAGTGAAAAATTATATATATATATATATATATATATAATATATATATATATTATATATATATATATGCCTCAACGAAATTTCGTAGTAGACTATACTTTTGTTGATATTTGTAGTAATAAATATTTAATAAATGTTAAAAATATGTTAACAAAGTCTACTTTTAAGTGAAGGAAAAGTCAATACAATTTATTTACAACACGGGCAAAGCCCAATTTACAATATTTATAATTTTGAACAATAATTAACTAAAATAAGTATCAAACATTACATAATATACAAAAGTTAAGCGAATATGTCAGATAATAATTGGAATCAATGTATTATGAATAAATAAATAGATACTCTTATAAAAATATAAAAAATTATACTTCACTTTTGATTTAATGATACAACTGATCATTTTTGAGTATCTAGTTGTCTGCACACTGATTTATAGGTACTCTGTTCTTGCAGGTTTTAAAGTACATTGTAGAGGCTTTGTTATGAATGTTTAAAGCAACTTCGTTTTAAACTTCCTTTCTTTGACTTATCCTTGGCTTAGACAAAGCTTAAGTGCAATATTGAAAGTGTCAATTAACGTAGCTTATTTCTTAGATAGAATTTTTAAATAAAGATATTTCATTTAGAAAATAAGTGTTTATGGCCATTCGGCTCTCATTTACGAATTCTGTATTTTCAAAGTAATGCCAAGAAGTAGTTTATAAAGCTGTGTTAAAAATCCTATCATCCGGACCAATTTATTTATATGATCCATTTGGACTATTTGTTTCTGATTGAGAGAGTGTTAAATAACTTCATTTTATATATTTACGTATCGTGTTATTTTATAATTAAAAGGCTTCACTGTCCACCGAAAATAAAGTTTTATACAACTGCGTACAGTAGTTCCTCTAAATATTAACAGGATCGTTATTTCGGTTTCCTGTTTTTCTCTACAGTTTTTTCGATTTCGAACAGTCGTATCGACTTCGTTCGATTTAGCGCCCAAAAAAACATACATAAGGACCTTTTCCGCGGTGAAAAATAATAACCTTGAATTTTAATGAGTTTTTGAAAATTTAGCTGGCTCAGCAAACCGTGTTAATGACCCGAGTTTTCAATAGGGTTCGTGTCCTCCTAAAGTTAGATTTTTGTACCTAGTTTGATTATAGAATATTTATCTGTTCGAGAGGATAAATAGGTAACGTGTTTACAAAAATCCGCTACAAATACATACATATAACGGATTTCAGACACACTCCCGGGCCAATTTGGTATTAAAAATATATTTTTAACAAATATATTTTTACTTCAAATACGATCGGTCTCTTACTTCAAATACGATCGGTCTCTTACTTCAAATACGATCGGTCTCTTACTTCAAATACGATCGGTCTCTTACTTCAAATACGATCGGTCTTTTACTTCAAATACGATCGGTCTCTTACTTCAAATACGATCAGTCTCTTACTTCGAATACGATCGGTCTTTTACTTCAAATACGATCGGTCTCTTACTACAAATATGATCGTATCAGCAAAGAAGACTGGATTCCATTTCCCCTGTTGTAGCATATGGGATTAGGTTCCCTACGCATAGTTTATACATCGTATTTAACCATATTTATCAAATGGCTTCAACAATATCCGCGGATTTGAAACACTATGTGCACATTGTAAAGGAAAATAATATTGTATTTCTTTAATGTCAGGAAACCACTTTTGTCTAAAAACTCCTAAAATGATACTATTGTTGGCAATGCCATTCACGTTATAAACTGAGTTTATCTTTGATGTCTATTATATAAGACTCATCTATCACCCTCTTCTTCGTTAAACCGCTAGCACTGATAATGGTCTCTAGTTAGGTTGGAAGCGCTTCGCTATTAAAGGCTTAGAGATATATCACTAGAGGGGCCCTATAGGTTAAATTTTGAAACATCGAAAAAGTAACCTCCGCTTAAAAATAAAATGAAATAATTAGTACAAAATCACAATAACTTATATAGGAGAATGTTAGAAATACTTATCAAAATACAAACAATGTGCGGGAAGCCAAAATCAATTGATTTATTTTGACCTTAACTCACTCATGGAGGAGGTTTCAATGAGGTTACGCAGAGCCCCTGAGAGCCCAAAAACGATGTTTCAGGCCTCTCAATGTATTGAGATAGGCAATGCCCGCTCTAGTCTATATCTTCATGATTAAAGGTATGTATTTTCTGTTGAGAGACTTATTTTTCTTTTATTTTTGTAAACTACTTTTCTAGCATTACTGAGAATAAAAATAATAATTAATTCATATAAAAATATATATATTATTTTGCTTACTAATTACGTAAAATATTTAGCCTTAATTTATAGTCAATAAAATTGCTTTAGTAGTAATCATATAATATGAATTCGTACACAGAAATTAAAAATAAACCCTAGTCGCTTAATGTTTATAAAATTGCAATATTTTCCATAATGCCTTCATAAATCCATGCTACTAAAAAATTTTAAGGTCTAAAATAAATTCATGATTATAAAAAAAATCTATTAATTGTTTCTTCTATAGCATAACATGTAAAATTGTAACATAGTTTATAGACAAAAAATGTATTGTGTGATTTTTATATGAAAATGTGTTGTCTACACTAGATTAATGAATGTATTGAAAATTCTATTTTTGTCTTTTAATACTTGAAAATTCTAACTTCGAAAAAACATTTAACAACATTTGTGATATCAATTTTCTTCTAGTATTTTGAAAAGAATTTTAAACGATTTTATTGAATTATTTTTTTAAGATGTAGTAAATGTTTTTGTTCTGTTTTTAAAAATATTATATGAGTTTAAGATATTATTTTTAATATGTCATATTCTTCTTATTATTAATGTATATTAAGAATATAGCTATATTCTTAAAATTCAGGATAAGACAGAAAGAAATGAAACGGCAGTTTTTTAATTTCCTATTTTAATGGTATTAACCCTTGAGTATAAGTTAACTAAACTGACATTTATACTACTAAACCATCATTGGTGGTGTTTGTTCATTATCATGGAAAGGAAAATAGATTTTCTGTCCTCCCCACGAAGTTTTGCATTGATAATTACGCTTATGTTGTTTAGATGACAAAAGTTGAGGGGGAATTGGTGGGGGAGGGAATGATTCAGTTCAACCTCTATACGTCTAGGTCAATAAACTCTACGATATCTGTTAGGTTCAGTAGTGCTAGAAGGTGGGAAAGTAGAAGCGAAGAAAGAGCTCTTGTTCCACCCACGTTAGTCTACTCTGCCAGACAGGACAAAAATTATAAGCTCAGCCAGGCCCGCCAACCCAAAAAAATCAATAACTTGTGGTCGAAGGCATTCTTAAACAATTGGGACTGGTTTCAGCTCAATCAGACCATCAAAAGTGGCGCATAAAGTATATCTTTGTATATATATACATATACATATATATATGTATGTATATACATATACATATATATATATATATATATATATATATATATTATATATATATATATATATATATATATATATATATAATATATAAGATTGTATCGTCTAGGTCATTGGCCTCTACGATAGTAGTATGGAAGAGAAACCACTCCCTCTCGATCCACCCTCATTAGCCTACTGTCCCAGACAATCAAGAACAAAATTGGCAACCACAAAACCACACGAGCTAAACAGGTGCGCATAGCGGAAGAACCTCAAGAGCTTCTTATGGTTGTAGTAATTGGAATTGGAACCGGTTTCAGCTCAATCAGACCATTTTAAGTGGCGTTTTTGGCAAATAACTTAATTATGACCTCATCACCAATAAATAAATACAAAATTATTTTAGTATACAGTATGTGTAAGATAGTTTAGTAAACGTCTATATGGCTCCAAAGGGGCTAAATCGAGTGATGAAAATTATCGCACAATTTTGATGTCCCCAAATAGGATGCTGGAGCGTGTGCTGGCGGTTCAAACACAGATTTGTGCAAAATGCCAAGAAAAATAAATACTCATATAGTATTATATGATATGGCATAGCAACTTAAAGAGGCATAGCAAGGCACCGAAGATTCGCTAAATACATGGCAAAATGCCATTAACAGCAAAGAACAATAATAAAGGAAAGAATAATAAAACAACAAATAATACAAAACAAAATCGACGCAAAGCGTCCCACGGGACCGAAGCCGCGTAGTGGCTACGGGTCGAAGGCTCATATTATGTTTTTAGACTATTTTCTGAAATGGATAGCAAGATGTGAAACACTTCGCAGACTCAATCAATCTCTAAGCTCTACTAAACACTGAAAATTAAATAACTTGAATGGTATTATGCCAAAATAATTTATGTCAGTGGTTCCCAAAACTGCATCCAACGGGGCCATCTATCGTCCAACTAAATTTTAACGTACCTGTCGCAGGAGTATATAACATTTCTTTCTAAGACTGCCCAATTGCGGGTATATTTAATATTCATTAAATATTTCTAGTCATAATTATATAAAATAGGGTTTTATATAATATAATTTGCTAAAATAAATAAATATAATGTCATAATTATTTAATTAATAAATAGCAAACCATGCGAGCAAGGCGTGTTATAGAAAATTTTGCTCTTTTTAAATTAAATACTTTTCTACATTTAAATTTTTTTCTTAAAAAGGTGGTATATAGCCAAAAATAAGTAGCCAGCGCTGCTTTAGCTTTAATTTAATTTTGCTTTTCTTAAAATTTCCCTCAATTTTTTTCTTAGGGAGGGTGAGCGCCCCCTTCGCATCCGCACCGACCAACTGGAGTATTTGTTTCGAAAGTCTAGTATCACGTTTCCCCATAATTTTAAGGATTATTAGTTAGTGCAACTGAAAAATTCCATCCACTATATTAGTATTTTTTGCTCTCAATTCTTCGTATTAATATCACTTCTTCTAGTTAATTAAGCTATACGTATATGTCATTATTTCTTATAATCATATTTTCTGTTTTGAAATTCAGCAACAGTTATTTAATTTCTTTCTGTCTTAGACTCCTAATTTTTTATGAAATATTTATCATAACCTGCATTTGAACTTATTTTAAATTATATCTTTTGAGATAAATAATAAAAAAAATCGGTGACTTAACGAAAAACGGGTTATAATAACAAAAATTATAATAAAAAAACAGTCTATAATTACATTAATGATTAAATTACGTAATAATTATAAACTTTTATTTTTCTATAACTCATTTGTCTAATTTTTACTTCGTCTTCTATTTTCAAAATTTATATTTTGAAAATTATTTTTAAAAAATAAATAATTTCTTGTTAAACGCACGTTTCTGTATTTTATTGATTTGTAGTTATTTAAATTTTTGTTTGCTCCAAACAAAAGTTACCTTTCTCTTTCTATCACTTACGCCTTGTTTTAGATAAAGCTGTATTTCCGAACATCAGGAAACAAGTCATAACAAGCGAGAAAATTCAGGCCCAAAAAACATAATCTTTCTTGCGAATTTAAAAAAATATGTTTTTACTATAATTAATCTATGACTAATTAATTTTAACCATCAAAATTGGTTTAATAGAACCAGAGATACAGTATTAAAATGTTACCAATTGTAGGATATTTAAGAAAAATCTCTACGCACTATGAAACGAGGTAGATATATAAACACATACATGATTAATAATGTTGAGATAGAGTGATAAATACATAGAGATATTATTACTAGAGGGGTCCTATAGGTTAAATCATGAAACAGAAAAAGTAACCTGACCCCCTTCGATTTTAAATATAATTAAATAATACAGTACAAAATTACAATCACTTATATAGGTGAATGTTAAAAATACTTATCAGAACACAAACAATGTGCGGGAAGCCAAAATCAATTGATTTATTATAACCTTAACTCACTCTTGGAGGAGGTTTCAATGAGGTTCAACAGAGCCCCAAAAGATGTTTCAGGCCTCTCAATGAATTCAGATAGGCTCTGCCCCCTCTAATATACGTCTGTATTATGGATAAATATAATAAGTCGTGGCTTACTTGTTTTCAAAGTAAAGATGAGGCGTGAAATTGGCTAGGCCCTGGCGTAGGATGAAACAAAACGATTCTAAAATTGACCGGGCAGCACGGCGTACACAGCACACAGGATTTGTTTAGTTTGCTCGGCGACTACGGCACTTTTTCCGGCACACGGGAAGTTAAAAATGATAAATACTAATTGTTTATAGTAAAATATGTAAGAGATACAATAAAATAAATTTAGAGAGGAAAAGGTAGAGAGAACGAACTCTAGAACCAAAAAAATGACAGCGATGTTGGTAACGGAATGCAAGATGGCGATGAAAAGTGTACAAAAAGGGCCGGAAAGGTAAGAAAAATGCAGGAAACGCGAAGGCACAGAAGATAAACATAAGAGTGCATGTATGTACGAGATTTTTGTTCCTAGACGTTTCTATGGGACACGATAACTTACGAGCGCTTTCTCAGATCGGATAGAAATGAAACTTGATACAAAAATCAAATTTGATAATGACCCGCACCTTTACTTATACTATTAAATTTTATTATTAGAATTAGTTACGGTGTTATTAAGTGACATAAGTTAATAAATACATTTAAAAATTCGCATATCGTGGCAGTATGCCACTTAATTCATATAAACCAGTAATATGACGAAGAACAAGAAACCATGTGGCCGCAATGCAGCCACAGGGAGGGGCGGGTACCGCGATCCCTAGCCCCGACGCCGCTAAGCGAGCAAGGCGCGAAGTGGCAAAGAGGCTGAAGGGCTTTTGTTTAGTCTTTAAACAGAACCGGATCCCTGAATCTAAAATGGCAGTCAGGGAGTGTTGGGTAAGCAAGCAGAGGACTGTATTTAGCATCAGTGATTTGCTTACCCTGAAATCTTATAGGTTTTATTATTTCTGCCTCAAACCATGAAAGCGTTTTATAACCGCAGGAACATGATACATACATATATTAATATAAAATAATAAAACAATAAAGAGCTAGAAGAAATTAATCCAAAATTGCATAATGAAGCAACTTGATGGTGAGGTGGCAAAGTGAAGGTTGTAAAGTGTACGGTATACAAGTATGTATAAAATTGTATGTTTAAGTATTCTGAACCGTGGAGGTAGTAATACTGTATTCTTTGTGTATTGCTCTCTCGCGTTGCAAAGACCCTGTTAATACAGCTGATAAGTCCGGTGTCTACACCATTAAGTGTGGAGGATGTGGTTCATGTCATACCGGACAGACCGGTAGGAGATGTATTGTCAGATTTGGCGAGCACTTGTCTAAGAAGACCAGCAATTTTTATAAGCACATAACTGATGAAGGTCATAGCAAAGAAGAACATGAATTCGCGCTGTTACAGAGTTACCGAAAGGAGGTAGGATGGATAATAGGATACGATAGGAGATAGGATGGATGAGGTTACACAGAGCCTCTGTGAGCCCCAAAAAGATGTTTCAGGCCTCTCAATGTATTAAGATAGGCTATGCCCCCTCTAGTAGATATCTCTGTTTGTTGGTTTATTTAGTTGGAATGTTTATAGTCTTGTTGTTTATGTTTTAATAAATATATTTACCCTGATGACGACCAGGATCCTTGGTTGAAAGCTCGGTAGTTGTTTTTCAACTATATTTGGACTGCTATCTTCTTTTATAAACCTTTTACTCGTTAATATTTTACAGTCTATTAATACCTCTTTTTTATCTATTACTACATACACACAGCGTATTTAACAGGCAATCGTATTCCATACGTATTCAATACGGTCAACTAACTTCACGGTTCTTACAGCGTATTTGTTTAGTCGATCGAGTGAGATTACATGGCGTCTTTTATAGTGTGAAGGTTCACTTTTGGTAATAAGAAAGTTTTAAACAAAAATATATTTCATTAAATTGTGATTTCTTTGCATAATAATAAAGTTACACTAAAAAAAAGTAATATTCCAAAAGTTATTTGATCAAAAACGGTAATATAGAAGTGAAATAAAAGTTCGACGAGAAGATTATCCGTTAAATACGATCGTCTCTAAAGGTACATACAGCGTATCGGGGGATCCATTTAGATTCCATCTCCCTAGTTCTAGCGTATGAGATCTGATCCCCTCCGCATGGTTCATACAGCTAATATTACCGCTAATATTAGAGATCGTATTCTATACGATCCGCGGATCAAGAAGTGTGTGTGAACGTACTATATATATGTTACTACACAATGTAGCGAATCAAAAATTAAACTATTAAAATCACAAGTTGAATTCATAAGCTCATTCCATTTTTTTGAATTTCGCAAAAACCAGTAATAGAAAGAGATAAATGTTTTTTTACCAAAGTTTTATAAATAAAACTTTTCTATTTATAAAACTTTGGTTCTTACCAATCTTAAGCAAGTCGAGTGAAGCACTCATTTTTAAGGAAATTCGCCATACGGACCTTTGCGCCTAATTTTTATAAATCTGAACACTAAACTATTGCCAAACTACTTAAATAATATTTCACAAATAATATTTAACAATATATATATATATATATTAACAATTTTAGAATTTATAAAACGCAAGAAACATGTAAATAGAAAATAACATTAAAAATTAATTATCAGTCGTACCAATACAGACGGGAATATAAATCTAAAACTCGCAATCTATTTACAATTCAAACATTAATTTTGAGAAAAGTTATAATTATATATAAATTATGATATAATATAAATATATTATACTAATATCGTGAATAAATAATAATTCAAAATTGGATTACCGCAAGCGCAAGTTGAAGAAGCAATTGAAAAATCAGCAACCGTCGATAATTGCTGTTAGCCGACGGTAGCTGATTCTTCAATAATATATAATAATTATATAATATTATATAACTTTAAATATATATGATATATTATAGGTACAATAAACTCAATAAAAATAGTATACTTTCTTTACTATTTTTGCATTCAATCTGCAATTCAATTATCAAAGATGGACAAAACGAGTGAAAAAAAAACAAAACAGATTTATTTTATTTTAAAATTGGGAAATATGGTATTTTTACGAACTTTTAAAGAATTCAACTTAGGTGAAATTAAAAATTTAATTATTTTATGCAGCATGTAAGAATAGCTTGAAAATAATTAATAAATCAAAGCTTACCGTGAAGTTAAAGCAATTCAGTGAAGGGCAGAGTGCAACGCGAGATGTCTGGAGACAGACTGATGCGCAGATGTGAGACCCTGGTTAGGACAGGTTCAAACATGTCAATTCACGATTATGACTCATCCAGCCGGCCCTACCTCGCGTATTTTTCATAGATTTCAAATAAACAAAATTAAAAAGACATTTTTAAATGTTTCAATTTACACTAAATAATTTATAACAATTATTTAATGTAAAAATTATTAAATAATTTGTAACAAAAACAAGATCTTTTCATTTTCACCTCAAATTAATTTTAGAAATGTTTTAAAGTATTTCCAAAGGAAAAATGAGCTTATGTGCTTAAGATCAAAGATGGGGGAAGCGCAAGGATGTTGAATAAAGGGGATGACGCATTAAGAAACATTTCTGACCCCATGGAAGTTGTATGAGATAGAGAAATAGGAGCAAACTTACCTTCCCTTAGGTTATAATTAAAAAAGGCGTCAAACGCAGGTTATGTTGCTAAGTTGTTATACAATTCATGGTTGTCGAGTTTGCTTCTCAACTTTCTTCAGTGTTTTCGTTACTGTTACATTTGGTGCTTATCAAGTCATTTGTGCTTATATTTTACATTTTGGACTCTAGGTAGCCACTTTAGTGACAGTAATTGAAGCTTTACCGTTTACTTTTCAATGTATTGAGATAGGCTATGCCCCCACTAGTATATATCTCTATAATAGACGTACTATAAATTAAAAGATAAATTAAAACAATAGTTCGGCCTAAACAGGGAACCAAAATTAGTCAGTATCTTGCATGGTCAGTATAAAGGAAAACTTTTCGGACTCGATGGACACACATTTGCGCCTGGCTCTGGTACAATAACAAAGATACTAATACTTAGTCTCTGTGTACCATAAAGAACGAAATAGTATATTATGTTATAAGACTGGGAAGAACTTTTTTACCATAGCGACTATATTGACTGCCGATCGAAGTGGGACAGTAAAAGAAGCCAATCCCAGTCGTGTAGCATATGCTATTTGTTTGCAAAGTAATAGTAAACAACTATTTAGAAAAAAAAAGTATAATGTATAGATTCTTCTGATCGCCTCGTTAGCCAAATAATTCAATTCTATCAGTGTATTTTCAATGAGTGAATCACTATCCATGATTATTCAACACTTAATAATTCTACTTTTATTATTTTACTATTAATTACTATTTAATTAATACTTTATCTATTTTACTATTAACTCTACTTTTTTTGTTATGTTATTTTTACTTCTGGAAATAAAGACTGTTTTTGAATTGAATTGAACTTGATTACAAATAATTAATAATTACTCACTTTCTAAAATAAATAAATAACACCTTCATTATTTTCTTTTACAATGGAATCAAAGTATAAAAAGAGGTAAAAACATTAATAGAAAAAAAAATAAAACATGGTTAACAAAAACATTCGTTCAAATCGGATTCACAACACTAATCTTACCTACTTTAGACTCCCTTCACTCGTCCTCAGAATATTCAAGTCATTAACTTTATACTGCAACACCTCTTCGGACTAGCTTTGCTTGTCCACAGATAGGAAATACAGTTTTATTCCTGTGCAGTCACTCATCCAATCACTGATCACGCTCGATACTGCTTAACTATTATGATCCAAAAAAATCATGGATATACTTGTCGTGTAGATACAAAACTTGGTGTACTTATTTGTTACGTAATGGTAAACACATGTACCCAATTTCAACTCAATTGGATAATTTTTCTATTTTTTAAAAACGAACACAAATCATTTAATAAAACTTGAAGTAATGCTGATAATGAGATAAAGCACATATAGTAGTCTTATACATAGCTACATGAGTGCTAATCTCAATCCGATCGCATCATTTTATGACTTTTCAAAATTCATTCAGAGTCATTATTGCGGGTTAATGACACCATAAAACAAAATTAATTTTCGGATAGCACAACTACATCTATAGATAAACTGATTTTTTTTTACAAAGTTTCGACTCTTTAGCATAAATGGGGTCTACGATGATGACAGACACATACAGATAGACAAATTTGAGAAACTACTCAGAAGGTCTTAAAAAGACCTGAAACAGATAATTCCAGTGTCATCCCAGATTTAGATTTTTTTTAAACTCAATACTTTTCCTATGGTATAAATGAGTAAAAGTAAAAAGGTTTGTTTTTGGTTGGTAGGTGGAAAAAAAGAAAATGTACTAGGGTTTATCAGTTATAGGAGCTCACCTTAAAAAAAAAACAGATTACTCTAAGTACCTCCTGTAGACTTATATTATCCTTGTACATTGCTTGAGATCCGCTGCGGCTGCTCTTTCCTCACGGCAGCTTATTGTTCTGCTGAGGTTTATTCCACTGTGGCACATTGTTAACATCTCTTTCTCATAAAAAAGAGTTTCATAGTAAAACAAGTGCAGGAAGCAGTAATGCTATAAAACATTTTCACACCTGGTAAAATGGTCTAGTTTTTATATCAAGTAAAGTTAAAAAATTATTTATAACTATCAAGAATAATTTTTAAATAAAAATGGTACCTTCAGTTCCATGCCACTCCAAGGGAAGACTCTCTTACCTGGCTATAGTGATAGTAATAAGGCAACGGTGACATCACCTAGCAAGTAGGTCACGTTGTTGGGCTCTTTTTGCTAACTCCCTTATATAGATGATGTTTTGTACTACCTAGCCACAAAAGAGCCGTGACTTTTACTATAAGTTTCAATAGCTTCAACTGCCACTGCCAGACTAACTTGACCTCATTTCTTAGCAATGTCGTGGCTCACTCAGTCTTGTAGCCTGTGGCCACATAATAAGCAAAATTTCAAATGCTTGCCTCCAGACCTTGGTATTTGCCAATCATTCAATTTAGTATCCAAAAATAAAAAAAGTATAGTATATAAAAAATCATTTATAAGACCATGTTAAAAAAGTTGTGTTTCAAACTAAACGTTTGGTCCGATCCTAAAAGATAGATAACATTTCTTAATAGACCCAAAAGCATGAGTTGGAACACCAAACTGAATAAATGATAATTTCCTTCATTCCATTATATCTTTAAAAATTTTGATGACATTATTAATTTTGTAATAATGATGCCATACACTTTTTATCATCAATAGGTCCAAGGCCTCTACAAATTTGATTTTTATGCAAGATTTCATCCTGATCTGAGGCTTTCATAGTCAGAGGTACAGCAAAACATCTCAATCCTCAAAATAAAGTCTGTAGCTAAGAGCCAAGCATTTATCACCATCAGCAACTTCGCATTCAAAAATTAGCTTTGGTTTCCATAGCCTTGACATTCTCCATTTTCAAGTCTTAATTGGTAGCTGCTCATAGTATATTGTCAAATTCTTTACTTTCTGCCTGTTAATGAATATTGTATCTTTATAATTATATATTTGTGTGTGTGAGTAATTTTGACCATTTTAAAATTATTAACATAGTCTTTACAATAAATTATTAATAGGAACACCTTTTTAAATGCATTTGCTATTATTATAAACTTATAAATCTTAAAATAATAATTGTTTTATTCTGCAGTAAGAGGCTCTTAACCCGCTCTTTCAAGCACAAAAAATCAATTCCATATTTTTGTGCATTCTGAATTAGAAATGTCATTTTTGACTTTAACATAATAAAATTTAACAAAATAAATAGTTTTAACAAGTTTAATTTTTATTTTTTATATAAATTAATTTTACACACAAATAAAAATATTAATAAAATTACAAAGTTAAAAATTAAGTTTAAACTAAAACTGCAGTTTTACATTTAAAAAATCTCTTACCATGTTTTTCTCCTAAAAGGTATAAAACATCTGATATTGAGCAGATTTAAAATTTATATTAAGTAGTATGATGACGTATTGTTTTCAGTTAAAAACAGAAATATCATATCATTCAAATAGAGGGTCTATTACAGGCCTGTTTTGTGCACTATGGACCCACATAAGAGGTCAAAGAGTCTGGGAAATAATTTTCACTGAAAAAAGGCCTGTTTTTAAGTAAATATTCTGGTATCAAATCATTTTACAATTTTGAAAAGTAAAGGATATCCCATGAAAATTCGCAATCTGCATTTTTATGTTTATGATTTTATAGAAAAGGGTCTCATTTTGTGCACTTTTGGTAATTCCTTGTCAATTATCCTTTGTAAATAATTAAGTCAATTATCCTTTGTAAATAATTTCTTTGGTTGTGTTTAATTTGGATATTAATAAACAAATTATTGGTCCTCATTCTCTCTGATCTCTTCACACTGCTCTTCAATATCTTCCTGTAAAATGATCAATTAAAGATTGGTAATGGTAATGGTACAGAGGGGAGAGATGAGAACCAGAATCTATAATCTAGCAACTATGTCTCAAGAAGCTTTTTACTAACTCCCTATGGATGTATGGAAACTTTACACAGTCATGTGCCAAAGCCAGTAGCTAGATAATTCAAGATAGAATCATGGACTATTGCTGGCTGATGATTAAGATCACATTACACCTCAAGGTTCTCTAGATAGCTCATATTTTTTCTTGCAGTCTTACTTATAGCTCCAACACAACTTTGTAGTTTTATGAAATTTTAACTCAAATTTTAAAACTGATTTAATCTCGCTGCATAGTTAACTTCGTATGTACTTCAAACGCTTCTTCTGCCTCCCTCTATCTTTAGTGAGTACATGCAGTTATTTTAACTCAGTACTATTCTATAAAACATTAACAGCTTAGTCCTAGAGGACAAGCATCAGTAGCGAATCTACATCACACATTGTCTACAAGTGCTGGTTGCTTCTTAAGAAGCATCTATGAACTTGCCAATTAGCAAGCCTGAAACTAAGTGAGGCATCATGATGGAAACCACTCAACATACATTCAATCATGTGAGAACCAGCTCTACTCTCACTTTGAGGGGAAGATAACATGATTAGGCATGAAAACCAAGTGGGAGATTTAATTGGGCTACGTCGAGACTTAAGGTTTTACTAGGTAACCTTAAAAAAGTTGAACGCTGTAATCAACAAAACTATCTAAACTATTTTTATTCGAACCCTCCCGCCAGTTAAAGAATAAAAACCTCTAGCTCACTGAACACTACTTTTTACACATCTGCCATTTTGATCCGCACTTGTGAGGTTCTTGAATCCATTATGTTTAGAACTGTATAGATCTTTGCCCTAAACATTTAATCACTTTGGCCCTAAATACCACTAATATTCCTTACAAATGTCCTAAAAAAATTGATCAACGACCTTCAATAAACGCTGGTGAAAAAAATTCTACAGACAAGCACGCTCAGTGGCACACTGGGCCAAAAAGGTCGAGGAGGGTTTGGCCTAAAAGAGCCCAAACCTTCATCTCAAGGGGTCCAGTAGGTGGGGGGGGGGGATGTTGTTCTATATTGCTTCCCAAGTAGAGGGACCTTCTTTTAACTAGAAAAGTTATTAATGATTATAGCGAACTTAATCTATTTTTTTTAATTTAAATTTAATTAAATTAAATCAAATGAAAATATTGTATTTAAATAAATTAAAATAAACTAAATAACTAAAAATTAAAAAAGGATCAAATAAGCTTAAGTAAAATGTTAGTTAGTTCATTTAAATGTAATATTTGATTAAACTATTTTATGTTTAATATCTAGGACCCATTTGTACAGCTCTAGGCCCCTGATCAAATACGTTAAGGGCCCCTTGAGGCCCTAGTCTTCTGTCTGGGACCTTTAAAGGTCCAAGTATAAAGAATAGGTGTCTTAAAGGACCTACATTTTGGTAACAAATTGAGAATAATTTAAGTTCTTAAAAAACATCAATTTCTAAGACCCTTTTCTGCAACTTTAGGGTCCTGACTAATTATTAAGGGCCATCACTCGCTTTTGTGCCCGCATAGGGGCCCCTAAACGTCCAGGTACAATGAACAGAGGCCATAAAGGTCTAAAATTTATAATATATTTGTAATTACTTAAAAGCAAAATATAAATCTAGAGTCTTTTTATGCTGCTTTAGGGTCGTAATCAAGTATGCTAGAGTCCTTCTTGGCCCTAGTCTTCCATATGGGGCCCTTAAAATTCTAGGTGTGATAAATAGGGAGCTTAAAGACCCTAGATTTTTTGTAACAATTTGAGAATATTGAAGTGGCAAAAATGATAGCTTCTTACAAAGTACCGTAGATTTCAAGTAACGGGTACAGAAATAGAAAAGTTAAAAAGATCTCATCGACGACCCTATACAAATTATACATACTTTAAAAGCCATGAAATAATTTCAAGATATTGATAATTTTATTGGTATTTGTCTTTTGTTTTTATTTTAATAAATTTAAATAATTCATGAAGTAAATTTTGCATTGACATTGATGTTTTAGCATAGCATGATTACAAAGCTTCTGTCTTATATACTTACATTATATAAAGTATAAAAGCAGCATAAAAATGGATACTCCACAGTAATAAGATTATTTAAATATTTGAATTTTAATTTACTCTAGTATTGGTCTAACTAGAGTTCCTTGCATAGAGGAACTTGTTTACATCCATAAACATGTTGATATCTTTCTCTTTATAATATCCGTTTCTTAGTTTAGGATAACAAAATCCAAAAAGTAATAGAGACATTAAACACAATGAACCATCTGGGCAGAGGTCCCTAACTTTCTATAGGACCCACCAAATAAGTTTAATGAAAGATGAAAATTCTCTAAAAAACAAAATGATATACTAACCTCATCTAATTCAAGACAATGAACCCATTCTTGCAGAGTTATTTTATGATCATCATTGGCATCACAAGAATTAAGAAATGGTGCAATACAGTGTTCCATAGCTAATAAGGGAGCTCTAATAGGGAATAATTCGTGTCTGCTAACTGACCTGAAACATAATAATTTTTTACCTCTATAGTTCACAAACAGAAACTATCAGCATGCTGTGAGAACACTGGAAAAATATATTTTTAACAGGAATAACCTTTAGCACTTACGGACAGAAAATATTTTGTAACAGATAATTGATTAAATCATTAGTTGTTTTGATGGAGATTTTGTGGTATAGACTCACCATGATGTTTAATAAAAAAACAGACTAGAATTAAAAACAATTGATATATTGTCAACCACAATAGTATAAACAAAAAGTTTGTAAACACCTGATGATGATGTAAAGTCGAAACCGGTCAGTTATAATTTTTTGTTTATACTATTGTGGTTGACAATATATTATTGTCAACTATAATTCTAGTGAGCTTTTTTTTATTAATCAACATGGTGAGATAATTGATTAGTAAACCTATATTAAGCAATAGTCAATGTGAGAATAATGAGTTGAAAGAGAGAAACAAAGTTTGTTAAGCAAAGAAGTAGATCTATATCTAAGCTTCTGAGACCAATAGTCTACCATTATAGCCATGAAAAAATAATAGTAATAACATTTCAGATGCTTTTATTTTATACGAGCAAATTTTGCTCTCGATCTGTTGCATCATTCAAGGTTGACCATAATGTTGTTTAATGGCTTCAAATACTAACACCTCTCTGTTTTACTCAGGTCCTTTAGAAAGAAACTCAAATGCAT
Organism: Microvelia longipes; assembly: GCA_018340805.1. NCBI lineage: Eukaryota > Metazoa > Arthropoda > Insecta > Hemiptera > Veliidae > Microvelia > Microvelia longipes. The sequence continues at coordinate 32,682,769 of JACMZG010000022.1, read as the reverse complement.
CTAGAATAATAAAAATTTAATTTGATTTACCTATCATGAGCTTTATCTAAATCACACCACTTCCAAACAGCAGCAGAAGTCCATTTCTTGGTTTGATTTGATTCAGCGATCCTTTCCATTTTGAGATAATAAGGACTAAGTTCCTCACGATCAGCCATATCTCTCATTACGTGGAACAACCAATCTCTCATACGACGAGGGAAATCGAGCATTTGATCTTTGGTGCACTCCTATACAATAACATGTTATTATGTACATAAAAACAGTCGGGTGAAATTATAAACCAAGAGTTTATCCCTTAATACCATGGAAAGAATTATTAGTAACATAAATGTCATCAAACAGAATATAATCAGTGATGAGCCACGAAAAATAAGGCACTTACAGGTGGTTTCATGCAGATAAACGAAATACATTTCAGAGGTATGAACACTAGTAAATGAAAATAAGTATACGACACTAGTGACAAATCTTACTTTAGAAATGTAAATAGCTTTGATGACTAACTATGATAAATTTGAGAAATGATTGCATCATTGGCTTAAGATTGCTTGAGCCATTAATTCGTTCTGTCTAAAACTTAAGCTCAATATTTAAGTATTGGACCTTCATAAAGAGCTGATAAAAAAGCATGGAAGTGTGCTAATAAGTTAAGAACGAAAAAAACGAAAGAACGTTGATTTCTTTAGTAAACACAATAACAGGAAGACTTAAAACTTAGATTTATAAAATTACTTGTTATGGGACAATTAGTTTACGTACTTCTATTTGCTTGCATGATCCATAGTACTCAATATGATGATGTCCTAAGGTGACATCCCTGCACCTTTCATCATCCTGTTCACACCAGCATCTCATTTGATGTAGTTCACAATCACTACCCCAAGTTTCATTCAAATTGCTGCAAACCTGCAAAAAATTAGATATTTTGTAATCTGAGTGCCCAAAGTTATTTCTAAGTAGAGGCAACAAATTCTGACACAATTTTTTGCAAAACTTGGTAGTATCAAATGATATAGCAACAAATTCTATTCGTGGATTTTGAAAACCAAAAATTATAATTAGAATTTATGTTAGTCTCTATTATCTATCTTATTGGCCAAAATGATGTCTCCTTTTAAGTGTGTGGTGAAAAACAAAAGGATCTTCCTCCACCATCTCACCTTGTTTCAAGATAATACTTTTTTGCTCCAGAAATTTAGTACATTATTTTGCTCCTTTAAACCATCGTGCAATTATATTATAATTTTTAAACCCTTGTGGGAAATTCCAATAAAGACCTGAAAGAGCTTCATTGCTGACCAAAGGGCAATTCAGAAAAGAAATAGCAAGTAGGTGTCCAAAGACAATTTTTTTTTCATTTCGTATCAGGTACTTTTTTTACTACCCCTTAATAATGATAGAGATGTATTACTAGAGGGGGTACAGCCGATCTCAGTACTTTGAGAAGTATGAATCTTTTTAGGGATCTCTGTGAAACCTCGTTAAGGTTATAATAAATCACTCATTGCTGGCTTACCTCACAGTTTTGTTTTGTTTCATAAATATTATATAATATAAGTTACAGTAATTTTGTATTGTTAATTTGATAACAATAATAACCTAATTCAGGTTACTTTTTCAATGTTTTAAATTTTATACCCCTCTAGTAATAATATCTCTATACTAATAATATTACTTAGTTAATCATACTTTCCGTCTGGCATCACTTTCTTGGGGGCAATCAGTAACACAGACACATAAAGGTTCCCCATCGTCCGTTAGTCTGCAAACTTGACCTGCTCCACACTTCCTCTTCTTACAAGGATCTAAAAAATATTAAAACCCACTTGCTAAATATTTGATATACATAAACATTTAGGGTGAAATACAAATAAATAGGGGATTTTGACAGCTTAATACGATTAACAGCAATGTGAGACCAACTATTATTGTAGCAACATCACACTTTCAAGTTTTGGAACTTTCCAATTTAGCATCACTCTGAACTTCGTTTCATTCGTTAAGTTTTCCCAAAATGGCAGATGACATATAGTGTGAAGTTGACTAAAACTTAAATTATTATTTTAGTATGAAGTTGAAAGGAGTAACTAAATAATATTGAATAAATTACCTTTTTCTCAAGGATTAAAAAATAATGCATACTGGGGGCTTTCCCCGCTCCAAATTTCAATAGCAAAGATTGCTTTGAACGAGAGTGCGAAATTGAGAATAAATGTAATCAATTAATAAAATTTCATTGAGAATTTCACGGACGGAAATTAACCAAGTTACAAAGTTATTTTATTTATCGTCTAATTAACCTACATAGCTTATAAGAAGTATATGTTAGTATAACATTTCATACCCACTATTGATCATGTGCAAATAAATACAACCATTCGTAAGATTAGCAAAAAAAATATATCAGACTTTCTCATCTGCCTCTGCGTTAATGCATTTATCGTTACTTTATAATTATAGTTTTTCAGGGTAGACGGTAAATAAATAATTCAGAATGAGTATGCAAGCAATAGCAATATTCGAAGTGGCACTGTTTAGAGTAAAAAGAAATTATAAAAGTCTAGTTAAAAAATAGTTCGTTTTGAATAGAAGAGTTAAGATAAGAAGTGCCACGGGGTGGGTAAAATAACCTGACTTACCCTCACCTACACATCGCCCCTTTGAAGCTTTAGGGACTTTTTCTTCTATTTTACTGTCTTACAAGTGTGCATTTTCTCCCTTCCAGCTGATTTTAGTCACGTGACCATGTAGAAGTATATAGCTCGGAGAGTATAAATTTTATTAACCTCATAAATAACATAAGAATGGAAACATTTCAAGGATCTGAAAATCCTTTGTAGAAAATAGTTAATAGGATAGGATTTTCAAAACGCTTGGAAAAGTTGCGGGAATTGGTTCGGACATGTTTTAGGGACGTGTTTCAGGACGATAAAATACAAATATTTGTCTTACCAAAAGTCTTTGGGGAATCGATTAAACCAAAATTTAGGTCATCTGAATTTTCAATTTCATTGAGTGCAGCTGAAATCTCGTTTAATTCATTTTCGGAATAAACTGAAGAATCAGGCACAGGATGTACTTTCCTGTGTCCAGGGTGTCTAGAACCCGGCTTCCGCAACTTCTTCTGCAATTATTGAAAACAAATATTATTATAGCTCTTTAGATAGGCACTGATAAATAAGTTTTAGATACATTTTAGACAAATACTGTTATGAGAAGTTCTATGAATCCCTCATGGTATTCATAGAACTCTATCGATCATTCTAATCCTCTATTACAATTCCTTTCCTCAAAGCCATTCCAGACAACTCTGTTAGACATCTGAAGATGCAGTGGGCAACTAAGCCCTTCCATAATTCAACCCCCCTCCTTACCGATGGTTTGAAGCCTCCGACATTAGATAAGTGAGAGCTAAGTCACAAAGATACCTTTTAGTGAGCAATCTTGCTCAAGTGTCTGAGGTTGTAGGACCTTTAGATATGATAATATAATTAATAATTGCTATAATTTATTTATTTTACACCTTTATTTTCATCTTTATTAATTCTTTAAGATGGTTGTCAGATTTTAGCCAAGAAAAAGCCAGACAAATCTGGCAAACAGGAGGGGGGGGTTGAAGTTCATTTATGTGACTCAGCTATAAATAATGATTTTACTCCTATAAAAACCTATTACTAGTGAAGTGAGGCAATAATAAAGTTCTTAATCAATAAATATCACTTTACAGCCATATACAAATTTTATAGTTTAAGCAAATCAAATTTTTCATAATGTCAACACTTCGTAAGACCAAAAGTGGAGAAAATGTTTTTGACGGTCCTTATTGATTCTTAAACTACAACAACAAAGCTTTAAGCGGGACAAAGGTGTCAATACCGGGACGGTCCCGTCAAAATCGGGATGCCTGGCAACCCTATTTAAGATATAAAACCAGTTATATATCTTGTTAGACATAAGTTATATATAACCAATTATATACAGTATGTCTACGGATTGGGTTGCGCATAGGTGTAAATAACAAAAAATTTCATTTTTCGACAAAAGTTACTTTCTATATAAACTTTTGCTTATTTTAAAAGTAAGATTTTTCTAAGAATAAATTGAATATTTGGTAACACGTTACCAAAAGGTAGCATTTTATACTTACGGTACTATTTTTGTACATTTCGAGTACGTATTACAAAATATTCAATTTATTTGTAGAAAAATCATACTTTCAAAATAAGCAAAAGTTTTTATAAGGGTAACTTTTCTTCGTAAACTCTATTATTAACCCACTTCTCTCTTGGAGTCTTTTTTTGTACTGTCCACGGATTGAGTTGTGCATATGTAAGGTGGAAAAAAATAATTTTTCGAAAAAAGTCACTGCTTTTAAAAGTTGTTATTTCTCAAAAAAGTAAGATCAATTTAATATCTTGTACTCTGTACCTGATAAGTACCATTATTTATAAAATCATTGAGAGTAAAGTAGCTTAAAAATTATTTTTTTTGAAAAAAATGCTTTTCTTTATAAACCTATTTAATTGCTTTAATTCAAGTTTTACATAATTAAATAATTGTTGGTTCATTTTATTACTAAAAATATTATTCTAATATCTCAAATAGGGTACCAATATTGAGAAAGGCAGGGGGGGGGGAATAATTTATTTTATTACTTTTTATTACCCATTTCAATTCCTTTTAAAGAGGGAAAATTTTTAATAATAAAAACATTTTATAAAATTATTAAAATTAGACCTAGTTTCCTCTTAGCTAACTTTTTAAGAGAACTTTTAAAGTTATTGTAAAAAAAATTAATGTGATAACTGTTCATTTTAAAACAAGCAAAAGTTTTTATAAAGAGTAACTTTATGTCGAAAAATGAAATATTTTGTCATTTACATGTATGTGTAACCCAATCCATAGACATACTGTATAATGAAACAGTGATAGTAATTAGGGAGAAGTTAGATTACCAAGCAATTAGGCCACGTCATTGGGCCCATTTTGCTAACTCCCTTAGATAGAGAATAAAGTTCTACCTTATGAGCCCTTGTGCAGGTATTTTGGGTCATAATACCTGCATCAAAGAGCTGTGTTTTAAATAGAAAGAACATTTGCCCCACTGTCAGACTAATAGTGCAAGAGCCAGGCCTAAAAAATGTGACTCATTTTGTACTACTTTAAACCAAATTATTCTGAAAATATACATTAAATTATGAAGGAAACGCATAGTCTGCCTATCCAGAGTGGAGCTTTTCATGTGATTGCGCATACTCCAAATTTTATAAAATCGCACTTGTTCTAGTTTTCTTGCACTAAGTGGCTCCCTGTAAGTCATGTGCAAAACATGAAGAGACCATTTTTTTAAGCTGATAAAATTTTCTATAAAACGAGTATTTTTTCGTAAAAATCGGATTAATACAACTAAAGTTATGACATTTTGTTAAATTGGCGAAAAATTCTCAAAAAGTCAATATTATTTCAAAGGAATTCGCTGACATTGCATAAATTAACCATTTTTTGGTATGGGTGAAAGAAAAGAGTCTCTCCACAAAATTTTTTTTTTTATTTATTTTTGTGGAGAGACTCTTTTCTTTCAGCCATAATGAACGACTCCACTGGTGCTCAATTTCATCAAAACATTTTTTGGTGTTTTTGAAAGAGCCATAACTTTGGTTGTAGTCATCCGATTTGGATGATTAAACACTCGTTTTATAGGAAATTTTATGACCTTTAAAAAATGGTCTCTTCGTGTTTTGCACACGACTTACAGGGAACCCACTTATTGCAAGAAAACTGGAATTAGTGCGATTTTGTAATATTTTGAGCATGCGGAACCATATAAAAGGCTCTACTCTGAATAGGCAGACTATGCTTTTCCTTCATAATTTAAGGTATATTTTCAGAATAATTTGGTTTGAAGTAGTATAAAATGATTCACACTTTTTCAGGTCCGGCTCTTGGACTATAAGCTTTCATGCTCTCTAAACTATAAGGCAGAAACATGTATATATACAGGTTTATTTAGGGTTAGGGGTCTTTTATGAATACCTGACATCGCACAGGCTCGGAACCACAGGCTTAACGTATCTTTCGAAGGACGACACGTGAAATGATTTTCACCCCTCGCATGAAAATGCAGGAGTGAACCCATACTGTTTGGGTGGTAGGCACTTGAGCTAGCTATTCCACTACCTCAAATAAATAATGAGATATTTTAGTATATAGTGACATTTATGTTAACAGCATCAATAAATTGTATCGTATTGTTATGTCGCAGCAGAGATACATGTCACGTATAAACAGGCTAACACCAGTGTAAGTGGCTAAGAAAAAACTATATATAATTTTAACAAAAAGTAAACGAAAAACAATATAACTTACCCGAGCTTCAGTGGTAGATAACAAGCAGGTCAATGCCACTAGCAGCAGTACAAATACGTAATGCTTCATCTTAAGTACAAATGTACCTAATTAACTCGACCTCTAACTAGAACAGATGCGCAAGCAATATATTAGATCGAGCTTTCGTAAAATGCATTGGTCGACAATTTTAAAATGAATAATTGCATAAAAGGTCTCTAATTGGCATATTGTACACAACAACTACCTGACAAATTAAGAAAAGAAATTTTTTATACTTTTGAAATGATTAGACAGCTAAGTAACCCAGTCCAGTGACTTATTAAACAGAACAGCTAGGTAGCTAATTCCTAACCAATGGTCCGAAGACCACTAATAGTCCGTGAGGAGAATTCAAGTGGTTCGTGGGATATTTTTTTTATGTTTTCAAATGATAATACAATAAATAATATTGGTAAAAATCCCTTGTTGCGTTGTTAAAAATGTTTAATCTAAATAAAATCCTTTTTAATTTTTCTCATTACCGCAGGTATAAAGGAAAAGTAAAAAAATTCCGAAACCGGGATGTCACTTGAATTATCTTTTTCAGGTGTTTTCAAGGCCTCCTAATTGGTTATCACAAAGTTATCTGTCTATGTGTGTGTGTCTGTTATCATCGAAATCGTAGTTCCCGGCGTATTTATGCTATCCGAAAAATAATTAATTTATAACGTCATTAACCCGCGATGATTCAGCAAATGTTTCGAAAAATCATAAAACACAGAAAAATGTAGCGATCAGATTGTGATTTTGCACGCATGTAGAATGTCATTTGTGTTGATTTGTGAAATTACTTGAGATAGTTTTTTAAAAAATTGTTAGACATCGGATAATAATCAAATTTAGTTAAAATTTGTATAAGTGTATGCCTTTTAGTAATAAATATAAGTACACTAAGTTTTGTTTCAATACAAGTATATCCATGATTTTTGTTAAATTATAAAAGTTAAGCAGCATCGAGTGTGGTTAGTGACTGGATGGGTGACCGCTGGGAATGAAACAGTACTATCTGAGGACGAGCAAAGCAAGTCCGAAGTAGGGAGGATGAGCGTAGCGAATGCGATATCGTGAGGAAAAGTTCCAAAGAACTTCGTACCCGTTTTTTAACTGTTTTATGTACTGAAGACGGCACTATTTAATTTAACTTAAATTAAGTAGTACAATTAGCGCAGCACGTTCTAAATCGAGAGCACTAGCGACCAAAACTTGGTCGCTGGGCTTGGGAGTTGAAGAAAATTTCATTTCTAAGAATGAAAAAAAAAACTCAAAATTCTTCCATTGAACATTTATTGTTTTTGATGGAACACAATAAAAGTTATCTCAGAGCATATAGTTTGGAAACTTCTCACTATGTCCATGCATAGGCAGACTTAAGAGGATCAAATAAACCTTTCTTGTCTAGATCGCAAAATATAAAAACCAGCCCTCCTCCACCTTTGTATTTTATGGCATAGCCCTAGTTAGATTATCTGGTACAGCTCCACGGCGGCACCATGTGCCGCCGAACCAAGCGAAAAGACTATCCTAACCGAGATTTGAACCAATGTAATAACAGGAATTGTTGCTATGCTGACAGGAATACTGGATCTTTATGGAAGGAAAGGGATATTTATTTTAATAAATTACTTCGTTCCCACGCGGGATTAGGCAGGGGGTTCAACCTCAACTGTTCACACGGTATTTTGTACCGTGAAAAATGAGTTTCAGGGTTGAACCTGAAACTCATTGAACTGGGTTCAATCCCGTTCACACGACATCTGCCGGGAGGGGTTGAATCCTCCATGAGGTTGAACACAGGGTTAAGCCCCCTGCCAATCCCCTTGTCTAGTAAAAAAGGACACGAAAAAGTATAATTTTTAGTACAATTCGCGTTGTAAATGTAAGCTAGCGACCAAAACTTGGTCGCTGGGCTTGGGAGTTGAAGAAGCAATACTAAACAAATAATCCTCAATATTCTTTAAACAAAATAGTTTTAAATGATATTATGAAAACTATACATCTTACTTTGGCGGTAGAATTGAGCAAATTCGGAACGCGTGTGGGTTTAACTATAAACAGACAAGAACATTTAGCGAACACATCTAAATATAACAAGGGTATATATAAGTTAAAAAATTCTTTAAAAAATTTTTAAAATTAAAGAAACATTAAAAAGAACTCATATTTGTGCAATAAAAATAACTCCATTTGATGTGTTAACCCTCTGGTTTTAACTTCAGAATAAAAATAAAACATTTAACAGAGAAAACTTTTATTTTAAGGTAAACAATGGAGTAGCCTACAGAAACGAAGTGTGCCATAGAGATATAATAATAGAGGGTGCATATCTTATCTCAATACATTGAGAGGATAAAAACATCTTATAAAATAACTTCAGTGGGCGCCGTGGAATGGTCTACAATATTAACAACACCAACTTCGTCTTTCCACCAATAAGCTTTACTTTAACTCTGAGCAGAGCCGGCTTTCGGCAATAATGCCATCTACAGTGCCTAAACAAGTAACAATCATAACTTAACAAAATAACTTAATATAAATAACCTAATCTTAACACACTAAATAAAAGGTCCAAAAAAAAATAAAATACAAAGTTAAAAATCCAAAACTAAAAAATAAATAAGTTAATAAATAATAACTTATTTATTTTTTAGTTTTGGATTTTTAACTTTGTATTTTATTTTTTTTTGGACCTTTTATTTAGTGTGTTAAGATTAGGTTATTTATATTAAGTTATTTTGTTAAGTTATGATTGTTACTTGTTTAGGCACTGTAGATGGCATTATTGCCGAAAGCCGGCTCTGCTCAGAGTTAAAGTAAAGCTTATTGGTGGAAAGACGAAGTTGGTGTTGTTAACATCTTATAAAACATTTTATAGAAACATTTTATTGGGACAACTTTAAACATCTCAGGCACTCTGTGATACCTCATTGAAGCCTCCTCTAAAAATAAAGTTAATGTTATGATAAATTAATCATTTTCGGCTTTTCTTACATCGTTTTGTTTTGTATAATAAACGCTCTATAGTTTAAGTCACTGTAATCGTCTTGTGTTAATTCAATTATAATATTAATGGAAGATGTTAGGGTTACTTTTTTGATGTTTTAAAATTTATATCTCTATAGGTTGTCAGGACTCTGTGTAACCTTGTTGTAACCTCCTCCAAGATGTGTAAAAGGTTATCTATAACAAACCTATCGTACTAGGGTTTTTGCTCATTGTTTGTGTTTTGTTTTTGCATTATAAACAATTATTGTAAACAACTGCCAGCAGTTCATACAAATGTTGACGAAGGTTAACACTGGTTCAATTCTAACATAAATCAAACTTGTGTTCTATACACGTTTGTAGGTTTATTTTTATGTAAACGATAAATAAATTATGTTAATCAATCCACATTAACTCAAATGCAGTTTATTAATTTAAATACGCAATGTATATATCACAAAAAAGGATGCAAATATACACTCGTGTGTATCATATAAACAGAAACATTACATAGGATGTGATATCACAGTGATAAACAATATCATGAAAATACTTTAACAGTATGCCATCATTTCCTTTGACTTATATCTAAATAATGACACCTACGCACAACCGAGTGTTCAAATCGGACATAAAAGGATGCAAATGCGTACTTTAGGACGTTAAACGTTCTCATCACATAACTGAAAACGAGTACTGAAACATAAAACTTGATGTAAATGGGAATACGCCATGCCCTTCGAAAACAAAACTATCTACAGTCCGGATTGGAGATCGTTATCAGAAAATGAGACGTTTTTTTTACTATTTTTAATTAATAACTTTTTAAAAAACTTGTATATTTTATTTTTTAAAAAAAGTTAATTTTTTTTCTGTGATGCAATGTTCACTTCTAATTATTTATTATCTTTCTTTTTTCTGTGCATAAGCTAAATTTTAAACAAACTCCTTAGTATGAGAATTTTATGCTCTTAAACAAATAAACATATTATTATTATTATTAAACTGATTTTACCCTTATGGTTTTAATATGATTTCACGTCATAAAATAAAGCATTTTAGAGTAAAATTATAATTTTTTTATAATTTAATAAAAATATTAATTAATTAAATTGTGTATACATTTACACAATGAATATAAGAAGTAACAATAATTTTGTACAGTAACAAGATCATCTTTAACCACACCTTCAGCTGAATAGGTATTATCTAAAATATCATCCATCGGTAATCTAGTTTAATTAAGAACCTAATAGATGCAAATCGAAGAATCAGCTACCGTCGATACTTGCGTTGGATATGAATATCCCTGGACCGGTTTTGTCATAACGCCATCATCAGCGCTAATACAACTTTTTTATTTTTTTAACCTAATAAATAGTTTTTTATTTATACTTCATACGAAATGGCAGATTTCAGCAACTAATTGATGTTTTAACGTTGCACGAGCCGTGTAATACGATTACATAGACCCCTAAGTCCTAGAGTGAGATTTAAGGGACCCTTATAAGACCATTTATGGCTAGAGCCTAAGTGTCTAGGCTGTAGATTCTTATAAAGAGGAGGATTATTGTAGGAGCAATGAAAACCCCTGAAAACTAACGCACTAAGATCGAGTTCTTTATTTATTTAACAGAAATTGTCTCTGTTAAATCACAGAAAATGAATTCATGGAACATAAAAAGTATAATATAAATATAATTCACAGAGTCATGGAAATTAAATTTATTTTTGCCAATAACGAAAAGAAGACGAGATTTTTGACATTGATATGTAATGGCTATTAATACCAAAACAAACGCTTATACCCATACCAAACGGTATAAGTATTCTTGGTATAATGCTTATACCAAACGCTTATACCCATACCAAACGGTATATGTATTCTTGGTATAATACTTATACCAAACGCTTATACACATACACGGTATAAGTATTTTTAGCATAATACTTATACCAAACGCTTTGATACTCATCTTAGATTTATGTAAACAAAAACATGTTATTTTACTATCACCTACGTCGTATATAATTTAATCGTACATAAATTTGAATGCAACGTTGCCAGAAATTGTTTTTGATAAGGTTTCTTAGACAGCATTCGCAGCAGCAGTATTTTTGGGTTTTGATTCATACTTCAAGATAATATACTGACAAAGTAATATTTTATATTGATAAGACGATGAAGATAAAGATTTGTCAAAAACATTTTAAATTATTCAAAACGAGGGCAAAAATAAGAAAAGAAGATTTATGAGGCGGGGATGATTTGATTCAGGAAATCATTATTTATAATTTCTTATCAATATATTTTGAAATTTATAACCATAATAAATAGTCTCGAGATTCACGCATTTTTTCAATCTTGAATTAACTATAGAAAAAAATATTATAATATAAATATTTGAAACTATAGAGAAGGGATACGCAAAGTGCGGTCCGTAGCGTTATTTCAGAGGGTCCGCAAGCCGATCAAAATTATGACAAGAAAAAAAATTGAAATTTATAAAACAATGAATAGATACTGATAACCTACATGGGTTCGAAACCTGGTAAGGACGATAACTTTTAATCGTTTTATCTACATTATATGAGATTATAACTGAAAACTAATTTTGGCGCGGATTTCCTTTGGAATGCGTGTTTCCGTGTTTAAAATCTATTTCTTGCTTAAGGTTGCGGATTACGCTTTATAACTTGAACAGTTACTCAATTATTACTCAATGAAAATTCGCCCGGCACGCAGACCACCGCGTAATATTTTTATTTTACACATACAACATACTCATAAGAAAGACAACTTTGTGATAACCAGTTAGGAGGTCTTAAAAACACTTAAAACTGATAATTCCGGTAACATCCCGGTTATGGATTTTCTTGCAAACACAATACTTATTCTGGATTTTTTATGGATCGTTGTTTAAAAACAGTTTCGGTAAAAAAGCCTTAAAGATTAAAAATCGGTTTGGAGTCCCAAGTACCGCTTAAGTCAAATGGAGGTCCGAGGAGCCTTGAAGTTTGCGTATCCCTGCTATAATGAACTTTGCCCTTTCATTTACAGGTTCTTTTGTTTTCTTACTTAGTCACATCCTCTGTAAGTTCAACCCATGTTCGAAATAAACGAAGTGGTCCCAATTATGTAAGTACCAGAAGAAGCTCTGCCGGCACAAAAAGAAGACTGTTGGCGATGAAAGCTTACTGGTTGAAGTAGTGTTAAATTGGAACTCTGGCAGCCATATTGGTAATATTTTCCATTAACACTTTAAATGGTTTGTACACGTTAACTACCAAGTTGGAGCCTCAAAGTTTTATTCCAAAGAATAATAACTCTCGAACAATCCGTTAGAAAGGGAAGTTTAAGCTCTGATTCCAATTCTGCGCTGTGTTAGATATTCGCAAAAGACCAGTGTAGTAGACAAACTATTTTGTAAGCGATAAGTTTACAAAGATAACTAGACATAAAAGCATGCCTTTCTTCTGTCATCAAGCTGGATGTTTTTCATAGGAGAATTTCCTTGAGTTCTCCAGGCACCGAAGATAACATAAAACAGCATCACATTTTATATTATATAATGTATAAGTCCCTTATATTTCTTATCTTGACATCAAGGAGTAAGGAAGCAAGATAGCCCAAGCCCTATACTACGTAACCTACAAGCTAGTTAAAAGATGTAAATTTAATAAAAAGTTACATTTCTTAGAAGTTAACGACCCCGTGAGTATATTATTTTATTTTATATAATAACACTAAGGGCATTCTTTCTCATCAACCAAACCCTTGACAAAAAACTTAAACCTGGATTCTAAGATTTTAAAAAAAATCTACGATTTTAAGTAAAAACATATTTATTTGCAGCGATCTATGAAATAAGATTAAAGTATAAGAAGCCTTAGTGTACCTTACTTACAAACTAATAGGCCTACCTCGGAGAGGTGATATACTTCTTAAGCAGCTATCAAGTTCGATATCTAAAGTAGATTCCTATGTTACACCTAATCACACTGGATGCTGAGTAGATACTGGAGTTTATTTTCTGTCTTAACGTCTTCCTTCCCCTACTACTGCTTCCATCTCGTGCCAGATGTTGAACCAATCTAACTAACAAATACTCAAACATTTGTATCGTCTAGCGGCAGTAAAGCACAAAAAAAGTTATTACGACTAGCTTCTGATTTAAGACTTTCAAGATAATTTTTAATTTTAAATATTCCTAAAAACTTATCCTCTATTTTAGAGAACATATATATGAGACACGAAATACAATAGATATTACAGAAAACATACTATCTAATGTAAAAACATGTTAAAGGATGTTACTGAGGAGGCACGTGTTATAAGGTGTACTTAGTTAAGATGTTTTTACCTGCTTAGGACCAAAAATAATGGTTCAGGGATGAATAAAGAATATGTTGCTCCAATGATATGATTTAAGTGAATGCAGAAAATAAGCACATAGGGTAAATGCGGAAAAATCTCAAGAAGTACAGGAAAAGCACACGGAAAAAAGTACAATTATGTTTTCAGCTGTTTTTTAATGACTTAAGCTGGTAACTAATGTTACATTAATGACTAAATTGCAATTTCTTGCTCAGCGCGATAATTACATACATTAACATTTATTTTAAAAATTCTGTCAAATAAAATTAAATAATTTAGAGATAAGTTGTTTTTGTATAACCCTGAGATCAACAAATCAATGGACCAAAAGTATTAAAAAAAAGTGTACAACTAGCACTTAAATTTAAAATAACAAATTAATAAAATTATTTTACTTCAAATAATTATTTTAAATATTCCTGAAAAAGTATTCTATCAGCATCAATCAGTCGGTAAGATCTTAAAAAAAGCAACTCAGCCTTGACTGAAGCCAACCTTCCCATCTTAGTAAGGTTTCAAACTAAGGCTTACTAAGGTAAGTGGTGAACTCGGGGGTTATAGTGTCTCGTGTTTAATGTACAACAGGTACATGCTACATGCCTGCAAAACAATGGGCTTTAAAAATCTTTTCAAAACGGTAGGCTTACCAGGTCGATACGGCCTTCAAAAAATTAATAACATCTAAAATATGTAATACTATAAAATAGCTATAGCTATAACAAAAATAGATAATGGTGAAAAATTATACGACGATTCGCGAAAAGAAAGTTTCTTTTTTCTTCACCTAAGAACACCATTGATGAGGCTGTTAAACATGGATATAATTTTATTATGCCTTAGGTCAAGGTTTTTATGCACATTAGGTCAAGATATTTTTGAGCTAACAAATTTTCAAATTAAAAGACTGTATTTCACCTTCTTTATCACAAGACTAAATCATATCTTTAAGTTTCATAATAATATAAATTAGGAAATGATAAGTAAGCAAGTAATCGGTAATTTCTATTAATTAAATAATTCACGATTATGCCTTGTGGAGAAGATGGCGATGTATGTAACCTAAAAACTTAAAAATTTGTTATTTTTTCCACAAAATTGTCCTTACTCTATGAGACGTTGAGCACAATGATAAACAATAAGGAGGATTTAACTATAAATGGAAATATTAAATTAAGAAATTGTCTCTCTAAAACCCAAAACTGGGATATGATTCAACGATCTACAGGCCTGTGGTATAAACAGCATCTCGGGGACCATGTTACGGCAGTAACGCCATTCGTCGCCCGTTATTAATTATAGAAGAATAAAAGTCCTGGGACGATTCTACACAGATTATCTTCAAAATCCCAAGTTACTTTGTTGTTTATAATCTTTCTAGTAAGGATCTTAAACACAGAGGATGATGCGATAGAGGAACTTTACTGACCTCATAAACTGAGAAATAGAAGCAAACTTATATCATACCTCTAGTAAGGTATAGCTTGTATGAACAAGCTACATATATTTTAGCTATAGCTATTTCCATATTTAGATTTAAAGCTAAATGCGCGAAACTCATCTTATGTAACAGGATAAGATAATGTCAACAGACATTAACATTTTATGACAAATAAAACATTTAAGTCACCAACCTTTATTATTTTTAATAAAAATATTAAGTCACGAAAAGATAACAAGCAAAATATAACTTATCACTATTTGTTCATAACGTACAATAGAAAACATTTCTTCGGGAAGTAAGTTTTCCTCTAGGACCTTTGCAGTTAATTTATTAATTGTAAGAATGTGGGATTTGTTGCAAGCATGTGAAGTTTGTTTATGTCGTATGTTTTGAGATAGATTCTTCTCTATTTTTATTCTTAACTAGGTTACTGTCAACTTTCCGAAACCAAAGATTTATTCAAAATCCTTGCTTTCTACCCATGTTACCTGGTATAAGATAATATTTTTAAAACACCAACATAAAAGGTATTTAGGAGGCAGGTATAGGTATTTTAGATTATAAAAATGTATGACTTCATTCTTTTATACGTATATGAATGGAGTTATTATAAGACTTAATAAATAGTACTATAACTAAATCATACAAATAGTAGTATTTTAAGAATGTGTTTTATTTCCCAGAAAGCACAAATAGATCTGAGATTTGGTTTTTGTGCCAAGTTTTAACTCTTTCAATGGATCTTACAATTGCGTTTAATAATAATCAATAATCTCATAACTAATAAAATTAAACGAAAAGAGACCCATGGCATTACTTTGTCATATTTTTACTTAAGACCGTTAACATAACTTAAATTAATATATGCCGATGATAAAATAATTATATTTTTAACACTATTTATTTTCTGGATATAAAAGAACAAAATGAAAGAAACAGCAATTAGGTTATGCCATTTTATAATCTAAAATCTGCACTACTCTTTGGCATTTAAATGATTAATTAAAAAATATGTATATTATAAAAATATAAATGTATAAAATAAAAACTGATAAGGGCATGACCTCACTATCTTCTAGCGAGACGGGATAGTATTTAAATACAACACTACTGAAGTCAGGGTAGGATGATCGTTTATGTGCAGTACAGTATAAGGGGAGTTTCTACATAAGGTTTGTTGGGCTAGTTGAAATAATGTGCAGTCATTCAAATATAGGACAAACGCGTATAAGCTTCTTTAAATATTGGTTGGGTTTTAAATATTTTTAGTTAGGGTTACTAAGAGCATGGAGATATATACTAGAGGGGCCCTATTGGTTGAATTTTGAAACATCGAAAAAGTAACCTGACCACATTCGATAATAATTTTCATCAAATAAACAGAACAAAAAAAACAGTAAATTATATAGTACAATGTTTAAAATACAAATTGCAACACAAACAATCTGCGGGAAGCCGAAAACAATTGATTAATTATAACCTTAACTCCTTCTTGGAGAAGGTTTCAATGAGGTTACACAGAGCCCCTGAGAGCCTCACTAAAAAAGTTTCAGGCCTCTCAATGTATTGAGATAGGCTATGCCCCCTCTAGTATATATCTCTATGACTAAGAGGGCCTAAGTAAACCAGGTGTGGTAGAACGAAAAAAAAATTAAATTCTTGTAAAACTATCCACTAATGCCTGCCTAATATAGTTCTTTCGCTAGTTTTTGAATATCCTTAAATTTAGGATTTTTAACTTTTCCTCAGAGATATAAGGAAAAGCATTACTTAAGACCCCCAGTGAACCGCCTTTCGTGTTATCATTAGGTAAACTGATAACACGAAAGTTACATAAAAAAGTTTTTATATACCTAAGTCGCTATAAAAAAGTTTGTTTGCAAAAAAATCTGAAACCGGGATTTCACCTGAATTATGTGATAATCAGGTAATCACTGGATTATAAAAATATGATCTAATATACTCCTTTGTACATTTATATTATAAATGTAGAAGTAACAAATTGTATGTTTATATTATATATTTATAATTTTAATAATAGATTTATAAATAAATAACAGCATGTATATTTCATTCATGTTTACTGATAAATTCCGAAACAAATTCAGTGAAGAATATAGGTCTATCGTCAAATACTCTGAATCCTGCCCCTCCAGCATACGCAGCTGATGCTTTAGGATACAATGACATAAGAGAATGAAGATGGAATTTAGGTAGCGAATCAGACGCCTCTCCACACAGAAACAAAGTTGGGATTTCCACTTTTTTTAATCCATGGATAGAACAAGTTTGATCTAAATTTTGAAAAATGGATTCTACATTAAAATGCCAACCAACTCTTGCATTTTTCTCCTCGAGTTTATCCAAAAAAGAATGTCTAATCACACAACTCGATATTTTATCTCTTAATTTTTGATCCAATCCTTTACGAGTTGTCGATAAATTAAAATTTGGATTAATCGGCGTTTCTTTCAAAGTTCTTAAAAATGAGGCTAAACTCCAATATTTTGGTGTGGATCCAAATGGTGATGCTTCTGAGACAATCAATGTTTTAAATAATTCCGGATTATGAAATGATAGTTGTAGTGCCGATCTTCCTCCAAATCCGTGACCAAGAATCTGAAATGAATTATTGTATTATTTGATGATCGATGTGAACATAACTCTCGAAATACATTAATTTTAATTACAGTGTTAGAAAGGAGATTAAATCCTTGGATGTAACTTAAAATAAAGAGACTAAGTCGGATTGGCTAGGGAGGTAGCATATCTGCATCTTATTTTCGAACCTGGAAGAGATTCAAGGGAGAATTATGTACCCGGTCCTAGTATTTGTCACAGAATTCAAACTAAAACTACAACCCATGTCCATAGATGCACTAGTCGCTTGGTTCTGCAATTCAAAAATAATGAAACAGTTTTATTATCTTGCTTTAACTTTCAATTAGTAACGCCCAGTCTATACAATGACACTTATATAGATAAATTTGAAGTAATATTTATACTATTGATACTATAATATTTGATTCAGGAACGCAGCAGCGTTCCGCTCCGCCATTTCAAAAATAAAAATTAAAATATCTCGCAAAAAAATATCCTTTTATCTCATAACAACAAACGACCTAGAAGAAGAATTTAAATTGAGTATAACAAGAGAATGGGAAAATTTGTGGGACAATACAGACAACAAACTAAAAACTATCAAACCGTGGGTAGAAGAATGGAGAACGTGCTATAGAGAAAACTGACACGAGGAGACAGTGTTCTGCAGATTGCCACTTGGGGAAACTAGAATCATACACAGTTATTTATCCTCGAGAGACAAAGAACAACCGAAATGCAGACTTTGCAATGATCAGTTAACAGTACAACATATTATCCTAATGGACATACATTATGCTGCAAGATTCATTTCAATTTCACTAAACACCGACAACAATTTTAGGTTACAATAAACAAACCATATAAAATTTATTAAACTTTTTAGCGGATAACGTGTTTTATCCAGACATTTAACCTGATACTATCCAATTTATTCATATAAACACATAGGGAATAAGATGTAGACTACTTTAAACTTATACCTAATATCAGCTATATCACATATATCGAAGAAACAGATCAACAAACTCATATTGACCATTTAAATAATCATGATCCTCTATATAATAAATAACTATAACCTATCTAGTATCATCTAAATAATCTAGCTCACACTCATCATATAATTGTTAATATGTAATATGTTAATATGTACTGTTATAGTATTTAGAATACAAGCGCTAGTGGAATTTATACCATAAGGATGTAAATAAAAGTCTATCCACAATAGTAGACTTATTTGTAGATAGAATTGTATAAACATCCTTATTATTATAGACTATTGTAGAGCACCAACTTGACCTACAAGTTGAGCACCTCAAAATAAGTAATAATAAAAGTAAAAACCCACTAAAGCTGCCAATGTATATTATTCTGTACGCAACAAAGTCGTCTGTAGCACGAAAACGGTTAAACGTGCATAAATAATATTATAATATCTTTAAGGGTGTGTCTAATAGATAACAAATAAAAAAAGTCGATTCAAATCGACCAAACAGTAGTGGAAAAAATAGGTTTAAAAATGGCATTTTTGACGACGTCTTATTCTTCCTTCACTTTTTGTTGATGCACCTCCAACCTAAACGGATTTTGACGTATGATCAATTTTTTGATTCGTATTATGCCCGTGTGCATTCCTACTAATCTCAAATTTGACATTCTTTTGCTGAACGCGGAGCGAAAAACTAAGCAAGTGAACGGTAGTTTTATACGTTGACTCCCCTGCAGCCTTTCCTACTAAATGGATTTAGGTGTGTATGGACTTTTTGGATTAGTCTGATTCCTTTTAATAATCCTCAATCAATGAATCCCAAATTCATAATTCCTATGTTGTGCGTAATGATTGCAAAGCATTATAGCTTTATCTACAACACGTTAATTGTTTGCTTCTTTGCCTTTTACATTGAACAGTCCAGGACCAGTTTACAATAAAGAGCCGTAAAAAATCAAAAATCTTACCAAAAACTACTTGCGTGGGAAAAAACTCCCCGCAAAGTCTTTGATTAAAGCAAAGGGCCTTCGGTCTCTTAGGCGCTCCACGTCCTCGGCGCTTCGCGGTCTCCGCACCTACCTGTGGCTGCTATAGCGGCCACATGGTTGTTGTTCTATATCAGTTCGTCATATAATTAGTTTATATAACTGGCATACTGCCACAAAATAAGCAAATTATCAAACGTATTCGAAATATATATCAGGCAGATCATTGCTTGTTATCAACAAGAAAACTTACATGAGCACGTTTATAGTTCAAATGTTTTAACAAAGCTTTTATATCTTCTCCTATATGATAATGCGAGAACTCACTGGTCCACAGACTATCCCCGTGATTTCTTAAATCAACCGTTACAACATGCTGGTTTAAATTTCGTGAAATGCTCTCAGCTATGTTTTTGAACTGAGTTCTCCTATCAAACAACCCATGAAGCATTAATAGTGGTGATTTACTACTTCTTTGACCAAATTCACTAAAAGACATTAAAATTGGTTTTAATTTGGAGCTGGATAACCCAGCTAAGGATTCTAAAGGACCTAACATTATTTGCAACCAAATAAGAAATTATATATCTTATTTTGTTTTTGTTATGACACTTGTTATAATGGCGGTTATAAACAATAATCTTGACAATCCATAATGTGGACCAGAGACTATAGATACTTAAACAGTAAGACTGTCGACTCAATGGTAGGAAAATTTGGATTCCGGACGACGCTAGCGCTGCGGCGGACCTACCTTTCAATTGAGTGGGCGTGTCTTAATTTCCCGCTTTATGCCCACAGTCAGTTTGAAATTTAATTTTTATACTTTGTATAGTTATACTTCTAACTAACCCTACCACTTTAATCTTACACATAACACTTGTGATTATTTTTAGTTTTTCATTTAAGTAATTTATTAATTTAATTGATTCAATCAGGTAATAATGAAAAAGTGGCTAAAGTTTTACACGTACTAAAAGATAGATTTTGGCATGTAATGTAGCCTGTATTTTAATTACATCGGCGAGATGCGCACATGTGATTAAATGTAATTACCTGGTGAAATCGACTAAATCAATAAATTAATTAAATGAAATATACTTATCTGCCATCATTAGCGTTTTCTGGAAGTTTTAAAAAGGTTTCTATTTACTTTTAGTTTCTGAATTTAGGAAATACAGAACATGCAACGGCGAACCGTTTTTGTGAAAAATACATCAGAAAACAATCAATTTTATAATAATAATAAATGTAGCTGTCATAACCAAGAATTGTCATGGTATTCATAAATTTAAATATAAAAATAACATCAGTCATCTTTGGAAAGCTATTGGGGTTATAAGTTGTCCGCACCGGTCCGCCGCAGCGCTATTTTAGTAGCTTGCGATAATGGAATCCAAACTTTTCCTCATTTAAGTTAACCCCCCCTGATGTGGACAGAGCCACTGAGAGCTCCTAAATGATGTTTCAGGCCTCTCAATGTATTGAGATAGGCTATGCCCCCTCTAGTATATATCACACAGATATACTACTAGATATATATACTACTAGATATATATACAACTAGATATATATACTACTAGATATATATATATATTATATATATAATTATATATATATATATATATATATATATATATATATATATTATATATATATATATATCTATGGTGGAGACGCGTATATATATATATATATATATATATATATATATATATATATATTATATATTATATACTACTAGATATATACTAGAGGGGAGATATATACTCTGTGTAACCTCACTGAAGCCTCCTCTAAAAGGGAGTTAAGGTTATAAAATATTTATTGTTTTTGGCTTTCCGCACATTATTTGTTTTTAAACGTTATTGGAATGTTGTTCTGTTTATTTTATTATATTGGTAGTCGATGGCACTCAAATTACTTTTTCAATGTTTTGAAATTTATATAATAGGGCTTCTCAAGTAATAATAACTCAATGTTTGGTCAGAGCTTTTACGCAAGATTCATTCTTGAATACACATCTGTCATGTCCATTCTCTCATACCATCAAGCCCGTAGCCAGCTAAAGCATGTAAGGGGCAAACCCAATCCCAATGTTTCTCACACAATGGACAATGTTTCTCACACATTTAAGAGACTTCTGCTATAAGGTTTTTCGTGAGAGGAGAAGTCCCACACCCCACCCCTGGATACTGGCCTGGATACCATCGCACCTGCTTTAGTGATTTTTTTTAAAAAAAAGCTCGTGTGTTAAGGGACCTAGGAGAGTGTCCAAAATCCGTTTCAAAGATCCCCAACCACAAAAAATACTTTTCGCGAATCTTATATATATATATTATATTATATATATATAATATATATATATATATATATATATATATATATATTATTATTTTGGGCGCTGAATAAAATAAAACCGGTCTGGAGTCGATACGACCATTATAAGTGAAGAAAAAGTAAAAAAAATCATGGAAAAAAACAAGAAACCAATATTAACAAAAACGGCTGGTAAAAATAATTTTCCAGTAGGGTGTCGTTTTCAATGTTTCTTGGGGTGCTGAATCAAACAAAACCAGTCCAATGTAATACAAATGTAATAATAAACAATACGAAGTAAGATTTATCATAATGATACTGTATCAATAAAACCGGTCCGTCCGGAGTTGATAAGTGTACTCAAAGCTAGGGTTCCCAGGTTCAATTCTTGGTACCAGAGCTATTTTTTTATCGTCTTATTTACATTATATAAAGAGTCACTCGTGGTGTAGTGGTTAAGGTACGCGGCCAATACACAGAGTGAATAGACTTTACTCATGGGTTCAATCCCAGCACAAGGCCTCTAGGATTTTTATGAGGGAAAAAAATTCTGCGTACCACGCCCTTCAGAAGGGACGTAAAGCTGGTGGTCTCAAGCCTGTGCATTGTCAGGTACTCGTTAAAGATCCCTTACCCTAAATGAAACTGGGTATAGGCAAAATTTAGGACCCTCGTTGTAGATTCATTATAACACTATACTGTTTCTGCCTTGTAGTTTAAAGTGTGTTGAGGCTTGGTTTAACAGTGGGAGCATGTGTAGTTCCCAGTTTTCACTAGACTATAAAAGTCAGTGGAAATATGTAGTAAATTAGATACTACTCATGTTTTTTAATATATACCAAAACTTGAGCAAAAATTGGATTAATAAGCAAAATAGTGCACATTTCAAAGAGAATTCACTCGCCTTACAGACCTCTGAGCCAGAATTTTTTATTTGTTAGTATGCTATACTGTAAGAAAAAAAAAGTTACAGCAACCAAGAAATTTTATAAGGATGTGCTATTAATTATCTTTCACAATAAATGTCCTCTTTGGAGTTCTTCCAAAACATGGGAAAGAAGTTCCTCATTGAGGAAATATCATGTTTTTGGGGAATGGACGGCCTATGAATGTAATTTGAAAAAAACCTCAAAAATGCAGCAATTTGAGTTTCTAAAGAATATAAAATTAATTTTTAAGTAAATTTGTTAAAAGGGTATAATATTGACGGTGGCGCATTTTCCTGTATGCGTGGCTAATAAGGTTACACCAATCGGAAGGAGCTAAATTATGAATTAATAATTATAAATATATTTCTACTATAACAATTTCTCTTTATACTATTAACCAGAGTAGGACAGGCCAGCGAGGGACTAGACGTTTTAGCGAGCCATTTGGTTAACACTTATATCATATTAGTTGTTTCAGCTCGCAGTGAGATAGGGATATAGTTATAAGATTCCACTCCCCCACCTCGTCAACCACAAGTTCTTTCTATTCTACCCCTTCACATTTTTACAGTTCTTCCCTTATTCTACCTCGCAAAGGGACTTGTCTTTTAATTATCATCTTAATTTTAATTGATTAATATATTGATATTGATCAATTGATCATCGTGTTAGTCTAGTTCTCCGATTTATGCGTGTTACGTATTTTTTGTATCTTTATGTATATAGTTAATAAATTTAAAGTAATTTAATTGTATAGAACTGAAATCAATTGTTGTCTTCTCTCTGTATATGATTGTATTTTATTTTAAATTATACATTGCTTCATATTACATTTTGGTTCGATTTCTAATGACTTATATCTTCTATTTCAATTATTTTACTTTGAATCAATGAATGAAGAGACAACTTGATGTCTGATGACTTCTATCTCTATTATTTTACCTTGATTCAGTAAAAGAAATGTCTTGTTGTTGTGTCTTCATTTTTTTAGTTGCATATGATTTTCTCAGTTATTTTCTGCATAAGAAAGTTTAAACGCAAATTTATTTTTTCTCCTTGGATAGGCTTTTGAATTGTGTTATTTCTTTTTTTAAATGTTTTAAACGAAAAAATCTTCTTTTTTGCGGCAATTATAAAACTACATAATTAGTGAATAATAGCAAAATCAAAATATTTTGGAAAAAGTAAGAGTAGGTTGTTAAGTATTTTCAAAATACTAATTTGATGTTTGATTGATGGTGATATTGATATTATTATGATATGATATAGCGTATAGAGACGAGCCCCTCTCGATTATTGGTTGCTGGAGACTCAAGAATATTACTTCCCACCTCTCTCACTAGCTATACTCAAATACCTACCTATACAGTATATATACTAGAAGTGTTAACCAAATGACTCGCTGTAACGTCTAGTCAGCGAGGGCGGCATTCCTTCTTAGGCCAAATATAAACTTAAAAAACATTTAACAATCATAAAGAAAAAATAATGAACATATTAAATATTATTAAACTTATAATAGATACATATATTTATTTATTATAGGTATGAGATATATTCATAACACCAGAGTCAAAGAGGCCTAATACTCTAAAGTAGGGCCTAAAGAGCTCCAAGAGAGTAGCTAAAAATATTCTTAACTTGTTACCTAAATTTAGAGTCTTTAACATCACTATTTATTTCATCTGGACTTTTATTGGGCCCATACAGACCCAAAAAGGGGGTTGCTAGGGTCTGAGCATACTTGATCAGTGCTCTAAAGCAGCATAAAAGGGGTCTACATATTTATTATTTTTAAGTAATTAAAAATACCTTCTAAATTTTAGATCTTTATGATTCCTATTTATTATATTTAGACGTTTAGGGGCCCCGTACAAAGACTAGAGCCAATGATAGCCCTTAATACTTGGTCAGGGCCCTGAAGTAGCAAACAAGGGCCTTAGAAATTATGTTTTTTAGGTACCCTTCTAATATTATTAGAAGATTACCTAGATTTGCTACCCAAATCTAGGTCTTTTAAAGCCTTATTCTTTATAAATGGACCTTTGAAGGTCACAAGGGGGCCTTAACATACTTGATCATTGACTTAGAGCAGTCCAAAAGGGTCCTAATTAAAAGGGTTAATTAAATATTACATTTAAATGAATAAACTTAAGTTAATTTGATACTTATTTATTTTATTTACTTAAATTTATTTAAATAAAATAATATCATTTGATTTAATTAGATTAAATGGAATTTAAAAAAAGATTAAGCTTTCTAATCATTAATACTACTTTTGTTTAAAGCAGACACCTCTACTTGGGAAACAATAGAGGACCCCCCCCCCCCGTGTTGGGCTCCTTGAGATTAAGGTTCGGGCCCAACAAACCTTAATCTGAATAAGGTTTGCCTCAATCTCTATTCGCCTTTTTGGCTCAGTCCTCCACTGGTATTAAATGCCATATTGATTAAACCAACATATTAACGATTATCTGAGATCTCATATTAACGATTTATTGAGAAAAGTTGAGAAGAGCGAAAGTAAGTATTTATTCAAGATTTGGTTTAGGCATAACATCAGGTTTAAATATTTAGAGTTGTAAATAAGATTTTCTTTCAATCATTACATTTCACACATGGGGTTTTGCAAGGGATTCAACCCTACTGTTTTTTATCGGGGTAAAGTTTAACCTATGGGTTAAATTGGGTGAACAGTTAGGGTTGAACTCCCTAGAGGGTTGTAGGAGCCAGGGGAGGTACCCCCCCCCCCCCCTGGAAAAAATGGTTACGGACCTGCATGGGTTTAACTCTATGCGAAACCCAGCATATGAACAAAGTATTCGCCGTTCATATGCGAACCGAAAACGGTTCGCCGTTATCATGTTCTGTATTACCAAAATTGAGACACTAAAAGTAAAAAAAAATCTTTTTAAAACTTACACAGAACGCTGCTGATGGCAGATAAGTGTAAATTTCATTTAATTAATTTATTGATTAGTCGATTTTATCAGGCAATTACATTTAATCACATGTGCAGCATCGTGTTGATGAAATTAAAATACAGGCTGCATTAAATGCCAAAATCTATTACATTATTACCTGATTGAATCAATTAAATTAATAAATTACTTGAATGAAACACTTTAAAGTAATCAGAAGCATTCTGTGTAAGTTTAAAGACGACGAAGGCCGTGTGAAGCGGTACGGCTAGTTAGAACTATAACTATACAATTATAAAAATCTAATTTCAAACTGACTGTGGGCAAAAATTAGGAAATTAAGACGCCCCCACTCAATTAAAAGGTAGGTTCCCCGCCGCGCAAGTGTCGACCGAATCCAAATTTTCGCACCAATGAGTCGACAGTCTTACTGTTTAAGTATCTATAGTCTCCGACCCAGAGTAAACTCCACATCTGTAGGTAGTATATAAAATCTTTGCCAATCTGAAAGTGATAAGTAGAAAAACTTTTACTATTCTTTGAAATTAAATCCATTTATACTCATTGTAATATTTGTTTTGAAACTGATATTGACTAAATTCCTTAAAAAAATAAAAATGTGAGTATGCCAAAACATCGAAGGTAAAATTTAGCTTTATTTCTTAATGAAGGCAAGCTCTACACCACAATACCAAAATTAAAGACATAAAAATAAGTGGCAATATAAAACTTACAGTTTGATCTTGACGACAACTGCGTGTCGATTTGAGACTGGCTGTGGCTGAAGCAGGATCTTAGCGGCAAGAAACCATTTTCCTTTTTTTTCTTGCTTCCAAACAATTCTATACCAAACTAATTATCTAGTTAGTAGTAGTAGTACGTAGTTAGTGTACGTACTACGTACACTACGTTGTAGTGAACATTTTTTTTCTGATAGAGGATTAACAAAACGGAACGGAACAAATCTACAATACTTATCGTACTTGTCCATCATCTTAATAAAGGATAAAGTTAACTAAAATCCTTTAGTAGTAAAGGATAAACTAAAATAACATACAAGAATTGAACTATATTAGTTAGTAGTAAACTAAAAGTCTTTTTGGTTAACATTACTAAAGGAACACGTACTATCAGGAACCGATCAACCGCCGTTCTTGTCAAACTCCTTAAGATTTTAAAAATATTAACTGATTTAATAGTTAAAAAAACTTAATTGTTATTTAAATAAAGTATGAGATAAAATAACAAAGATCAGAGTGAGTAAGCAAGTGTTAACACTTGCATATCGTGAAATATCCAGGTTACGTTAATCTTGGTTATACAATCCCCCATAACAATAATCTCACTATGACCTAGCCTAATAAACTCCAGTTTAAATTACCCACTCATTACCTTTTTTTATTTATACTGTAGGGATATAGGAAAAGTATTGTGTTTGCAAAATATCCGAAACTGGGATGAAACCGGAATTATCCATTTCTGGCATTTTTAAGGTCTCCTGAGTGATTTTTGCAAAGCTGTCTGCCTGTATGTGAGTGTGTTTTAATGCTAGGGTTCAAATTTCGTACAAAAATCAGTCTATTGCTGTAGTTGTGTCGTCACTAACCCGCAATAATAACTCAGCAAAAATTTCGAAAAATCATAAAACGCGGAAACATGATGCGATCAGATTGAGATTTGGCACGCATGTGACACGTATAAGACTAACATATATGCCAAGTTTCATCTCATTATCAGCATTAGTTCAATTTTTATTGAGTGCTTTTTGTACGGTTTTTAAAAATTGGAAAATGATCTAATTAAGTTAAAATTTGGTACAACTGTATATTATTACCTAATAAGTACACAAAGTATCATTTCAATACGACAAACATATCCATGATTTTGTTGGATCAAAAAAATTAAGGAGCATTGAGCGTAGTCAGAGCTGTATGGGTGCCGCTGAGAATGATACAGATCCATTTACTATCTGAAGACGAGTGAAGTGAGTCCGAAGGCATGTTGCAGTATAAATTTGGCTAACTGTATCTCTGAGGACGAGCAGAGCGAGTCCGTAGCATGTAATGAGGAAAAGTTCCGAGTACCCCTAACCCGATTTTTTTAATGTATTAAAAAATAATTATTTACGTTTTTATTGTCAGAATATACTATACTTTCTTACTATTACTTTTTTGTTGTTAATAAGTTCCTCATTAACAACATTTTGAGGTGCTGTGTTCCTTTATTTTACAAGCATGCAGGTTGCTGTTCAACACAAGTGATAAAAAAAAAAAAAACCAAGATATACATCATACTTCCGCAAAGAATAGACCATGAAAATACACATTAATATGTCATGTTAGTTAATATGCTTTTCTTTTTTCTAATACTATTTTTTGCAGTTATGGAAATTTTTTTATTGTGTCTAGAACTACCGCAAACACCTTGACACGGAAAACGAGAAAAGGATAAAACAGGGAGTCAAAACTAGAGTGCCTGTATAATCAAAAAAACTACATAGATTTAGGGAAATTTTCGGAGGGAGTTATAGTTAGGTTTTAGTTGGTTTTTAGGCTGACTCTGAGCGCAATACTGTTGATAGGCCATTGTATTGGTGGTTAAATGAATCTCCTTTTTTCTGTCTTGGGTGAAATTTTTCTTAGGCAAAAATGTTTTCCAAAAAAACTATTTTTTTTTATATTAACATAAATTGAAAACCGCCAAACACAGATAAACATTATTGTTCATTGATACAACCAAATAAGAAATTACACTAATAACCGTATGTATTAGTATTTCATTTATTTTAACCTATAGACACCAACAGAACATTTATGAATTTAACTAGCTAATCTTAGTGTAATGTACTTTAATAAGACTCAAAAAAAGAAAGTTAAATATTGTTGACATTGTTGTTACTTATTTCATATTAACAATATGATGATGATAGCATTTCTGAGTATTGCTGTGACCAGTATAGTCTATCATCACAATTAATTTATTAATAGTTATGGCAGAGGTTTGAGTTCAAATCAAAATAAATATTATATTAGCTGGTCAGCCTACTTTTTTAAAGGATACTAAAGATACAATAGTTTGCCTTGGCCACTGTTGGTCAGCAATAAGGATCTTGAATAAGTGGGATGACGTGCTAAGTCGATTTCACCATTCAAAGTAACCACATAGAGGATAAAAAATATAGAAGAATCCATCACAAAACATAAGCGAACTCTACAAACTGTGCATGCTTCCTCTTTATTAAAGACCTTTGTAGGTGAGCCTGCAGCTTTAATTCATATTTAAATGGTGGGTTAGTTTAATTATCATTAATTATATTATGATATAGTAGAATGATTATACTACCAAAAATAAAAATCATATTTAAGTAGGCATCATAATGTCTACTTCTTCGAAAGTTACTAAAAACACAATACACCCAGAGGACGCCTTGCTCTTTAGAAATTATACTAAAGTCACAATACACATATGTACATAGCAGACCTGGGAAAAATAAATTCCTCCATATACTTTAAGTAAAAATGCTGAGTTTAGTTTTGTATAAAAATCATCAAATTGATTAAAGAAGGCTGCCGATGACTACATGGATATAATATGAAAACTGGTGTGATAATCATACCATCACATTATCCAGTTAACTCTGCACCCATATCTATAGTCACAGACAAACTTCAGGAGGAATGCAAACAACAAAAATATCTGTAGTCCAAATCCTAAACCATCAAGACCCCAATATTTTAAGAGCGTACTCCCACTAAAAAAAATAAATAAAAAACTTAAAAAGTTATAATTGTTATTTATATATATTATTTATTTATTTAATATATTTATTTATTATTTATTTATATTTTTTATATTTATTTATTATTATTTATTATATATATTATTTATTTATAACTGACCTTAGATCATCCATGACAAGAAATTTGGTGAACGCCTTACTTATTTAAACCTGCAAAGTGTCTCTAGGATATTTCTATCCAGATTTTTTTTATGGCCTCATTAACAGGTAATAATTACTTAGCAAAAATTTAGAAAATTCATAAAACATAGGAAATGTTTCAATCAATTTAAGATTTGACATTAGGCACTACCTACTATGCCAAGGTTTCATCTCATTATTAGTATTCGTTTTTTTTAAATTGTGTATCATCGAAAACAAGAGATAAATAAGTTTTGTTTCATTGATAAGGCAAGGATATCTATGGTTTTTGTTGGATAATAAAAGTTAAGCAGCATAAAGCATGTTCAACACATGGATGGGTGACCACTGGAAATAAAACAAATTTATTTAAAACCTGAGGATGAGTCTGAAGTAGTGAGGATGAGCGTCACGAATCCAATGAAAAAGTTCTGAAGTAACCCACACCCAATATTTTTATTAAAGAGCAAAAATACTTTTTTAATTGGAAAATAAGTAGACATTTGACTCATTTGCATGATTGCCAGCATGTGAAAAAAAATTGAAATTTCTATGCCTAACACTGACAGAGCAATTGAAGAAATTAAAAAAGTGTGTGTATTACTGCCTCGAGTATATTTAATAGTAGTAGTAGGGGTGGGGAGGCCAAGCCTGGTGAGTAGACCTCACTTTTGGATCCTTTTCACCAACCCCGAAATCATCCACCCACCACTACACCACCATTACCCTATCCTCATCTAACCTTCTGCTACGATGGATGAAGGTGTGAAGGTCCTGCCATCTTAGAGTCCCTGGTTCCTCCTCTCGTAGCTCCCCCTGCTCCAAAGAGTTGAGACCTGAGCCTTCCTAATCCTTCACATACTCGTAAGTAATGATAGCCTGTTTCCTCCTCGTTGTCATCACATATTGGACATATGAGGTTCTTGACTACCTTCATTAATGCTAGATGTCTATTGAGTCTGCATTGTCCTGTCAGAATCCCCTCCGTAACCTTGAGACTGGACCTCCTAAGATTGAGAAGCCATCTAGATTTCTCCTGTTCAATGCTGGTGGAGTCATTTTTGATTGCCTTCATCCATTAATGTTTTCCCACAGGAAGAGTGTGCCAGGTGATGGCACAGCTGAACATTGATCGCTTCGCCTCAAGTATATAATATAATCTTTAACAATAGTAGGAAAATAAAAGTAAAAATAAATAAATTAAAACAATTATTTTTTATTTCTTTATTTTTGTTTTTCCCTCACAAAATAAATTAAATAAAAATTAAGAGAAAGAGGGAAATATTTGTACAAAAATAATGAAAAGAAATGTACCTTAAGCTTTCTTAGATGAATGGATGGCAGAAGTAATAGGTTTAAACGTATCACTCTGCACTAAAAATATTAACATATTATTGTATTTTAAATTAATTTAAAAAAAATTGTTGATTTAACCAGTCAATAACTGACTAATAATCATTGAAGAATGGCATAGTATTATTCTAATCCCTAATAGAGGGGAGGATATAATGAACCAATAGAAGTCCTCTTTAAAATTCTTGGTGGGCTGTCAACTAAAGACAGCTAATATAGCGGAATAGAATCAACAAGTGAATTCATTTCACAAGATGTTTAAATGACTTCCTTCAGAAGTAATTTAAAAATCTTCTGTCACCCTCCATTTTCCATAAAAAAAAATTAAAGACGGATGCCGGCTCAACATAAAAAGAATTACAGATAAATTTAAAGTGTCAAAAATAGTGTAAAAATTGTCAATATTGTTAGATTTTGGATCTTACGCATGTTGATCAAACGTAGGTAAACAAGGTACTAAACCAGTGACAGAAAATAACATTCATCAATAGAGAACATGACATTTAAGTAACCTCCATAATGCACATTATGCTAAAGAAGCCCTAGAGGCCAAAGTTTTTTTTTTAATTCTGAAATACAGTAGTAAATTTGCTTGTTGACAAGCAACCACTCCATGCCCAACAAAAGAAATCATATTGCAACAGCATTATAAATAGAGGAAAGATAAATAACAAAAGAAAAGCTAATTCAAATAACTTATGACGATGTGTGTTCCATCTCACACCATTTCAATGCACCATCAATAATTTTACTGTCTCAACAGTAGACATACTAAAAAAGAAACAGACAAGTTAATACCTTCTGTACTTCTCCATTTTTTGGATTATGAAATTAACAATAACCATATCTACTGAAAAGAATTTAAAGAAAAATAAATTTATTTAAGTAGTAATGTGTAATTTAATCATTAAATTTAAGTATAATTTAATGATTAAGAAAAGTATAGGGTATTAAATTAAATAAATATATCTAAATAATTATGTTACTTCAATATTGACCAAAATTATAATAAAAACTTTGCTGTGTATTCACTATTCTATTTAGTAATCTATTAAAATTTACAATTTATAATATAATATTATTTATTCATAATTTTAAAAAATTAAGGATATTTTTACATTTTTTTATATCGGTTTATCTTTGAAAAGAAAATTGTTTTTTTTTTTTTTTTTTTTGAAGGCACCACACTATCTGTTGAATGAATTTATATAATGATATTATAAGGATATTTTTTTTAAGTTTAACTGGCTAGTGCTAAACTAAATTCAGAAAATCTAAAAGACTATAAATTTTTCTTCATTGTTATCAGTTTATTAGACATTAGCTTCTTGGTTTCCAACAAAACTATTGGAATCCAGTTTAAATCTTAATATAAAATATACAAGGAAGAAATATTAGAATCTTAAATCTAACAGAAATTTTCAACTATGATTATAACCAACAGAGTTTTCAATCATTTTTAGTAACAGTTGGTTTGAGTGATCGCTTCTGGTAACAATCAAATTTTGAAAAGAGACATAGCATTAGGTTATCATCAAATTTAATTACAACTTAATAATAATAAATGCCATATCCAATTCATTTTTAGCAGATATAACTTCATTTATAGAAAAAATAAGGTTTCATTCAACAGAAGTTTATTAATGATTCTTATTATCTACCACATCAAAAACTTATTTTGTCATATGTAATAAAATATTTTAAAATGGTTTGTTCAGAATTGATATCAGATTAATTAAATTTAGCAAATACTTAAAAGCTATATTATGATGTAAGTGCCATTAAAATCATTCCTGTCAATGAAATAAATCATCAAAAAAGTCATATAAATTAAGTAAGGTAAGAACAATCTGGCACAGTAAAACATATAAGTAATAACCATTGGTGTTAATGATCCTAAGATAAGATCCTAATTAAGATAATGTGTTGGGCCAGCTTAGAACAAACCTTAAAAACTTACTTATCCTCAATATGTATAAAATATTTATCCAACATTAAAAAGAGATATAAAATCAAGACTTAACGACTTTTATTAAATAACTGATTAAAAATTTAATGAAGCTATTAACAGTAAAAGGAAATTTATAAAATATAAAACCAACATTTTAAGGAGACATAAAATCTCCTTCAAACGCCTTTAATGAGATAAAAGGTCTCCTTTGTATCTCTTCAAAACCAAAGTTTTAAGGAGATATGACGTCACCTTTCTATCTCCTCAAAACTTAAGTTTCAAGGAGAGATAAGGTATTCTTTATATCTCCTAAAAACCAAGATTTTAAAGAGAAGTAAGGTCTCAAACTCTTTTAAGGAGATATAAAATTTCTTTTTTCCTAATACTTCAGCATTGTGATGTTCATACCTCACCCTGTATGTATCAATGATATTGGCAATTCAGTTATATATAAAATACACAAACAAAATCTGAAATATCAATACTTCAACAAACCATAATAATAATAATACCAACATAATAATACAAACTTTAATAAATTTTATCATATTTTTTTACAAGATACATGGAAATTAATTATACATTTTATTATATACTTTGAACTAAATAAGAAATTTTGTGCATGAACATTTAACTTCTTACATAAAATGTTTAATCAAAAAACATAATCTAGTTCATTTTTCATGGAGTTTCAAAGAAAAATTAGCGATTTATTATAATTAATTAAATATTAAAATCAATAAATCAAATATAGTAAATACATATATTTTGATTTACATAATGAATAAAAGTTTTTCTTTATTCCCCATTAAAAGAGACACAGTGGTCAAAGAAATGAAGTAAAAAAGAGATGAAATAATATATTTTATTTATTTTATTGACAAGAGTGTTTGGTACATTTTCTTTACAAAAAGAGTTATTATTATTATTATTTTTTTATAAAATCTAAAATTTAGCATTACAATTAATTTTATTTACAAAGTTACAATTATCTTACTTACTCTCTACTTTATAATATAGCAAATTTCCTTCCAAAAAGTTTGCTAGTGGATTTTCGTATAACACAGATAGTATTTATTTGATAAGATGATAAAACAACTATTATCACAATTAATTATCATGATTAAAAAAGGAGGGGAAAAATAATAAAGATAATGCCAAGTAAGGTTTAAACAACCTCATGGTAAAACCATAAGCAATAAAATTATAAAAAACCTGAACTTTCCAACCTTAATTCTCAACACAGTTTAATAGCAAAGTTTCGTTACAAAAGATAAATTAGACCATTTATTAACCTTAACCCTAAATAGGTCACTATTCAAAAGCATTACTTGAGAGTGAGAAGGTCTAATTCCTATCTTAATATTCCTATTAGTTTGCCAATGTTGACAAGAACAAAACTTATTGAAATTTAAATAACGCTCTTGAATACTACCCTCAAAAAACATTAAAAGTTTTTTCCTTACATCCCAGATTTTTCTTAATTTGAAACATTTTCAAACAATTTTTGCTCTTACCTTACCTGATTTCACAAAATAAAAAATATTTATCTCAGTTATCATGCACAACCAGTTACAATTTTTTTAACAAATATAAAAAAATACAAGCTTTGATTAAAAACAAAAAAAAAATTAAAAAAAACACTTAAAATATCTCTTTCAACTCAATTGTTTTTTTCCAATACTTGTTTCTCTTAAAATTCTTTACAAAGACTAGAGAGAATATCTAAGATTAACTCGAATCTATTATTTGAAATCTAATCTAAAGTGCTGTACTCTTATTGTAAACATTTGGAGGTCAACCAATTAAATATGAATTCACTAAGAATAGTTGTCAATTCAATAAGTTTTGCTAATATTTTAGTGTTTCAATAATCTATTAGTAACATTTTGAGAAACGTTTCAATTTAAAAGCATACACATTTTACATGTTAGCCCTGAGCACAGATCTATATATTTTAGTTTGACCTCCAATAAAATCATATATTATACTAATTTGAACAAAAACTTAATTAATACATAAAATACTCTCTAAATTTGAAACAAAACAATATAAAGTCAGTCAACAAAAGGATTACTAAGACATAGCAATAATCAACCTAGACAGGTAACCTTAATCCAAAACATAACAGTAAACAATGGTAGAATGAAGATCTGATCTTAGGAGAGAAACCAAGTCCAACCCATTCAGCCTCAACACTATCTTTACCGTCTGCTGATCTCTTTGGGCTTCACTATGATCAAAGATTATGTAGTATACCAAATAATAATAATACTAAATAATCTTTGACTATGATCAGTATCAGTCAACTATTACTACATCTTAACTTCAGAGAATTTCCTTTGTTTTTTAGATGGACATTAAATTATTTTGTTTAAAATTAATTTACGCCAAACTTGATTCAATTTTACTGTTGAGATTGTAAAAATTATTAATTGTTCAAAATGTTTAAAATTAACAAAACTGATAAACACAATCAACTAATTCTTCAAAATTTATTGAAATTCAATAAAATCATAATTTAATATTTCCCATTAGTTTCACAACCCTACATTCCCTAAATAAAAATTAAATTCAATATTCTAGAAAATAAAACTTTACTATATACAAATAAAATACATTTAAAATATAATAATAAAAAGGAAAAAATGGAATGATAATTCATAATATTTAAAAAGTTAATATTCATAATAATTCAAAATCACAGAAATCCTGGTTATTGTTTGCATGAGTAGATCTGCCCCTATAGATACTATTTTCTTATACAAAACAAAGTGTTTTTAAGTTTAGTGTTGTTCACATTCTTTTCTATGAGAATCTATAATTTTTCTGATTCTTTAAATAAGGACTTGAAACTTAGTTTTGGTCCACAACTTACTACAAATCAAAACTTGTTAATAGTACCATTAACCACACCATCTTTTTATACCAATATTTAAATAAAATGTAAAGTATAAAATTTTAGACCTTTTAAAATTTGTATGCTAAAATTAGAGTTTACAAGCAAACACTGTGATTACCCCAAAACCAGATTTAGTATATTTCGGAACTGATCCACTCAATTATTTAGAATATACACATAAAAAACCAGACACCCAATGAGAAGCATTTAAAATACTCAAAACTCCAGCTGACAGAAATTATTAAATTTTAAGAGACAACGATCTAAATATGAAGAAAAATACTAAGAGTCCTATAAGATGTGTAAGTAGGAGAAGTCTAAATTTATGAAGCTGCATTAATAGCTAAATTAACCTAATGAAACATGCCAAGAGACAAACCAGTAGAACAGTGATTCCCCTTGCAGGCCACTTTGAACTATATGACATCCACCAGAGACCAACTGAATTAACAACCCTTTTCCACAACTATACTCACCCCACAATTGTGGGGTTAGTATAGCAATATTTATCACATTATATAAGCAACTATTTATCATATTACTTTTATTTACTTTTATCACGCCAAATAAGCTATCAACAAAAGACAAAGTGCAGGGTATTTCCAAGTATTTAATACAGTATCACACTCTTTTAACTTCACAGCACAGTTTGTCTAAGTTCTTTCACTTACTTTTTCTATGTTATCAGAGAACACCATTCCTGGTAAAATGATGCCCTTAAATATAATCTTGAACAAAAAAAAATCAAGGGACTACCTACACTCCCAGTGATCATTGGAAAAGTAATAATAAGGTTTTTAGAGCCTCTTAAAATACCCTATTAAAATACCCCTAAAATTAAAAGTACCAAAAAAATGGTCTGACCCCTAAAAATTTAAATAAGAAAATACGTTATATTTTTTAACACTTAAATTCAAAGATAAATTTTATAGTTTCCCAATCTGCTTTAAAGAAATAGACTAGAAGCTGCCTTTAAGATAAGCTATTGACAAAATATTATAATTTATAAAAATGCAGTAAGTACGATCAGCTACACCATTTTCCAAGAAAGTCTCTACTATTTTATTAATTTTTGAATTTCAATTAATTGTATTATGATTATTACAATACCTAAGAATGTAACTTGGACCACTTGAAGCCTTCTCACAGACCACAGGTAGAGAGATATAATGGGTTTAAATCCAATTTTAAATGTACATGACTAAACCAAATTTATACCAAGGAAGTATGTCTTAGACCTCAGAATTCTACAAGAATATATACTCAACATTTAGACTTATTTTTATCTGATTAAAAAGAAAGAATGTATTCTAAATTTAAAAAAGGAACTAAAAGTTTTCCTACATTCCCAAAGTATAACCTAGATCTTACAAATAACCTTCTTGGTATATTTCATATTTTAACATATCTTCATATTATATTTTTCTCACATACGATTTTTGAGAAATCATTTTCTTTCCTTTGTCTTGACCAATCATACCACATTGTCAGCAGAAGTTATGTGAGTATTACAAATAAGCATAAACTCAATAAAACAAATCTGAAGAAATGTAGAGAAATATTCAATATTCACTTACTAATACTGTGTTCTGATAAAACATGTACAAAAACTTTTTGTTTACATAAATATATTATTTAAAAAAATAATAAAATTTCCATTATTTAATTGATTTTTAATGTCGACAATATTTCTTAATGATTCTGAAACTTAACAGTAAATTTTATATCATCCACATTAAAAATTCTGTTAAAAAATGTCTGCAATGTGATACCAATATCAACATATCCTGATACTTTTTCACTAAGGCATTATTATGCATGTCACAAAATACCTCAATAAAAAATAACTGGAATATGAATATAATGGTATTAAATTACTTAAGCTTAAATGTGACTTCCAAAACAGTTAATATTATGGTATGCTTCTAAAAGCCTTTTATTAATAAACAATTAAAACGTAGAATAACAAAAATTAAACTTTTCAAAGTTACCACAAGTGGTAAAAATAACCATATAAGGTTAATAGTAACCAAATATACTGGTAAATATGAACTCTCAAAAGTTGATTTGCTAGGGGGTAAAGACCATTTTCAAAGGTCTAGCACTATTTTTTACCTTATTTTAAAGGATTTATTGTAAGGGGATCTGAAACGTTCCACCCTTCATATATGTAATAAATTATTAGAAAGAAGTTTTTGCATTTTTCATGTTTTTTATTGTATTCAAAACAAAAAGAGGAATTTATAAGCTAATTATTTTTGAAATATAGTCAAGATATAAAATTTTTAAATAATAGAAATTTTATTGATTTTTTGTTTACTCAATAAATTATTAATATTTCTTTGAGCTTACTTTTTACAATAAAAACAAAGTTTTTTACATACATTTGTGAACTTTTTACAAATATTTAGTGTCTTTTTAACTATTTTTTTAAAACATTTGGTTGTTTTTGGCTGAAAATGCCAAAGTGTTTATAAAATGTGTGTTGGTGGGGTGTAGTGGTGGGGTGAGGCACTAAGTGTTTTGTTGAACTCTTAGAGTGAACATTTCGAACTATGGTTTGAGCCTCTTGAATCCAGCACCATTAGCTCCAAGTTTCAACTCCTCGAATAAGGTGGGTGCAACTTCAGTACACTGAGGCACTTGAAGCTGTTCTTGCCTCCAACCACTATCACCATTTGACTAAAAAGGAAATAATATAATAAAAAAAAAAGATTCAAAAAGCCTTTAGACAAATAATTGACACAATATGTAATTCACAGTAAAAAGGATACATTTTCCATCTTTTTATTCTTGAAAAAAAATCTGTTTTCTGCATGCTCCGTTCATCCAAACACTACATGCATTTTCAATCTTCCTAATCCAATTAAAACTTTAAGTTCTATTCTTGTTCCAATCCTTTCTTTCGTATTTAAAAAAATCAATTAATACTTAAATATTCCCACCACAGTGGAACTCATATTATATTGTGCCGATTCACAAAAACGGAGATAGTAAAATAACTTCCACCTACTGTACAATTTCTCAAAATAACATATATTGGAAACTTTTTTAAAGATAAATAAAGTCTGTTCTTACTCCATTTCTAGAGAAAGTTATTGACTCAAATCTACATGGTTTTATATCCAGTCGATGATCAACTACTAATCTAGTACAATTTATATTGTTGGGCCTCACATTTCAAAGAAGTGTCAATGAGACGCAATATTCATTGACTTTCATTTGATCACAAATGACTTTTACTTAAGCTTTCTATAATATAGAAAAATCCATTAATAATCAAATGGTTTGAAAGCTTAATGACAAACAGATTTTGTAGTGTTAAAATTAATAACATTGCTTCTGAACCTTTTTATGTGTCATTTGGCGTACTCATAAAAAGTTTGCTCTTTTTAGTCTTTATAAATGATTTACCTTCATTTTTAAGTGCCGACTCTCTTTGCAGATTTATGAAAATATACTCATCTATATCTGACGATATGTCAGCATATTTACTGAAATCTAACATCAATATTATTCTCTTGTGGTTAATTAATAAAATGCAACTTAATGTCAATAAAGCAGTGTTCATCTCTTATATGA
Source organism: Microvelia longipes (assembly GCA_018340805.1). Lineage (NCBI taxonomy): Eukaryota > Metazoa > Arthropoda > Insecta > Hemiptera > Veliidae > Microvelia > Microvelia longipes. The sequence goes on along the minus strand of JACMZG010000022.1, from coordinate 32,643,124 downwards.
AGTCAAAACATATTGATGACACAAAGTACAATGTTGCAAGTGAACTACTCTAGAGAGTTTATTACATTAAATATCAAGGAATCACTCTAGTTGCAAACCTTCATTTTGATATTCATGTTGGCAATATTGCTACTAAGTCAATGAAATATTTTGGATTGGTTTTTTATAACAAATATTATTTGTTATTATTATTTTTAAATCTTCGGTTAAATATTGTATACTTTTGCCAATAAAGAACTTGTTAAAAAAAATCTTTGGTTAGACCTCTACTCGAGTACACTGTTCCTATATGGAACAATCTTAAAGGTTCAACAAATATTTATAAGAGAATTATACTTTCAATACTTTTTTATCAACCCTTCTTACTTCATACTTCTTTTATAGCTATGATATTTTTAGCAACAGTTTTAATACAAAATCATTAGTATGGCGTAGAAGTGCTTTTGAAGTTCTGTATTTAATAAAGCATCTTAATAGCACTTTGTACAGCAATGCAGCAGAAAACTGCACTAATTTACTACCCCTAGGTCATAGAGCTGGAATTATATTCAGCTAAGAAATTGAGAAATTGAAATTCAGCAGTCAAGAATTGACATCAAGTTAGCCACTAGTTAGGAGGGTTCAACTTTTTAACACACTCAAAATCCACCTAGATGATGTTGATTAAATTTAATAAACCAGGTTATTAGATGTTTACCTTAAGATTTATAGTATCGATAACTCTAGCCTGGCTCTAGCAGATAAGAGAACATTTATATACTCATTTATACGTTTATTTATATATTCATATCTTGCTATTTTCTTCTTTACTGTGCACTGCTCCCCTACTCCCACATAGTAATGTCTCTGATATTAATAATGTTCATCTTAATTAATAGTAATGAATGGTGTTATGTATTAAAATATAAATGTTTGTAGTACTTGTCATGGATTATTTGATTGAATTTATTTAATTTTACTTATGTAAAACTTTTTAACTAAATTTTTTATTTATTTATTTATTTATTTATATTACAATACAACGTATTAAAAAAAAAATTATTAATTTTTAATTTGATACAACAACATATTTTAATACAGTAAGTAATAGTAAAGGGGATGTAGAAGTGTGAGTTGGCGAGGAGTGTTAACTTAAATAGAAATAAAATATTCAATTATTTCATTTTTATTAAATGTACCTGCATATGATCCATATTAACTTCTCTAAGATACGAGGGATTTTCAAAAGCAACACCTCCATTTCCTTTGTGTAAATTCCTTGATCTGATAAACCAAACTGCACCGACTACTATGGCAGTAACAGCTCCAACCGCAAAGAGCATTCCTACAGCCATACCATAAGTTGGGGTCTCTTCATCTAAAATAACATTAACATTAAACTTAAAATTTAGTTTGTTCACTAATTGCATAATGTATTAATTGTAAGTGTATTTCAGCTTATAACACAATAAACATGAAATCAACTTTCCAACGTCCTATTTATTCATAAATAAAACAAATAAAATACTCAACTTTATAAAAATTGGATCGGATTCTTCCTAAAAATTGTAAGTAACTCACTTACTCACTCACTCATTATAGGCCGCAATAGCATATAATAGTAGGGCGCAATTTAGCATATGACCAACTGAACTGTTTGTTTTGGCGCCCTGCTTAGTTAGACGTGACGAAACAGAGTGGGACATGACATTATGTCGAGCCATCAATGATGACGAATGTCAAATGATGGAACAGTTCCCAGATATAGCATTACATTTTGCTTGTTACATTTCCTTGGTGTCTCTCACACAATTATATTGTGTCAAAAATGTTAAAATTAATAAAACAAAACAAACAAATCAATTATTAAATTTAGCACCTTTATCTAACTATAAAAGACTAGCATATGTGCCAAGTTTTTTTTCTATATCAGTATTAGTTCAATGTTCAACAAATAAATTGTATACGTTCTTTAAATAATTGTTAAAAATTGAAAAATCTTTTAACAAAGTTAACATTCGACACAAATGTACCTCTTTATGATAACAAGTATACAATATTTTATTTCAAATTATACAGTATATCAGGGTTGTTTCATTTTTTTTGATGGATTACTATTTTTAAGCAGTCAAGAAAGGTCAGTACGTGTGGACAAGTGAAGCATATCAGAAGTGGAAAAAATTCTGATGTACCCTGTATGCCTTTATTGCTTTATTAGAGAGATTTAATTGAAATTAAATAATTATTAATCCTGTTATTTTTAACAACATTGAATATAAGCTAAAAATGATAAATAATGATAATAACGGCTAAACTTAAACATTACATGAGAAAAGTTAAGGATTACTAAAAAAAAAATCAATGTTTGATCAAAATCAGTAAAAAACTTAACACATAGAATACATACATTTATACATCATATAATACTAACATTTCTTAGGTGTCTTTTGCACAATTAAATTGGGTGAACCTACACTTATGTTTATAAAATGCTGATTAATTTATATTATATTTGACATTTATGGTGTATTTTCCAGTGTTTTCTACCTATATACCCTACTATACATTTTTGCAATAATAGTTGAAAAGACAACTCCTTTGTAAATAGGATAATTTGTAGATATTGTTCTTAAATATCAATTAAAATAAAAATATAATTAAGTGCAAATAATGATGGTGATGCAGCAAAAGGGCGCCCTATGATTTAAAATAAATCAACAATTATTTGAAAGTAGACAAAATTTATTTACCGACAATAAATAAAGAAATTTATCTTTTTGTGACATAATAAAAGTGAATTAAAAAAAATATAAAAAAGAGGAGGTATAATTAAAAACTGCATCTCAAATTCAAAAATAAATTGTGACAATTTCGTTATAACTTAGCACAGCTGTAGTGATATGTTCAAAAAACTTTGAAAATTTTGTCTTAATCTTGATATTAATTTGTTACTGCTTCTATGTTAATGTCGTTTACTATGTTAGATTTGTTAAATATGTCCATTTTTGAAAATTTAAGGTTTCCAAAAATGGTTTTGTGAAGTTTTGAACTTTGATAAGATTTTTTTATTTAACAATTCTCTGAGTGGGGAGGCTTAATATGAAAAAAACTACTATTAGTATTCGTATAGCCAGGAATAGTAGTAATTGCAATGCAAGGAAATTAAATGATAATAATCATAAAATGATCAATAATCATAAATTCTATTTTTTTTGTTGCTTGAGTAAAGTAGACACTTTTAGTAAAGTATACACTAAGCAAATTGATAAGTTTAGTAAATAAAGTTAAATATTTATTTTTTAAGTTATTGACTGCGCCCAAAGAAAATATAATACATGCAACATGGCTGTAAAGCGTTGTTATTATATTTTCCCATTTTATTGCTTGGGAAATTAATTATTCACTTGCTTTCCTCATCAATAAACAAATTTTTGCAGCAATAACATCTCTTACAGCCTAGTAACATGATCTACAATTAATATCCTTTTAAAAGAATATATTTTATGATGATACATAATATCTATTATAATCTAAAAACTTCCTTCCACCTCCTCCTTAAGTGGGGTTGTAAATGTGAAAATTTTATTACAGTGGAAACAAATATAGAAAGTACTGGTGGAACCGATTGATGGATAAGACCCAAAGTTTGTTCAAAAGATTTAGCCTTTTACACTTAAGCAAAACATAAATTGATACCAAAAATGCACAGAAAATATCTACAGTTGAAATCAAACAAAATAATACTAAAAATTTGCAATAAATATACTGGTGTAAAATGTCTTTCTTTCAACAATTAAGTTGTTTGCAATTAAATAACCTAAGTAGTGACTTACATTTACGTCTTTTAAGTTTGTGTTTACCATGATCATCAGGTTTAGTGATAATTTCATCATCACTGATTACTGTAAATTTTAAGTTTTCTTAAATTATAAATTTTCTTAAAAATGTTATTATTCATAACAAATGGAGATCAAAAGCACAAATTATTAATTGGCGAGCGTAGCAAGACTAAATGTTTAGCAGTATTATATTAAGTTTTTTCTCCTAATTTAGCAGCTCTTTTGCTTTTTCTTGAATTTGGTCCTGGACAGGTTAAAAGTAGACCAAAACTATGATAATATTTTTAAGACGGCCAACAACAATTCTAGGATGAGCAATGCCTCCTATTATTTGCCTTCTTTGAATACACCTCAAAATATAATAATTTTAATATATCAAAGTATTTAAGCTACAGAAATAAACCCATATAGAGCTGTGTATATCTTATAAAGAGCAAAAGGCAACTATCAAATACAAGGACATAGACAAACACGAATGTTCTTATCAATGTTCATACAAGTTTAAACATGATTAAACAATAAAATATTTGTTAAACATAAAATGTTTCATTAAACATAAAAAAACATTCAAAATTTTATTATTTTTCAAACTTTTTTATTTTTGTCAATATCAAGAACTAAAGAAGCTCAGGATCCCTGGGCAAAAGCTCTTCGTCAATTTATTTTCAATAAATTTTAAAAAAGGACTGTAGTCTTCATTAATTTAATTGTTATTATTAAAAATATTTCATAAATATTTTTGTATTATACATTTTTTCAAAAGTATACCTACACATTTTTTAAAAATTTTATTAAAATATCTTACATATTAGACAATCATTTACTTGCGACCCAACAATAATTAATAGTCTGTGACCCAAGGGTTGAGAAACGCTGGTCATGAGGGTCAAATTAAGGGATCTTTTAAGTATCTCACCAACACTGATGATTGGTCAATCCAAAGGCAGCTCTATTTATAAAAACAATAAATGTTTTGTGAGCAGACATTCGTGTTCTGTTCGGATTTAATGGTTGCATTTTATATAATTATATTTGTATGGTCCAAAACCTTTTCATAAATATTTAGTATTCAAGCTAACCATTAACATAAGTTGCAGTCTATTCTTTTCTAATCACAAATGAACAGTAATCTTAGTTTTAAGTTTAACAATAAGGCACACACACACACACACACCACACACACACACACACACACACACACACACACACACACACACACACACACACACATATATATATATATATATATATATATATATATATATATATATATATATATATATAAATATGTATGTATATATGTGTGTGGGATGTGTGAAGGACAAATATCTATGAATTGTAAGTTTTGAAATTTACAATACTATTGAGAACAGCAATTATTTTAACTGTTAGCAATTATTTCTCAAAATTATAAAGTAGTAAACAAATTTATTTTTTTACATATTTAATTGTAGTATGAAATAAAATGACAACAATGCAAGATTTGTTTTAGTAAATCACGGAACATACCTATACTTGCAGCAGATGTGATGTATTTTTCATCTGTAGTAAATTGTACTGGATCAGACAGAGTAGAAGTACCTCTTGTATTACCAGCTTTAACACTGCACTCGTACAAGGCACCGGATTTCAACCCAGTGATCTTCAGACTAGTTGACTTACTGTCATTCTTAAGTGTAACTGAATTTGACGTTCCTGTCTGCCGCCAGAATACTCTGAAAATTATAATAAATAAATCATATAATTTTATATCTAAAAAATGTACAGATTAAACAAAGGAAAGCGTCATAATATATAATAATAATGCCTGTTTAGAAACCTTCCTGTTTAGGTGGTAATGGAAACCATTATGCTCTAAGTGAAGTCTAAAGTTGGCGACTATTTATTTGAACATTTATTTTATGTAAAATGTGAACATAACCTGGGATGAGAAACCCCTCTGAAACCTCCGTGGTGTCAAAGGTCAGTATAAATACTGACACTTTAAAGACCTCGACCTACGCGGCTGAAAATTATAATAACTGACATATCATATAAAATATGAAATATTAACAACTATAAGCAGTAAAATCTTCTTTCTTCAACCGACTATCAGCTTCAGGTAACCAACATCAATAAGAAAGAAATACCTGCAGAGACTGGTCTCATTACTAGATAACCTAATATGTCTTACTATAATATAACAGCAAACATAATCAGTTATAATCAGTTGACAGAATGGGTAAATAGTTTTAAGGAACCAACGAGGTTGGCCCGATATGAAATTGTGGGTGTGGTTTAACATCCATAACTAACCTCATTGGCTGAGGGATTCTTAAATCAAATCTGCAGGGGCTAAGAACATCACTAATTTTTTATTTAATTCTAATTTTATTATTCTATTTGCTTAGCAAACATATATTAAAATATTTGTTCTTACTTTTTTTAATTACTCTAATATAGATTCCACAATCACTTAAAAATAACAATAAAACAAAAATATACATTTTATTCTTAATTTTAAATTTATATGATAAAGAAAGCAATATAATCTGTAAATAAAAAAATGCTTTAATAAATAAACCAATTCATTCAAATGTTTACTATGTTAGTATTATTTATATTAAAGTGTAAACATAAATAAATTAATAATGATTCAATTATTTAAATATTATATTTATTTATATATAATATTATATTTGTATATTTATTTAATAACATACTGGTCAATTATTTTTTTTTTCTTTACCTAATTTTTGAATTCTTTTTTTATATAAATTGTTAATTTTTTTTAAAATCTTTTTTGTTGTAATCCTAAGGGATTGTCTGTATGATTTAAATAAATAAATAAATAAAATGCTAGGATAATATGTAGCGCTAAACATCTTTCACTCACTGCCTATGGCTGTACAGAATCAAATCGTAAGATTAAACTAACCTGTAAACTTCAACGGTGTGAGGGTTTTTATTTGGTGGATCCCAGTGAACCATAACAGAATGGTCATCTATCCTTTCAACTCTCACATTCTGAGGAGGACCAGGCAGTCGATCTGAAAACACCAGGACATTCCTTTAGTTTGTAAGATCAAATTACTCTTATTAAAATTAAGTCCTTAGAAATTAAGTCAGTAACCAATAAATAATATCATAATAAATTATAAATTGAGGGACACAGTAAATTTATAATCTTTGTACTTTTCTTTAATTACTATAAAATGAACTGGTGGTTTTTATTCATAAAATTTAGCAAAAGTTTAGAACTTTTCTATGATAAATAAAGTTGAACAGTACATATTGAAAAAAAATCAAATAAGTAACTATGAATTGAAATAACTGTTATGAAACAGTTATTCTATGTTCATTGCTAGTATTATCATGATAACTCTCTCTAGTCCATGATAAAATTTATTGACTTAATATTTATTTAAAATTTAGGTTGCTTCAGTTAATCATTTATTATGGGCAAATTTTAATAAAATTAATAAAAAATATCTCAAATCTGTGTCTTGGGTGCATACAAATATTCTCATTGGCCAACATGAGTGATTTATATGATATTAAGTCGCTGAAGCCTCCACAAGTAATGACAGAACAAGAAAAAGCACAGGGTTTTGATCTCCAAGAAAATATCAGTCAATAAACCAATTCAAGAAGGTTTCATGACAGCCATTGATTAAATGTTTCTAGTGGGCAGAGAGATCAAGATATATAGAGATGGTAGTGCCTACCTTACACTAATTGGAAGAACTGAGGCTACTAACTGGAGTTAAACTTAAGTGCTCTAAATTAAAGCTTCTTGTTGACTTATCTTATTAAATTCAACAATATTTTCAACAAACAAATTCGTAAATATTTTCCCTCACTAACATCTCCAAGCACTCGATATTATTAAGCAGGAAATTATTTCTTCTTCTTCACTTAGTAATAACACTAATCATAACATTAATAATAAATTGTATATTTAGACATCATAGGCAAATAAATTACATAATGTTATACATAAAGAAGTGTGAGAGACCAAAAGGATTTCTTCTGAGCGAGGTCTCCGCCTTGCTTAGCAGTGCAGTACTTTAATACAATTTTCATTTTTCAGAAAGAAGTAAGAGAGAGATAAATAAAGAGAGAGATAAAAAGATTGTGCAGAATAGAACTTTTTCCTAATGCATTTGTGTATTATATAGAAATATATATACTTTTTAGGCTCTAACAATAAATAATAACAACAATGTTTGTATTTAATTAGAATCAACACAAATAAATATTTATTTATGTATATGGTGCAAGATTAGAACGATCATTAGAAAGATTCTTGAGATAAAATAAATGACAAGATCCCTACATCAAAATATTTATTTAAAATAATTTATTATCAAATTTGTCTCATATAACAAAAATATTTTTTTTAAATAGTAAAATAAATTAAATGGTTAAATAGATAAATTACAATTTAATAATAGATTAATTGACATAATTACCTCTGCCCTCTCTAAAGCATGACATAATTTTCTTAGTATGATGTAATAAGCAAGATTTATGATCCTGAGCAAACAAAGCTTCTCCTCGGCACCAGTCCAAGCAGCCTCTCTCTACACCCGAGTACACACAGCAGCTCCGGTGGTCTGATCCATCTGCAAATCAAACAAACAAGTCATCAACTTAGCAGAAATGATATCTGGGTCATCAACAATTCAGTTGAATTTATCTCAGAAATTTTTGTTTTGTTGTAATTAGTATAAGAACGACAATTTCTTTTAGAATTAGTCCAGAAAATGATCTCACCTTACGAAGTACTCTTAACTTGCAGACTGTTAAGTCTACAAAAAACTGATGCACTGTTAAGCTAACAGTAAATTTTAACCAGGGATCCTATGAAGTAGGAACAATTTTAAGACTGCAAGGAAATGATTAAAACAGGGCCAGTTTTAGTTCTAGAGCCTAAGATATATTTTTAAATTATCTGTAAAATTTATACTATATTCTTTGATCAAATAATTTTAGGCATGAACCATTTTTATTTTAAGGTTAACACTTTAATACATACCTGAGCCACACTTCATAAGTTTATCAAAATCAGCTATGCACTCTGGTTTATCTATAACTGCGTCTATATCCAGATAAAAGGAACAAGCGTCCATACAGACTGATGTGACATTTCTTTCTATGCAGCACTGTGTTACATTGGTAGCAGCAGCCTAAAAAAAACACAAAGTTGAGCGTGAAAAGTTTATTCAGCTGACTCATTAGAAGAGCTTTCTAAACTAAACGTGATAGCTCAGTAAGTTTGAGTAGTAAGAGATGAAAAGTTACAAAAAAAATTTAACCGGAAAACAGCCAAACTCTCACCATACTGAGAAAATTAGAGAAAACATAAAAGCATTTTGATTTCCACCAATTTGAGAATTCTAACCCCCCCCCCCCCATTTATAAAGTCTAAGATGATATTTAATGTAAAGGGGATAGACCAATTTCAGAATAAATATTGATCCTTTCACCATAAACCGTACCACATTTAACAGAAACAAAATAATCAATTAATATAGCCAACCATTATTTTTAGACAGAAAAGTAATGCATTAACAGCCTTCAATTAGATTAATGTCAACCTTTTATTCTTAGTCTGTCTAATGTAATTCATTATCTATTGGATTTTATAGAGAAATGATGGTTTTGTAGAACCATTACTCTTTGTCTAAAAGGTAGGCCTAAAAAATGGGACTTATTTTGAACTACTTCAGACCAATTATTTCTGAAAATAAACCTTACATTATGAAGGAAAAGCATAGTCTGCCTATCCAGAGTGTAGCCCTTCATATGAATGCGCTCACTCAAAATATTAGAAAATCACACAAATTCCAGTTTCCTTGCAATAAGAGGTTCCCTGCAGGTCGTAGGCAAAACATGAAGAGAACATTTTTTAAAGAAATTGTCAATGAAACATGATTTTTTATCAACTAAAACTAACAATCGGATAACTACAACCAAAAAAATGAACAAAAAGCTAATATTTTTTCCAAATAAATTAGCTGAATTTGCATAAATTAACCATTTTTGTTGTAATTTTGAAAGAACCATAACTTTGGTTGTAGTCATCTGATTTTGACGATTAAACACTCGTTTTACATTAAATTGTATCACCTTTAAAAAAATGATCTCTCCATATTTTGCACACGACCCACAGGGAACCACTTATTTTAAGAAAACTGAAATTAGTGCAATATTATTAACTTTTGAGCGTGCTCAATCATATGAAGGGCTCCACTCTGGATAGGCAGACTATGTTCTTTCTTCATAATTTAAGGTATATTTTCAGAAAAATTGTTTGAAGTAGTACAAAATGAGTGACATTTTTCAGGTCTGGCTCTTGGACTATCTATCATTACTACTAGTTTATTATGTTAATGGACCACTCATCTATAAGAGTTATTGACGCTAGTGGTTAATTTATACAACCAATTTAAATTTCAGATTAGTATCTAAATTGAAGTCACATGATTGGCCACCCATCCAAGTGCAGAGAAAACCCGATACTCCCTAAATTCAGGAATTTGTTTATTATTTATTTATTAATACAATAACGTGCAAAATTACCCTTATTACAAAAATAACAATTTAGAAAAAATAAAATTAAATAAAAATTGCACACACAAATTGTGGAGTAGGCTTGAATATATAATACTTCAAAAATACCAAATGCACAGGTATATACTCACAACATTCCTAATCCTAACGGACACAGGCTGGGTGGCGTTACCAAAAGCATTCTCAGCATGACAGTAATACTCTCCTGCGTCAGCATCCGTGATGGATTTTATAGTCAACTGCATTGTCCATTTGTCCTCATCCTTAACATATAATGTAAACAATAAACTCTATGACCACAACAAAAGTTTATATTAGGGACACTTAATGCTATGCTTGAAAACTAAGAACCTAAATAACTAATAAGAAACTAAAATATGCAATGTAAACAATTTTACATAATTTTGTAAACAAATAAAATACATAATTCAGATTTTTAAGGTTGTTATAATCAAAGATTATGTAGTATACCACATACTACATATCTATATACTACATAATCTTTGGTTATAATATGTTTAAAATTATCACTTTATAGTACATGAGATTCTCAATTCTAAACAATCTTTACTATAAGTATTATTCTAAGATAAAACTTATATGAATGGATCATTGGTATTTACTAAAAAGACTAAACCAATAGAGGAGAACACCACAACAGCTCTTTTAATTTTTGATCAAGGTATAAGCACAGTAAAGTACTGCATGCATTGTGATGATCATCACACAAGCTTTCAATTCCTTGGTTTAAATGAATCAGTCTGGTTTCATACCAAATTAATTTTCATACCACAGCAAACTGTGATTACCCATCCCATTATCACTGATAAAATAATTATTTCAGTGTTGCCTCCCTCTACTGGTTTAGTTTCATTTGTTGCTATTCTAAAAAAAATAAATACTGTTAAATCTTTAAGTTTAAGTTAAGGTTAAATTTAAGTTGACTTACATCTTTGTTCCTGACATGTTCAACTTCATATTTGCCACCATTAATGACTGGGATCCTCTGAGTATAATCCCTCCAAAACATCATCTTAGGTTCAGGATGGGATTCGACCAAACACTCTAGAGAGATTGTTTCTCCATGAGCTGCCATCGTAATGCCTGATGGAATTATGTGAGGTTTATCTGAAATTGAATAATCATATTAGTATTGGTACTACCAGATATAAGATAAACTGTGTAAAGAAAATAGTCAGTTCAAAAAGATATTAAGAAATGTTAGATTATTTAGAGACATTGAACTAAGTCAAAGGCATCATAGGTTATGGGAATTGAAAGTCATCTTTTCATAGTTTTTCTTTACTTCCTTTTAGTTGATTTAATTTATAAATACATTCATTATTTATATTTCTTAACTTTATTTAAGTTTACTTTTATATAAAAAAGTAAATTTCTTGGACTGATATTTTACATAATATTTATATATAATTACAATTAATGAAGACTGCAGTTCTATTGTAATTTTGTTTTGTTTTATTAGTGCATTTAATACAATTACCTAAAGATGCTGAGCTTCGCTCAGTGAAACTTTGTAATTATTAAATAAATTAATATTTACAATAGGACTGCAGTCTTCATTAATTGTAATTATATATGAATATTATTTACTTTTCTATTGTAGGATTCAAAGTATGAGCTCTAGAGGAGTTTATCATGATCAGAATAATAAAATAAGTCTCTCCACTGATGTACATCAGTGGAGAGAGTTATTGTATTATTCTAATTTTTATTTTACTTCATTTTTTTACTCCTTATTTGTGTGTTATTACAATTTTCAAACACTGATGATAATAGGTAAAATAAAAAATTGATTTTAATTGACATTAAATATAAAAATGGAAATGTTTCTGGTTTTAAAGAAAATTCCAAAACTTCAAATTTGATTAATTGGAGAAATATTTGAATAATGTGCTTACAGCTGATAATGATTTTCCTCCTCGCTTCCATCGGGGTGCCGTAACCATTGTCAGCATAACATGATATATGGTTCATATCCCTTGTTACATTGTTAATAACAGTGACCATATGTCTGGTAACTTCTTGTCTTACATAGCGTCCTGATATATAAAGTGATATGGTTGGCATTGGTGTACCCATAGCTATACACAAGATGGTCATGCTAGAACCTTCTACTACAAGGTTTATAGGATGCACAGTTGGGGGCTGCAACATAAAAAATCAATCATAGAAAGGCAACTGATAAATCAGATAATTGGCGAGAAGTAATTAAGATAAATATAACATGTCAATAACTAGAGTCAACTTCCAGCCAAAGCTGGTCATCATTGATGATAATATTTTCAAAAAAGCCAAGACAAATAATTAGGAACAAATGTTGAGACCCAATCTACATGAAGACTAAAGAGTGCATGAAAACAGAGTTGCAATTGAAAACAGGCCAGACTAGACTCTACTACATTGGTAACCAACATAAGGGGATCTGGGAATCTTTTCTTGTACCGCCATACAGAAGGTTTCTTTGGGACTAAATTGTTAATGTCTTTTGTTTATGATTGTCACAAGGTCAATTGCCAGGTTTGTAGCAACTTGGTATGAGAATTTTCTATATACTTGGGCCTCATTACATGAACTAGGTCAAGAATGTGTTTAGTTGTACGAGTTCAATGAGAGATACAATAATAAGACACACACACAGACACATACAGATGTACAACTTTGGAAAAAACACTTAAAAGGTCTTAAAAACACTTGAAACAGATAATTCATATGAAATCCCGGTTTATTTTTTTTGCTAACACAATACTTTTCCCTAAAGACCTGTGGTCCAAATAAGGAAAAGACATAGTGACATTGAAAATGATTTCAAGCCAAGGCCCCCAAAGGAATTTTTCTGTGAATAAAATTAACATCAAAACATTTCTAAACATCATTAGGAATCTTTCAAAACATTTTGCAACTGCAAACGCCATTTCAATATTAAAATATGTTACATTAACAGGCTTAAGATTATTTTATGCTCCAGATGGCCTGATAAGTGTTTGATATAACCAATTGTAAGAATTGAAACATAAACAATTGATTGAACGATTGATTACTTTGATTTACTTGATTGATTACTTTGATAGCTGAAGCCTTAAAGGAAAAGAGATATATTTGTTATGACGAGATATTTGCCATAGACTCGGATGGATCTCCAAGGTATTCCGACATCATTGCGTTTCATCCAAGCAATAAAACTGCTTTAATAGTCATCCTACCATAAGGTATGAAACGAATAATCCGGAACAAGCCGAGGTGGTTCATAAGGAGAAATGTAACATATATGGGAAATGTATAAATTATTATAAAGAAAAATTTAGAGAAGCTCATGGAGAAAGAGAATACCAAATTAACGTACTTTGGTTTGGTTCTAGAGGAACCATTCCACAAAAAACTAAATTATTTTTTGACAAGATTGGCATAGATCAAAAATTTTTTGGACTCCTAGGTGAAAATATAATTTTAGACTCACTAGGTATTATAAATAACCATATTTACTAATAATTGTAGTTTTATTTAGTTGTAATATATGTAAAATTTTAAAACTTAAATGTAATTATTTACATGGTCTAATATAATTATGTATAAATTAATAATTTGATAAAATTGTCTTTAAGATAGATTAATCCTTTAAAGAAGGACAGCTCCCTTTACAATGTAAATTTTTATAAATGAAGTGTTTCTCTCTCTATTAGGATTGAATTTAAAGATTGATTACTTGAGTCAAACTTACAATAACTTATATACTTATAAGTCAAACTTGAAATCATAAGTGTACTTTATAAATTAACCACTAAACAACTTCCTTAGTACAATTTGAGGCATTTTAAATATTTTTAGAGTGATATTACATTTCCATTAGTAACTGACTGAAATATTTACCTCAACATATGCAGGATAGGCAGGATCAGTCCATGCTAGAAGGGTCTCAGAAGGTAAGCTCTCGCCTTTGTTAGAGACAGCTGATACATAGACAATATACTGAGTATTTGGGCTCAGATTTTCAAGCGTGTGGGAATTCACAGTAGTTTCAGCCATTTTGAATTTAGTATCAGAATGAGATTTGTAGCGTACTCTGAAACAAAAATTTATGGACATATGAAACACCAAAGACTTGTCAGGCACAAGAAAATTAGACTCAAAGATTTTTACAATCAAACTTATTGTAGGAACCAAACTTTATTGGTCATCTCAATATACAACAGATCATAAGACTAAGTTAAAAGAATTAAAATCTGGAGGTCCCAAATTGTGAGGGAGAGAACAATATCTCTCTCATCACGAAAGAAGAGTGGAGGAATACTAAACCAGAAAGAGGAAAGTTTTAAGGAATGTATCAGAAAAGTGTTCTAAAACATTGCAACAGGATACCAGTTAGCAAAGATCATTTAGACACTCTCATAAGATTGATCAAAGGTAGCAATTATTTAGGTTTAAACTGATAGTGAAAGAGTGAGGGATATGGAGGACAAACTTTTTTATGTCCTAACATTTCATAACTGGGATCTGATTTTTTAAAAAAATATATGTATCCCTAAAGTATATATTTTAAAAAAAATATAAGTCTTTTATGAGGTCTTTGGATTATTTCTGGTAATCTTCAGTCTAAGACTAAGAATAACCCTATTCATATTCAACACAGGCCAAGAAATGTGGAAATAATAAAGTATTTAATACTTTGCCAACTATTTTTTCACATCACTTTTTTTTCAATATGTATTGATATACCTATAAAGTAGTTGTTCAGAAGGATGACTGAATTCGGGAGGCTGCCATGTAAACGTGACGTATGTGGCACTATGAGAGGACACAGCTAAAGAGTGAGGAGGAGATGTCACTCCCGGGATAGTAGACCCTTCTAGATCTGAAAAGAAACAGATTGTATGTTAATTTACAAAACAGAAAAATCTCTCTAAAATGTTAGATAGAACAGACTCTAGTTAAAGTGAAATTATGTAATGTTAGCATTATGTAACAGCTTGTGTTACTTTAACAACATTGTACTCTCATTATTTAGGGATTTCAACAGTAGACAGCAACTCAGACCTTAGAATAATACAATATATAGAAGGAGCACCACTGATAACACAAAAGGCAGTTCAATGGTGGTCTTAAATAATGCAGTCACCCTAACAATATACAATTTTCTTATAAAAAAGTTGGCAATACTTCCGGTTGCTGAATTATTATGTTCCATTATTAATTAATGATTGATTATTCAAAAAATGGTAATATAAATATCAGTGCATTACAATATTTTAAGCATTTTAAATTGTAGATAAACGTTTTTAATTAAAATTATGTTAAAAGTAGTCCTCGTCAACTAAATGTAGATTCTTGTATTCCGCTATCCTTTTGCCATCTAAGACCAGTTTTATTAAATACTCAGCAAGTGTTTTAAGTTATTATATTTGTTCTTTGTGAGCTTTCTTCATTAATGGATATTTATGACAAAAATAATGTTTTGTTGTTAGGGTGGTACACATACTTAGGACCACCAGTCAACTGGCTTTCGTGTTATCAGTAGAATTACATAGTGTTTATGTTTCTACACTCCTTCTATATTAGTATTATTCAAAGACTCAGACTTAAAATCCCTAATAAATTTTTCATCTGGTTCACACCTTGATAAATCAGAATTCAATCAATCGATTCCATCAGGGCATTTTTGAACTTAAAAGTTTCTTAACATTGTACATTGCACCAAGTTAAATTCTGAATACGAGTTCTACAATTTATTTTCTTCAAGCCAAGTTATTAGTTTGATATTGGCTCTTAACTAACATTCGTCAATAATAATATCTCATTAATGTTTTGTTATGTTACAAGCCAAAATTTGTTATGGTCCAATAGAACTGGAATATAAACATTTAAAGTGTAAGGAGTTCAGGATTAGTGTTTCCCTTGAATCCAGGAGTGTAAAATAAACAACATTCACATGTTTTTAAGTAAATACATTTACTGGTGATAATGACAACTACAGAGTAGTGACAATGAAATGGGATTTTGATCCTTGAAGGAAAAAAGGTTTTACAAAAATAATAAAAATTCATAAAAGAGGGTAGAAAATCATCAATAAAAAAGAAGTGGTGCTAGCAATGAGGATTCCAAACTACATGGATACAAGATCCAAAATACTGGGTTCAAGATTTCCATTTTTAGAAAATACAGTAGTCGTAGTAATAGGGAGGGGAGGTAAGCAAAGCAAATAGGCCTCGTTGTTGGGCCCTTCTTGCCAACCCTGATTCCTTAGCCTACTCCACCACATCTATCTCCAGCCTCTTTGATTTACAAAGGAAATGAAGATGATCTTTCCAGCTAAGGGAAAATAAGTCTTCTTCAAATAGAATCCCAGTTCCAAAGATAATAAGGTGTAATGGTGTAAAAGCCTCACTCAGTATAGTATAGTATCACAGTAGAGTGTGTGACGCCTGAGCCAATATATTAGGACATATCAAAATTATGTGTGAATTATACAAAAGGAATTTATTAGTTGTAAGTAATATACTACCCATTAAATAAGTTGTAAATAACGTACTACCTATTAAATTAGTCGTAAGAAGTAAGCTACTACATATTAAATTAGTCGTAGGTGACCTACTACATATTAAATTAGTTAAAAGTAACTTACAATATATTAAGGTACTATTAAATTAATTGTATGTAGTAATCTGCATACCTGTATGGGAAACATTGATGAGTAGTATAGAAGATGGAAGAGAAGTTCCGTTATCATTCTGACTCACTACAAAAATATTATAGAGCTGGCCTGTCTCCAGCCTGTCCAAAATCAGTAAAATAGAAAAAAAATCAGAGGTTTCTATATTTTAGCAGTAAACACCTGCCTCTTTTTTTTTCATTAAAAGAGCTTTACAATACGACGAAACATATTTATTAGAAGTGTAAAAAGTCAGTAATACTGAAAAGTAAAAACTTGTTTCATTTTATACCAAAACATTTATTTAGCCATTATCAGTATCAGTAAAAGGTAATACCTTTGTAAAATTTATATCTCCATGATGTCCCATCAACTAACTTGAGCAAGTAATTTTGAAATAGTTGGTTCCAGTGCGTTCCAGCCATAGAGATATATAATAGAGGGGGCATAGCATATCTAAATACATTAAAAGGTCTGAAACATCCTTTTGGGGCTCTCAGGGTTCTGTGTAACCTTATTAAAACCTTCTTCAAGAGTGAGTTAATGTTATATCAATTGTTTTAGGCTTCCCCCACATTGTTTGTAATTTTAACGTTCTTCTATATAAGTTACAGTAATTTTGTATTGATTATTTGATTTTATTGATAAGCGAAGGTGGTCTTTCGCTTTATTCTGCTTACTTTTTTGGTGTTTCAAAATTTAACCTATAGGGCCCCTGTAGTAATAATATCTATGGTTCCAGCCATGAAATACTGGCAGGAACCAATCAGAGCCCAGAGTTACTGGCGGGAATCACACACGGGAATAATACTAATACTACGGGAATAAACACACCCTAATTTATAATAATAAAAAATGTTTAATCAATTGATCTTACAGCAGTAAATAAAATAAAATAAAATGCCTGTTTTAGGGCCTTTCCCATCAGGATATTCACCCTGAGGGAACAACCTTGGGTGGGTTGTGTCTACTATCCTCTATGTATTAATTAAAGTTGGCGAAATCTTTTTTTACATTCAAATACTATTCATATAATCTTAGAGCATAGCCAGGGCTGCAAACCCCGGTCCTCCAGAGCCGAAATCGAGTGCTTATACAATCACAGCCATGGAGGCAGACTAACAGCAGTAAAGTGAAAGTAAATTCATTTTAGATGTTAGATCCTAACACATAGGAACTATTAAAACACATAACATTAATAATAGTCCTTAATTGGTGGAATATTCAAAAGACATTATACCACTAAAATTATGTTTCTTACACAAGAATAATACCCCAGATTTCATAACTCAGGTCATAAAAAGAGAAGAGAGAGGGAAGGGGGAAGTTTAGTACACCCTTTACATTTAGTTTTGATATACAAGGTTAAATTTGTATAGATTCAAACAGGTATGCTGGGACCCCAGCAGTGTTAGTGAGGAGGCTAATAATTAGTCAGCTAGCAGTGTTTTAAAGTATCTAAAATTATATTCTCAGGATGCCGGGCTTTTTAACATTGGTCCACAGTAACAGTGGTGTCTTACTACCATAAATATTTAATTGATGTGAGAAGTAGTTCTCATCTCTCTTCAAACCCTAAAACTGGCTATTCCCAACTAAATTATACCTGAATTAAATTCAGAAAATAAACAACAAAGAAAATACACAAAAGACCAAAGGAGAAGCTTACATTATCAAGTTTGAGTATGGTTTCATGCATAGAGGTATTATCAACTTTCTTATAATGGACGATATAGCCTGTCACATTGCCTTCAGTAGGAGGCTCCCACATCAGCGTCACTTCTGTGTTGGTTACTTTGAGAGCATGCAATTCTGATACTGGACCAGGCAGTATTCCAGTACCTGAAATTATTTTATCACAAATAAGTACATTTCACTATAAATCTTATTAAATAGGTTTATATACTAATTATTTTAGAAGTTTGTCATTATAACTATGTATTTTATAATTTTATAATACATTATTAATGTATCCTTCCATTATTATCCCCCATAAGCATTTAATACTTGTGGTATGGTCTTGTAAACTTAAATATATATTTTGAGATATTCTTCTACTTTTTGCTGATCTTTACTCAATAAGATAGAGAAATCTTTTTGTTTTTTGCAGTAAATTAACTTTATTAAATTATTTTATTTTTGTTTCACACAACAATATACTTCTGTAGTTTACATAACTGCATTCTTTTAAATTTTTTTCATTTTACTAATTTGTTTGTTTTTGTATTTTTTGGCAATTAAGGAATTCGTGAGTTAGAGTAATTTGAATTGATAGAAACTTTTATTCACCTTCTTCGAAACACTGGACTATATTTCCAATAAATGGTGTACAAATGCTGGCTGTTTTCTGAATAGATCCATCTACAACTCCAGCACACAGTGATAAGCACTCTGGTGGCACTCCTCTTCTAGAGCAGCATGGAGAGTGATTCCTCCCACCTGCTCCACAGCGCAAGAGTTTGGTAAACTCACTAGCGCATGTAACAGCACGTGATTTAAGCTGTGACATGCTAGCATCGTATGAGCATAAGGGCATGCATGTTGAGCTTAAACCTGCACTCACACAACAAGCTGTCACGTTGTAGGATTCTTCAGCATCTTCTAACTTAGCTTCGAATACCTGGGAAAATTATTTAAACAAATATATTTAAATTATCAAACAAAGATATTGTGATACAAAATAAAAGGAATCCCACAGAAAACATAATATAATTAAATAAGTAGATGCAAGGAATTAAACCTAATGTTTAATCACTCTTAAGAAGAGAAGGAAGTAATTTATTTCTTAGCTGGCTTGACAGAATCACAATCATTAGCAATAAGGCATCAAATTAAAACTTTGTTGTTAGACATATTTTTAGAGCATTAGGCCAAAATATCAAAAATATAACAAATACTTCTTTGTAAAACCTCTTTGTGACAGCACAAATGTAATAAATAACCAATATTTTTAGTATACCATCAAATATTTAAACTAAAACATTTGTATTTTCCTTAATTTTTTAGATATTAACATGAATATGGTTGGAATAGCAAGCAAAATATCAAAAAGAATGAATAAATAATTGAACAACCTTTACTAAATAATTATATGGTCTTTTTTTTATTTATTTATTTTTAAAGCGCATGTTTCACTTTGTATTCCATGGGCTCAGGTGAGCTATGATATTAGTATTGACTTTTATTAATGTTTAAAATTACAATTAAAATCTATATGATTTTATCCTATTATGAGGTTTTCCAGCCTTTATTTTTCCCCTCTAATGTATGTGGTCTCTTTAGAGTCCTTCAAAAGAAATCATTGAACAATAAATATGTTTAGGTTGTTTTCCATGGCATATTAATTAGTTAATTATGTAATATATTAACTAAAGTAATTTTAACAGAATCCAGAGAAGTGGAATCACTGCTGTACACAAGAAACAAAACCAGTAATGGCTTTTGATCTCAGGATCAACATCAATGCCTCAGAGAAAAAATAAGGTGAACCTTAATTGACTGTTTGCATTGAGTCTTATAGCAGACTATATGATCAGTGTGTAGAGACTGTAAGACTCTCTCCCAAAGGGTTTTTTTCTCCAGCGCTGACGATAATGAGATAGGAAGCTGGCTCTGGTTTTGTGAAAAGACTTTTATGTAATATCTAAAAGACTTGTTTAAAGTAATTTAGTTTTACCTTGCTCTGAGTACTGAACACAACTCTCTGCGAAGGTTCACCAGTACCATGAATATTAGAAGCAGTCACAAAAACTTCGTAAAGAGTATCGCTCTCTAATTCTTCTAAAATATATGGTGGCTTCACCTATAAAAAAGTAAACAAACAAGCTTTATCAACAACAAATTAGAAATTAAACTTCATATCAATGAGGGTGCAGTCAGGATCTTGGATCACTTGGCCTGTAATGATTAATTTAAGAAATATTGAAGAAATGCTGGATCCAAACAAAGTTGGATTGATTGGACTTAAAGAGTATATTTTACTTCCTTTCTTCATGTTTCATTCAAATTATTTTTATTTTATGAAGTCACTTCTTAATTACCTTATAGTTAAACAAGCATCTAGGTTGTTGATTGTTGTTTCCCATTTTTTAATTACAGTCATATAGGATTAGGCACTTGTGGGAAAATAATAATACTCTTTACAGTCTTATCAGACTGTATAATACTCTTTACAGTCTTACCAGACTGTATAATACTCTTTACAGTCTTACCAGACTGTATAATACTCTTTACAGTCTTAGTAAGACTGTAAAGAGTATTATTATTTTCCCAGAAGTGCCCAATCCTATATTACTGTTGTTAAACAATTAATTTCTTATGATGAATTTTTATGAACTATGAACTAAATTAATTACTAGAATAAAAGAATAAAGAGTTAACTAACTAAGAACTAAACTAAGAATTAAGAGTTCAATTTAATACCTAAATTTAATGTTTATAATGAAAATTTAAATATATAAAATAGATAATTATGTAAATTTGACCACTTTACATAATTTTTAGCCAAAGATTATGAAGTATCTTCATATTTTCTTTTCAGCAGTAATTTTTATTTTGTTAAATAATGGAAAAATAGATTTTAACTTTGAAATAGTTTACTTTGTTGATTAACAGTAAGATGTTAATTTGGATACAATCAATTTGCATCAATACTAGCCATAGGATGGAGTTGTTCTGGGTACAACTTTTGAACAGAATCACTGTTTTAAAAGTTTCATAAAATTTGGACAAAACTCAAAATTCATAAGGTTGATAAATTAAGTTGGTCGGTTAAAGTCACCTCATATTTGATGTTATATTCTTCCTGTTGAAGAGGCCTGAAATGAAGGTTATAGTGAATAACAGTCTCAGGGAGTATTTTAGGAAGAGACCAGTGAACTATGGCGTAGTCCACATCGATATTGCTGACTCTGATTTTGGTTGGCTGACCTGGCAAGACTCCATAACCTTGCATCAGGCAATTTCTGTATGTTGGCATAAAGTTGAGACATCTAGAAATAAAAATTAAATGTATACTTACATTCAAAAAACACATCACAAGTTTAACAGCTAAAACCTATTTTTCAATACATTATCAAATTCATTAAGTATATAAGCTATCATAGTATAAATGAAACAATAACTCTGTTTTTATTGTCAAATGATCTTTAGCAAAAGCTGGCCCATTTCAGATAAAGCAAAAACTACTTAAAAATGTATAACTTTAAACCAACAGAGTCTTAGTGAATTTTCATAAGGATCTTAGAGGTTGTTTGGTTAACAGAAGTGGAGGGGGAGAGTGAGGGATCGATTACGCTTGGCCTCCTGATTCCAAAAATTTATTAAGTTTACATATATTAGTGTGTGTGTGAGTATAAAAGTTTTTACCCTTGGTTATGGCTCACAATAAGTCTCAAAGGCTGATGTGAAATGTTGGGGAGCAAACATGGAGCTGGGACAGGAAGTCAATCTAAACAACTCTATGGCATATCATACAGACGTACGACAGCAGCTCAGAGGAACTGGCAATATCAGGCAGCACTAACTTACAATAGTCTGATAAAACAACAGAGACGACCTAACTCTAAAGAACTATAAGACCAAACTGAAAGATTCTTAATACAGCAACAGGACAACGAATAATTTATCATAGCTGTTTATTCATTTCATTTTTATTTTATTATACTAGAATTATAAAGTTAAACTTTATCTGTTATACTACACACATAAAGTTTTTAGTAAAATAGGATTAACTTGTCAAACCTATGAAAAATGTAGTAAATAATATATAAATAAATATAAAAGAACTTTTAATTTAATAGTTAGAGATAAATATATATTGATCTCGTTTATATTTAAAAATAAAAACGCATAAATATAACTTCTAAAATATAAAATTAATTAATAAATATATATATAAAATATTATATAAGTAAGTTATATGTTATATAAGTAAAATAAAAAGTGTAACATGAGATGTATTTTATTATATGTTAGAGTAATTATTTTTTATTTATTTATTCTTTTTTCATAGAAACTTTAATTAAATTGTTTTAAATTTATTAATTTTATTAATAATTATAAAGAGAGTACTGATGACCAGGAGTCACTGGTTCCTCTCCATCAGCACAGGGCTTTTCCTAAAGATGGAGGTTCATATTTTAGTTAATAAGTTACTAATAATGTATGATAATTTTTGTTTTAATTTCATGTTATTTATTTATTTTTTTATTTAATTAATATTGCACAATTTATCAAATAAAATATTAAAAAAACGAATCCTATAGTTTGTGGAAAGTTATGATTATGTATACCCAAGTTATGACATCCCCAAATGAAATGGTGTTTAAACAAGGTATGATATTTGAAGGATTTTGCCATGCGGAATCAATTGAAAAAGATTTTAAAAAGATGCATAAATGTTTGCTTACTTGAAGTAGTTAAAGTTAAGTTGAGTTACATTGCCCGAACAAAGCTGAGTGCAGACATCTGGCAAGCCTCTAGCCCTGCAGCATGGAGTGTGATCCTTACCGTTAGCCAGGCAGGAGAAGGTTGTAGAGGCCCAGGGAGCACAGATCATCAGGTCTGTCAGTTCCGTCACTTCTCTATCACTCACATCACACAACCTGTCAAGGCATCTAAGAAAAATAAACAAGAGATTAATTTATACCTGGAGTTAAAAAAAAGTTATATCGGCTGGCATATTAGAGTATATTAGCCATATTACAAGTACCTATCTAAGAGCTCCTCACAGAACTAAACAAGAACCAGCACATACTAAACTAGCTAATAAGAAAATAATCTTCGGGTATCCAAATTGAAGGAGGGCTCTGTTTTTAAAAAATGTTATGGAATCTCATAATAGTTGAGAATTTGGTTATAATGATAGATGGAAAGTTATGACCTATAATTTAAAGTTTTCAAACCTCATGAGATGGCAACTGTTTCTGTAAGCATGCCACTTAGGAGAGAGAGCTATCCACAGTCCAACAGAGGATGAAGTGATAAGAGGGAATTCTCCTTGTCCATCTGTTAGGCTCAAGATTTACATCAAAGCAAACCGTTTGTGTTGGTAGTTATATTTTTAATAAGTCAGGTACCTCTCACTTCAGCAAATTAAGAAGAGTCGCCCCTATCCCTAAGAGAGGTAGACTCCTCACAATCATACAAATGAGTGATGAGCAACTCCATCCAGTAAAACAAATTAAAATCATTACATGAATAATATTTTGTAACTCCAGTCAATCCCAAAATGGATGTTACGACTGAGTTTATTACTAGGATAGACAATAAAAAATAAATTCTTAGCATTAAAAAACTAAATTATATATTTGTTAAAAATTAAATTACTTTAAAACAATGTAATCATTATTGATAAGCTGTGGGCAATTATACCAAGGGACAGAACCTAAACATGGGATGTTAAATATAACTGTTTTACATATCACTATATTTCACCTCTAAAAATATACTGATATGCAAAACACTCTCTTGTAGAATGCTGGTCAGAATTAATCTGGCAACATTGACTCAGCAATTAATAAATCAGCATTTACAGTAAGCTGTGACTGTTTTAAGCAGATAATCTGTGACCAAGCAACATGCGGAAATTTTGTAGATAAAATGTGGTACCACAAGTGACAAATTGTAAGAATTTTGAATTTACTTTAATTAGTTTATTAAGCCACATTTCTGCCACCATTGACATGTTTAAATGCCATTTCTTAGAAGGAGATTAGTTGTGGGTGATAAGAACCCAATTTCTTGGATATTGCCACTTCTCAGCAACTTAAACTTATCAACCTCAACAGTGGGCCATTATTCATGGTATGCAACCATCAGCCAAGGAAATACCTTCCCCATCAAATAATAAACTAACTTTAAGAGAGTCCATTTTAAAAGGAAAGGACAAAGGAGGATACTTACCATTATAAGGGTACTTAAAACTTCATTGCTCACTAAACCAGAATTTACTTAATAATAATAAGTAAGAACGCCTTACTTATGTAAGGTGTTCTTATTATCAATATCACCATTTTACATTAAATACAGTCTTATTAACTTCATTGATGCTGAACTGATCACTTTATGAGTTTTAGGATGAACATAAATAGTCCGTCTTCAAGAAAAGAAGAATAATGTATCTCCACAGAAAACTTTGTTTATTTACAAATTATGAAATGCACTCTCAACCTAATAAGAGGCCATCATCAGTGCCTGACAAACAAATAAGAAAATACAAAATTAAAAAACTCAAAGAAAACAAAATAATAAGAAAAATAAACAACAACAACAAATTTTGTTTATTTATTTATTTTTGTTGTAATTTTGTAATCTTTGAGTTTTTTTAATTTTGTATTTTCTCATTACTTTGTAGGGCACTGATGATGGCCTCTTGTTATGCCGAAAGTGTAATTTGTAAATAAACAAAGTTTTCTGTGGAGAGACTCTTTTATTTTTCATTTTTTTTCTTGATCACCCAACACACCATTAACACAAGATCTTACAGTTAAAGTATTTAAAGACTGTAGTGGAACATTAAATTGAATTACAATCATCTTAATGAAATATAAAATAAATGCACATCACTGCCACCTCTTAACTGAAATAGAAATCAAGGACTTTGATAAATAAAAACAAATTCTAAGATTCACTTACTTTTGATGAGTGACACCCTTATTAACACAACACTGTCTTATGTCAGGTAACTGAGGAACAACTTTAGGCCCACTGTGCCTCGGTTCTCCCGGAATAAGTGTTAGTGTCCTCACTGCATTAGATGGCAAGCTAGTACCGTGTTTATTTCTGGCTACAACTGTAATTTCATACATGGTGAAAGGTGCTAAATCGTTGACCACTACATATGTGCTGTCGTTTTCACTAGCCTGAAACATACCAAGGATAAATATTAGTAGAGGTTGTAAGAGAGGAACAATGGGACCTTATCATTTATTTCTAATGCAGATTTCTATATCAGAAAATAATTTTAAATAGACTTATCAAAACCAAAACTAACTAAAAGCTTCAGTTAAAAACACAGTTTAAAAGTGTGCCCTTGAGCCACAGAGAAAACATTGAGAAATCACAGTTAACAGTTGACTTTACCACTTTGATTAGCTACCAATACAATAACAATACAGTTCCATTGGACCACTGGTGGGAAATAATGGGCATAGGCATATGTGCAGAGGGTGGTGTGTTAACCATATACATTTTTTTTGTTGGTGTTAACACCAACACCTGATAAATATTGGTCATAAAATGTTTGTTCTTTACACTCTAATAAATGCTCATAGACCAATATTTTATACAAAAAAATTCTGGAGCATAGGTCCACAAGCTGACTGAATTTGCTATGGAATGCTTGCTTCCTTGCTTAAACAACCCATTACTAGCTTTATGCTTCATATCATAAGCAGTAGCACTACTACTTATTTGGAAATTTCAATAGATTTTTTTGAAGGAAACGTGCATGTTTCTCCTATAGGAGTATAGGCTACTTAAACTATTTGCTTTTATCCTTTCAAAATCACCTTTACACAACATTAAAAGCTCAAATTATAATAATCTTAGAAGTGCTTCAGCAAACCCTCACAGACAGACAGCATGTTAATAACCATTCAGAACATAATACTATCCCTTTATATCCATAAGAGCAGCTGGGGCAAATTAAAATAAAAAATAATTTAGATTTTTTTTAACAATTAAAAAATTGGGTACAGGGTACCTTAGAATTGGTCCTCCTCACATCGGATTCGTTATGCTCATCCTTAGATAGTAAATACATACATTTAATTCTCAGCGGTCACCCATACAGCACTGACCACGCTCAATGCTGCTTAACTTTTATAATCCAACAAAAACCATAGATATACTTGCCGAATTGAAACAAAACTTAGTACACTTATTTAATTGGCAAAAAGCGTCCCAGAGACATAATTGCTAAGATCTAGGATCTTCCCCACCTTTACTACTATACACTTATTTAATACGTAAAGGTTTACACTTGCACCAAATTTCAACTCAATTAGATTATTTTCTGATTTCTTACAATTTTGTAAAACACTTAGACAAGTAATTTAATAAAAATTGAAGTAATTGTGATGATGAGATAAACTTGGCATGCATGTTAGTCTTATACATAGCTACAAGTGTGTAAAATCTAAATCTGATCTGACACATAAAGACAGACAACTTTGGAGGTCTTAAAAACACCTGAAACTGATAATTCTAGAGACATCCTGGTCTCGGATTTTTCCAAACACAATACTTTTCCTATATACCTATGGTATAAATGAGGAAAAGTAAAAATTCCTAATATTTACCTAGCCCCTCTTCAGTGTGATTTCAGTACTTGGCCCCAACACACAAAAAACTCTACACAACTATAATTACAGGGGTAACAAAAAGGACCCAAAGAAATATATTATCCTCACAATTGAACCCTCGATTTTAACCATTCATACCAATTGATTATTATTAATGCTTGTCTCTACTGCCAACAATCCTTACCTTAACCTTAACTTGCACTGTATGAGGATCGACAACAGACTGACTGTTATTATACATGGGTTGGTCTATATGTAATGAAGATGGATCAAAAGATCTCAACATCGTGACATTAACAGTGTAATCAATAACTGACTCGTAGTTATTATACGGTGGTGCCCACTGGATTGCTAGAGCCGTCTGGGATATCGCTACAGCTTCCACCTGAGGAGGTTCACTTGGTAATAATTCTGAAATCAAAAAAATAATAATAAAACAATATCTCGTGTATATTACTTCTTATACATAAATGTTCAATAAAATACAATAGTTTTAGGCTTAAATGACTTAGATCTACAAACTCAATAAATTTTATTTGGCCTTTACCAATAACAATTATAAAAATGTGAACAAAAGACTAAGGCATGTTTAATGTATTTAAGCAGACTAAGAGCAATATTGTTGACTCACTGCTGTCCTAGTGTTTTTCATCAAACAAATACAACAAATACTTCAGTAAAGAAACAATAATAAAAACATTTCTTGTTACAAGTATTAATGATTTGGATAATTATCCACTTTAAGGTGTCAGCCTTGTGCTGTGGATAACAGTCTTCCTTAAGACTCTCTTTTATTTATTTACTTGCATATTTATGTGACGAATGTATCTTGTACCTGGGTTTAAAGTTAAATAATTTTGTGGAACTCTGATCAAACTGTCACAGATGTGAGTATATTATTTTATTATTGCCAAAAATAATGAAACAATGACACATATTCAATATAAAAAACGATACTATAAATAAGTACAAAAGTTCTAAGTATTTAAAAAAAAAATAAATAATAAAAATAAAAACTGAAACATTTTTAACATTCAAAAATAAAATAACTGTTAATCGTTGTATAATATATTCATATCTCTTGATTTGTATATAATTACATTTATTTCTCCTTATCCTGATGTACACTCTGTCTACAATTTATAGTTGATTGTCTAATTGGTTAGAATGTTAATGAATACTTTTCAGTATTGTAAGGATTAATTCATAATTTTAATTTATTTAACATACATTTTAAAGTTAAATGTAGGAAAACATGTTTGGATAGAACTTTTATGCTAGTTTTTTTTTAGAGTTTTTTTAAGTTTGTTTTTGACATATTTTTTTTACTTTTATCAAGTTATAGTTGCCCAGAGACTTTGTGAGCGTTTTAAAATAAAATAATATAAAAAACTATCTTCCTCAGCACCTTAGTGTCTATCTAAGCACCGGAGTCCTGGTGGGACTCTCAGTCTGTTTTATACTAGTTTAAGAGAATGATTGGTTATAAAGAGATTTATTAAATATGATGTAACCAACTGAGGTGGGTTCATGGGTGAACACCCAAAAGGCCAAAAGGCATTTTAGGGTTAAAAGGCTAAAACATATTTGTTTAATATCTTGAAGGAGATTGTATCCATTAGGGTTACATAAAAACAACGATTTTTTAGTGTGACGTTCGACAATCTGGTCATAAAACATACAAATACTAAAATTAATAGAAAATTCATTCCAAGGAAGAATTAAGTCAAATAGAATATAAAGTTACTGAGAAAAGGTGCGAAGTAATTATAAGAAAATGAAGAATTTTCTACAAAATAAGTTAAAAAGTAATCCACATGAAGGAGAAAAAGAAAACTATAATAATAGAAAGTAAAACTAATAACTAGAAAACGGATAATAAGAAGGTCCTTCTTCATTTCTTATAATTAACTTCGCACCTTTTCTCAGTAACTTTAGATTCTATTTGACTTAATTCTTCCGTTTGGAATGAATTTTTCTATTAATTTTAGTATTTGTATGATTATAACCAGATTGTTGAAACGTCACACTAAAATCGTTGTTTTTATTAACCCTAAAGATACAATCTCCTTATCAAATATTAAGGGTTACAACCAACATCAATTTGAATTGTTTAATAATATAAAAAGAATCTTAGGTCCGTTA
>JACMZG010000022.1:32573250-32612395 GCA_018340805.1 Microvelia longipes | reverse complement strand
TAACATTCAATTCCAATAAAAATATTAAGCACAATATTTAATTACAAAGAAATATCAGAAGTAACATTTAATTACGCATTTAATTTAAGCATTTTATTTTAAGCATTGCTGCCTCCGTGGCCGAGGTCAATAAGGCGTTAGTCTTCACAGTGACCTTTGACACCCATGGAAGTCTGGGGTTCGCATCCCAGGTTACACTCTCAGTTTATAGAAGATTATTGTTAAGATAAATTATCTCCAACTTTAGAATACACTTTGAGCGTAACGGTTGCTGATACCACCCGAGGTTGTTCCCGCAGGGGTTATCCCTGATGAGCTGCAAGGCTCTAAACGGGCATTATTATATTATTATTATAATATTAAGCATTTAATTTAAATTTTACATTTAATTTCAAATGTACATTTGATGTTTTAAATTATATTTTATTTAACTTCATCAACATTTAATAACAAAATAGATAATCTATTAGGTATAAGTAATGACTAGAGTATTGGACAAGAAGGCAACCAATCCCTTGTAAGTGGATTGGAAGGAACTAAAATCACATGGGAAAACAACACCGGATGTAGACAATCAAAGATGATATTTCCAACATTAGATAGAAGGAAATCTAGAGGCTTCTTGACTGATATATAAGTCTAGTCTCAGACTTATAGTAGGAGTAATCACGGGGCACTGCAGGCTTAATAGGCATTTAGCCCTAATGAGGTGACTGAGAGCCCAATATGTGCAATATGTATGACAAAGAGGAAGAAACAGCCTATCACTATTTGGCAACGTGTGAAGGTTGGAAGGCTCAGTTTCAAAATTTGGAACTGGAACGCTTCTCGAAGAGGAAATGGAGTCTCTAAGATGGCAGGACATTCTTACTTTCATCCATCGCAGCAGGAGGTTCGACGAGGAGAAAGAAGTGGAAGTACAGTGATAGGTGGTTGACTTCGGGGTTGGTGAAAAGGACCCAATGGTGTGGTCTACTCACCAGGCTTGACTACTGTCCACTCTTACTACTAGTAATGACTAGTAGTGAAGCAAACAATTCTTAGCTTGCCAATTAATATTAGTGGAATGAGCAACACTAAGTAAAAAATTAAATTAGCCTTTAATACTAATTTAAAGAAAAAAGGTCACTTTTGAATAAATAGACCACACACACACACACACACATACATACATATACACACACATAAATAAATATTATATATATATATATATATATATATATATATATATATATATATATATATATATATATATAATATTTTTTTTTACACACAACAATATTAAATGCTAATGTACCTTTCTATTATTTCCCCCACAAGCATTTAATACTTGTGGGATGGTCTTGTTAAACTTAAATTATATTTTGAGATATTCATATACACACATAAATAATATATATATATATATATATATATATATATATAATATATATATATATATATATATATATATATATATATAATTTGTGTGTGTGTTTTAGGGGGGTCACAGATTACGATAAAGGAGGAAGACTCATAAAATTAGGCAGATTTTCTTGAATGAAGAACAAAATATTAAAAATAGAAGACAGTTGGGCCAAGAAAAATTGACCGCGAGAAAAAACAGAGAATTCAGTAAGCCTTGTAGTAGGGTGTTATGAGAAAGGCTTATAGACGTAAACAAAGTAAAGTCTCTATGGTTGTAATCTTTGTTACGGTCAAAATCACCAGATGATATTAATTTGAAAATAGCTTGCCTATGAATAAAGCTTTATATACTTGCTTGATCGTATAAACATTGGACAATTTTAATGAATTATTTATTCACTCATCATAGCTTTAAAGGCATAAATTAAATCACTTTTCATAGATAAAGAATCAAAAACATGTCCTACTTCAAAAACACAACTTAAAAATAAGAGTCATTCAAATTTTTATCATCATTTTTCAGTCTACTTTGAACTTTGAAATTCCTATCAGTACCACACAAGCAAATGTTGAGTTCACGATATTTCTACAAAATAAAGGGAAAATCAGGGAAAAATGAAAAACCAGGGAGAAAAACTGAAAGGTTTATGTTACTACGAGATATCCAAAGTCCGATTATATAGTTACTATATCATACGAATACAACACAAGTTTCATCACTTAATAAAATTTAAATTAATTTGGCACTCTATACGCTTAAACTTTATCTAAAAGATAAAACCAAATAAAAACATACAGCAAAATCCAAAGAAAGTAATAGAATACAATACAAACAATAAATAATAAAACTATCGAATAACATATAAAATAGATGAAAAAGCATTTACATCACCAGGTTTTTACAGATTTAAAAAAAACTGTTCAATATGTTCTTTTGATGCCTAATCTCGTTTCTGGTTGGTAAATGCCACGTCAGTTTTCACTTTTTTCATTCGGGATTTTCCACTTTTCAATATCTGATTTGGACCAAATTTTTTCCATTATTTTTTCGTTTTCGTAGCTTCATAAACATTGTGTTTTTGTTTACGGTAGGCTTGTTTTGTGAAACAGGTTCGTCTCTGAAGTTTGTTTTATTTAATCTTTTTGCCACTTATTCATACTATTTCTTTTATATTTTTTTAATTTTATTTAGTCATTCATAATAACTCATCTTATTCTTTCTTCTGATTTATTCATCTTAATTTTTGAAGTAAAATTAATTAAATTATTAAAATTAAACATATTTTGCCTCATTTGAACCGCGCAATTCGCTGAATGTAATAGATAACAAAACATTTATATACATGCATTAACAGAATGTACTAACATAAAATAATATATTGAATCCTAAATGGGGGGATTATATTGTATAGGAAACAAAATATCAGAAATAGATCTAGAATCTTTTAAAAATAAGAATTATCAAAAGTAAGCCAAACAATGAACAATTCATTTTCAACAGATGTACCTTAAAGTTATGGTACTTTTGATTCTTACTCCTTTCAATTATTGAAATAAAACAGTCTCTCCACTAATGATATCTGGCTATTTGACATAGCCAGCTTTCAATCTTATCAGATCATCAACAGTGCCGGCGAGCAGGAGACAGTGGTTACAGTTTTGTTTAAAGGTTTGTAGCTGACTCTTTTGAGGTCAGCTACAGTGGTTACAGTTTTGTTTAGAGGTTTGTAGCTGACTCTGTTGAGGTCAGCTACAGTGGTTACAGTTTTGTTTAGAGGTTTGTAGCTGACTCTGTTGAGGTCAGCTACAGTGGTTACAGTTTTTTGTTTAGAGTTTGTAGCTAACTCTGTTGAGGTCAGCTACAGTGGTTACAGTTTTGTTTAGAGTTTGTAGCTGACTCTGTGAGTCAGCTACGTTACTGTAGTGACTCTGTTGAGTCAGCTACAGTGGTTACAGTTTTGTTTAGAGGTTTGTAGCTGACTCTGTTGAGGTCAGCTACAGTGGTTACAGTTTTGTTTAGAGGTTTGTAGCTGACTCTGTTGAGGTCAGCTACAGTGGTTTACAGTTTTGTTTAGAGGTTTGTAGCTGACTCTGTTGAGGTCAGCTACAAACCTCTAGACTAAACTGTAACCGCTGTCTCCTGACTCTTTTCTTCGCTGCTCGCCAGCACTGATGATGATCTGTTAATGTCAAATATATATCATTAGTAAAAAGACTCTGTTTTATTCTTTTCAATTATCTTCTAATATTAAAAATTCTGGCGCGGTAGTCCGCATGTCGGGCGAATTTCCTTTGTGATGCGTGTTTCCGTGCTAAACAACAATACTGGTATAGGGACAACAATTTTTTTTTATGAATTTTTCTACATAATATAAGTTTACAACTATAAAATAATTCTGGCGCGGTGGTCCGCTGTCGGGCCAATTTCCTTTTGGATGCGCGTTTCCATGCTTAACAACCCATTTCTTGCTTAAGGTTCCAGTTCATGCTTTAGAACCTTAGCAGTTACTCAATAGTCAAGCACTGCTCGTAACTCATTTTGTTTGTATTTTTCAAAGGAAATGCGCATAATTATCCACTTGGTAATACAAAACTATACCTCTAAAATTAGCAGTACGTACTATTAGTTGCACTAGTTAAAAGCTTAGTTACTTATCTTTAAGCTTAGTCAGTTATCTTTAATTGAAATAAAGGGATAAGCGTATCATACGTATCAGTTGAATTCACATCTGATTAAAGATGTGAATCCATCCATCCCCTCATTACTAGAGGGGCCCTATTGGTTGAATTTTGAAACATCGAAAAAGTAACCTTACCATCTACGCTAAAAATCAAATTAAATAATCGGTTCAAAATTACTGCAACTTATATTAAAGAATTTTAAAAATACAAATCAAAACACAATCTATGTGCGGGAAGCCGACAACAATAGATTTATTATAACCTTAACTCACTCTTTAAGGAGGTTTCAATGAGGTTACACAGAGCCCCTGAGAGCCCTAATACAATGTTTCAGGCCTTTCAATATATTGAACTGGGCTATGCCCCCTCTAGTATATATCTCTATGAAAGAGACTACATTTGGCCGTTTTCAGCCGTCATTGATTCAGAACAAAAAGTTGATTTACTTCAGTATCTCCGAACATGTTTTATTTATTTCAGCGCCAATAACAAAATACAACAAAGACGCGTATCATTGCACTTCTAATGCGTTCTTTTGTTCTTTTGTCGTTGATTTCAATGACCTGAAGTATTGTATTGAACTTAAAGAAATCAATAAGAAAAAGAAAAGTTCTCAACAAAACGTAAATATTTTATTTTTCCCCCTAATTATTTTCCTCGTTTTTTCTTTCACTTTGCCTCAGGTGAGGGAAAAAGAAAAAGGTCAAATGAATAAATAAATAGGGAGAAAGAAGAAATATTGAACAAATACATTTTCTAAGAGAAGAAACTAAAATTAGAAATGCCTAGTAAAATATATAAATTTCTTTTTTTTTTTTTTTAAAAATAAAAAAAAACTTGTTAACGAACTCAGCAATATAAATTAGAGTATGAACAGTGATAGCAGTAGTTTACTTATTTATTTATTTTATGCCTACATAGTACAGGTAATGTGTTTGCATACAGGTTCCAACAGAATAATCCGTTTCACAATAAATCCGAAACAAGGGTTCCAACTGAATAACAAATTCTGGTGTCTACAAGTCCTTCTGAGTGGTTTTTACCAAGTTATTGGTCTGAAAGTGTGTCATAATAATGACATCCTGATTCATTAGATTTGTTTGCATGCATTTACAATAAATTCCTGAAGATATTTTGGGTCGATAAAACGTTTGCGTGATGGTTTAAACCGTCACGATCAACTGATTTCTCCATCAAACAAAAAATTCTAGATCAACCAATTTCTCAAGCTACTCCTGATGTAAATTTTTGAGCTGTTTCTCATGTCGGAATTCAAAACGTTGAACGCAGGAGGATAAACGATGAGTAGACCTTTTAGATTTTTTTAAAGGTGGAGGAGATTACAACAACGATAGGGGTCTAAGTGCCATTTATCCGAATAAGGTGTCCGTGGGGTCTTACGTTTGCGTCTTAATATATAAGACCAATAGTATAAGCCATAGTAACCATTTATAATTGCTAGTGTGTAGTACACATTATCGTTCCCCGTATTATGTCGTTACATTGTTGAGTTGAATGAACTTAATTGAAACATTGAGCATATGCCTTTATGGAAATGACAAGTATATAAAGTTTTATTTCACAAGTAGCATCGAACAAGATCAGAGCGTGTATGGGTGATCGTTGGGAATAAAATGGAATTTTAACGTCTGAGGTCGAGCAAAGCTAGCTTGAAGAGGCGAGTACGAGTCTAGCGAATCCTATTAAGTAAGGAAAAGCTCTGAGTTACCCTGTATCTAATTTTTTTGTGACTAGCACAGAAACCAGCCTTTACCAGCCATGTGATCGACTTGAAGGGACTTAAAACAACTAATAAGTCAAACATAAAGCACTTTTTAAGTATTGCATAAAGAACTATCGAATGATAAAAACCCAAGCTTAAATTTTGATATCGAAGAAACATATATATTATTATCATTAAAAATAAACGTTTTAGTTGAAGAAACAACCTTTATCGTCTGAGAAACTCACTCAAAGAAACTTATCCAATTTAAAACAAAAATTAAACCATTTTAGCAAAATTTTAAGTTCATCTTCAATAAAGTCACTTAGATAAATTAAGTATTTCATTTATATCTCTTAAAGAAAACTTTCTAAGTGTTTACAAAACTTAAAAACTCTAGTTTAATCCCAAGGGAGAATAGATAATTCTCGGGGAAATAAAGCTAGGGAGATAAAACTCGTTAGATAAAATACAGAAATAGAAAAACTCTATCTAGGATATAAATAAATAAAATGGGGTAAAATCCATAAAATACATCCAATTTTTTTGTAAATTTATGTGGAAATCGAAACAGGTGGAACTTCTGAAACAGTTTTCCAAAATAAATTCCATTTTTTTGGCCTTTTTCTATCGGAGTTAATAGCTAACCGACATGATATTCAAAAGCAGTAAATGTCAGAAAATAGGCTCTATGGTTATAGAAGGCTAAAAGAACAGAATTATGTTTTTCATGGAATACACTGGAACTAGTAAATATTGTCAATAAATATAAACTGGCAAATATTTCTGTGTTTATTTAAAACACAAATCAAACATGGAATGAATGATATCAGTGAATATTTTGTCCTCCAAAGTTTCTCTGTAACATTATCCACTGATATTCATACTAATAGATATAAATAACTAAAGAACAAAAATGACTATATAACTATGAATATACTAAGATACTAAAGAAGTACACTAAAACACCCTAAACGTTATTACAAACACTATAATACTAAAGAAATACCAAAAACTATGAAGATACTAAAATACTAAAGATAGATACTAAAAGATACTATTACTTCATTTACACGATATGTCGACGTTATATAGTGTCGAGACATCGTGATGTCTAGACTACATGAGAACTTGCCACAGTCTGTCGATGTTATGTAGTGTCGAGACATCGTTAAACCATGTCAATGGGTCATGTGACTTCCTTTGTACTGATTCTTGGTAACATCGACACATGTGTCGGCTTTAAATACATGTGTCGAGAGTTTCGATTGTCAATTAACAAAACAATTTTTTAAAAAGTAAAAATTTATTTAACTATAATAATATGTAAATATAATACGTTATATACAACTTTAAAGAAACGGACATTAACATAACACTTGAGTATAATGAATGACACTGGAATTAGTGAAACCAGGTCTTAAATAGAATTATAAAGTGCTAACACATGCACTTTATGCAAGTGTTAGTACGCTTATTAATGCTATCATTGCAATTTAAGTGATCATAACACCTCCCCCTTTAAGTGGAAGATTTGGGGCAGAATGACCAAAATCTGGAATAACAATATTGATTCCATCTTTATGAGAATGTAATTTTGGTTTTTCATTATATGTAATCTTTCTATTCAAGCAATATAAGCATACTAAAACTATGAGTACAATTAATAGTAGTAATAACATACTGTAAATATCAATTCTTTTAAAATTTACAGGTAAGGATACAGAAGCTAATATTTCCTTTTGTCTAGAAAGTTCGTTGTGAAAACTATCTAAGTTTAAATTAATTGGGTTTAATTTGATTGGTTTTAATATTTAAAGGTAATGAATGTGGGACCCAAATTAAAGGTATCTCAATATCTTTAAGTTTTTCATTAGAATTGGAAAACGTTTGTAAAATATAATTATCAAAGGAGATTTTACAAAGGTCGGTTAATTCTATTAGGTAAGTACCGTTCAGGTAATATGAGTTTTTAATGGATTTACATTCTTCGGTGACTAGGATTCCACTTGAGGCAATTATCCATTTATTAACATCTATTTTATCGACATAAGTATTGGAATATTAACTTTTGTAACATGACATAATCGTTTTACATCCTTGTTTTGAATTAGGTTTATTTCACAGTATTGATTCTCATTATTTATTTGAGTTATTAAAGAGTTTTTACAAATATATTTTTGGTTAAATAATTTTCTACACACTATGTTAGATAAGGAATAACTATCATTATTTATTAATAAATATTCACTGCTTGGAATAATGGTTCTGTACGATTTATCTACATTACTAAATATTGGTATAGATACCAGGTGATAATAATCAAATTCCCTAATATCTACCAATGGAATTTCTAATATAAAAACTATGCTACTATCTTTTTTGTAACACTTAACATTAAAAATTTCTAACAATAGTATATTTTCAACAGAGGGTTCCAGGGGAAGTTTGGTTGTGGTTAATTGTTTTTGAGCATTAATTAGTACTGGGACTAAGTCATTTGGGTTTATCATTGAGTTATGGAAGGTATTTGATTTTGCAAAAGTTATCGCTATCTCTAAATCTTCCAGGGCGTCGTAAAGAATTTGGAAGTTATATAAATTTGTTGAACGGCGACTTGAAAGGCAAATTGGTGGTGCATTGTTTTAATATTAGTGTTGTTTAACATGTCACTTACTACGGACTCTAATATTTTCTGATTATATGATAATGTTTTTACGTTTTTCTCAAACTCTGTGGTTATATTGTCATATACAGTTATTTGTGCTTGGAGTGTATGTTTAATATTATTTTGATTATCTTTAAGGTCATTTAATATCCTATCATACTTCAAGGCATCATTATCATCTAAGTTACCCGTGATTGCTTTCACAACAGATCCTAGTGCATTTATCAAGCCTCGTTTCTGTCTGTTATCATTTCTATAGATATTATTATCATTTCTATAAGTAAGTTCAACTAAGGGTTTATTTGAAATAATCTTTCTTTTACTTTATTATAAATAATGTCAGTTTGTTTGAAAGGATTGTCTTGTTGTAAAAATGTACTGTTCTGAGTTGATAATTTAATATCAGTATAAAATTGCTGTAGTTCTAAAAATTCAGAAATAATTTTGTATGTCTCATAGGTCCTAATAAATGTCCAATGGTCCTGTTGGTTAACTGCTCTTCCTAATTTGATAGGTAACAGTCCTGGGTTTCCTGTCAAGTCAATTCTTCCGAATTTACCTTCGACCCTGATGTGGAAGGTTGTTCCGAGGGTTCTGAAACAGGAGGTCGTTTTAACTCTTTTAGATGAACAATAATAGTTTTTCCCGTATTTTTATTTTTTATTTTTTGCTCTGTTGCGTTCTAATAATGCTATGATTTCATAGGGGCCTATGAACCTATCGTTTTTTTGTTTCGTGCCTTAGGGTTTTGCCTGTACACTGTTTGTCCTAAGTGAAAAGTATCATCTTTATTATCTGACAAATTATGTTTATCTAATACATTTTCCTTTTTGTGGATTATTTTATTTTTTACTTCATCGTAAACGCTTTCTAACCGTGTTTTGTGATTCTCTACGTAGTTTGCAAAGAATTGTTTGGGTATAAAAATTTCATTAGGGTTCCTTGATTGTGAATGACCGAAAGCGAGTTCGAAAGGCGTGTAATCTGTCACACTACTTATACTGCTATTATATGCTATAATAGCATAATAAATAAGATTCAATTTATTACCTTTACAAGCAGGGTTTTTTTGTAATATCCTCTATTAAAGAGCTATGTAATCTTTCGACAACACCGTTACTTTCGTGGTGGTTTATGGTTGTAAAATGTACTATGATTTGATGCAATTTTAGCATATCTCTGACAACCTCGTTGTTAAATTCAGAGCCTTGATCTAGGGTTATCTTTTTGGGCACACCGAAGGAAGCAAAGTATTGTATTAGTGCATCGCTTATATGTATTGCGGTTTTACCAGTTATCGGTATGGCTTGTGCGAATTTAGTAAAGGCATCAATAAGCGTTAAATAATGATTGCCATCAAAGGTGAAAACATCAATGTGTACAATTTCAAATGGCCTTGATGCTGTTTCGGTTAGGAGTAAAGGAGTAAACGGTTTTTGTCTTGAATATTTACTCGCAAATATTTATTATGTCGGTTACGGATTTTTTCATACCTTTCCAATAGTAAAGTCTTTGGATTGCCTTTAAGGTCTCGGTAATCCCTCTGTGATTGGTTTTCGAAACGTGATAGTCGTGAATTAGGTTAATTTGTTCGTCTTTGTCAATTATAGTACTAACACGTTTAGTGCATTTAATTAGTTTTAATTTGTTTCCGGAGAAATATTGTAGATAAACTTTACAAAAAGATTCATACAATAGATCCTGTATAAAGTTTAGGTGATAGGTAGGAGTTGGACAAGTATATGTTTTTAGGAATTTAAGTATTATTTCTTCATTGTTTTCTATTGGAATTTTGATAAGAAAAATTTGTTTGTCGTCTTGTTGTTTTAGTTTCACG
Organism: Microvelia longipes; assembly: GCA_018340805.1. Classification (NCBI taxonomy): domain Eukaryota; kingdom Metazoa; phylum Arthropoda; class Insecta; order Hemiptera; family Veliidae; genus Microvelia; species Microvelia longipes. The sequence continues at coordinate 32,602,078 of JACMZG010000022.1, read as the reverse complement.
TCAAGTTTATGATGCACGTTAGGTGACACAATTATTTGATTTGCTTTGTTATTAATTATTTCGTCTAGAATCGGTATACCTTCACTAACATTTTCAATTCTATTTGAGTGTTGAGTTTCTAGTTCTGTTCGGTTATTCTGTGTTTCTCTATTTTGGTTTCTGAGTTCTGATTCGGATGGTTCGGATGGGGTGTCAATAACTTGGTTCTCTAAGGTTTCGATTTCAATATTCTCTCGGGTTTGTCTTCTTCGAAAGTCTCGCATAGGTTTCTCAAATATTCGGTCACATTAAAATTAGAGTCTCCGGGATTGTTGGTGGTACTGTCAGTAGTTTCCGCTATGGATTGTTGGTCAATTACATTAATTTTTATTCTCGATAACGAATCGGCGTTAGTGTTGCTCTTACCCTTCTTGTATACTATTTCGTAATCATATTCCTCTAATTTTAATCTCCATCTAACGAGTTTTGAATTCGGTTCTTTTAGTTAAAAAGCCAAACCAAGGGTCTATGATCTGTATAGATTTTAAATTTTCTCCCGTACAGATAATGTCTGAAGGTTTTACAGGCATATACAATGCTTAGACATTCCTTTTCAATCGTGCTGTATTTGCATTCTGATTCATTCAGAGTTCTAGATGCGTAAGCAATAGGTTTATCATTTGGAATGTTACCTTGAGATAATACGGCACCGATGGCAAAGTCACTCGCGTCTGTGGATATATAAATTCTTTATCAAAGTCAGGGTATTGCAATATTGGGTCATTGATAAGCAAATTCTTACATAATTCGAAACAGCTTGTATAGTTAGCGTCAGTTAAATCTATTTTATTATTTTTTAAGGCATTGTGTCATAGGTTTGGTTATTTTACTAAAGTTGGGAATAAATTTTCTGTAGTATCCTAGCAATCCTAAAAAGCTTTTTATTTCTTTTGGGGTTTTAGGGATCGGAAATTCTTTTATTGCTTTAATTTTTTCCGGATCGGCTCTGACTCCGTCTGGTGTAACTATATGGCCTAAAAATTTGACTTCTGTTTTTAGGAATTCTGATTTATCTAATTGAACCTTTAAATTAAATTTCCTAAAACGTTCGAACACTAGTTCTATGTTTTTTATGTGTTCTTTCCAAATTTGTTGAGAATATTATGACGTCATCAATGTACACCATATTTTATTAATTAGGCCTGCTAGCACATTATTTACGACCTTTTGGAAGGTGGAGGGGGCATTTTTGAGACCGAAGGGCATTCTTAGGAACTCAAAATGTTCACTCTCGGTAGAAAACGCGGTTTTTGGAATATCGTTAGGGTTAACTTCTACTTGCATAAACCCATTAGCAAGGTCAAGGGTGGTGAAATACGTAGCCCGTCCTAATTTATCTAATATGTCATTTATTAGGGATCGGGTACTTAAAGTCAACAGTTTTGGCATTAAGGGCTCGATAGTCAACCACAATGCGCCATTTCTTTTCTCCTGAGGCATCCATTTTTTTTGGCACTACCCAAATTGGTGAAGAATAAGGTGAGTAGCTGTGCCTGATGATGCCTTCTTTTAACATTTTGTTAATTTGTCGGTCTACTTCTTGTTTATGGATTTGCGGGTAGCGATACATTTTTGCATGGATAGGGGTGTCGTCTGTTAGTTTTATGTCGTGTTTTATGGCATTGGTAAAAGTTAGAGGTGTACCTTCACAGTAAAAGATATCTTTGTACTTAAAACAAACATTCTCTATAGCTTGTTTTTCCTCTGTATTGCAATGTGATAGTCTCAACTTTTCAAGATTATGTATTTGTAGTTCGATATCATTAATAATTTTTATATTATTACAATTAATTTTAGATAATAGTTCTGTGTCATTGTCGTTAATCAGGTCTACTGTTAGGGTCTCATTAGTTCTAGCGTTTCGGTTACATCGTTATCATTAAAAATGCTAGTAATTGCAAAGTAATTGTCTATTGTTACAGGGCTTCTGGCATCTCTACACCTTCTTTAATTTTTAGGTGTGATAATATACCGAGTCCTGATTTTTTATTTACTGGTATCTTAATTATTTTTGAGTAGTAGGGGGTATTGTATAAGTCATTAAAGTTTTTGTATTATTACCATATACTATAGGTACAGTTTTATCTGGCATTATCAAAAGTCTATTTTCCATATCGATTTTTGCATTAAGTTCTTGTAATAAATTAATGCCTATTAGGCCATCGAAGATATTATCAAATTTAAATAAATAAAATTTATGAGATCGATTGTTATGGCTTAAGGTAGGAAATACAGGTATAACAACGGCTTCGTATGTACAGTAGTGTTATGGGCTGATTGAATTTTGAATTTCTCATTTATTATTTTGTCTTTATAAAATTTGTAGGCAATTTCAGGATCTAATAAACTTTTTGTACTGCCGGTATCTATTAGTAGTTTAATATTTAATTCTGGTATTATGATATATGGCAGGTCTTCTGTAATACAATTAATTTTAATTTTTTCTAAGTTTTCTTCTGAGAGGAGGCTGAATCCCGAAAAGGGGAATCGTTTTCATTTGACTGGACTTGAGTTAAACTGGGTATTTGAGTGTTAACGTTACTAGGATTTGCCTGAGTATTCAAATTAAAGTCACGAAGGTAATTTTCAATACTCATTTGAATAATTGATTGTAATCTGTTTCTGAATTTTGTTGGTAGTATTGGTTATTATATTCGGTCTCCTCTACTATATTATTTTCGGTGTAATCGTTATAGTAGTCAGTTTCGTGTGTATTATAAGTATTGTCAATATTATCGTCACAGATATTTAGAGAAAATAGCCTTGAGTTCGTTGAAGTTTCCATTGGTGTAGGAGTATAAGGTTTTGCATTATTACTTTGAAAATTATTTTGATTTGATGGTCCATGTTGGACTGGAAATGTGGGTCTTTGAAATGTATTGTTTAAAAATCTTGGGTTATAGAAAGGATTTGGTCTTTGCAAATTATTTTGGGGTTGTTGTAATGTATTATTTTGGTAATTCATGGGTCTATAAGGATTATTCAGAGGGCGATAAGTGCGTTGCATTGTTGGATTTATTGGTCTTGTAATTGGAAAATTGTTTACTGGTTTTTGAGCCCTAGAGAGGGTTGGTTCAAAGGTAAAATTCTTTGAACAGGTGTGAACGTTGATTGGTTGAGGGTATTTGCTTGATTATTTCCATGTAGGAAATTTTCTTCTATGACCAGACTCATGGCTCTTTCTAAGTTTTCTGGGTTCCGAAGTCTGATAATTGATTGTAGAGAATTAGGCAATCCTCTTATAAACGTCTTTAAAGCCAGATTGTCGTAACTTTTTATGTGTACGGATTTTTCCAACTCGCTCATTGAGGAGTCAAGGTTCAATTTTGTAGTAATTAGGCACCTTAAGTCCTGGCATGAAGTGCCAAAAGAATATGGGGATTGATTTTTCGCGGGTCTTAGGGTTAAAAGGTCTTGTACGAGACAATTTAAATCTCGTTGGTCACCAAAACTTTGGGTAAGAACATTTTTATACTCTTCCCACGTAGTCAGGTCTGTTCTCGACCCAATGAGCATTAATGCTCGGCCTGTTAGTTTGGCTAAAACAGCTTTAACGACCATGGGTTTTAAGGCTGCATTTGTTATGCCGGTTACTAAGGATTCGGCACTATTAAGAAAAATGGGTAAAGTATTAGGATTTCCATCGTAGGGGGGAATAGTCTCTAAATGAATTTAAATAATTGAAGGTCTAAAGAAGTTACAGACATGTCTATTTGATTTGAAGCTTCTACAGGGTTAAATGGGTTTTGATTATTTCTATTATCTGATTGATTTGAATTTTCTGAAGAAACTTGATTATTATCTTGTATGTTTATTCCACCCAATAAATTTAATAGCTCATCTATAGATTCGCTCATTAATTACTTACATATACTCTTATAATTATTTAGCAGTTTTAATATTTATATTCATTAAATATTAAATTTATTTATTACTTTATAATGAGTTATTTGATTTAATTTTATTAATGAAGCATTAAATAATAATATGCTTATTAATTTATGAAATGGATTGCTTATTATATGAAAGATTATTTAATTTAATATGTATTTTTTTTTTATTATTTATATATTTAATATTTATATTATTAAATATTAATTTATGAAATGGATTATTTAATATTTATATTCATTAAATATTAAATTTTATTCATTTTTTTAATAAGTTTATTATTTTATAATATATCTATTAAATGTTAGATATTTATTTTATTTAATGAGATTTATATTTGTTATTATTTAGTAATTTAATTTAATATTTATATTCATTAAATATTAAATCAAAGTAAATTTTAAAAGAAAATGACTTACAGAAGTAAAACGATAAATAGATTCGGCATTGGCGATGTTTGTCCTATGCAGAATTTAAAGGTGATTTCAATAATCAGGAGTTCCTAAGCCTAAAGGTAGATTCGGCAACGGCGATGTGTGTCCTTTGCTAAATCTGGAGGTGGTGATCTCGACGATCGGAAGATTCTTTAAAGTTGTGACGGTATAAATTTTCACTAAGGTGGATCGTCTAAGTAGTTAATCGTTAAAACGAAAATAAATTAGTTACCAAATTAGTGGTCCAAATTTACCTACACTGGTCCTACCGACTGCGCCAGTTTCGATTGTCAATTAACAAAACAATTTTTTAAAAAGTAAAAATTTATTTAACTATAATAATATGTAAATATAATACGTTATATACAACTTTAAAGAAACGGACATTAACATAACACTTGAGTATAATGAATGACACTGGAATTAGTGAAACCAGGTCTTAAATAGAATTATAAAGTGCTAACACATGCACTTTATGCAAGTGTTAGTACGCTTATTAATGCTATCATTGCAATTTAAGTGATCATAACACGAGACATCGTGATATCGAGACCCCGGGGGCGGCCCATAACACGATCATAACGGAGGAGGTGGGTGTAGGTCACGAGGAGGTGACCCTACACGTCGTAAGTAGGGGCACCACCCTAACAACAAAATATTATTTCATAAATGATTCATAAATATCTATCTAGTAATGAAGAAAGGCTATAAGGAATAAATATAAAAACATAAAAAACCAGCTAAGTTTTTAATAAAATCAGTCTTAGATAGCAAAAGGGTAGCGGAATACGAGAATCTACTTTTAGTAGCCGAGAACTACTTGAAACATAATTTTAACTAAAAACGTTAAAATACAATTTAATGCTTAAAAAATTGTAATGCACCGTTATTTACATTAGTATATTATGAATAATCGATCATTAATTAATAACAGAACATGATATTTCAGCAACTGGAAGTATTACTAACTTTGATATATGAAAATTGTATATTGTTACGGTGGCAGCATTACTTAAGACCACCAGTAAATCGGCTTTGCTGTTTCTTTTGCTGCTTGTGTAGTAAGGTTATATACTAAGGTTAAAAACTTAGAATTGGCAAATGTTAGTTTTTAAAAAATCTCAAAGAAACAAATTTTCTGTTTTCGCATAATCGATTGCTATTATGTATTGGACATTTGACTTATAGTCTCACATTGATTATTATAATCAAATAATTACAGTTAATTATATATTAGATCGTTTATAACACAAAACAAAACTCAATGGATCTGCAAAAAGCCGACAATGATTAATAATAATTTATAATAACCTTTACTCGCTTTGGGAGCTACACAGAGCCCTGAAATATGTTTCAAGCCTCTCAATGTATTGAGATAGGGTATCTAGCGAAAGATCTCTGTGTATGAATATTTATACATCAACGTATTTTTATACTAACTCAGAGTTACAGTAAAAACCAAGTACTCCAAGTACTATTTCTTGGTGAACTACTTTTTGATCGATTCGTTAAACAGTTATCATCGCACAATATTCGCGGTTCTGAGCGTTAAACATTTTATTACAAAATTAAAATAAAATTTAAAAAGTCAAAAAACATACTAACCAGCCATACACTTGACAATGTTAGGAAAATCATTTTCACAGTTTTCCGGATCAGTTCCGGTGTTGCCATCCAGTATATTTTGTACATTACAAAATCCCATGCAGGGTTCCGAAACGTTTCTAGCGCTACAGCAATCGCTGTAATCATGCTGTGATGCTTTGGGAGCTCGTGGTGTGTCGTCTAACAGTGGAGGTGTCAATTCTCGCGATACAACTGAAACAGAATAAAATTACATTAGAAACTAAGGATGAAACTGGTACTTTACAATCAAATGTGGAATGAATCAAAATCAAAACATGGCTGAATACGTACTTAATTTGAAAAATATAAATAAATAGCGATTATTCCAGTAATGTTTTACAAAAAATAGTGCAAATTAATAAACTAATAACTATTTTACAAATGTTTAGCAATAATTTCATAATTTGAACGAAATAAGATAAACAATTAATACTTTTTCCTCCTCTGAAATCCAAACGGCTTCTGTATAAAATAACCGGATAAACAAACTAAGAATGATTAAAACCCAGGTTTATTAGGCAATTTTGAGTATTGCAGGCTTAAGATTAACCTTCAATTTTACACTAAAAAGTATATTTTTTTGCGAAATACATTTTTTGTTCGATCTCGATTTCTATACAAGTATTATTACGAGTTAATATTATCATGTACCGTATGATGCAATATCGATGCGTGTTATTTTAATAATAAATAATTTTTAATATTTTAATAATAAATAAACTATTAAATAAACAGCTTATTTGAACACAATACTTAAATAAAGAGGAGTTAATTTACATGTAAAGAGTATGTATAAATGGTAGATATTAGTTAAATTAAAATCAAAATTTACCCTATTGATAAAATAATCAAGATAATAATGTAAACAAAAAAGTTAGAAGTCTAGCTGCCCATAAGAATTATTTTAATATTTTCTAATTATAATTTAATCGAATTATGGCTTTTAGCCATTTTATCTATGATGATAATCAATCTATCTGTTTTCTAAAACTACTATAGAAATGTCAGTAGGAAATTTTTCTTATTTATATTTCCTTTTGTTTATATTTGCCAATTTATTCGGCTTTCATATAAAATATACAAAGACAAATCAGATTTTAACAAAATTTAACGATGGATCCAATTTAAAAAAGAAAAAGAACGACTACTTCGACAGAAAAAAGAAATTAATTAAAATAAACAATTTGGCTTATTCATTAGAATAAACTACAATTATGGATATTGAGCAAGGTATTTGAATCAACGCCCCCCATAACCGTACATGACAGGCATGCGCAGTGAGGCGGGAAGGGCTTACAACAAATCAGTAACCAATAAAAATATCTGAGGTATTCAGATGCAGATTAACATTAATATGGAATCTAATAATAAAAATGGAAATCTAAATATAAAAGTGAAAATAATTAGGAAAGTCCGTCCTAAATATTATGATTTTTCAAATAAATTAATAAGATTGTTAAATGGTTGTTAAGCACGGAAACACGCATTCTAAATTAAATTCGCCCCACATGCGGACCACCCCGCCAAAATTATTTTGTAGTTATAAACTTATATAATGTAAAAAAACGATAAAAAATTATCGTCCCTACTAGAATTGTTGTTAAGCACGGAAACACACACCCCAAAGAAAATTCGCCCAACAAGCGGACCAACGCGCCAGAATTTTTGACTCCTATAGTAACACGTAACGTAAACGTACCTCTTGCAGAAAGAACGGGAACAGGGTACCTCGGTACTTTTCTTCACATTTTTGACTCGCTTGAGTACAGTAAGATATTATTATTCAAAGCTATGATATGATATGATTATTAAGGTAGTATTACTTTGGTCTCGCTAAGCTAGACCTCAAAATAAAAAGGTGATCCAAAATCTAAGGGTGCCACTGAACACTCTCGCCTAACATACAAACATATTTTATTAGGTGAGCAACCAGTTTGCCCTCAGTGCCTTAACGATCCTCAAACTATTGACCACACATTCAACGAATGTAATGCTTTAGAAGTTCAAAGAAAAAATCACCAAATCGTTTAGCCTCTGCAGAATCTACTCTCAGACAGGTCCAACTACGTAACAGTCATCTCTTTTGTTAAACAAATTTGGCTCTATCAAGCGCTTTAATAATAACTCGGCCTTTAAACCAAATAGTTGTAAGATATTGCCAATGAGCATGTACCTGCTCTAGAGCAGGAACAAATTTTAAGCTATCAGAAGATATATCGTATGTGTAAAAAATAAGACAATTAAAAGTTCTAAGCTGATGAAGTTTGAAAAAACAAAAGTCAATATTTTTAAAATCTATCAAATATTAGTTTCTTTATACATTTTTGATGACTCAGAAAAATAGCTTATAATGTTTTTCAGACCACGGGTCTAAGAAATATTCTCTTCGGATAACATAACTACAGTGTATCGTCAAGTATAAAAATCCCCAAGGTCATATGCATTTTGGGGATCGACCAATCAGAGAAGCCGCTGCCAACCCCTCTCTTGAAAGAGAAAAAAAAAATCCCTACTCCCATAACCCCTGTAGGGAAATAACCTCCTTCCCGGCATTCGTTCACTTCGTTTGTGGTTCTTCTTGTGTTTATTATTTCTTCACAATTCATTTTTTTCCACATTTGCATAATTCCTAAATAATAAAACTACACCAAAGAATTGTAGAAACATCGCCAAGAAAATACGGGTAACATAACCTGATTTGTTTACAAAGTTTTTTCCCCACTGCCTTTTTGTAGGGATTTTTTTTTTTTAGAATCGGTGGTGCCTAAACTGAGCTGTCAATATTTTTAAGGTCGTCGATACACTGTAGACCTCATGTCTGATTTTTGTGCCAAGTTTAAACTGTTTAACAAACGGGAGATACATACGTGAAGAAACACCAAGACTCATATTTAAATAAAATTGCATATAAGATTTTGAATGAGCACTAGTGGAGTTGTTCATAATAAAAGGAACGAAGAAAAGAGTCTCTCCACAAAACTATAAATTTATTCAAAGCGCTTTCAACCTACATGAGGCCATCATCAGTGCCAGGAATAATTATAAGAAAACAGCTAAAAGAAAGACATTATAAACGTAAAAACTAAATAGAATTAGTAATATTTTTCCTCTTCTTTTTCGACTCAACGATGTCGGTGAGCCGATTCAGCCTAACTAGAGACCATCATCTAACGCATTCGTTAGCTACAACCAACTAAATTCTCACTTGACCAACTTGGCAGGGACTTGAAAGGGAGGTTGGATACCCACTTTAAAAAGAAGTGTTTGAAAATTGAGCTAGATTGCTGCAAGTTAGAAATATAATACATCTTATTTGCTTTGTGATAGATTTAAAAAGAATATGTTCGCTGAAACGTGACTTATTGGAATTAAGTCCCGAATCAGTGCAGTTTAGATCCATAAAACGTGTTTGGCTTGATGATGATTTAGTTAAAAATCATCATTTAAAAAAAAAATCTTTTTTTTTTAACTAAAACTAAGGCTGCCTTTTTTAAAACGTAAAACGTAAAAAATCATAAGAATGACAAACCGCGATGATAATAAGAACCTTAATCTCGCCATTACTAAAATCATAAAACTGATATACAATGCTACAATGCCAACCGTGTCTGTTTTTTACAGATAAAAAAGTCATTAAGGCATCTGGTCTAAGAACCAACATTTCATATTATTATTACACTAATACGTAAAAATTAAAGTATTTAATTTACCGTGGTAAATATCCTTTCTCGAAAAAGTTAAGGGTATTAGATAAAACATTACATAACATTGGGTTTGAAATTTTAGAAATAACACTTTGTGACGTCAAAAATGTGGGAGATAACTTATTGAATACAATACACCCTTTTACACATACGAAAATAACGTATTATTATATAAATACAAACTGGAACGTTAGTTTAATTTAATTGAAATCACCTGCAGATCTAAAGGTATACTTTATTACAGTACATAAATGTATTGATTAAGGGTAGAAATCTGAAAAAATCTATTTTACTAGACAGCTCGTTGCAGTTGACTAAGAATCTTGTTTTAAGCCTAAGTTAAAGTTTTCGTTAATTCAGCAGATAGTTTAAAGTAACGCTAGCTACTTGGAGGAGAGATTCGAAAATAAAGGGGGCTATATTTGAAAATCATTTCCTTTAAAAGGATATATTTTTTTAATGTTTATTCACTCATTAGATCATTAATTAATAAATTGGTAAATGATGCTTAATTTAAACAATTAAAAAATAAATAAATGACTGGATCCACGAGGTACTTGTAGTACAATCTAGTGGTTGAAATGAGAAACAGTCAGATATTTACATTAATTAAACAACGAGTTGTTGAGGATAGACAAATTTGCACATGCGCTGGTAAGCGCTAAAATGATAGCAAACTAAAGTAACTTAAGAGTAAAAACTCCGTTTAAAGGTCGTTAACTGCCCTAAACACTGCAGAGTTTCGTAAAGAATCTCACTCTAAAAGAATCCAAGAAAATAAATTTATTGTTGTTTACTTTTTTAAAATGTTTACGTTGAGGTTATGTTGTTACCGATATAATTGTCAACGATAAATTAACTCAAATATATTTTCGATTTTCGACACCCTACACAAGCTGCTAGTCTTTATAAGGATTCAATTGGAAGGTTTTTAAGAATAAAATCAATTTTTTGTTTACATGTTTGGTTGTAGTGTGGAATTGACGTCATTGTAGGAATAAATAGTACATTTTCAATGTTGACCGCCAAAACCAATTCCTGCAATGACGTCACACGTCATTCATAAAAAAGGTAGGTAGTAACCTCCGAATGCGTTTGCATTCGGAGAAATTGTGCCCAAAATAAAGCTGGCAAAATGGCCAGCTCAAGATGGCCATTTAAGCCATGGTCTCAAATGGCTCCACATCAAGATGACCGCCGGAATCCTCACTTCTGGCGGGAATCTTAACGCTTGAGCAAAACCAATCGAGATGGAGCACATCATTAATGTACTTCATCCTGTTGCATTCTTATCATAATCAATTATTGTTTTGGTATTTCTTAATGTTGACATAAAAAAATACTCACTTATTATCTTTTAATTATATTAAAAGATAATAGCTTTATACAAATAAAGCTATTATATAATTGCTTTTTATAAATAAAACTAATATATAATAGCTTTTTATAAATAAAACTAATACATAATACCTTTATATAAATAATGCTCTTTGAAGATTTATTATTTCCATTGAGAGGCGGAAGATTATTTACTCCCTATTTATTTTAAACGGAAGACTAGGATCAAAAAGTGCCCTAGCATACTCGATAAGGGCCTAAAGCAGCATAAAAGGGCTCAAGATATTTTTTTTATTAAGTAATGAAAAATGTATATTCTAAATTTTAGATCTTTATGGGCTCTATTCATAATACCTGTACGTTTAAGGGCTCCATACGAAGTAAGGGATAGTATAATATGTTTATTTTATTTATTTAAATATAATTATTTTATTTTATTAAATACTGAATTAAAATTAAATCAGGTTTGCTATAGCCATTAATACTACTTTAGTTAAAAGTAGACCCCCCTACTTGGGAAGCAATATAAAACCCTCCTCCCATCCCCATTTGACCCCATAAGATGCAGGTTTAGGCCCTGTTAGGCCACATCCTCCTCGGGCCTTTTGGGCACAGTCCGCCACTAATTTCGATATTTATTAAATTAATTAATGATTACCCTTAACATTATAACAGCCCATCTTTCAAAAATAAATTTCGACTCTAAGTAGAACAGAGCGTACACTTTTGAAACAGCTTCATTACAAAAGTAGTTAATTCCAAAAGGAATCTGCTGCAAAGCCAGATGGCCGCCACAATCCTAACTTAACGCTCGAGCAAAATTAAGCATATATTTTTTATGCTGCATTCATATACATTAAAAATAATGAAATTCACTGTGTAATTTTATTTACAATTCTAATATTTTTAATCTTCATGTGATATAATATATTCAAGACAAACTTTAGATAATATTCACAAGTAGAAGAGAAACGCATTAAGGCTATCACACATGGCTCTATAATGATCCCCTTTAACACAATAATTACAATAAATTATTTCAAATCTTCAACTACAAACACTAAAGCCATAAAAATACCATTACCTCATAACGCCGCAGTTAACACCGCTTTTCCCTAAATGGATTCTTCAAGTTTTATATAAAGAACAGATACTTCAATTATATTAAGTGTGGTGGTAATGGAGCAAAATGAAGCTCTTTTCCACATCGTTTTCTTTTAATTTTTGAGAGTTTTCAAGGTAATTCTTATTTTCATGTTTTATGAAAACAAAACTACCAAGGTTTTCTTCAAAATGTATTTAATTTCAGAAAACTTTCAAGTGAAATTGAAAAGACGCTAAACATTTATTTCTACCTCGACAATTTTACTGCTCCCAATTTATAATGGTGCTATGAAAAATAATTGTACTAGACCTTGTTATCAAATTCATGTTTTATCTCTTTGATTAATGATCCGTCATACAGTCCTTAGCAAACTTGATATTTTTTTAAATAAATAAATAAAAAAAAATGTATTTGCCAAAAAGTATGCAAAAATATTCAATAGCTTGAGGTCAAATATATTTCAATAAAATACATCAATATTTAATATTATATTGGTTAATATAAAATACTAATCAAAATAAATAATAAACACTTAAATAATATTATTATATTTTGTAAAAGTATTAGTTATTTTATATACTTAATGATAATAATAATATTTATAATATAATATTTTTTATAATATTTATAATAATAATATATAATATTTTTTATAATATTTTAATGATAATAGGATAATTGGCCGGGTTACGGCTGACGCTACATAGAGGTTACTTTATATAACCCGTGTTTGAAGGTTATGATTCGAAAATCGATACTAATAGTTTTTCCTTTCAAATAGGGAAGCCATGAAAAAAAATATTTTCCGGAGAGTACAACTACACATATAGACTGGTTTTTGTACGAAGTTTTAACTCCCTAGCATAAATACCTTCGGAGCTACGATGATAACAGACACACACACACACACACATACAGACAGAAAAATTAGTGATAACCACTTAGGAGGCCTTAAAAATACCTTAAACTGATGACATCCTGGTTTCAGATTTTTTGCAAACACAATACCTTTCCTATACTTACGGTGTAAATAAGGAAAATTAAAAAAGAAATAAGCTTAAAAAAATAAAAATATTTTGATGCGTATTTAGTTTTCTAATTGTATACATAACTTATCTTTTAAATAATGCAAACAAGTCAGAACCTTTGCTTTTGAGAAAAAGTTTTTTTTTAGAAAATACAAGAAGAAAGTTTGTGCTAAAAGCTTTAGCTAGAAAATCCCCTTGTAGAAAACACCGTTTCTAAGCCATGGAACGATTTTCCCAACGAAAACTAACCTTAAGATTATCCGGAGGAAAGGGCATAAAGCTTCTATAAAAACAAGTATATATAGTTTATTAGTAGTGGAAAAATTGTGTTTTGTGTTAGTGTATACCTTAGCAAGGTATTAAAGAAAACTAGCACAAAGTAAATCTCATTTTTATACCCTTTTATAAGTACCAATACTACATTTTCTTTATCTTCAAGTATTATTATATAAAAAATAAATATATATAAAAAGTTTACTTACAAATACATAAATATAATTTGATTTCTAGAAAACCATGTTTTCTACAACCTAAAAAATGTTTTCTTCATCTACGACCCAAATCCCTTTAATAAAGTATGTTTTTCTGAAAAGTTTTCTATGAAATAAATTTCAAAAAAAAAATAAACATCTTTTTTTTAATAAATCTTCTAAATTTCTAAAAGAAATAAATTTTAATGCAATGAGGTGTTTTTTATGTAATAAATATACATTTTAATTGTCTCATATTTATCTCAATATTGTTTTCTTTAAAAAAACATAAGATGTTGTATTTTGTTAAGCCTTAAAAAAGATAAAATTATATCAAAAGCTTGTCAAAACTAGTTATATATTATTTTGAACCTACTATTCCTCCTAAAAGTCAGCCTAAGATTATAGAGGTCCCTATAAAGTTTTTTCGTAATATTAAAAAACTAATTAATTAAGATTATCAATTGATAATTGATTTATTTATTTATTTAGGCAGTTACCCACAAACATAAACATCGTTTTGGGGCTCTCAGGGGCTCTGTGTAACCTCATTTAAACCTCCTTCATAGGTAAGTGAAGGTTATAATTAATAAATTTATATCGGTTTCCCACACATTGCTAGTGTTTTGATTTGCATTTTTAACTACAACATAAGTTATTGTAATTTTGTACTGATTATTTGATTATATTTATAACCGTAGGTGGTCAGGTTACTTTTTAGATGTTTCAAAATTTAACTTATTTTACCCTCTAGTAATAATATGTCTATGGTTAAATCAGTGTTGCTATTTAGCGGAACCATGGCTGAACTACAACATGCTCTTCGCGGCAAATAAATGAACTCCTAGCTGTACATAAAAAGGTTTTTTTGTTAGGCGTAAAAAACTCTTCTTTTTACATTGGACATACAAATTTTGCATATCACGTGTTGTACAACAGGGAATAAATGGAACCTAAACTCTAACAAAGATTAGAGAGAGTTAAAATAAAAAAGTTATTTTAACTTATGTTTTCATACTTCTGGAAAGGTTAGTTCCAAAGCTACCACTAGAGACCAGCACCGTGTTCACTCCTACCTTCTGTCTGACGCTCTATACCATTTAAATTCTTTCCTATACACGATATTATACACATGATGTAAATACATAAGTAAGTAATAATAAGCATACCTTGTAGTTTGTGTAAGCTCTGTACAGGTGGAACAGAGTTGACCTCACATGTGTACAGTCCTGAGTCATTATGTGTTACGTTGCCGATAGCAAGCACCCACACATCTCCACCTGAGGGCAAACACAATCAGATTAGTATAAAACACAAATATAGCATCGGCAGAGCCAAAGTCTGCATCGGCAGCAAAACGGTTCAGTATTTACTACTTTTTTTTAATACAATTTTACGGTGGAAAAACGATACGGCACCCTTTTTACCTATAAAATAACGTTTTGGTATTCGAGTAGCAGATATAATAAAAAATATTCCCGCATTTTAAAGAAAAACTGGCCCATTTAACTCGATTTCCTTAGGAAATTTACTAAAAGGAATAAAATTAATTTTAAATATATTCAGACATTTTTTCACTTTTAGCAATTTTTTAAGGGAAATTTATCTAATGAGGTTAAGTTTAGGAGCCGGATCTGAAAACGTGACAAAGTTTGTACAGCTTGAACCATTTTAATAATGGTAATAAAGTCAGACAGTCCGTTTATTCAAAGAGGAGGCTTTCATATGATGGTGCACGCCCAAAGATTTAGGAAATCTAGATAAGTTCTCTAGATAAGTGGTTGCCAGTTACCCGTGTGCTTAACTTAAAGGCAACATTTTTTAAAGCTGATAAAATTTTCAATAAATCGAATGTTATTCATCAAAATCAGATAACTACAACCAATGTTACGGTGTTTGAAAATGGCTTAAAGATGCACAAAACGCAAACATTTTTTAGAAGACATATAATTTCTTGCCGATTCACTGAATTTGCATATACATTTTTTTGGTGGTTGTATAACTTTGGTAATAGTAAGCCTATTGGAAACTAAATCAATAAATGATTCATTTTACTTATGATAGATCAGGACATCACTCATTTTAAACCACTATGTTTTTAGCAAGATAATATTATTTAAAAAAAAAACTTTTTAAACTTTTTCCTATAGGGGAAACATCAGCGATGTTTTATACTGCTCCTGTTACATTTCAGCTTATAAAACTGAAATATTCAGAAACATAAAGGTAGTAAAAACATTCAGCAGCATTTTTAAATTTTTACCGCTAACTCGCTAACATAACTTTTATACTCATACAAAGACACAGGTAAAAATACATTATTTTTTACCTACATTAACAAATATTTAATAAAGACTAACAACTTTCTGTATTAACTTGTAAATCTATGTTTTAAAACCTTAAAAACATTTTTACAACAATGTACTTTTAGAAATTAGCTTCTCATTTTGAATCGTTAATATTACATTCATATATGTAAACACTGATAACCCATTGCTTCCCGATCTCCTAATTTGTTTTAACTTTAATTTTATACAATACTTAAAAGCATTGTGTTTGCACTATAATCCCGTAACCAGAAATTCAACTGAATAGTCCGTTTCAGATCTTTTTTAAACTCTCCTGTGTGGTTTTTACGAAGTTGCCTGTATGTATATTTTTATTATCATAGCTCCCAGCATGTTTATGGTACAGAGTTAAAACTCAAGGCAAAACAACAAAGTTAATCTTTAGGTTTACTTGTGCCACCCGGAAAAAAATGTTACCGTGACGTCACGGCAGGGAAATATTCTTTGGAACGTTTGCTTCCTGGCTCAGCAATATATTATAGTTTAAGTATACGGTTTATGCTTCATAGTATAAGCAGTAACACTTATGTTATTTATTTTTATTGTGTTATTTATTTGTCACTAACAAGTACGTGAAATTAACTCATTTTCAACTAACTAAAGGCATTTTTCTGGATATTTTACAGAAAATAAGCATGTTTATCACATAGATTAAACAAATCACTTTCCCAAATCAGCGAAGGAGTCACCCGTGGTGTAGTGGTTAAGGTATGTGGCCAATACTTATAATGAATGGACTTTAAACTTCCGAGTTTATTTTTTATTCATGGGTTCATCCCGGGCCTCTGGGATTTTTATGAGAGGGATGAAAATTCTGAGTACCACGTCCTTCACAAGGAACGTAAAGCCAGTAGTCTCGAGCCTGTGCGTTGTCAGGCACTCGTTAAAGATCCCTTACCCTAAATGAAACTTGGTATAGGCAAAATTTAGGACCCTCAGAGTAGATTCATTATAATACTATAGTGTGTCTGCCTTGTAGGTTAAAATGTATGAAGGTTTGGTTTAACAGCAAGGGCACGTGTTGTTCCTAGTTTTCACTAGACTATATGAGTCAAGTGAAAATATGTATGATTGCTTGAAAATATTTTGAGAGGAACCATAGAAATTCACGGCTCTAGATTAAATAGATTAAATTCTGTCTAGATTAAACGAAATATACCTACACTTGAAATTAAAAAGAGTTTTTTTAAACAATACGGAAATATAAAATATTTAAAACCTAGCTTAATAGTAAAAAAAGTCAAATAAATTTTATAGATATAAATATATAGAAGCCTTTTTTAAGTATGTGTGTTTTTGACATACATACATGTGAGTAGAACACTATTTTAGGGAGCTGGCAAAAAGGGCCCAACAACGTGGCCTACTTGCCTGGTAGTTACTACCACTCCCCCCTCCCATATTACTACTTACTACTACTTCCCAAATCAGCTAAAGGAAACATTGTTTGCTCTTATACAGGTTTAGCAACAAAATTAATGCTTTAGCGCATAGAAATAAATAATCCAGGAAATATTACAGATATTTATCTGTAATATTTCCTGGATAAACTATTATTTAATAGATTATGCTTACACGGAATAAGCAAGTAAGAATTGGATTCACAAGAAAAAATCAAACATTCTAAAGGAAATTTTTGTTTTAAAAAGAAAGTAAAAGAAAAACTAAACGGTTGTATTTTCTGATGATGTCAGTTGTTGTCTTAAATGACGACCACGTTTCTGTGAAATTAGATCACGTAATGTCTGCCTGGCTGCTTTTAATTACAATTACTAAAAAGTATACTTAACAATATAAGTCGAATAGAAAAATCAATCGGGCTACTTTTAGAATAGATAATTTATTTAAGTTTTATTATTTTAATATAATTCATTTAGTATAAGTATACTAGTAAGTGTAGTAAAGCGTTTACTATTATTTTACTATGTATAAAATTCATTATTACAGCGTTTTACTACTAGTAAAAATTTTACTAGTGCAGAAAGCATTTTACTATTTTATTATAGTAGTGATAAGCGTTTTACTATTGTAGTAGAAAGCGTTTTACTATTGGTACTTTACAGTAGTAGAAAGCGTTTTACTATTGTAAAAGCGTTTACTATTTTTTTACTATTGTAATAAAAGCGTTTTACTATTGTAGTTGAAAGGGTTTTTATTATAGTAAAAGCGTTTTACTATTGTAGTAGAAAGTGTTTTACTATTGTAGTAGAAAGGGTTTTATTACAGTAGTAGAAAGCGTTTTACTATTGTAGTACAGACGTTTTACTATAGTAATAGAAAGGGTTTTACTATTTTAATAAAAAGCGTTTTCTGATTTTCTATATCGTGCTTAGAAACTCACTTTTAACTTTTTGTTTAAAAGATGTAAAGTTGTTAGTCGCATTCTGCATGCATCAATAATGCTTATACCAACTTCCTAGCGATTCTGATCAAAATACTGGCATGGTTTGGAGTATAAAACAGACACTGTGTGATAGAAAAAACTATTTAAGAACATTTATTCTGTAGATGTAAGAAAGGAATTGTGTTCACAGTCAAATACAAATTCGAGATTTCACCTAACTTATCCCTTTCAAATCTTTTAAGACCTCCTGAGTGGTTTTCACAAAGTTATCTGTCTGTATGCGTGCGTCTGTTATTATCGTAGCTCCCAGTGTATTTATGCCAGAGAGTTGAAAAAAAACTTTAGGTCTATTTGTTACATAATCTTTTACGACGCCATTAACTGACAATAATGAATCAGCAAAAATGTCGAAAATCCATAAACAAATGTTTTGATCGATTTGAATTTCAGCACACATGTACTCAGGTATAGGGCAAAAAAATGGAAAAAATCATCTCATTATTAGCTCAATTTTTATCGAATCACTTGTTTTTTTTGTTTTTTAATTGTGTAAAAACACAAATTGATCTACTTTGTACTCCTTTACTAATTTGCGTATCCCTTTACGCAATAAATAATTATGCTAAGTTTCGCTTGAATAAGGCAAGTATATCAACGGTTTTTTGGATGACAAAAGTTAGGCAGTAGGGAGAAAAGTCAGTGCTTGGATGGGTGACCGCTGGGAATAAAACTAGTGTATTTACAGTCTGAGGACGAGTAAAGCGAGTTTGGTGTCGTGTTTCAATAAGTAAGTAAGTAAATAAGCTTTATTGAGAAAAATACAAACACATAACCTGAATTCCTTCAATAAGCTACTCCAGAGATTTATAATCCGTTAGTAGGATTTGCTGCAGTATAAATGTTGTGATTTTTACTTCCTAAGGACGAGCGTAGCGAATTCGACGAGGTGAGGAAAAGTTCCGAGGAACCTCGTATCTGATTTTGTTTAAGACCAGTAAATCTTTTATGGAATAAGTTCATCAATTTTAAAAACATCTTTAAACTACGTTACTTTATAGTGTCAAAAGCCATTACAAACGCACTTGAGAAATCCCATTAAAACCTTTTAACAATTGAGTAAATTGTTTTACTGTCATAGAATTACAATTCAAACATAGGAAACACCATTATGCCACACTTTATAAACTTAAATTGAAAAATAATGCCACAGGAGTAGTAACACCGTCTGAAGATGCATTTGATCAAATCTTTTTATTTCCAATCCCGAAAGATTTCCCCTTTAACTACAACGGTTTTCTCAAATGGGTATAAAACTTTTTCTTCTCGATCCTCTAAACTTTTCTTTGCCATTTCTTATTTAGAAAGATTCGTAATGGGGAAAAAATTTAAGTCGCACTTTTTCTTACTCTATTTAAGAAAAGCATTTTATTTTCTCTAGATTTTCCCACAAAATAGCTTTTCTTTCATTGAACAGAGCTTATTCAGGAAGTTAAAACAAATGGCATTATATACGTCAAGTATTATCATCTTAAGTGCAAGTTTATTTTTATTATTTTCTATTACGTGTTTATCTTCTACAGAAAAGCAACATGATTTAAATTAAAATTTAGGAATTAACTTTTTCAAATAAGAAATAACAATAAGAAGGTATCAATTTAACTTCAGTTAGTAGATCTTTCTTTCGTTTATAGGTTGACATTTAAGCTGACTGTTAAAGAAGCCCCTTTTCTCTTATTTCTAAGTTGACAAGATTTTTCAAGTTTCGCAAAGTTTCCCTCTCGGTGACTAGATCAGAATCGTCCTTACTTTATCGATTAACTCGAGCAACTAACTGAAAAATCTTTTAAACTCAAGTGGGACTTTTTTTCTTTGACCTTCTTTCAAGAAAATCACTCTTCAGCCTTTAATTTTCTTGATTTAACAGAATAATCCACTTTTATCCTATTAGAGAGAAGTTTATACTCTGACTCTAATTCAGTAAAATTGTCTTATTTCTCACTGAGTCCAAAAATCTTAGCGACATCTCATTTCAAATTTATTAAAACTTACAAAGACAGTACAAACATTAGTTTTCCTTTTCAGATAAACACCAGTCGTTTCTATACATTCAAAGCACATAAGCCATCATACAGGAGAAGAAGTCCAAGTACGAATAAGCTAAGACCAAAAAAAAAAGTTGCAGGGTACCAAGAAAATGTTCCTCAGCTTATCGGATTCGCTTCTCTCATCTTCATTAATAATGACTTACTACACTACACCTAGAAACTTGCTACACTGATCGTCACATCTTGGGACTTGCTACACCTATCCTCACTACTTTAGAACTTGCTAAACTAATCCCCACTACTACGAACTTGCTAAACTTAAGCTCAATACTACGGATTTGCTACGCTGATCCTCAATACTATTAATTTGCTACACTCATTCTCATTACTACAGACTTGCTAAACTCATCCCCACTAATACGGATTCCCTAAACTCGTCCCCGCTACTACGGACTTGTTAATCATCCTCAATACTAGTGACCTGCATAACTTATTCCCACTACTACGGATTTTCTAAACTGATCCTCAATACTACGGACTTGCTACACTCATCCCTATTACTACGTACCTCCTACATTTATCCTCGCTTATCGGTTTCGTACACTCATCCCAATTCTACGACCTTTCTAAAATTATCCCCACGACTACGAACTTGCTACACTGATTCTCAATACTACGGACTTGCTACACTCATCCCTATTACTACGTACCTCCTTCATTTATCCCCTTAAAAGTTTCACTACACTCATCCTCAATACTACGGCCTTTCTACAATTATTCCCTCTACTACAAACTTGCTACAGTCATCCTTAATACTACACTTGCTACATGAATCCTTGCCTAATTGAATTCGCTAAGCTCCTCCTTACTATATCAGACTCACATCGCTCGTCCTCAGAATAAATAAAACGATTATTTATAATAATAATTTAGTATATCTTTGAACTTGCTTTGCTCGTTCTTAGAAAGGAAAGATTTATTCAATCTTAGCGGTAACCCATCCACCTACTAACCGCGCTTAATTCTGCTTAAAAATATTTCATTGTAATGATAGCCATATTAAAATGATTTTTTTTATTGTACACGCTTAGATACGCTAAGTCCATTTTTAAATATCCGATTTTCGACGCTTTTGAAATAAGTCATAGATGTCATTCGATAAAAATTGAACTAATCTATATAATAAAGTGAAACTCGACAAAGTTGTTTAATTATTCTAATTATTTTTACGTGTTTTAAGAATTTTGTAAATTATTGCTACGTCATAAATGACTGTTAATGACGTCTTAGAATACATTTCCGTTAAGTACAACTAAACCTAAAGATTGATTTTTTTGTGTTGTTCAAGTTTCAACTCTCTTTGATTAAAGCATAAACACTTTAAGTTACTGTTGTCGCAGGGTAATAACAACAAGAACACAAATACGTACTCAGTGAAATCCAATCAGGAGGTCTTAAAACTTATAAAAAAATTATTCAGATGATTATTAGTCTAAGATGTTTTGTACAAACAATAATTTTCCTACCTAAGGTACAAATGGGGAAAATGAAAAAAGGCATAACACAATAACTAGAAAGAAAATAACAGAATCACTATATCTTATTGATAAATGATAACGGATGTATGCAGAGAGGTGAAGAGCCTATAGACTATGTGATTGATATAGTAGCGTGATTTACACGATTATTTGGATTCCCGCCTTAAATTTAAGACCGTGGCAGTAATTTTAAAACACATCAATTTTATTGAGAAAAGCCTTGATAAGGTCGTAGAATAAACGAGTAGTAACTGCTAAAGCAAAATAATTATTAGAAGCATTTTACCACGATTCACAGATCTTGTTTTATTTATTTTTTTCTTTTCTTCAAGCTTTCTAGATAAGAATCACTTTAAAAAATTCAAGCAAGTTTCCCCTTGAAAAGGGACTACATTTCCCCACCCCTTTAAGAATACTAAGCCCTCCATACAAACCCTCGTTGAATTTAATTGACTTTCTCTGTATTTCTCTTTTTTTAACTCTGTGAACTCTGTTAAAGTCAAGTTTTAACTGTTTAAGCAGAGTTTAACAGTTAAATAATTTGGAAATAATCTCTTTATTCTCCCTTGTTTTAAGTAATTGTAGTTTTCATAGTAGATTTTTATTTTATTTGTTTCTTTTGTACTTAAAAGTTTGCTTTTTGCTTGCTAATTCGATCAATAAATACAAGAGGACTTCATCTTATTTACCGCTTCACGCCCATATTGTTATTGCTTATTATTATTATTATATCATACTTATTATTATTATATTATATTTATTATGACCATATTGTCCTGTATAAGATTATCGCATTATATTTAATATTACCAAAGTTCTAAACGAATTGGTCGAAAAACAAGATTTGTTTACTTAAAACTTTATATTCAAGTGATGAAATTGTCACTAATGTCATAGATATTTAACTTTAACATTTTTTGCTAATATATAAATAAATAAATATATATATATATATTATATATATATTATATATATATATATATATATTATATTATATATTAATTTACATCATTAAATTATGATGAAAAATCAGGAAATATTCTGATTAAGTTGAATTTAGTAGAAGTGTATTACCTTTGTGTGTATTACCTTTAGGTAATAGATGAGTTGCATGTTATAATCATGTTACATTATTATGTATTGTATTAATCTCTAAAAAAGCAATAAATGGTTATTCTATTTTAATAGATGAGTTCAATAAGTTTAATTTGAATACGACTAGTATATCTAGGGTTTTTCTTGGATTATAAAAGTTAAGCAGCATCGCGAGGGGTTTTGCCTGGATGGGTGACCGTTGGGAATGAAACGACTGTATTTACTATCAGAGGACGAGCAAAGCTAGTCCGAAAACGTGCTGCAGTTTAAATTTGTAATTTTTATATTCTGAGGACGAGCGATAAAAGTCCAAAGTAGGGTGGATGAAGTTCCGAGGTACTTTGTACATACAAAATAAGAGGAAAATAATTTAATTAAAAACTTATTTTCTTTTTTGTAAATATATTAGGTCATAAATGTCAATTCAAAACATTATCGTTAAAACGTTTATGGCTGTATGATCTGTCAGGTCAATGCTAGTAATAAAAAAATACCCCGCACCTGATTCTCTTTAGGATTATATGTAGATTCGAAAATAACCAACATTTTGTTATTGTTTTACTTAACCATTCAATGTTAACATAAGGGGTAACAAAATTACTAAATTTGATTAATAGCTATAAAACAATATGGCAAATTTGAATTCTCACGTGTCAACTCAGTGGAAAAGAAGTTAATTCAGAAAGTTTAGGACAATGTTTTCATCATACATGTTCTCATCATACATTGATGTATTATGAGAGAGAGAGTAGCTCGGAAACTTCCTTTCTCTCCTGACCGACGAAGACGTATATCGAAAATTTTCTAAAATCCACAACATCTATGTTTTCGACCTCTGTAAGTTATTATTATTATTTTTAATGTTTTATTAAATACGTAGCATTGTTTTGTTTTATAAAGCAAATAATGTTATGCAGGGATGATTATCATAGTTTTTTTTATAATTTATGGCATAAATATGCGCTTTTTAAAAAATTTGTGAAAATTTTAGTAATAATTTTTAATGATACTGTTCAGATTATGATGTATAAACTGAAAACTTTACCAAAAAAGAGGGTTAAGTAAAGAAGAGAGCTCTTAAAGGTGAATTCCCCCCAACCTATGGACCAGAGTGTTTCCAGTAATAATTGTATCACGCCGAAACGTTACCATAACTTAGTGTTTTATCAATTACCTTTTTAGGATTACTCTCTTTTTATAAAACTACAATAAAGGGTACAATACTATTATAATATGTAATAATGGTAAACAAAACGTTATTCTCTGACGTGAGTTCTGACAAACAAAACCGAGTCCGGTAGCTCAGTGGTAGAGCGCTCGCCTTTTGACCTGGAGGTCGAGGGTTCAAATCCAGCCGGAGGAGGACCTCAATATGAGATTATCCCTTGTATCGTACACTCGGGAGGTCTTGAATTCAAGGCCGGCCAACCCAGTCAAGGTTTTACGTGGTTTCCTTGGCTACTAATACGCAAATGCGGGGTTGGATCTAGTTTCATCTGAGACAAGTCTGGATCCACGTTTCCGTTGTCTCCAGCTCACGAAAAGTTAATGTTCTGCGAGCTGGGGGAGATGAAGGTCGGAAAGATATACTGAGCCTTTGTATGTCCGAAAACTTAGTCAGTGAAATTGATGGCGGCGACACGAGTAACGTAAGTGACTAGGAACAAAGTGCTCGGTTCTTGAGACAGACGTCTCCTAATAGCACTGCGGAGCTTTGACCTTCAGGTCAGGGCTATAGAATGAGTTTGTACACGCTGACATCTGGGTGCTAGAGTTCTTTGTCGGGTGGCGCTGGACTGGCCAGAGCGGTGAGCCTAGCTAGAGGGTCTGGTGATGCTAGTGGAACTGATGAGATTGGTGAGACTGGAAGTACGAGGTCAAGTGGGACTAATGTGATCAGAGGAGCTAGTAAGACTAGATGAAACAAGCACACAGTGTACTTAGTAGTCGGCGCTAGCCAGAGCGGTGAGCCTAGCCAGAGTCTAAGCACACTGTGAACTAGTCGCAGATACTAGCCAGAGCAGTGAGTTTGGATAGAGTCTGGTTGGGCTGGATGAACTGGACACACTGTGAACTGGTTATATGCTGAACTGGTGCTACCATGTAGGGAGGGGGTGCTTCCTAGATGATTGGATGTGTACAAACTCAGGGGTTAATGATAAGTGAGATTTGAGTGAGGGGAAAACGCTAAATGACCCTACGGGTTAAAGCGTGAAAAAAAGAAAAAAAACGTATTTAAAATACGTATACGTATTTTCTGTTTTCATTATTGTGTACATTATATAATATGATAGAGATAAATAAATATAATATAGATAAATTCTAATTAAATGGGACTTTGATAAGACGTTTTAAGAATTTAAAAATACACTTAAAGTATACTGCCACACTCCATCTGATGAAATATTTTCGAATTCCGTTCTTAGTTTCTAGAAAACTTTGAGAATTTAGAACAACAATTTCACGTTTTATACACCACAGATAACCATTATTTATCATTAAAAATAAATAAAATTTTCCCACATAGTAGATTTTTCTTTTCCCCTAGATATAAGGGGAAGACATTTTTAGACAATGCAACATTAATTTAATAACATTTATCCTAGACTCCCCATCTAAAAAAGTTAAACAAACACACATTTTTCAAAAAAACCTTATTTATTTTTATAAAATAATGTGAGTACGTGGTTTAGCATAATTTTATTTCCCCCTTCCAAAAATGAAAATTTATTCATTTATTAGATAGATAGGAAAACATATAAGAGATTAAAATTTTACCTCGCCGCACAGATTTCCTTTTATGAAGCGAAAAGTAAGAAAAACTAATAAATTATTAAGTGAAATTTACATAGTTTAAATATTCATTTTTATTCAAGAGTAGCGATTAGATTATGAATTTTATACACATTTTAGAAACTATACTTAACCTTTTAACAGTATTAATTAAATTACTTCTAGGAAACAATTTTATTTTACCTCTGAATCTACTGATTGGATTGTCAACCTCGCTAAGTCGAGGCTTGTAGTGCGGTATGTGAAAAGGTTTTAACATTATTTTCACCTCAGATCAATCACGCCGGAGAGGTGAGTAAAATTAATAAAGTCCCAGAAAATAAGGGGAGGAGCCCGGAAAATTAAGTCCCTCTCGGAAAATTATGTCTCTAGAATCTACCGTTGAATTGAAAGACAGACTTAAATCCATCACGTGACGTAATTCCACCAACTGGCGGGCTTGAATTTTTCTTTTAAGTTGGTAGTAAGGCGTTTTAAGATGCCATTGTAGTAAGTCAGATTTTCTTATTCTACAACACGTAAGACGTGAGATTTTCGAAACTAGAGATAACATTAATTAAAAAAAAAACATTTGAACGTTGACGGAGTAGTTTATTTTTGTTGTAATACTTCTACGGGCGCTTTTTAAAACACAGAGATACTATTGTCAGTATATAACTTTAGGAAAAAGGGTAGTTCTAAAACAACATTTGCTATCTACCTCGCTATCGAGAAATCTCGTTTATCAGGAGTTTGTTTAACAGCCATCTCTCATGGCTTGTTCAACAGGCTCTGGGGCACATAACATGTTATGTAGATGGTTAGATAAGAACCTAAAAATACTAAACTAGTAAAGAACGGTTTCGATAATTTTAAAATATTGACGAAGAGACTGACTTTCCGAGGTAAAAAAAAGAGTACCAACCAATCCCCTACACCTCTTAACACTTATTGAATAACTAAAATCAAACACTGAAGTGGTACCCTGATTATACAATTAACTGTGACAAAAGCTCTTGCAACCTCTCATTTTTTTAAGCTTTTTGACATGTGCAGACATGGAGATATAACCACAAGAGATGATGATACGAGAGAAAGATCTGGTGAATCTGTGCGATAATAGATTTCTTTATATCTTCCTCTGAAGTAGCATATATCAATAAGCGGGATAGATGTTTAGTGGATGATACATCCCGCCTAAGTCATCCCTATAAAAGTACCTAACGTGACCGAGATTAGATGGGAGAGACACTAATTTAAGTACCGACCACGCCCAATTACAGCTAGACTTTAGATATTGAACGATAAGAGGTCTAAGGTGCTAGACGAAAATAAACATTAAATTAAATGTGTAGGCATAACATTAAATGCCTTTGTGGAATTCAATGAAATCCTCCATATTATCGTTTCATTTATTTAAATTAATATAAGACAAACTAAGAGGGCTTCAAAGTAATTTCCTGGAAACTTTTTGTCCGCACGAGGTAGTGTATTTTTTCTTTTGTCGTAATTAAATGTTTACTTATGATTAAGAAAATGGTATTTTGTAAAATTAACAATCTTTAAATGTATTACAAAAGTTTTAATTCCCTTAGTCATTCTATCATAAATAGTATCCAAAAGAAAATTATAAAAACGAGAGGAGATTTTTTATAACAATATTAATACAGTAAATAATGTCCTTTTTAAAAAAAGAAAAAAATTCTAAAAGAAATAATTAGGTTCCTGAATTATTTATTTTACGGTTTGAAACAGGGAAAATTGAGTTTTTTATTAAATTAAAAATTTACTCAGATAAAAGAAATATTTTATTTTAATCACTAAATTGTTTTTATAAAAGCCTTATTAGCCACTAAAATGAAAAATAATTACCAGAGATGGCAGTGATAATTTAGCGGGTAAAGGTTTATCTGTAGAAGGATGCATCACTCCGAACGAAAAGAACTAAAGAAACCATTAACGATCAGATAATATTCTTATAAAAGATATGAAGTTATCCTCCCAAATCATCAGACCTAATTTTTCGTTTCTTTACGAAACCCTTTATTTATGCTCTTTCAAGAACAATATCCATGTTCAAAACAATTTCCTTAATTATAACAAACAAATATGAAATGTTTTCATTTCATTAAACATATTACAGAAGGGTCAGATGTGAACTAAAGTTTGATTCATGTTTCGACAAGCGCTAACAATAAGATCTAACACAACAAGTAGCACGAGCATGGTAGAAGCCCACGCTAAGTGAAGCTGCTACTAGCGTACTATTTTAAAGGAACCATTTGTAAGCCTTTTCACCACTATTAACATTAAAGTAAAAACAAGAAAAATTAAGAAAATTTTCAGGACTAGTCCTAATTATGAAATTATGAATTCATAATTAAAAAGCTTTTGTAATGTATTTCGACACTGACTCATAACTATTTACACTGTTATTTAGATTTAAAAAAAATGTAATTAACATTATAATACTTTGACTGCATTATACTGCAACAATTATATTAAAAACTGATATACCGCTAAATTCAGTGAAAGGCAGATTTTCAATTTATGTGATTTCCTTGTAACCCCATTATAGATAAAATAGAACAAAAGATGTGTCGCCAACAAAATAATGTTGAATACATTATTTCAACTTATTCTGCTATAATAATTAATGTAACATAGACAAAAAATATAGAGACTAAACCAAAATTACCCCAAAAAAATAAATCGCCAATCGTAAAACAAATAAATAAATAATATAACCTTTACACCCCAACCAACGACACGCGTCAAACTAATAAAGGTTTCCCCAATTTTACAGGCAAATTCCAAAAGTTGATTCATCGAAATTCAGCCAATAGAATGCCTCGGAAACCCACTTCGACATTACTGCAAATTTCCCTGTAATATCTACTAGTTTAAACTACCATAAGAATATAACGTTTTGACAAACCTAAAATAAATAAATTAATAATGCCAAAAAACCTAAAACTATTCCTCAATCAAACAAATTCCCACACACCCATAACAAAATTTACACAAAAAAGAGGCATAAATCCCCCCCCC
>JACMZG010000022.1:32527257-32573240 GCA_018340805.1 Microvelia longipes | reverse complement strand
CTTTCATCTCATTGAAAATTCTTACATCTTATTCCTCCGGATTAAATTCACATCATTTTTGACTTAGTTTCTTTAGTAACGCTTCTGCTTATTAATATGGAAGAGGAGTATTTTTTGTAACAAAAAAAAAACTGTTAAACAGCGATACTTAACTAGACGGAATACTTTTTTTGGTAACTCCTCAGTCAAACGTTTATCATTAAATAAGAAAGAAAAATTTATCCTCATTTTTATACATATCGTTTATATTTACATAAAAAACATTTCTGTCTCTTTTTTTATTATCGATGTCCTAAAATTTGAGCTATCTTGTTTTATTACTAATCTATATCTACATCGAAGCACAAATTTAAATTTACACGGTCACTGCTACACCTTATGACAATAACCGCGGAAGACTAATATTATAACCCTTATATTACTTTCATTGCCTTATACTACCTTTATATTATATTCTCATTATTCCATTATATTTTTTTAGAATTTTTAATCATATTGTAAAATAAAACATCTTTTAAAAGTAGTCCTCATCAACTAAATGTAGATTCTTATATTCAGTTAACCGCACAGCTAAGAGCGAGTTTCTTAAAGAAACTTAGTTGGTTCTTTAAGTATTTTTTGTGAAGCTTCTTCGTGGATATTAATGACACATTTATATAATAATGTTGTGTTGCCAGCAACCAGCAAATCGGTTCGTATTATCAGTGGGATTCCATTAAGTTTACGGTCCTTGTTCCTTCCATTTTAGTATTATTTTAAGATTTTACACTTATAAAAGAAAAAAAAATCTTGCATCCTTTGGGTATCATCATAAACCAAATTTATTAATATACAATACAAGTCATTTCCCCCTTAAATTGGCGTTTAACTGTTAAAAATATTTTTTTTAATTAAAACGACTCTTGCACTAAATCGAGATTTAATTCTTAACATGAAATATTAGATTTAACATGCGGTTGACCCCTCGTAAGTAATTTGATTTTTATTTATATAAAACTTAAACTTTTATTTTTATTTATTATTACTACGCTGCGTAATGTAGCAGACCTTTGTAAAAGGACAGCATAACATGGATTTATTTGTAACTTTTTAATTATGTTTCTCTCTTATTAAATTGTATTATTTTGCAGAACTCTGCATAGTTATTAATCTTATATTTAATACGCTGAAGCAATGTTTCTTAAAGTCGAATCGTCCAGAGAAATTTTCTCATTCTTTATACCTTATAATGCTTAACCAGGAAATTGAACTGTCTTCATCAGTCCTTCTTTCTCGTTTTCTTTTCTTCTTAACTTTCTTATTTTATAATAACTTCGATATCCTGGACTTTATGAAGTAAATTTAAACTTAAACTTTTCTCTTCCTTGTTTTATATTTTATTTAAACTCTTTTGTTTTTGTGTCCTTTACGCTACATTTCTTTATGTACTCGACAAAATAAAGAAAAAACATTGAATCGCTCATTGTTTTGTTTTTCATTTTTAATAAAATATTTAATGAATAAATGAAATTAAATCCACTTGGTAAAGTAATTAATGCCGATTTAAATAAATAAACCATTTTATTGACATAAAAAATACTAAATACTAAGTGTATTTGATCAATACGTCATATTTTAAATATTATACACTATTTTACTTAATGTCTAAAAAAAGGTAATGATAACGTTACAGCTTAAATACTCCAAAAAAGTAGAAATTATAAAAAAACCTCATCTATAGAACGTCTCATAAAAAACGAATTAACACAAGCAAAATTTTAAAACTTAGTAATAAAAACATAAATAATAACAGCACATAAAAAATTACAAGAATGATAATACAATTAAATTAAAATAACTTAATTTAGTGATATTAACATAACTTAGTAAGTATGATAAAAAAAATATAGTGAATGGTTTAGTTATTTAGTAATCAAACTTAGAGTAACATGACGGGCGAGGGAAAAAAAATACAGCTAAAATTAGGTAGCAAATGCTATTAGTTTTACTTTAAAATTGCTATCTCCAAACTGCCAAAAAAACTAATTTATAAACACTAAGTTTACATTTTAATTTTGTTCAAAAATATGAGAGTACAAGAGGAGTATGCAAGTGACATACTTTTTAAAACAAAATCTCTCAAAGAATTACGATGAGTACACAGTATAATATAATATGTAAAAGTCAGAGAATATACCTGTCTATACTAGAGAGTATAGACGAGTATAAAAGTTAATAAATATAATAAAATTATGTCAATAAACATAAATAAAAATAAATAATAATTACTATATTTATTAGTTATATAAGCTGAAAAATACAACAAACAATTAAAGACGCACTATTGATTTACATATAGAATTATTAACAAATTGTTTATTGAAGGTAGTAAAATCTCTTTTTATGCAGCAACCTCTTAAAACAGAATTAATTTTAGAGGAAAAATTGAGTTAAGTTGCCTGAATAAAGCACTTTTCCGCTTACTGAGCAAAAAAAGCAGAAAAATATTTATAAATTTACATTAAATTTTGTAAAATAAATTGCGATAGATAAAAAAATTGGGTAATTACATCTTAAAATCTGAAACAATTTTTATTATGCTTTACTATCTGTTTTATGATAGCAGAACACTATTATTACAATAATTAACAGTAATTTAACTGTAATTAACTACTCGCTATAATAACAAATTCTACCATAACTATTTAGAGTCCATTACTTATTAAAGCCTCGTTACTAACTCTCTTATTGAATTATAACACGAATGAACCAAGGACCGAAGCCCCTTGTTTGTTTTGCTTTTACATTTCTTAGGTGTCTCGCACAATTATATTGACACAAATATTCATGTTCTGCAAAACTCGATAGTATCAAATGATATATGTTTTGCTTGCCAAGTATGATGGTGGTAAGAGAGCACCACTTGTCTCCGTTAAATACTTCACATTCTATTCTTTGGAATTTTTTTTGAAGGTCAGAGTGAGTTCAGGCAATGTTGGCACTCTGATTAGTAATACGTAACGAAGAGTGCGACATGGCATTATGTCGAGCCATCAGTGATGAAGAATGTGACATTTCATTCACCAATATCAATGGATCAGTTCCAAGATGTGTAGGTCTGTATTTTGCTTGTAACATTTCCTAGTTGTCTCTCGCACAATTACCTACATAGTTTCAACTATTCATGTTTTACAAAACTCGATAGTATTAAATGATACAAATATTTGTCATAGATTTGTTTTTTAAATTATATTGCAAAACCAGGTCACTATGAACGCATACGCGGTGATATTCCAAGTGGAAGACAACGTTAATTCAAAACTGTACAGTTACTTCATCATCTTGCTTTCATATTAGACCGGGGACCCGGGGTAATCTTCTACGTCATAATATTTATGAACTATTTGATTGTAGACACAACATATTTGCGCGAGAGACACTATTGTGATAGTGCCAACTATTCATGTCTTGCAAAACTTGGAAGTATCAAATGATATATATTTGATTTTAGTACTCAATAAAAGAAAACATTTTTAGTTTTGGTCGTCTTTTACCTACGTCGCTTTATATCTAAGGTCCTTTTTATAAAAGATTAAAGTTATAAAAAATATAACGAGTGCGCGTGGGCGAGATATGCTTTAAAGAGGGAGAGTAGATGATAGCTTGATGGGCTGTATCTTAAAAATGAATGGATGTGGGTAAAAAAAAGAGGACATAAAATGTTTGTTTTCTTGAATACTACAAATTCTATTTGAAACTTTTACAGTAATAATGTAAAAATTTTGCTGAGTGAACATATTGCTCTGCTTTGAAATAAAACACCAAACCGGTGGATTACTATTACTTTGCTCAATTACTATCCTGTAATTTTTTGACGTAGAAAGTCACTCCTGAGCTCCTTGACTATAAGAATAAATTCCCGAAGATGCTGAATTTAAAACCGTGCATGAATGCCATCAACTTGTTCGCATTTTTGGGCCATGGTATAATTAAAAAAAAATAAAAAACATAAAGTTTTATACAACTTTCAGTGAAAAATTGTCTATGGTTACACTAAACCTTCAACCAGACAAACAGACAACCCAGACATTTTAGTTATTTATAACATTTAAATCACTCAGTGTAATTTTGTTAATTATATATTGATGATATTACAACATCTTCATAATAGTTATGAGCACTTATTCCGTTCAAGTAGTATAGAATTAAAAACATTCAAACAACTACTTATAAAATATAAAAGCTTAAAAAAAATTTAATTAAATTAATAATTTTACAATCTTGAATAAGAAAATCCTAAAATTTATTTTACAACATTTTATTAAAGTATCCTTTTCACTCTAAACATTGAGTATTATTTCATATTAATTAAAACCTTAAGAGCCCCATTTTCTCCCTTTTCATACTTATAAAGGGTATAGCAGGCGAGAGGTAATATAGGTTGAAAAGTGGAAATTATGCAGAACCAGGTGTTATTAATAACATTAAACCTTCCAGGGGGAATTGTCAGACATAAAGAGGTCACATCCAAACAAAAGGTAAGAATGGTAATATTTAAAATAATTGGAAAACATATATCTGTTCTAGAACAAACGTTCTTTGAACAACTTAATTTTTTGATACAGCTTAATAAACTATTTTAAAACGTTTATCACTTTGTTTACAATTTTTTACGCTTAAACCCGTAGAGTCATATTAGCGTTTTCCCTGACTTAAATAATCCCCCCAGAGTTTGTACACACCCAATCATCAAGGAAGAACACCCTCCGTACATGGCAGCACATATGAATAGTCCACAGTGTGCCTAGTCCATCTAGCTCTAATAGACTCTATCCAAACTAGCAGCTCAGGTTAGTGCCGCGGCTAGCTCACAGTGGGCCCAGTTCATCTAGACCAGGTAGACTCTGGCTAAGCTCACCGCTAAGCCAACGCCGACTACCAGTCCAGTCGTGCGCTTAGTTATTATCTAGTTCACAATAGTCTCACTTGGCCCACCCCCGTTTAACCAGTCTCACCAATCTCATCAGCTCCTCTAACAACACGAGATTCTAGCTAGACTCACCGCTCGTGCTAGTCAAACGCCACTTAACAAAGTGTTGTTCTATAGCCCTGACCTAAAAGTCAAAGTTCCGCAGTGCTACTAGGAGACGTCTATTATTAAGAACCAAGCACTTCCTAGTCACTCACGTCATATGTGTCACCACCTTCACTTACTAAGTTTTCGGGCATACGAAAGATCAGAATATCTTTCTGACCTTTGTTTCTATCAGCCCACAGAACCTTAACTTTTCGTGAGCTGGAGGCAACGGACACGTGGATCCATACTTGTCTCAGATAAAACAGAAAAAACCTCGCACTTGTGTATTAGCAGCTCAGGAAACCCTGGCTGGGTTGGTCGGCCTTGGATTCAAGGCCACCCAAGTGTACGATACAAGGGATAACCTCATATTAAGATTCTCCTCCAGCTAGATTTGAATTCTCGACCTCCAGGTCGAGAGGCGAGTGCTTTACCACTGAGCTACTGGGCTCAGTTTTGTTTATACGTTTTGTTTACAAGTATTACATATTATAATTGTATTGTACCCTTTATTGTAGTTTTATAAAAAAAGAGTAATCCTAAAAAGGTAATTGATAAAACACTAAGTTATGGTAACGTTTCGGCGTGATACAATTATTACTGGAAACACTCTGGTCCATAGGTTGGTCAGAGGTCCATAGGTCGGGGGGAATTCACCTTGAAAAGCTCGCTTCTTTACTTAACCTTCTTTTTTTGGTAAAGTTTTCAGTTTATACATCATAATCTGAACAGTATCATTAAAAATTATTACTAAAATTTTCACCAATTTTTTAAAAAGCGCATATTTATGCCATAAATTATAAAAAAAAACTATGATAATCATCCCTGCATAACATTATTTGCTTTCTTTTAAAGCTCAGTTTATGCTAGTTTTTAAAATGATATAGCGCACATCGTTAATAAAAATATTTAACACATAAAATAAGTATGTAGGAAACTATGGAAGTGAAGATCTAAGTAAATATTTTGACATATTTGACATAAAATATACATTGCAACTATTATATAATATATAAAATCAATCGTACATCTAGTAGGCGACATTTTCGGCACCCGGAGCCATATTTGAGTAAAAAAATGGTAGGGTTGCCAATAATTTTTTACAGACAAAAAGTTTTTTTTATTTCCATCCCCGGCAACACTGAACTGTGATTTTCTCGTATAAAAAATAAGTTTAAACTGAATATTTCTTTAAAAATGTGACATATCTCAAAAAGTTTGTTAAATTTCTAGTAATACTTGATTTCATCAGTAAAAGGTAACGCCTTGTAACGTTTACATCTCTATGACGCCCCCTTAACCAGGGAAATTATTTTGACAAAGTTGGTAGCAGTATGTTCAACGACGCTATTATTATCTGGCGGAAAAAATCTATAATCAGATTCTTCCAATCTGTGCATCAAAAAATAATATATACCATAACTTTAATACTTAAAACATTTTAAAAACAAAAATTTTCAATCAATTAAAAACTATTTAACCTGTGAAATAATAAAATTTAATTATTAAAAAAAAAAAAAACAAAACAAAACAATAGTACTAGTATGGCTTAAAGGTCATGCAGGCATAATACCTAATGAAATCGTCGATAAAAAAGCAAAACAGAGTAGCAAAGATGTTGAGTCAGCAATTTTACATGGCTGCAAGTACAAAACTCCCAGTCAAGACCTTAATTCAAATTAAAAGAAATCTTCATCGAGGTGGCAGACTTGGTATGTCACCAACATGCTGGTAGTTTCTACAAGAATATACAACAAAATGTAAACAATACACCTTGGTTTAACACTTCCAACTAACAATAGAAACTTTACTACTACAATTACCAGGGCTAAGATCTAATCATGGAATCTGCAAACAATATTTAACGAAAATCAAAATAGAAAATAATCCATTGTGTCAACACTGCAACGAAATAGAAGATCTTGAACATATAATAATGCACTGTACACATTACTCACAGAACAGACTAATATTATTAAAACAATTACACATAACACGAGAGATAACACAACCTTATAACTACACAACACTACTAGCTTCCAAGTCAATTCAGTTTATAACATATCTTCATATTCCTATGCAAATCTAATATAAATAATATATAACATATTATACATAAACATGGCTGTATGGTTCTTAACCAATGCAATGCAAAAAAAAAAAAAAAAAAAAAAAAAAAAAAAAAAACATTTTCTTGTAGCGTATGCCCCATAAATAAAAGATATTACAACCATTATAATATACAACATCTAACCTTAATATATTAAACATTTTCCTTCAGCATTCAATTAATTAGGAACGTAAAGCAACATTAAACAACAAAGTTAAGTAATAACAACAAAGATAAACATCAGGCTGTTAAATCTTAAATCTTAAAAAAAGGTAAACAAGCATTAAAAGTTGCCTTAGGCGCTAAATAACTTTAAATTTATAGTAGATTATCAATTAGTTCTATATAGTAATTTTATTATTAAAAGAAGAAAGATATCGACTTGGTTTAGGTTCAAGTCTCAGTAGAAAGTTATATCCCCTATCGCCAGGTAGCGGATTACCAAAACACTCTCTGACATTTATTCACCATATTGTGCATAATAAACAAAAAAAATATTTTAATCTGATACTTTATTGTTATCAGCGTTTATCTTCACGCTCAAAATTCCACTTTATACTCAAAGTCTAATCAACTTGATGGTAAAAGTTTGTGTATTTTTCAAAGGAAATGGTCTACAACATTTTAAAAATTAGCATAGACTTTAGATTAGCCTACCTTTTAATTATTGCAAACAAATAGTGAAAAAGATATTTTTGAACACACTATAAAATAAACAAGCAAATTTCCTACAACAAATTGAAGTAAAACAAGCAAGTAGAAGTGATATTGCTCACATAAGACTAATGCATGAACATATGAACATAGTACTTCATGTTCATAAAGTACATCAAGAAATAGATTTTCGAGAAACAAAGCAATCAATTATTCATATAAGAAAATTCGCTCATCTTGCGGACTTCAGCAACAGAATTTGTTTATTTAAAATTTTATAATTCTTTAATCTCGAAATTTCACATCCCCAGTTTTATAAAATAAACTTTACAGTGTTGACATTTGACGAGGGACAAAAAAAGGTTTAAAAGTGTTAAAATAAATTAAAACAAGAGTTAAATAGCTCATTCTTTCAACACGATTAAAATGTTTAATCTAGTGGAATTACCGGGAATAATACAAGAATTAGGTGTGTCAACCTTTTTCCTGCTATAAAAGTGTTTAATTAAATAGCATGATAAAATGAACGACGCAAACATATTTAATAATTCAAATAAATAGAATTGGATGTAGAAAATTAACAACCATTTAATTGGCTCTTCGTTTTTGGCAAAAAATAATTTGAGTTATAATGAACAATAGTAATGAGATGTTCTGAGTAGTTTTGAGTTATCCTTAAATTGTAACTATTCAAGGGGACAATGTTTTAGTATACATTAAGATAAGAAAATACAAGTTTCTAAATATGAACTGAACATTTAATAAAACATAAATCAGAAGATCACACCATGACATAATAAATCATAATAAAGTATAATAACCGTTGTCATAGTAACGAATTTTAAAATATAAATATTATTATTATATAACACACGGCTAAAGTCAATTGACAGCCCGCCAAAATCTCAATGTTTTCAACCCTCTTTTTTTAACAAAAAATCCCTTTTTTAAGTAACATAAAAATTCCCTACTCTGGCAACACTGTAAGTCAGGTTATGTTTTGAATTTTATTATTTATTTTTATTTGATATCGTATTTTTTAAAAAAAATTATTTATTTACTTTTTATGTAGGAATATTGTTTTATCTTATAAATTTACCAACTAAGTGTTGCTTTAAATTTGTTCGGGAAGTGGAGTTAAAGTTGTTTATTACGTAATGCAATGGATCATATCAGATAAAAGTTTGACGATTTAAATTAATCGTCAGCTATAATTACTTTTTTCCAAAACAAACTGCTTTTTTGTGTCAAGTTTGTATAATTAAATGCGTATTGTTTCATATAATAAAAATAATATGACAATATGCATTCATGACTTAAAAAAGTCAAGACTGTCATCTATTGTAAGACATGGCATTTTCCAAAAAAATACTGTCTTTTAGTTGACAGACCACAGACCCTGCGCTCTACTCAAACAGCAAGAAATGCTTGAAGAATACATCAATGTCCATGTGTCAAATATAGGCACTCGTATCATATCACAACTCTGCCCTTTTTAATTTGCCTAGCGGAACCTTGCTCCTGACCGGGTCACCCTAGTTGGAGGAGAATCATCTGCGGGTTGATTGAAAAAGTCAGATGATATATCTGGGAAAGGATCATTGAATGACCGGTGATCCTTTCTTAAACATATAGAATTACTCCGTTAATTTAACAGTGTTAATTTTAACCTCCTTATTCTATTATTTGTGATTTTATTATGATTCATTATGTCATGTTGTGATCTTCTGATTTATGTTTTATTAAATGTTCAGTTAATATTTAAAAACTTGTATTTTCTTACCTTAATGTATACTAAAACATAAATCAGAAGATCACAACATGACATAATAAATCATAATAACAGTTGTTATAGTAACGAATTGTAAAATATGAATATTATTAACAACATAACAACGGAAAACTTTTACAAATACCCACTATATATATATATATATATATATATATATATATATATATATATATATATATTATATACATACATATATACATATACATCATTTATATATATATATATATATATTATATATATATATATATATATATATATATATACATATATATATGGACAAGTCACAAACT
This sequence comes from Microvelia longipes, assembly GCA_018340805.1. Lineage (NCBI taxonomy): Eukaryota > Metazoa > Arthropoda > Insecta > Hemiptera > Veliidae > Microvelia > Microvelia longipes. The sequence goes on along the minus strand of JACMZG010000022.1, from coordinate 32,563,338 downwards.
GAAACGATCATAAAATAATAATAAAATTTTGGAGGCTTTTAAGACTTAAATAAGATCTCAATCATTTTTACATAGAATTTTGGTTGAGAAAAATAAGTATAAAAAAATAAAACACATAAAACACTCACAAAAACATTTACTTAAAAAGTTTCCCAAACATCATACCTGAAACAGAATAGAAAATTAAAACATTAAAAGGATTAAAAATTACTATGAAGGGCTCATATTTATCAATATAATTATAATTTTTTAACAAAGTGTAATTTCAACAAATATAACAAGTATTTTCAAAAAACTTTTAGAAATAACTTCGCACGTTAAGAGATAATAAACGGTAATTGTATTTTTATAAAAGTTTAACAAATAAGATTTTTTTCGGTTAAATTTTAAGATTATTTATTTCTTCAAGGAATGCTTTAATTAATTAAATAATGTTCGACATATATAAATAATAATTTTTAAGAAAGACTTTAAATATACTATAACTTTACAAAGTTTTCGTCATTACAATAAAATATCAACACCAAGTAGTAATTTTCATTAAGTTTTTCATCTAAACCCCAAAATAACATAAACACCGTAGAGTTGACACCTATAAACTTTTACCCAGTGTTCTTAACACTTTGGTTAACTTTAAGGGGAAAACTTTAAACAAATTTCACTCAGTTTTTCAAGCCGAAAAGTTTTATTGTTGATAAAAGTTAAGTTTAACTATAAAGATAATTGAAAGAGTAAAAACCGCAAATTCGTATAAATTAGGACGTAAACACAAAGAGGTGCAAATTAAACGTGTGTTTTTAATTTGCACAGCACATCTGAATGGAATTGTTTGTTTGGAAACAGTCATTACGTTTCCTAATCTCTTATTATCCAAAGTAGGTATAAAACAGGGACCTTTAGCTTTCTACTGCTTCTTGGCCACTGCGCAACGCCCACTCTAGAATTACTCTATTATTAAGACAACTTTAAGAGTAAAAGATTTTATTAATTTTTCTCGCCTATTACCGCAGGTAAATAGAAATAGTGTTTTGTTCACCCTAAAAATTAGAAACTGAGGTTTCATCGTAATGATACGTTTCATACATATTTATGACGTTCTCTATTCCTCTGGTTTCATCGTGCTGTTAGTCTGAATGTGAGTGCCACGCTTAACTCCCTCTGTGTTCACACTAGAAAGTTGAAACTTGGTAAAAAAATTCGGACAGAAGGTCTAGTCGTGCCAGGTAAAGGTATAATGAAAAGGCAGACATAACCTTATGTATTATCTGCCTGGAAGATAATATTTTTGCACGATACCCTATTTTGCAGTCATCAGTCCATTAACTGGCAACACTACTAATTATGTCAAGAACTTAAGCAATTTCATCGAGTTCATCAAGTCTATTTAATTTGAAAAAGATGATCTCTTGTAAGCTTTGAAGTGGTTTTGCTGTTTACCAGTATTTTTGACAAAGAAACGAAGTCCCAAGTCTTGGAAGAGGTATGTTGATGATATTTTCTTTGTCTGGCCACATGCCAGAGACACCCTGGATGAATGATGAACACCATCCACCCCAACATAAAGTTTACGATAGAAATATAGAATAATATATTGCTTTTCTATATGTAATAAAATTATACAATATGAATAATGTATAGAATAGAATAATATTCTAGAATTCAATGTAATTTTAGAATAATAGAATTATTCTAGATGTGCTTGTGATTAAAAAAGTAAATAATAGTCAAAGACACCGGGTCTATCGCAAGCCTACCCAGACGGATAGGTATCTTCACGCGAACTCCCATCATCATCCACCACAGAGGATGGCTGTAAGAAACGTCTCACAAAATCGAGATGACCTGATGCTAAAATAGCATAAGTCAAGAGCTGCAATAACTGCAGCACAAATTGAAAAAGCTACACAATCAGTGTTAAGAAGATGTAGACTATGTATTAGAGTTGAAGGAGGAAGATTTGAATCTCTCTTATGATTTACATGAAGAATGATTTTTAATTCCCCTTGCAGTAAAAAGTTAAGTGTTTATTTATTATTTAATTATGTATAAATATTTACCTATTACTTTGTATTCTTTCAACAAAATTCTTCAAGAAATGTTTTTGTTGCATTTGTTTTATTATAAGAGACTTAAATTAAGTTTTTAAGCTATATGGGAGTGGAGGGAGGGGGTTGATTATTTTCTATGATTAACAAAACATAGAATAATTAATAATATAGTTATAACTAATAAAATTAAGTTTATTTTGTAAACCAAATTGAAATAATTTAAATATAAATGTCTTTGTTTACATAGTGAATAATTTAGAATCTAAGCGACTTACATCAAGTTTTTTAAGAATATCTCGGTTAAAGTTAAAAACAAGCCATAGATTATGTTATATCATTTTAAAGGGTATGGAATGAGGCTGTTTTAAAGAGTTTTAGGTTTCAACTATGAGTGAACAAATATCGAAGATTTTGGCATTTAAATTTTTTTTACATGTTTAGTACTAATAAAAAATTTTATTTTAAATGCAAATAAATTAAAGTTTAATTGTGATGATTGCGACATAAAGTATACCATTTTAAAGGGAATTTAATGACCTTGAGTATAGTGAAAACCGCATCTCTTTAGCTTTAGTAGTTTTCAAGTTGTAGATCGTTTTAGAGAATTAGATAGTAAAGTATCGAATAATTCGATATATCGATTTTTCTAGAGAACTATTGAGAATCGACCCTATGCTTACATGACATTTTTTGTTCATCCTGGTCCATAGAATCAAGATTTTTATTTTGTCCCATTAAGAGTAAGTCACCCTGTATATTATTAAACAAAAAAATTGAAATAGTATATTTTTGTAATTTTCGCATTATGAAAAACAAATAATTCTCATTTATTTTCTTTTATTTTCACTATACCTAACTACTAAACCAAAAAAGACTTAAAACAATTTTACTTTGAACCCCAAACAGAAATGCTACTGGTTTACATTTGTTTCACAGTGAATTTGACTGTTCTTGTTAGTAACTTTATATCCATTTTATAAAAGTAAAATAGCTTTTCTCGCCATAAAGCTGATAGTTTATTTTTATAGGATAGTTTTCTTGTAATGGGGATTTCAAATCTTATGGGTTTATCTGTTCAACTCAAGTGTGTTAAAAAATATACTTGAAAATATTGAATATAAAAATACTGTGAAAATGTGTAAGAATAGGAAATCTCAGAGAAAGCTCTTGTAATGGGAAAAATAGTTGAAAATTCTTATTTTCCTTTGGTTGGGATTGTATCGGGTTGTATTATACTTATTCCATTGAGTTTTTGATAAAAAAAATTGCAAAGGAGTTTATTGATAGGTTATCTTGTGGTCTTTTATTTCTGTTTGATTTCCATTTCACAGTATTGTACACCAGTACAAAAATAGTAAATCTACAGAGATTAAAAACATAGAGATATTCATCAAAAATCGGGTCCGGCTTCCTCGGAGCTTTTCATCATCACATCCGATTCGCTACTCAATTTAATTTTTTTCGAGGTTTTAATTTTTTTAAAAATCGTACACAGGTCGTTTGATTTAAATTGAACTAATGCTGATAAGGAATTAGAACTTAGTACATATATTCGTCTTTTGTATGACTACTTGCGTGCCAAATCTCAAATTGATCGCAACATTTTTTCGCGTTTTATGAATTTTAGTAATTTGAATTGAAGAGTCATAATTGTGCGTTAATTTCGAGTAGCAAAACTACATCTTTGGACTGATTCGTAAAAAGTTTCAACAGTCTAGCATAAATTCACAGGGAACTACGATACAAAACACCATACAAACAATACAAACATACAAACACACACAGAACTTTGTAAAAAGTACTCAGGAGACATAAAAATATCTGAAACGAATTATTCTGGTGAAATCCCGGTTACGAATTTTTTCGCAATCACTTTCTCTATCAATCATTTTTTCTATTCTATAAATGAGGAAAATTAAAAAAAATGTATCGATCAACACTAAGATACACAATAATTGTCGGTTGAGGCCACCATAACTGCAGAGGTCTCTTTAGACCTACAACACTTTAAACTACTAACACTGGGGAATTTTTTTTTCAAAAAATTTGGTAATTTTTTCAACATTTAAAATGGACAATATTTTATGATTAATTTTTTCCAACATCTATATTTAGTTTTCTTTCCTCTCTCATACCTTACGTTTTGAACTAAAATTTAATTTATCTAACCTTATTCTAATGCTAATTGTACTATTTAATATAATTTATTCAAACCGCTTGTTGCTCTGCATTTCGTATACAAAAAAGTGCACACGATTCCCAAATCTAAATGTATAGGCATCAAATTTTTTAATTTTTGGAATCTGAAGATGCCGAAACGTGAACATTTTATAAACAAAGGTTATAATTTTTCTTACTACAATGCTGCTCCCTCTTATCTAAGCAGTCAGGGAATCAAAGTCATTCATATAAAAATATGTAGAACATAAGTTTAAAAAGAAATAAGAAATTTTATAACCAATAGAATTTATTTTTCAAATATTGATATAAAAATCTATTTTCAAAACATAAAACGGTGCGCTTTAACTTTTAGATAAACACTTTTTAGATAATGTATTTCAGCAATAAAAAAACACGGTAACACCACATTATTTTGGGTTAAAAATCACTCAAAATACATTCTCTGTCACACGGCCAACCTATGTCATGAAGAAACTTGGTACGTCTAGGTTACGAGCCAAATTTTCTCCAACCACAGCTCGCTAGTTCTTTCGTCGATCCAGCAAATCAAGTTAGCTGGATATTAATAGACTATGTACAGGGTCCTAATCTACGTTCCGTAAGGAGGCCATAACCCATGTACTTCATGGGATCCTATGACGCAAGTGCTTCCATGGGACCTCCTAACCCCATTATCCATGAGCCCTAAAACCAAAATGTTTCTATGGGACCCCTAATCTGAGTCCATTAGATCTATTAGGGTTAGAGGGTCTAATGATTCCATTAGATCCTCTAACTCAAGTATTGTAATGAGGCTCTCTAACCCACGTATTGCCATGGGAACCCATAACCAAAGACGAATATCTGGTCAAGTTAAATTCATAAACAGATCTCTGGCGAATTCCATATTTACTCAACAAATCAAGGCATACATCTTTACTGACAATCTAGTTAAAAAACATTACAATTTAGTAATCAATTATCCACTTACGATACTTGAATTATTCAGTTCCATCGAGTGTTAACATCCTTCGAAGTCAAGTATCGTTGTAAAACTCTTATAAAATGATAAGAAGTAAGGGACTGGAAGGGAGACTGTATTTTGCTCTCCTGTCTACGGTTCCAGTCTACAAGTGAGAATTTATTCTCCTAGCGATTGATTTTATAACTTACGCTTATAGCTGTTTCAATTGGGGTACTGGGTGTCTCAAAATATATCTTTAACTCAAGTAATAAGGCTAGTACCAAAACTTCATAATAATCCAAATTGGTCGAGTTTGCACTATAGGTATCAAACATGCCTAGGGGGTTAGTTACAAACTGCTTTATATATTCAATGATTCACCATCTCAAAGCAACAGGTATTTGTCACATTGTTAGTACTAGATTAACAGTTATTTGCAACAAAACCAAAACTTCATAATAATCCAAATTGGTCGAGTTTGCACTATAGGTATCAAACATGCTTTCAAACTATGCATATTAAATAGTTTGTGAATCAAACAGTGATGTTTTTGTGTTCTACATTTTCATAACCTTATATACACATATATACATTAGTAAATATATATATATATTAATATATATATATATATATATATATATATATATATAATATATTTGTCTGTGACTGTGTGTATTTTAGCAGATTATTTATAAATAATTTAGGTTTTGATACACTTAGACTAAGTTAATTCATTTGCAGACGTAAATGTCTAAAATTCATTTGACGTTTTAACCTATAATTTTCCTTAAATCGTAAAAAGAAAAATATTTCTTGGAACTACTTATCAAACTGAATAAGCTTAATTTTCTTTGAAAATTTTCTAAAGAGGCAAATTAAATATTTATATATCCTCAAATGAAAACAATACGGAGATGAAAATCTGACGATATTTATCTCTAGTTTACCAAGAAAACTTGTACCTTAAATTTTCTTTGAACAATTTTGAATAATGCTGATACTTAAGATAAACAAAAAGAAAATGAAGGAAGAAACAGCGAATAAGGGTTCTTAATGAGGTGGTAGACTCATAGATAAATTTGTAAAATATGTGAAGTATATGTCCATCGATATTGCACAAAAAAACACTATAACACATGTTAAAAAACATCCCACAAAAAATTTACTCCAACATCATTAAAAAAATGTAATTAGCAATTGTATCTAAAAATTATTTGCTGACATTAAAAACAGGATAGGTATCAGTGAAATTGGAAATGTACAGTAAGCACAATGAAAATGGGGAGAAAAGTAAACAGCATATTTCCATCTCATATTCACCAATTCAGCGTTTATTAAAAGATGGGGGAGCAGCTTTTTATCAGTTTGTTTAAAGATAGGAGGGATGAAACATCAGTTTGCCTTCATATGAGGTTAATAAGGGTTACATTCTAAGCACATGGATACTGATAGATTGAAAAAGATGACACGGATTTGGGTTTTATTGAAAAAATACGTCATTCATTCTACATACGAATATTTTTAGTATTCGAATTAATACAGCATATGCCTACAACTCTTTATTTTATTTCTTATAATTACCAGCAATCTCTGTCCAAGCCAGGGATTGAATTCCCGTCACGACGGTACCTGTTCCACAGACTTCACAGTGTTGTACGACCGTAAGGCTTATAGAAATAAAATTGCGTTATTCACTACATAGTTTATTAAACAAGAAAATTCTAAATTCTGCTTTAAATTTTACTTGTTTCTAACTATTCCTTTGTAACACTCATTCAGAAGTAAGGAATTCCCCCCCCAAAAAAAAGCCAAATATACATCGCAAAAACAGAACATGAATAAAACAAGATACATAAAGTTAGCTTTAAGACTAACTATTGTTTCATCAGAAAGAATTAAATTTTATGAAATATAAAATGTTTTACAACCTGCAATATGTCTTTAAGTGGAAATGAACATGGTCGAAATAATAATTCTCCTCAACAACCATAATTTTAAAATACTAATTTTATTTCCTGCGAACCAACCACGGCAAATCATTCCTTAAATAAAATTACTAAAACCTGTTAAGATTAACAGAAAATGCCACTTGACTTTTTAAGGCTATTGGAACAAGGATGGGACTGTAATTCACATTATGCTTCAGGCGAATTTTAATGAACACTAAAGGCACGTTATTGTTCTAGAATATTACCGTATGAAAGAATGAAAGGAGTAAATAAGAGATACTATCCGACTAAGTAATGATAGAAACTTGACTAAAGTGAAAACAACCTTAATCCAAACCCCTTTGAAATGTTAACTAAAAACAAAATCAAATCGGAGCGTCTAAATATTCATTTCGAACAGGTCATAATTATCATTCCCCTCCTTTACATCCTCTTCCTATAATTCGCCTCTTTATATCGTTTCCACCTTGCTAAGCAGTTTCAAATACACTGTCCTACCCTGATACGAGAAAAGCACCGGCTCTTCATATTTTGTACAGCAGATTAAAGAGAATTTCAGATATTGGTGAGAATAAATTCATAAACAGGTAGTTCAATTTGAAAGTGAATTCAACCCTTAAACATCAAGGGAAAAATCTAACAAATAACAACATACTGAAAAGTGATAATTTTGACATTGTTGATAAGGGTAAGTACCCACCATAAATTATGTCTCGTAATCAGTCTGTCGAAAACTAACAAGACACACCACAATTATACCTACTATAAGTAATTAAAAAGATACTAAGCAAGATTTGCAAAGCATGAATAATTAACACAATATATATTGTGTCACAAATTATATATTGTGCCTCTCGCAAAATTATATTATGTCAAATACCACAATAGCTATCTCTATTTAGTCCAAACAACACATAGTTTGTTAAACATATTACTACGAAAACTACATGGGTATCTTAATAGTCTAGAAGCCCGGACCTTAAAAAAACGTGAATCATTTTGCACTGCTTCAAACCAATTTTTCTTTAAATATATCTTAAATGATAAAGAAAAAAACATGGTCGGCTCATTCAAAGTGAAGCCCTTCATATGATTGTGCACGCTCAAAATGGTATAAGATCGCAAACACTTTAGATTTCTTGAAATAAAACATTGTTAATTTTTGCAAAGTCATCGAATTTCTTTTACAAATTATCTACTTTTTGTGCATTTTTAAGTCATTTTACCAATGCTATAATTTGAATTCTAAATAATAATAAATATGATTTTAAATAATCTATAGTAAATATAAATTTGATTTTAACAAATAAATAAACACTTGATTTATTGAAAATTTCGTCAGCTTTAAAAAGTTTCTGGTGAAAGTGAAAGTTTTGCACTTAATTAACATGAAACCACTCATTTCAAGAAATCTAAAATTTGCGCAATTTTTTAAAAATTTGAGCGTACGCAATCATAAAAGGACTCCACCCTAGATAGGCAGACTATCATTTTTCTTCATAATCTAAGGTATGTTTTAAAATAAATTCGGTCTGAAGCAGTACAGAATGAGTTACATTTATCAGGCATGGCTCCTGGGCTATAAGCAATAAATTCCCTATAAGCATCTTTGGGTTTTTATATAATAACTGCAAATTGACTAGCGATCATTTCTTGCGTAGGAAGAATAAATGAGAAGTGAGCTAACTTCATTCTATGCATGAAAACTTTACCTTACTCTTTACTTAGAATTTAATTGACTTATAAAAACCTTCAATCAATACTCGTATATTTAGTTATATTTTTTATTAAATTTATTCCTTTCAATATCATTTTGTATATTTTTCCTCCATTTTATCTATAGTACTTTAATTGACTATCTGAGAGGATTTATTTTTTATTAAACATTTATTTTATCCATAATAAATTTTTATCAACTTTTAACTTACATTTAATTTATCCATACAGGATAAAACAGTTTTTATTTAATTAAAGCTAATACAAGAACTATAAATATCTAAAATGCTAAAAAGAGGAGATAAATCTTTTCTGAAGTAGGGAGTTTTAGATAACTTTGTCCCCAGCTGTACGGACTGTTTAATGAATTTTTTTGCACAATAAAAATATTAATTTCGTTGGCCGTAAATAAGTTTTTTACAGCTGGGCAAAGTTGTTTTACTAGACTTCAACACTCTCAATTTCAAATATTGTAACCTTCTTTCATTTTATAACCTTATTATTATAGAAAAATAGCCACCTTATATATTAAGACAAGCCTGTAAAGGATATTTTTTAAATTACCTAGCATGGCTTGACTGTAAACATAATAACCATAAAATTATTAACCATTCTATTAATTATTAATAGAAAAATATATACAATTCATATGAATTGAGCTAAACTCACTGCCAATATAAAGTGAGCGATAAAAATACTGTCAAGTTAAATTTAAGAAAAGGGAATGTCTAAAGAGCTGAAATCCTAGAAACTAATATCAATTATACCTATCAATAGCGTGTGATAAAACTTGGTACATTTGCTATTCTTATACATGAATCTATCGATTATAATTTTGTAAATTTAAAATTGATCCAACTCTTTTTTGCATTTTTCTGAATTTTATTTTTTGTTTGTAATTTTGATAGGAAAACAATTGATTTTTATATACCAAGTTTCAATTCTCTAGCATTAGAACACTAGAAGCTACGATAATAACAGACACACGCACATATAACAGACAATTTGGTAAAAGATAGTCAGGAGATTTTTAAAAACACTTGAAACTGATTTAGGTAAAATCCCAGATTCATATGTTTAGTGGTAACACATTACATTTCCTATATACCCCAAAACAGAAAAAAAATTGTTCAACAAAAACTCTTAATAAAAGATCCTTTTTTCTAAAAAAAATATCTCATCTAATCCCTTTTAGTAACGAAGTGCAACTAAAGATACACATCCCACGTGCTATCAAACCCACTCGTAATAAAAAATAAATCTCAGTTTCTGTTCGCAATTCATTAATCTTTCTATTCAAAGAACAACTAAGGGATAATGAAACAGAAAAGTATTACTATTTGCTTAACATTGATCTTTTACTTTTTTCTAAACTAACATGGAACAAAGAACGCATAAAACTTACCAACGTAACAAGTTACAGTAGATATAAAATTGATAATACAACTACTAGTGGCATATGCCACCAAAGGAGCTATTGCAAACAATAATAAAACTTGGTCGTTGTACAAAAAAATCATAATCAACAAAATATTTAAGACGAAAATAGAAGATGGAATCTCGGCTAAGGACGCTTGACGGTCAATACGTAAAATAAGTGAAATCAATACGTTATACGCCGAAAAAATAACTTGCCACCTTTGCAACTTTTGCCCCAAAAAACTAAAAAGTAATACTGCGATAGTAAAAATAACAGAGTTACTCTAAACGTGTTAAAAATAATGTTTGTTCATTACCTTTATCATGAATTATGCGGAACCTGTTGTCAGTCGTTACGACGGATTCTTGTGCGGTCAATATTTTCCATCTTGAATTCTGTTTCTTCTTCCAAAGGACAGTATGTATGTTTAAGGATCGTACGATGCACGTTAGAAGGACGTCATCACCCTCGTACGCGTGTACCGGGTGTTCCCCTCCTCGTACCGAAGGAGCTTGTGTAGTGCTTGTGTCAGCTAGAACAGACAAAGAAAATAACAAGTTACAAATAACATCAACGATAAGAAAGTTAGAAAATAAACAATCTCGAAAAATCGGAGAAAAAGACAACATTTGCATTGTGTATAAATGTAATTTGTTTATAATCAAAGTATTGCCAAACTCAGTATGATTCGTCCAACACAAAATGTGTATTATTAGATTTAACGGATCTATGCGTAAATTACAATAAAATTAAAGAAACATAAACCTTTAAGATTTATGACAATAGGGAAGATGATACTCAATCACAATTCTTTTGAAAGCTTGAAAAAAAATGTCTCAGGGCTATGTTAACCTTATTATAACCTCCTCTAAGAGTATAAACACTTTATTTTGATTGTATTTTGTTTTGTATAAGAAAAGTTTTATTTTACAAGCTATCTTAATTTTATTTTGATTATATTAATAAAGGAAGGTGTTTAGGTTATTTTTTTGAAGTTTCAAAATTCAAGTGATAAAAAAACACTAAAAAAAGCGACATGAGCGCACATATAGCTTTAAGTTATTATTGTCTGTGGGATTGAAATTATTCAGCCCGAAAAGAACACCGAAAATGCAGCAATTGTGACATCGAATTCCGATTGAAAAAAGTTTATAAACCAACATAAATAAGGCGATTAATAAAGTAATTAACTTTGCTTAACATTAAAAGTTTGCTGGAAAAGGTTACTTATTGTACTAATAACTAAATTTAGTCATAAGAAAATGATACAAATAAACATAATAAATTATTGTAGTATGATTTTTTTAATAAAGAAGGTAATCAAAAATATAAAAACATTCATGATTAAAAAACGCAGGGCAATGATTTATTTATAGAAAATTAGTATTTTTATGTTAACAATGCCTACATAATAATAAAAATAATTACAACGGAAGGTTATAAACCAATTAAATATTATTAATATAGCTTGAAAGATCAAAAAGAAAAGGGTATAGCAGTATCCCGCCGGAATGTGTGTGTGCCGTGTTACCTAGCAGGACATGTGACCGCACTAAAACTGCGTAATTACTACCGTCGCAGAGTGCTGGCTGCGGTAGACCTGGGCCCCGTTTCACGAAATAACAAGTTTTGTATACTACAAGTAATAAGCTACAAGTTTACTATTAATTGTAAGAAATTTGTTTCACTAATTACTAGCGGTTTTTATACAATTTTATTAAAAAACACTATAAGGTTTGATGTTTTATCTTAGATCTCTTAGAAACGAGCATATTTGTGTCAAATTCCATTTAAACTTGACTATCTCCCCTATAAATTTTACAATTTAATGTACAAAAACAACTTGTAACTGCAAGTATCAAAATAAAGCGTCACGAATATCATCACAAATTATTGTACAAGAGTTTTTGTAAACAATTTGGCAAAAATTATTAAAACCCAGTTTCATTCAAAGTAAATTTTTTCGAATGCACTTATTTCTAAAATATGAGAAGTAATATTTATAACCGGCGTTTTAAAACCTCATATTGATCACTATATTACTCCTAAACTAAAAGTTGGCGATAAAAAATAAGTTTTGGATAAATAAAATGAATAGAATAATAGAAAAATGTTCAAAATATTTTGCACCGCACAAAGCCGATAGTCTTTAAGAGTACCCTTGGTATTACTTGTACTTATGTCATTACAAGTTGATTTTCACAATTTTCTAGAAAGACTAGAAGACTAGTACTTTTGTGAAAGGGGGTACAAGTGCTGGAGGCTACTGAATTGGACGCCATCAAAAAAGGTGTCGAAAGATGTGACATAGATGACCCTGCTAGAGGTTATTTAATGGTTACCAAAAGCATAACTGATTTTTATTTGTTTAGTTTAATATTTCTAAAACTCAAGTTAAAAACAAAGGCTATTTAGGTAAAAAATATTGTTTTTCTAATCTATGAAATTATAACGATATCAGACATAGTTAACCTGTTTTATTTAACATATATTTATGAATTAAAAAAAATATTGGCGATCTTTCAATTAGCCAAGCAAACCCAGATTGATTTGTTACCAGTTTTAGAAATAAATTAGTTCTGGTACTGGTTTTGGATCTGGTTTAGCCCAATATAATATGTTTTACACCGCACAAAGCCTATGGTCTTCAAACCCAATGCTAACTAAATAGTTAGTGTACAGGTCAAATGATATATTTTATAAATCATCCCAGCAAGATCTGCCACTGGGCAGACTTGTATCGTGATGTTACATGTCAGAGCTTATCATATCACTTAATTACTTACAACGAATTAATCGTAGTTGTAACTATCAATATAAATAAAAAAAATACAGATAGACTATTAAATATTAAAAATATTATTCTAACAAATAAAATACATCGGGAAAATTATTAAATATAAAAATCATATACAAGCATATATATAAAATATTTTCATAACATCTCAGGTTATAAAAATATTTTTAATAAAATAGGACTCATTTGAATCGATGTTACAGACTTTTCACAAGAATTGAGTGATTCATAATAGTTTTATACGGAAAACAACGCCGAATAGAGTTAAGGTGGTGTTTATTACAACCAAAAACTTACCAACGAATTAGCAAAAGCCAACCCATTTTTAAAATCAAATAACAGCTCTTAAAACATTATTGGTACACCAGCAAATATTTTAATGATTAGTAATTTTTGTCGACTTTTCAAAAAAAATGAGCTTATGAGGTTGGGGTCATGGAGAAGGGAGGTGGAAGAAGACGTTTTCTGATCAAGAATTACAAAATATATATATATAATATATATATATATATATATAATATATATATATATATATATATATTATATATATATATATGTGTGTGTGTGTGCGTGTGTGTGTGTGGTGTTTGTACGAACGAGATTTTGTTCCTAGGCGTTCCTATGAATCAAAATAACTTTTGGACGCTATATTGAAGCAGAAAGAAAATTTATACATAAATTTCTTATTAATGCCCGGAAACCAATTGTTTATGAAATTTATGTGACGTCATTAACCCAATTTAACGACTTCAAAAAATCATAAAACTTAAAAAAATAGCACATGAAAAAATGCAAGTTAATCCAGTAAACAAACATACTGCTGGGTTTATTAGTAATACAATACGACCGAGATATTTTATGGTAAAAGAATTAATATCAAGTAAGCAATTTAATTTTTTTTAAAAACTCATATAAATTTGAAACCCATAATTTGGTTGAACTGACAAAAAAACCCACAGGAGAAAATGAAGACCTAAACCGGAAAAATGCAGTGCATACAGAGAATTTTCAAGTCCGTGATATTTCGTAAAGTCAGTCCCCCTATAAATATGACACAGAAAGGCTTTTACCTCTAGCCCCTCATCTCGAATTTTGACCCTATTTTTTCTCTTTAAATTGAATCCCGGTAAAAAAATATTTTGACTAAAATATTATTTCTAAATCTGGGCAAATTTATTAGTTCAATGGGGAAAACGACTTAATTTGTGGCAAGAATATTTAATGATATTATAATTTAGTTGATTTTATAGTATAATGTTATACAGACTAAGAGATCATTTATATACAAAATTGCAACTTTGATAAACCTTCTTACTTGATACAAACGTACTTCGATTAACTTGTACTTATATGTGTTACCGTCAAATCATAAAATAACTAGTTAGTTTAAAAAAATAACGGGTCATTTTAGAAAAAATATTCAATTTATTTTAAATGCGAGTTTTAAAGAAAAAATGAGCTATGGGTTCAATATATAACTAGGTGTCATAATGAGCTTATGACACCCACCTTTAACAAGTCACCATAGCATCCCCTTTCCAATTTCCCTTTCTGAAGTGCTCTTTGGTGGCAGACCATCGTGCATCGTCGTGTTTTTTTTTTCATGTGTAAATGTATATGTTGTCTTTTGCATAGAGTTATATATATATATATATATATATATATATATATATATATATATATATATAATATATATATATATATTATAATATATATATATTATATATATATATATATATATATATATATATATATATTATATATATATAATATATATATATATATATATATATATATATATATATATATATATATATAATATATAATTATAATATATATATATATATATATATATATATATATATATATATATATTATATATATATATATATATATATATATATATAATATATATATATATATAAGTGTGTGTGTGTGAGTATATCCACGCGTTTTTTTCCCCTGGAAGTTTTTATGGTACACGATATCATTCGAACGTTTTTATAGATCGAAATGAAACTTAGTACGAAAATCAACCTTGTTAATTTCCAGAACCCTATTGTTTAAGACATGGGTGACTTAACATTACTTAACCTTTCGAAAAATCAAAAATTTTAAAAGGTGTAAAATCCGGCTGACATTTTACGCATCAACTAAGTATTTCATCAAATAACTACTTCCTTTGTGATAAAGAAAAGTATTTTGGTTAAAACATACAATAAACGAGTCATAATATTTTGGTCCAATTTGTGAACTATGTGATGTTTACAATATATTCAATTAAGCAAAATGAACATATGTTATTGTTGAAATCGGTCTAGATACAACCCAAGCTGATTTTGTTTACTTCCAATGTTAACTATTTTTTGTCAAATGCGCAATTTAAAAAGAAAAAAGCAAATACAATTTTTTTCCCAAAATGGCGTGTGTTAATGTCCACACACATTGTTTAAAGTTTAATTTTCTGAACTAAGGACAAAAAAGTATAGTCCATGAGCCAGTCCAAAAAAATGTGAATAATTTAGTACTACTTTCAACCAAATGTTTCTGAAAATATACCTTAAATTATAAAGGAAAAGCAGTCTGCCTATCCAGAGTGGAGCCCTTCATAAGAATGCGCTCGCTCAAAATATTAGAAAATCGCATAAATTTCAGTTTTCTTGCAATAAGTGGTTTTCTGTTGGTCTTTTGTTTATAAAGCTGATGAAATTTTTAATAAAACGAGTTTTTATTTTGTCCAAATCGGATAACTACAACTAAAGGTATGACATCTGTTAAATGGCCAAATAAATGCACTAATAGCCAATATTTTTTACAGCCATAAAATTAAATTTTGCATATATTAAATTTTTTTGTGTTTTTACAAGAGCAATTGAAGAACACAATTTCTTTCTTACATAATGAAAGAAAAATAAATGCTTCCTTCAATAAAAGAAATAAATGAATAAAACAATCTAACTCACGGAAAATTCTGATGCTTATTTAATAATAAGAAAATTTTAATTAAAACTAAACTATGCAAGTTAAAATGTATCCTAGAATGCATAAAATATTAAAAGGTTAAAGTTAACTTCCTAAGTTTAAATGTATCCTTCGATGCATAAAATATTCCTTTATACTATCTTTAAACAATCTTATATTCTGTAATTAAGTTCCTTTTAACTAACCTAAATACTTTTAAGACATCATTGAAGTAAAAAGTTGCAGTTTTCTAACCCCATTGTTACCTAAACTACTTTTTTTAAAATTACAGCACTTTTCCCTTGGGTACTAAATTAATTCTTTACAAGTTTAATTCTTTTTTCTCCCAAACTTTGGTCGAAGGGTTATATAATACCCCCTCTCATAACAATATAAATTTTTAGCTCCTAAAAATCCACCTTAATGTGAATTAATTACCATTTTGCCATAATAACTATTAAATAACTTGAGGTTTTTGTTTCCCAGATTTTTTTTAATAATATCCAAGATAAAAAATATTAATACTATAATTATGTTTATAAATCACAACCTAAGCTCTCTACCCTTAAACAAATATATTTTAAAGAGTTTAACGGCCGAAATATTTCCCCCATCTCCCCTAAATAATTAAAAAAAAACAATTATAACTTACATATAAATATTCACGCAAATTACCTGTTGATTCAATAAATAGACCGTACACAGTACTTACAAGTGCGTTACAGTGGCAACGAAATCATTCTTTTTTATTCAAGAAAAAAAAATATTTCTATAGGCCAACCAAGACCTATAAAAGTCTTAAAAGTGCGCTTATGTCTCTTAGTAGAGAAGTTGTTGTCTAATAAAATACAAATAAATATGTCATCACATTATCAGCATTAGATTTGGCGTAGGCCTCTTGTATGAAGAGGAGCTTTCTTTCTCTTAGTTGGAGAGATATCTACAATATATCAACCTTTCCAAGATATTCTTTGTAGAGGTGGTGTAGACAAGGAATCGGGGCGGCAAGAAGGGCCCAACAACATGGCCTATTTGCCTGGCTTTGCCTCCCCACCTATTATACTACTACTACTTACTATCAGCATTGGATTAATTTTTTCAATGACTTGTATCATTTGTTTTTAAAAAAATGGAAAATAATGCAACTGAGTTGATAAATAATTATACTTATAATTAGTTTCGTGAATAATTATAATTTTGACATATTTAATTGTGCGAGAGACACCTAGGAAAATGTAAAAAGCAAAGTGTAATGTAACATCTGGGAACTGTTCCATCATTCGACATTCGTCATACTTGATGGCTCGACATAATGTCATGTCCCACTCTGTTCCGTTACGTCTAACTCATCAGGACGCCGACAGAGCCTGAACTCACTCTGACCTACAATTAATTCCCAAGAATATAATGTGAAGTACTAACCGGAGACGAGCGGTGCTCTCTTACCACCATCATGCATGGCAAGCAAAACATATATCATTTTGATACTATCGAGTTTTGCAAAACATGAATAGTTGACACAATATAATTGTGCGAGAGACACTAAGGAAATGTAACAAGCAAAATGCAATGCTACATCTGGGAACTGTTCCATCATTCGACATTCGTCATACTTGATGGTTCGACATAATGTTGTGTCCCACTCTGTTTCGTGACGTCTAACTCAGGGCGCAGACAGAGCCTTAACTCAATCTGACGTTCAATTAAAATGCCTTATTACTTCACATAATATTCAAATAAATTACTTCACGTAATATTTTTTGGAATTTTAATTGAAGGTCAGAGTGAGTTCAAACTGGTTGGCACGAGTTAGACGTAACGAAACAGAATGGAACATGATATTATGTTGAGCCATCAATGATGGCACGACATAATCGCCATTTTTTTATTTGTTATTTTTAAGTAAAAATATATAATTTTTTTGCTCTGTTTGGTTACTTATCAGGGCGCCGATACAGCCTGATCAGCCTTCATGCTCATCAGGCATAACGAAACAGAGTTAGACGTAACGAAACAGAGTGGGACATGACATTATGTCAAGCCATAAATGATGATGAAAGTCGAATAATGGAACAGTTCCCAGATAGCATTATATTTTGCTTGTTACATTTCCTAAGTGTCTCTCGCACAATTATATTGAGTCAACTATTCGTGTATTTTTTAAAACTCGGTTCGTGTCGAATAATATAAATTATAATTTTCGTTTCAATACGGCATGTGTATCTACGGTATTTATTGAAATTATAAAAGTTAAGAAGCATCGAGCGAGGTCAGTGCTTGGATGAGTGAACGTTGGAAATCAAACGAAAGTAATTACTGTCTGAGGATGAGCGAAGCGAATCAGATGATGGGCAGAAGTAAATTTGGTGTTTTAGTAGTTCTGAGGACAAGCAAAGCAAGAACGAGCGAGTATTAAGTAGTAAGGATGAGAGGAAAAATTCCGAGGTGCCCCGTACCTCATTGCTTTAAAATCTCGTGTTAGAAATTAATAATGTAACCCTCTACATGACAAATTTTTATTTATTGATATAAACATTTGTTTGTATCACTAAAAACTTGAATTTACGATATATAAATTATATCATATCGTGTTCGATTACAATCGAATGAGAGTAGTTAAGGTACAGAAAGAGGTGATAATACCAGAAATATATAAGCAACTACAATAAATCTATTGAGATTTAGATTTTACAAAATATATTGAAACCTTCAGTTTTGAGGGAAAAACTAAGATAAAAAGTGGAAAATCACTAATAAAAGGGATGAACTTAATTGGTCGTATCAACTTCAAAATCAGTCGAAATAATCTTTTTTACTCGCTTTTATCATTTTCTGGTAAAGGTACTAATCTTGACATACTTGACTTTTCCAAGATGTCTACCAACAAGATCCCCTTGAGATGACTCATACTGGGTTTCTGGGTATAAAAACTTTCTCCAAAAAACTGTCACGTAGTAAAAACATTTTGGAAGCTTGAGGAAAATTACTCCGAGTATCGATCTTGATTTGGACGAAAAGTTTTTAATGACAACATTTTTCTTCTTCATTAGTTATTACCTGAAGATTAAAAAATAAATAATCATAAAATTTTATTTAATCTTTTAATTAACTTGTTCGTTGAAAATCTCTCCTAATATTTACTTAAATTTATGATCTAAATTAGTTTTAAACTTATTTTAAGTATAATCTAAATTATTAATTTTTAGATTAAGAATTAAATTGTTAATTTGTTATTTTTAAGTAAAAACATATAATTTTTTATTACTTTTTTCTTGTGAATGGCTTTCAATTGGGAGCTGATAACAATCGTGCGGTCAATCTTATCTATACATTCATGGTAAATAAATTTGGTAGAAATTAATAAACCTCTAGAGAGGTTCAATCAATTGAAGTTTGCTACGTCGAAGAAATAGCCATGGACTATTATTATTACCAATCAGCACATACATGACTAACATACATGATATAACATACATGATATAACATTTGAGATAGGAAGCAAAACACAAAAAATGTTTCAAATACTAGTAACGATTGATTTATTATAACATTAGACCTTAACACAAGTGCCAATAACAACATTTTGTTTGACCCTGATTAACTTAAGACATAGTGCCGTAATAGTATATAACAGTTTATTCGACCTCATTACTTAAAACATAGTACCGTATAGCATATAACAGTTTATTTGACCCTCATTAACTTAAGACATAGTACCGTAATAGTATATAACAGTTTATTTGACCCTCATTAATGTAAGACATAGTATCGTAATAGTATATTCTTTCTGGAGAATAGTCATAAATTTATTAAATCAAAATCCATCCTTTAAGACGAAAGTTTTAATATCACGAATGTGTTTCATTTGTTTTCCTCATTTTGCATGTGTTAAACTTTTCGACGTAATTTAGTAAGTATGTTGTACTTTAATATGAGTTTTCCACTACTCATCACAGTATATTATATATTAAGCGTATGATTTCTGGCGACATACTAGAAAACAGGTTTTTATACGAGTAAGTATGTAGTACTTAGTGTGAGTTCTCTTTAACTTATCATAGTATATCATATCTTAAGCGTATTATTTTTAGTAACATACTAGAAAGCAGGTTCTATACAAGTAAGTTAGTGTGAGTTCTTCTCAACTTATTATACTATATTATTTCCTAAGCCTATTTTTTAGTAAAATACTATAGAAGGTAGAAGTGAAATTGGAATTTAGAAATATTCTAGTAACTTTTCTCCAGAATTTCTATTTTTCAAATAAAAACAAAACTATGAAGGAAAAAAAGAAAATCCAAAATGACGTAGAAAAGATCTATTGCTTAAATCCGGGGTATCTCCCAGGGGGAAAACTGGGCTTTTAAAGATGTATGACTACATGCCACAACCCTGCAACAAAAAATCTTGAAAATAAGCAACTAAGGAAATTTTCCAAATAAAAATATATCCGGGATTTCTTTTTCAACGAATGGAAATCAGGAAGTGTTATACAGGAAAGTGCAGGAAACTGAAAAATATCTTATCCTTCTGTCTTTTCTATACATATTTTCACTGAGAATATCTATGTATAATACACCACAAGGAAAAGGCGGTATAAAAATCCTTTAACTTGAATATGGAATACTTATGAAATGAAGAATAATCCCTAAATATTATTTCTAAACTAAAATCTATTAACAGTTGGAAAAGTTATAGTTAGTTATTATTAACAGCAAACACCGGTTAAGTGTCATAAAATGTATTTCTAAATAAAACGATTTTCACGAAACCTCAGATCAAAAATGTTCCACTACATTTCTACAGTCTAATAAATGGAAGCAAATAAATTTTAAATTATGTTTCCCTAGGTTAAAATTCTTGGTCTCTGCTTCAATAAAAAAATGTGTAGGTTATTGTAGAAAATAGAGTCAAAGCATAATTGTAACCTCTTTTTCAGTATTTGTTTCCTTTCATTGTATTACTCTATTGCATAATGAGATTGCCAAACTTATTTAAAAATATAAGTGATAGAATTTTAAACAAGAAGAAAATTTGCTGATAATTGGAAAAATAAACTGGTAGAAAATTAGAATGAAATTTCCCCTCCAAAAAATTAACATTATTGAGAGGGTGGGTTTTTCAAATGTATATAACTATTGATTTCACTGTACTAAATGTTTGTAATTTAATGCAAGTATTAACTTTTTAAATTAAATTGCATTTAAACGACAAGATTCCTGAACAAGTAATTTAAGGGCTAATTTTCACGAGTTTCATTAAAATGTAAATAATAAGTAATACCGTTATAATTATATTTTCCTTGTTTTAACTGTAATTAATTAAATTTTTTCACGTGAATACAATGGCTTTTAATATGTATTCAATTAAACATTATAATTGTACATTTAAAACAAAAAATAGAATGCCTGTTTTCGGGCCTTTGGACCCAGAGTATTCACTTCTCTCAGGTAGGACTTAGTAAAGTACTAATTGAAGTTAGTAAAGTCTTCATACGTAGAAGACTCGTACAAGTACAATCCTTTATAAAAAGACATATCATTGTTATAAATTGTTAATAATGTGTCATAGACCCACAGAAATATATATTTCTGTGGGTAATAACCACCTCTAATACCGGTCTGAGCGAGCATTATTTTGTTTTACTACAACACTATAATTGTGCGAAGAATAAGAAACCAGGAACACGCAGTCCTTTGCGAAAAACCAGGCCTATCGATGCTGATATTTCTAGTACCATTCTTACCCTAAATACACAAGGAAAGAGGAATAATGTAGAGCCTTCCGTGGCAAAGTAGGATAAAAGTGTCCTGATATTTCTAGTAGTAATGATCTTCATGCACGCTCATTGACAGTGATTGTAGTACGCTACAGTGGAACAAGCAAATCGAGAAAACATTAAGCGTGCCTTTTCGTAATAAAGATGAGTCAAATGTAGTATTATAATTTTGTGGATATTGTACAAATGCTCTGTTCTTATATGAAGAAATGAAACAACAACTAATTTTTTCAAAAAGAAAAAGCTATATTATATATATATATATATAATATATAATATATATATATATATATATATATATATATATATATATAAATATATATATATATATATACATAATAAAATCCTTAAGCTAATCAAACTTTATTTGCTCATTTTTTAGAAATTCGCTAAATCTGCGAGCACAACCCGGTATTATACTTCATACTTGCAGTGCAAAAATCATTGTACTTATATGATCAATGAGGCAAATAACATATTTATAATAATTTATATATAATATTTATTTGTTAGATTGTATTTCATGTAATTTATTTATTAGAATTAATTGACAGCGGGAAAAAAAGTTACTACAAATCACAAACTTCAAAATAATCTGTGACATAACAGAAAAACAGATATAAAGAAAAATGGGGTAGTAAAATAAAAACTAAATTATCAGGGGACTCATTCGTTAAATCCCTTGGGGTTTCCTCGGCATTACTCTCTTACTCGCACTTCCCCTCCTCTGACAGCAAAAAACCGAATTGATATGAATTTATCATTGTAGACCAGAATTTTTTCTCTTTTCAGTCCAATTTTTTTCCGGAGGTCCACTTGAATTTTTTTGTTTAACTCAAAGAGCTTAACGTTATTTTCTGGTAATCCGGGGTAAGAAAAAAAATCCTATTTTTCGTTGAAAAAATAATACACTCTTGAATATGTAATATATTATTTTTCGTGAGAATATGTTTTAACAAGTTTTCACTTTAGTTTGTGTTTTATAATTTATTTCTTTTTTATCTTTACTGTTTTTATGGGTTTTAGAGTATGTATTTTTATTTTTATTTGATTAATGCCAAGCAAAATCATAGTTTGACGACAATTTAATTTTAGTATAAAATATTATAGAGGGTGGAACATTTAGGATTCACTAATTACACTATATTTAATTAATTGTTAAGTCATTGTAAGGGGTTAACGACGTCGTAAATATTTCACAAACATGTTATGTTAGTATGATTTTAAACCAAGTTTTATTCTGACCCGAGAAAGCGTTTGAAAATCTTTTGAGACAAAAATATTAGCATGAACTCGTACATACATATAACTAAAACATACACTAACACACAATATATATATATATATATATATATATATATATATATATATATATATATATATTATATATAATAATATATATATATATATAATATATTTATAATTATATTATATATATATATATATATATATATATATATATATATATATTATATATATATATATTATATATATATATATATATATATAATATATATTATTATATATATATATATATATATATTTGTCAGTGATCTTTCAGAAAACCATCCCCATGATCTTTCATCCTAAATTTCTTTAGTTTATTTTTCCTTTGAAACTTCTTTAATTTGGCGAAAATTAGGGCTTAGATTATTCACAATTCAAAAGATCGAAATCTTAAAAAGATTGCTCTGATTCATTTTGAACACGCCAATTGAGTTCCGTCTCACTGTAATAGCAACAAATGACCTAATAGTATTTTTTTTAAAAACATAAATGTAATGGAGGAAATTGTGAATAAAGCATCAAACAAAGATTCTCATCCTAACAATACTTTAATAAATAAATTTAAAAAATAGACCTCCACATATAATGGATTTGTCAATTTCCACATTTTGTTTATGAGCTTCTACATGACGGGGTCACCGCACGAAGACCGCAAGTAAAGAACCAAGCAGGACGTATTCAATAATTTAATTTTTAAAGCACCTTAAGCTTATTTAAGTCATTACTTATGGTAATTAAAATATCCCGAAGAGACTTAAAAACATTATATTACTCGATTTAATTTAACTCTAAAATAAAAGGTTAAGCACAGAACAACGAGCCCCCCCCCCCATACACACAGAAACCACAAAATTTAATAAACTGCCTTGTAGGTTAAAACTTTATAAGGGAGTAGACTTTGTCCGCATAACACCAGAACCTTAATTTAAAGTATACCGTCCGGATAATAAATTATAATCTATTCTCGACGGGTATTGAACCTGAAACCTTACAGTAAAAATCAATAACCACGGATAAAAAAAGGTTAATAAACATGTTTCCATGTGAGTATTGAGTTTGTAAAAAATAACCTAGCTTAAATGATAAATGCAAAAAATCTAAGTTACAAAGAGACGGTTGTCTTAGTAATACCCCAACTAAAAAACACCCCCCTCCCTCCACTAACACACCCGAAAATCCGTAACAATTCATTTAAATCACTTAGTTTGATTTAATTAAGGATCTCGAATAAAAGGAACAAGTAATGGGGACGCAATAAATTAATTTGGCAAATAGCAATGTGAGCCCGCTGAGAATAAAAAAGTAGAGATGAATCCATCACAAAACATAAGTCAAAAACAAACTACACGGGCTTGGTATGAACTGGGCATGCTTATAATTTACATAAACTGCGCTAGCCCGAAATTTGGAGGCAAACTTTAGTTTCTCATTATTTTGACAATGTTATAAACAAATAGTAAAAACTAATATCCTTTCTTTTTTAACTGTTTTCTTTTATTGACTTGACGAGCACCAAAGGTAACTAAAATCTCGACAAACACCGAACGCAAGCACAGAGAGATTGTGAGCAAACTCTACTAATCTTTGTTACATAACCTGCGTTGCGCATTTTTTTGGAATAATTAGAAAAGGTAAGTTTGCTCATATTTCTCAATATCATATCACGACATGGGGACAGAAAAGTTCCCCATCATCCCCAAATCTCTTGGGGATCTTTTATTAAAACCAAAATAATTCTGGCGCGGTGGTCCGCATGTCAGGCGAATTACTTTTGGGATGCGTGTTTCTGTGTTTAACAACAATCCTGGTAGGGAATATAATTTTTTTCGTTTTTTACATATTATAAGTTTACAACTACAAAATAATTCTGGCGCAGTGGTCCGCTGTCGGGCGAATTTCATATAGTATGCGTGTTTCCGTGCGTAACAACCCATTCCTTGCTTAAGGTTCCAGTTCATACTTTAGAACCTAAGCAGTTACTCAATTGTCAAGCACTGCTCGTAACTTATTTTGTCTGTATTTTTAAAAGGAAATGCTAATACATAACTATGCCTCTAAAATTAACAGTACGCACTATTATTTGCACTAGTTTAAAGCTTAGTTACTTATTTAAGCTTAGTCAGTTATCTTAAAGTTTTAGCGCAATTCTTTTGAAAAATACATACATAATACTGCTGTACTTAAGCAGTTTTACACTGTCATAAACCCGCTACGATGACTCACCGAAAATTACGAAAAATCATAAAACGCGTAACAAAAATGCAATCATATTAATATTTAGCACGCATGTAGCCATGTATAGTACAAACATATGTGCCAAGTTTCCTTTCATTATCAGCATTAGTTCAATTATTATCAAATGACTTGTGTATGTTTTTTAATAAATTGTAAAAAAATCGGAAAACTATCCAATTGAGTTTATGATGGGTGCAAGTATATACCTTTACGTAATAAATAAGTACACTAAGTTTTGTTTCATTACAACAAGTATATTCTTGATTTTTTTGGATCAGAATAGTTAAGCAGCATTAGCGTGGTCAGTGCTGTATTGGTTACCGCTGAGAATGAAACGGATGCCATTACTATCTGAGGACGAACGAAGCGAGTTCTATGACATGCTGCAGCGAATTGTTAATTCTAAGGACGAGCGAAGTCAGTCCAATGTAGGGAGGATGAGCATAGAGAATCCGATGTGATGAGGAAAAGTTCCGAAGTACCCCGTACCTGATTTTTTTAAATCACTAATGATTGACTTCAAAACCTTTTTAATAAAAAGTAGTATATGAATGTGAATTATTTATTAAAGTATACAAATTATTTAATAACAAATTAATCATTAAGTATATAAATAATATTTTTTAATAAGACATATTTATAAAATAAAATAAGAAGCTACTGGTTGTCAACAAACTAAATTACACAGCATTAAAACGCCATTTCATTGCTCAGCTATAGAATTTATGTCACCTCGCCAATCTAATTTATTTTATAAAAGTGACACTTTTTCAGATATTTATAAAACCCCAACCTACTTTTTTTTTAAAAAAAAAGCTATAATAACCAATTAGGTAAAAGAATAAGAATTTAATTTAAGCTGGTTTGATAATTTTTGCAAAAAACCCTTACAGAATTTTCCTAGAAATTAAGGCTTTCCCGAAATTAAGGGCTTGTTGAAACTTTCTTAAGCTTTTTAATCAGATCATCTATTTTAGAGTTAGTGGTCCGGGTTATTCTGAACAAAATCTTCATTCCCTTGTTCTTCTCTAATAATTTTTAAATAATTTGTTTACTTGCCTTTTTTGCTTTTTTAAGCAAAAGAGTCTACAATTTTTTTTCTAATAATTTTAATTTGTAAAGGGAACAACAGCTATAGAGATATAATTACTAGAGTAGGCCTATCGGTAGAATTATACGAACATTGAATAGTATGTAGCCTAAACACCCTCAATCATTATAATAAATTACGCTCTACAATATTGCAGTAATTTTTAAAATAGAGCACGGAATACTTAAAAAAATGTAGCAAACTCAAAATTTTATAAAATCGAACAAATTTTAGAATTGAGCAGTTTTTAAATTGATCATTTATTCATCAAAATCAAACTGCTAGGACCTAATAGTCCAAGAGTCAGGCCTGAAAAATGTGACTCATTTTGTACTACTTCAAACAAAATTATTCTTAAAATATAGCTTAAATTATAATGGAAAAGCGTAGTCTGCCTATGCCTATCCAGAGTAGAGCCTTACATATGATTGCGGATGCTCAAATAAATTGTATAAAAATGCACCGGTACCGAAATCGAGTGCCTATACGAGCACGGTCACGGAGGCAGTTCGGCCTAAGTTTGATAAATAAAATTGAATTTTCGCGTGTTAATAATAATGCTGTGTCTCGTTAAAAGGTCAACAGTTTATTATAAAGTATCAATAAGGTATTGATACTTTATAAGGGTCTTTATAATAAGGTCTTATTGAAGTATCAATAAGACAACGAACTAGATTACCCTAGATCAATTTAAAAGTAAACTCTCATTATGATCAAAAATTAAAATTTTCTGTAGCATCGAGGTGTTGTTTTCTCAGAGTTGTATTACATCTTAAACAAGATACTAGCCTTCTTGATGGAGCGGCTAATTTGATTAGATGGAATTTGATACAAAAAATCATGTCCTAAGACAGGAAGATAAATTTCAACAGCAGATTTGTCAAGGACCTAGAGACCTAATGGATTTCTAACATTTTTAGCAGTTTAGAGTTATTTTTTTAGGCTTTTTCTAAATCAAAATAACTAAATAAATAAAGACGGTACTATTTGCCAAAGTTAACAAGATAAACTATGTTTGCCTAACCTCTTTTTATTGTTACTTTAATAGAAAAGTTACTTCCTATAGTAAGCCAGAGTGATATTTTACTTTATTGGGATAGTAACAATTTTCATGTTGTAAACAGATATATATAAACTTATATTTATAGATTAAATAATAATTAATACAATAGTGAATAGTTATTAGTAAATAGTTATTAGTTGAAAATACAATAGAGATATTATCAATAAAAAGGCCATAACGGCTAAACCGTTTAACATCAAAAAATAATTTGAACATTTTAGACTATTAATTGATTTCAGATCGATTTTACGCATTTTAGGAATTTTCTAAATCGTAAAAATATTTTATGGAAAGCACAACTAGGCATAAAAACTAATTTTGTACCAAGTTGATTAAGCCTCTTGCATAATCAAACTAGAGATACGGTAATAACAAACACCACACACATACAACTGTATAAAAATCACTCAATATGTCTTAAGAAGCACCTAAAACACATAATTATCTTGAAATCTAGATTTTGGATTATTAGCGAAAACACAATACTTTTTCTTTTAAAATGTCGAAAGTGTATAAATGACGAAAGCAAAAAAAAATCCAAATAAATTACAATATATCTTAATAAATTCAAAATAAATCTCGATTTCACTGAATGATTTCATTTTTAGCTAAGCTTAAGTTTATTCTGATGATTAAGCTATATCTCCCCATTATTTTTCCTCTGTCAGTTTATCTAAAATGAATCGTCCTTATTTTTCATCCGAGTAAAAAATAGATAATCAGATACAGATATAGAAGGGGGGGGGAGGAGGAGTTTTCCATCCCCCAATTTATTGATTATCTATCAAGAACAATTATTTAAAGATACGTTGAGATAAATTGTAATTAAAGAATAAAATAAATTACAAATATAATTATATATATTTCATTGTTATTTATTTCAATCCATTAAGTTAAGATTTGATCTCCTTGACTTAAAAGTCTTATTGTTGCTGTATTATTAATTGATTCTAAGTTTTTTGAAATTACAATGGAAATTTTATAAAAATAATATCGTGAAGACCAGAATTTAAATTGTTACGTTTTGAATACTTAACAAGCTCGAATTTCTTATTGGTTCTTGGAGGTAAAGTGATTCTTGCAAGACCTTGTTTTTTGACGCGGAAACGCCGAAGACAAAAACGTGCTAACAGTTTTTTCTAGGGCTTGGTTAATGCTAGTGCTTCAGGTCCTGTTTTTGTAAAAGTGGTTTGTTGTAAAAATATTTTTTTAAGCGTTCAGTGCCCCTAAGAATAAGTTAATTTTAAGTATGTGTTATCAGTTAGGTTACTTTTTTGTTAATTTAATTATTATATTATAACACATTGGTTTTGTCTCTCGCTGTTATGGGAACCCAGTATGAATCGCAATTCATAATTATTTCGCTCGCGATTATATTTTTGTCTATACTGACTAATTCGTATTAAGTTCATTCTCTTCAACAATTTAAAAATATTTGTTGCACGTGTACGATTGATAAGTCAAAAGTAAAATATGAGAACAGCATAGTCGGAGATTTTAACATCTCAATGATCAAGAAAATGAATATCAAAGTTCTTTTCATTCTTGAATATTGAGATTTAATATTTAATTATATGTGATTATCAGAATATAAAAAAACAATATTTAAGTATCGCGCTTTCAAACTCATACAAACGTTTCCGAACCTTAAAGCGATTTACAAATCTATCACCAATACACAGTGAACCAATTTCCAAGCGCTGATACTACTAGCCTATATGTCTCTACTATAATCCATACCTTAATTTGTATAGCGTACAAACTGGTGTATACAGAGGAGGTTGAGCTTTTGCTATTACATATTGATGCGACTGGTAGTTAAGTGATGCATTAAAGTTCCGTTTTATGTTTTTGTTTGTATAAGTCTCTGTTATCTTTATTTTTAATAAAAATACCTTTAATCTGAGTGGAAGACCTTTATTTTTTAATGTAATTTTACTATGTCTGATATTATTGCTTGAGTTACTGTCTGTTTTTGTTATATAGTAGAGTGCTATTAATATGGTGGATTATTTAGTCATTCTTGGTAATTTATATTTATGTGAAGTCCACTAGAATAAACATTTAAAGAAAATTTTGAGAATATAAAATTATTAATTTGCAGTAAAAATCAATACCAATGCATTGCGCCCCACCCCATCCTCCATTATACAATCTAAACCGTGCCAACATTAATAAAAATCAAAATTACCTAATCAAGTTAAAGATCACAGTTGAATTTATTAACGATATTACACGATACTATTCCAGTAATATATACGTGTATGCTCTAATCCTGATAATTTATTCTCGTCTCTCTAGACGGCAGGGCATTACTCCCAAGAACAAAAGTCGCTTATTTGTCGACAAAACTCAAACGTGATAGTAATGGTCTTTTGTGCAAATTTATAAGCTCCGAAGTGTTGCTTGGAGATAAATTTCCACGGTTACAGTGTCGAGGGCATGTATTAACGTCTCAGTGTTTACAAGATTATAAAAACTCGCATATTAAAATTATAGAATGTTGACTTGTTAATAATGTTAGTAGGAGATATAGTTCTATTCTATTAAAATACTCGACTGAAAATATGTTATACTCAGCTTTATTATTAAAGTATGACATAATTTACACATAAGAGTGGCAGTTCTAGATTTTCCATGATTTGAGTCATGCTAAGAGCATTTGATTATTATTTGACTGTCTTGTTATAAAAGCTATTTCATGTACACGAATAGTATAGTGTTAGTTTAGTTACTGAAATCCTATGATATATGTATTGTGTTCTTAATTATAGAGGTATCGATCAATTTCCATTAGAATTAATAGCGATCGGTGACGCACTGGCAGTTCTGTCAACTTAAAGTATTGCAAAGAGTGATGTAAAGAATACGTTATGCGTATTCGAGATCGGCACTTAACCACAATTCTGATAACTTAATATTATCTGCAACATTATATTATTTTCTATTACTGATATACTGTACATAGCTATAGTGTGGGACATAAGTTTATACTCACGTTGGAAAAATTCCTGAAATGAAAGATCATCAAGGCTAACGATTTCGGATGGAACAAACGGCTGTGATTTGAAATATATATAAACCGCCCCGTGTGGTCATAAATTACGGGCATAAAAACCACACTAGTTTTACCCGGGTTTTTTTACTGATGGACTTTCTAATATATGTTATTACATGTTAGATTTTTAGTTTTTATTTATCTAAAGCGTTGTGTTGTCTCTGCTGTGAGAAATTAGTCTAATAATAATAGAAGTAGTTTCTGAATAAAAGAGTTAAAGAGTCATAATTCGAGGTGGTATTCTGGTAATACTTTGTTACATTTAATAATAGCTGTGGTAATAATATTAATTCTCAGGTTTGGGAAGATTGAAAATTTATTTTTCACCAGTTAGCTGCTCAAGATAACAATATACATAATATGATAGATATGTTTTGTTATTTATATACAGCTATTAATGATTATGCTCTACATATTTTATTTTAAATATATTATAATATACACTTGTTATTATCGTGTTGCATGGAAGTAGTGTTTTAGTAAATTTCTGTATGTTGAAAGAATCTGTAATGGCAGAGATAGTTTGCTTATTATGAGGTGTAATATTTTTGTACCTTTTTTTGACAATTACTGTATGGCAACTAAAATTTTAACTATAAGATCGTAGAAATCACGATTTTTACGTGTCAACTGATTGTTATTATAGATAAAATTGAGACGCAACGAGTGCAAGAGCGAGAAAACATTTATTGTGGTGGTATATAAGTGTTGTGTTAGTATATCTCGTATTGAAGAGCTTGGAAAGTACAAATTAAGATAAGAATTTACTCGCGATAAAGTTAATAAGTATGTTTTCATGAAGTTGATAGTATATTAACGTAATAGCACTACATCGACAATTTCTGTCTTTGGATACAAAAGGAGAATACTAATTTAACTAAAAACTTGTGTCTAGAGCTAGAATGAAGAAACGAAGAGTAGATAAACTTATTACTTGACGTATACGGCGCTTATTGTTTATCATAGCTAGCTCTCTTAAGAGTCGTTCATATAGGACTAAGTTACAAATTAGTACGATTTTATTAACTTGCAAATTTAATAATTAATAAAAATATGAATGCTAAAACCTCTAGATTTGATTATAGCTCACTTTGGTTACGGTATCGGTGTTTTTCTTATAAAAAATACTCAGTCTGAAGGTGTGGTGGGGATCTTAGAGTTGAGTTATATGAACTCTAATAGCCTTTAAATAGCTCAAGTAGGCTGTTAGGCGTCAAATACAATCAAAGTTCCTTTCTGCAATGTGGAGAATTTGATAACCATTGCAGTTCGGAAAATTCTGAAGTCAGGGAAGGCATTTCTCAACGTTAACAATGCCGTACACCCGGAACAAAATGGGTTGTGAACGAGAAAACAGAACTATTGTTGAGGCTGCGCGTGCAATGTTCCATGCACATGGAGGTTTAACTCAGGGTCTGTGGGCGGAGTTAGTAAACGCTGCTACTTATTATTTTAAACAGATCGGGTTCATCATCGGAAAAACATAAGTCACATACGAAGTTTGGACTGGTAAGAAACATCACTAAACATTTGTGTTATAGGTGTCAGTGCTATGCACACATACCAAAACAAAGACGCAAGAGAGGATAGAAAGCTGTTCAAGGTGTTGTCGGTTACGATGATTTCGGTTATCGATCTGGGTAAAAGATCACACAGACTGTTTAGGTCTAGAGATGTTACTTTTTGCGAAGAGCCACTCTTATAGGACAATAACTATCAAATTAGAGATGGGTATCATAATATTAATGGAAATTAGAGAAAGAACGAGCTACTTAATCAACATCTACCAGCAGGTAGTCTAAGGAGAAAAAACGACCCTCTGAAGCTCATTGAGCGCATGTATCACAATAGTGCAACGACTCTCATATAAATGTGTGTGATTCGACGATAGAAATCCAAGATAGATCGCTCGAATCAAGAAGTGACTATTGCGAATACTCACAAAGCCTAGTGCAACAAGAAGATTAACCCATTCTCTCCGCAGGAAGTTGACTGTCGAAATCTCATATAATCCCTACAATCTGATCGTATTGACCTACGAGATCGCTCTAACGTCTATCTAATACTTTATACAGCTCCTTATAGAGGTTATCAAGAAATGTCAATGAGATGTGGCTAGAGCCTGTGCCAGATGTCAAGTATGAGCGTATAAAGTGATCCTGAATGGTACCTTTACATAAGAGCTGTAGAGTAGTAAGTAACGAGTGTGACATGCACGCTCTCAATTGACGAGCTTGATTAAATGTTAGATGTGAAAGCTTCGCAATGCTAGGAACAGGCATACTAGATCGACAGCAGAACATGGATATTAGAGTCTTGCATTTATCTCCCGTATAGTGAGAAAGAGAAATAAAAGATGCAAATTTATGATGATATATGTATAAGAGTCTCTTTATAAAGTTAAGAGAGATTAACTCCTGTATGTGAGAGCTCACAATCAGATAGCATTCAAATGTCTCGTTTTATATAAAGTAAAGGTCAACGAACATAATATTTATGCGTCCTCTCACACCAGAGAGAAGGAGAGAAGTTCGACTATATGATATCAAACTTTTAGCCCTATATATATATAAGTATATGAAAATACATATATGGTATGTAATAAGTACATATATATATAGTGAGTATAATAAGTTATATATATATATATTTAATGCTGCGAATGTTAAAAAATGATTTGCAACAGTTTGATACTTACACTAAGTAGTATTTTCTTAAACGTATAAGAACTGGATGAAGAATATATTTTATGAAACAGCTATGAATGGTTTACTGATGGGTGATATAGTTTGTATTGACTTCAAGATAATTTTATTAACATAGGCTTATGCTTATAACGAACGAAGACAAGGTGTTGAGGAATCTGAAGAGTTTACTCAGACGATTGATTATTATGATCTCAAAGATGTAAAATATTTGTACGGTAGTCGGGCGCAGATCTAAGACTGAGCCTGTGTCATGTCGTAGGAGAAAAAAAATACGACAATAGTCGTGTTGTATGTCGACGTGATGTAAAGGTTCCCTTGTTTGTCACCTTAACTCGACTCAAGATATCCTTTAATGAAAAGGGAAAATATTAATGAAAGTATCTGTATAATATGCGAATTTCGCAAATTAGCGAGTTAAAAACAGTGGCGATCATATATTCTTTCTACGTGGAACAGCGTTAGAAATCATATTGGTGACTGCCAATGTATAATGGATATGTGAAAAGCATTTCTATGAACTCATATACAGATACTAGATAAAAGTTTCATATCACACCGAAAGATAAAAAATCATCGTGAGGCGTGAACGGTTTATTGTCGATAGATAACTGGAAATAATGTAAGTAATAATCTACCTCTATGGGTAAAGAATTGAGTAACGCAACCATAACCAAAGAGATTGGGAGCTAGCAGAGGCTTCGGAAGTTAAGGTAAGATAATTATAATGAAAAAATAATGCTAGTGGATTTAAGTTATGTAAGAATAGACAACGCAAGATAAGGCCTATGATTCGTCAAGTATGCTATATGAGAAGGGCATCTATTATATTGATTGACCTTAATGGTGTCTACCCGTCCGGATATCGCCTACGCTGTGGGCTAGATCTGAAGGAAAAAGTGAATCAATGCACGAAACACTAGAGCAGAACTAAAGCTCTGAATGCCGAGCTAGTAAGCGACAAGACAAGGCCTGACGACAATAAATGGCTTTGCGCCGTGTATCAAAAGTAAATTTGTGTAAAACAAGATATGCTGATAAGGGAGACTGTGAGAAAGAGAGATAAAGCATCACACAATAATATATTATCGAGGATTGATTGATAATCCTTAAGCATTAATTTTAAAGGGGATTTTGAGTGTAGTGTGCTGATTCACGGGGGGATGAGTCACAGGTTCGCTCACTACAGGTGTAGTGTGTATGTACGCGGGAGGGGCGATATCTTGGCTCAGCCAACGGCAAACCTCAGTTGCCATCTCTACCACTGAAGCGGAGGTCGTAGCTGCGAGTGAGGCTTCTCGTGAAGTAGTATGGCTAAAACGTTTAATGAGTGAAGTAGTTGATCTACAAATCCCTACTTTACAAGTAGATAACGAAGCAGCCATACGACTGTCACAGAATCCTGAGTATCACCGCAGAACTAAACATATTAGGATACGCCACTTCTTTGTTAGAGAGATGGTAACAGAAGGAGAACTGTATATCAGGAAAGTTGATACTCAGTACCAACTTGCTGATGTACTTACCAAGCCACTCTTTAAGCCAAGGCACCTTCTCCTCTGTCAGGGTATTGGCTTATCTCAAATCATTAAATGAGGGAAGGTGTTGAGGTACATTTAATGATAAATATGTCATGTATATGACATATTAAGTCAGTCTGATTTTAGGAGTGATAGATTATTAATTGTGTGTTAACTTTGTCCCAATACATAGTGTTCGTTTAGTTTAATATTTGTTCTAATTCTAGGGGGTACTTTAATTAAAAAGATTTCGCCAACTTTAGCTTTACTTTAAGCATAGTAGATGTGACCACCCGAGGTGGTTCCCGCAGGCGAATACCGAAGGCGAAAGGCCTATAACGGGCATTATTATTATTATTATTATTATTATACATAGTAATCATAACAACCATAACATTGCGACCATTTTTAGTGAATTTTCATTTTTGTAAATGACGCTCATGAGGTTGTACGATAACGCAAGTGAGGAGGGGGAGTGATACGATCAATTAAGTTTGGCTTCCTGATTCTAAAAATCGGGGTACGGGTATCTCGGAACTTTTCCTAGAGATTTTAGAATTATATAATTGTCTATACGCCTGCAGTGCATCACTCAAAAATGCATTTCCAAGTGGCTATTGAAATAATGATAGGCAAGATTTAAGACTAAGCACAGATCAATGCTTCGTTGCTTTCCTTAGAAAAGTTGTAATTTAGAAAGAACAATAATGAACTAGCCAAAGAAAATTATACATGGCAGCAATATCGTCAAATAAATTTTAATTACCTCCCTAAGCCGTTCCACAACTTTGATCTAAACATAAATAACTAGACAGATATGGTCGGCATCTCTTTAGACGAATTAAATGTATGTTAGTTAGTACATAACAATAAATAAAATTTTCATCAAAAACGTTTCCAGAAAGGTTTTAAGCATGGGTCAATACGTTCGTCTATGTGATTGGTACCAAAAATTTTAAGTTATTTTTCTTCTACTCATTTAATTTTACCAAAACAAAGAGAGGAATAGAGGCGGTTAAATATATAATTTTTTTTGAAATGGTT
The DNA here is from genome assembly GCA_018340805.1 of Microvelia longipes. NCBI lineage: Eukaryota > Metazoa > Arthropoda > Insecta > Hemiptera > Veliidae > Microvelia > Microvelia longipes. The sequence goes on along the minus strand of JACMZG010000022.1, from coordinate 32,527,542 downwards.
TAGTAAAAAACCCAAAGATACTGACTGCCCAAAACGTTTCTAGGGAATACTCGCTTTCGCTCGGTATCTTAGATAGTAAATAATAATAGATAAATAGATAGTGATATAATATACATTATCTGGATCATTCCCATGACGGTCACTTATCCAGGCATGAACTACGCTCGGTTTAGCTGTATAAATTATTTTATGATCCTACCAAAAATCAGGGTATTAATATTCAAATTGAAAAACGAACTTAGAGTACTTATTTATTACGTAACGGTATATATATACTATTAATTT
>JACMZG010000022.1:32380204-32522704 GCA_018340805.1 Microvelia longipes | reverse complement strand
ATCATGATAACAGACATATACAGACATATAGTTTATTTTCCAAATTATAAGTATTTTAAAAACATTCAAATTTACGATAATCTATTAGAAGTTAAAAAATAAAAAAAAAAAATAGTATTTAAAATATTAAATTCAACAAGCTTAAATGATAAATAACTAGTAATGCGTTGCATCAAGAACTCACGTCAAAAGAATACATCAAATAAAATTATTTATTTAAAGCGAGCGAAGATAATCTATCAAAACATACGGACGCTATACTATCTTAAAGTATTGAGTCAAAAAGGTTCGCTTCGCTTGCTAGCTTAGGTATCTTTAACATTTTACATAGTATATAAGGCTCGCTTCGCTCGCTACATTGCGTATATTTATAATAATACATAGTAAAAAGGCTCGCTTCGCTCGCTACATTGCGTATGTTTATAATATTACATAGAAAAAAGGCTCGCTTCGCTCGCTAGATTGCGTATATTTATAATAATACATAGTAAAAAAGGCTCGCTTCGCTCGCTACATTGCGTATGTTTATAATATTACATAGAAAAAAAGGCTCGCTTCGCTCGCTAGATTGCGTATTTAATAATACATAGTAAAAAAAGCTCGCTTCGCTCGCTAGATTGCGCATATTTATAATAATATAATAGTATAAAAGGCTCGCTTCGCTCGCTAGATTGCGTATATTTATAATAATACATAAAGGAAAAGGCTCGCTTCGCTCGCTAGATTGCGCATATTTATAATAATCATAATAGTAAAAAAGGCTCGCTTCGCTCGCTAGATTGCGTATATTTATAATAATACATAGTAAAAAAAAGGCTCGCTTCGCTCGCTAGATTGCGCATATTTATAATAATACATAGTAAAAAAGGCTCGCTTCGCTCGCTAGATTGCGCATATTTATAATAATCATAATAGTAAATAAGGCTCGCTTCGCTTACTGGAGTGCGTATATTTAATAATAATACATGGTAAAAAAGGCTCGCTTCGCTCGCTACATTGCGTATGTTTATAATATTACATAGAAAAAAAGGCTCGCTTCGCTCGCTAGATTGCGTATATTTATAATAATACATAGTAAAAAAGGCTCGCTTCGCTCGCTAGATTGCGTATATTTATAATAATACATAGAAAAAAGGCTCGCTTCGCTCGCTACATTGCGTATATTTATAATAATACATAGTAAAAAAGCTCGCTTCGCTCGCTAGATTGCGCATATTTATAATAATAATAATAGTATAAAAGGCTCGCTTCGCTCGCTAGATTGCGTATATTTATAATAATACATAAAGGAAAAGGCTCGCTTCGCTCGCTAGATTGCGCATATTTATAATAATCATAATAGTAAAAAAAGGCTCGCTTCGCTCGCTAGATTGCGTTTATTTCTAATAATAATAGTAAAAAAAGGCTCGCTTCGCTCGCTGATAGCGTATATTTATAATAATACATAGTAAAAAGGGCTCGCTTCGCTCGCTAGATTGCGCATATTTATAATAATAGTAATAGTATAAAAGGCTCGCTTCGCTCGCTACATTGCATATATTTATAATAATACATAGTAAAAAAAAGCTCGCTTCGCTCGCTAGATTGCGCATATTTATAATAATAATAATAGTATAAAAGGCTCGCTTCGCTCGCTAGATTGCGTATATTTATAATAATACATAAAGGAAAAGGCTCGCTTCGCTCGCTAGATTGCGCATATTTTAATAATCATAATGTAAAAAAGGCTCGCTTCGCTCGCTAGATTGCCGTAATATTTATTTAAATAATACATAGTAAAAAGGCTTGCTTCGCTCGCTAGATTGCGCATATTTATAATAATAGTATAGTAAAAAAGGCTCGCTTCGCTCGCTAGATTGCGTATATTTATAATAATACATGGTAAAAAAAGGCTCGCTTCGCTCGCTAGATTGCGAATATTTATAATAATACGTAGTGAAAACTACTCTACTTTTTGAAAGCTTTGAAACGATATACAACACGATTTTTTCGCTCGAAATTATTTTTTCCGGTTCGCCATATTTGCCGCCATTTTGAAAATATATTCCGGAATATTACTAAAAGCTATTCAGCTTTGACACATAGTCAATTTTACATGTATAAAAGTATCAAAAGTATATTACAATTGATCTTTCTTATGTAAATACGTATAAAATTTGTAAAAATAAATTTGTATTTACAATTATGGCCGCCATGTTGAATTTATCGGAATTTTGTATATAACATGTTTTGTTCTACTACTCAAGAGCTTTTCAACGATATATTACTCGAGTTATTCCTTTAAAGTTAATTTTTTTGAGTTCATTATTTTTGCCGCCATTTTAAAATTTTGTAAAAAATTTTTTAAAATTTTACCATGAGACATATATTTACTTTTTCTACACTTTTAGAGCTTTAAAACGATATGCAACATGAATTTTTCGCTCAAAATTTTTTTTTATCCGGTCCGCAATAATGGCCGCCATTTTGAAAAAAAATTTCGGAATATTACCAAAAACTATACAGCTCTGACACATAGTTAGTTTTACCAGTATACAAAATTTTATCAAAATCGGTCAATTTTTACGGCAGTTATCGCGACACGTACAAACAAACACACAAACACACAAACATACAAACATACAAACATACAAACAAACATACGCGCCGTCCCAATCTTCTGTAATGTAAGAACTCACTTACGTTCGTTCAATGATAAACAGAAGATTGCTACGAAAAAGAAAGAAGATTACAATTAAAGAAAGAAAAAAAAGAATCATAATTATTCTTGAACCAAATGCTACAACTAAAATAAAATGAAAATGCAAAAAAGAAAAAAGAAGATAAAAGATCAACATGTTATGCGAAAGCGGTGCATGTTTAGAAAATAAAGAGCCATGGCAGGGATACTGTTATGGTAAATTAAAAAAAAAAAAAAATATATACAGACGAAAACTTTATACAAACTTATCAGGAGGTCTTAAAACATCTGAAACGAATGATTTAGGTGAAATACCGCGCTCTATCCGAATTTAATTTTGGTAAAAGTTATGACTTTTTTTTCGTAGGACGAGCAAAGCGAGTCCAAAGTATCCTCTATACTTTTTCGTGTAGCGTATTAACACTTATTTCGAAGAACTTTCATGTTTCCCTACTTTTTTATACTTAATAAGCCGGGAAACATGATCATATATGTTTATACATTTCACTCAAAAAGTAGGAAGAAAAGTTAACTTCTTCTCCCATTTGTGGGAAAATTTGTTTTATCTGCCTCTTATAACAAAATATTGGCACAGGGATTCATAAGAAATTGAACTCTAAATTCAATTTAAGCGAGTTTTAGGATAGGACTTAATTTATAACTTCTCCATTATTTCCGTCTAATTACTCCTACCAAGAATTTCTTCAATGCCTTCCTTGCCATAACTAAATTTCATAAGTTATTTAATAAATACCCTAAACAATCTCGAAAATTACCTTTGCGCTCATCCCACGCGAAGAATCGGATTAGCAGAACTTTCATTAAAATTTATTGAGATGAAAATTCTTTTCAAGTGTTCTAAAACAGGTTTAAGGTATAGAAAGAATTTCAATTTTAAAGTGTTTTATTTTGCTCTTTAATGTGATATGTGTTTAAAAGCTGCATTAGAATCTTAATGGATTTCACTCGAAAAATCATGAATGTATAACAGTATTTATTTATTATGTATAGAAGGTATTTCTATTAGAAAATAGAGTAAAAACGTTCTGAGATAAATGAAGTATAACAACTAGGAAAGTTTATTTTGAAGTTTTAGAACACAACAAAGACACTGTTTTACCTAAAACAACGATTTAGGAAGAATGTCTGTTCCAACATATAAGAAATTTTACAAACTTTTTTTTCTGTACATAAAACAAAATGACTCATAAATATATAAACGGGTAAGAAGGCCATTTTAAAAACTAAGAAAACATAAAGTTAAAATTATAAATGTAAAAAGTAGAGCGATTTGAAAATTTATGGGTAGGAAATAAGAAAAGTAGAAATTTGATTGGTGTAAATTTAAGATAAGTTGCCATAGTGTCATTGGTAAACATTTCGGGCTCTTAAGAGGTAACAAAACTTTTTAAGTATAGCAATTCTAATTTGAAGTATAATTAGTTAGTCTCGTATAATAGCGTTAAGCATTAAGGGTTTAAAAGCCACTACGTCCAAAAAGGTCGGAAACAAAGGAAATTACTTTCTTCAATATTAAGCGTAAGCGATTTTTTACAACCTTATGAATTTTAAATTATAGGGAGGCTTACAAAATTAGATAATTTGGAATCATTTAGTCGAAAGCTACAATAGGGTCGTCTGTCACGAGATTGGCAAACCCAAACAAGACTCGACAGTAAAAGGAGTCGAAGTATAAAAGCCATTCCCAGTCGTAAAGCATATGCTAATTTTTCAGGTGTAATAATAGTAAACAACTATTTAGAATAAAACAGTATAATATATAAAAATTTGCCGGTAAATTTTTTCGATCGCCTCGTTGGCCAAAAGTTACAATTCTAGCGGAGTATTTTCAATTTCTGAATCACTATCCATGATTATTACACACTTAATAATAAATAATTAATAACTCACTTTCCGAAAATAACAAACTGTGTTGATTAACGACGAACTGGTGGATTAACGAAGACTTCAGAACTTCAGACCTTTAAAATTTTCTGTTGTTAATGTTAATGTAAATAAACAGACAATTTTAAAAGACTGAAGTTAATCCACCTAGAATTTAATTCTTAACAGTCCAATAACAAATTTATTGATTAGTTGATTATTTATTTGAAAAAAAAATAAAAAGAACAAGAAAGGTAAAATTAAAACACCATTAACTTCGGTAATGCGGTTTTAATTTTTTGTTTTATTTTTTTCTGTTATTAAAGTTAATGTAAACAAACAGATCATTTTAAAGAACTGAAATCTTCGTTAATCAACCTAGAATTGAATTCTTAACAGTCCAATAACAAATTTGTTAATTAGTTCGATTATTTATTTGAAAAAAAAAGGAACAAGGAAAAGGAAGGTAAAATTAAACCCGCGTTAACTTTTGTAAACTACTAGCGCCCACTTAGTAGACATTTGATGAACTTCTCCAGCGACAGTTTTGAAGTTTTTAACAGTCGCAGACTGTTATATTCTTATATTTAGAAAAATTAACTAAAAATTTAATTGTGAATACAATTTTTCCTAAATATACCTACGGCATAAGGAGTAGGTATATTTTTTATTATAAATAAAATATATTATTTCAGCACTCAATGGTGAAGCCGTAAAGGTTATACGAAATCAAGCAATAAAACAATAAATCAAAAATCCTTTAATAATTTAATCCTTTATAGTTATTTTAATTTTATTTCCGCCGATTAAAACCAAAAAGTAATATAACAGTTTAAACTCTTTTAATTTAATCAGTAAAAAGAGAAGTCTCTTTTGTAAAAGCATTTACTGACGTGGAAGTTTCCATGTTAGGCGAATTTCCTTTAGAATGTTTATTTTCCTTAATTTTAAATCTATCCTGAATTGGTTTATACAAAGAACCCACTACCGATGTAGATGCTAAGTAAAATGGTTTCAACTTATATTATTATCTACAAGCCAGCCAAAAGAAAAATGTCTATATAACTAAGCGTCCAATTGTCCTATTACTAACTCATTGGTCAATAGGGATTACTTTTTACGACAAATGCACCAAACAGGAAAAACCTCTACTCCTTAGGGGGTAGAGAGTAGGATTTCCTTCACAGGAAGTTCGGGTATCGAAACCTGCGCTCTTATTTATGAAATTAGAAACAAATTAGAGTCAGCTTTATTCACCTCTTCCATGACTTCACCACATACCGTCTGCAATGGTGGCACACGCAGGACAACCTAAGGCCGAAAGACCTAAAGCAAGATGCCCGTTTTAGGTCTTTCGGCATCACATATTTAGTTATTTTTATAAGTTTAAAAAAATACGTTAATATTTTAAGAACTTTGTAAAATGTATATTTTTTCAAAAAATAGTTTAACTTTTTTTTAACTTTACACACTACAACTTTATTCAATGTAACCAAAATTGTAACGTATTTTAAATTTTTGTTTGGCCCCATTGTACGTACTACGTTCTCTACATAAGCACACTACTAATTTTTAAATCATCAAAATAGAAAAAATATTCAAAATAAATCAGTCTCTGAATTCTGGACAGACTACTGGACTATTACTTCACTAACAAATTTTCTCAAAATAATTTCGCCAATAAAAAGGTTTGCTGAGTCCAAGGATTTAAATTCTAAACCTCCAACCAGGAGATAGAGAGAACCCCCTCCTACACTGTAGATTAAAACACAGTTGAATTAAAACTCCCTAATTTTACATCTTGTTGAGTTAACAGCCCTCTTTTGCTTAGTTTGAGCCAAATTCGACCGTTTAAAATGCAAAAGTTCACATAGCTAACTGACACAGGCACATTAAATCACAAAAAAGTAGCATTTAATTTAAGTTAAAAGAAATTTTTAATGCATTCTATCAATGGTCACACTCTGGTGCAACAATATTGTTCACACATTCCTAAATAATAAAATAAAATATGAGGTTGTCGTGGCCTAAAAACAGTATATTTTAGGCAGTACAAATAGGCCTAAAGGCTGATTTTTTAGAGAGCCTAGGACAGGCTCCTACGCTTACCTTAAAGGAGAAGAATTTTATATTTTACAGCACGAGTCGCGAAAGCAAATAAATTATACTCTAACTTGACCCGAATTCAAAACACAATCTGAAAAAAATATTACAAAAGTAATATTCCTCGACGCCCCAAACTTATCGACTATTCCAGTCCTCTCAACAGTTAAGTCATTTAATTACGAGAAATCCCTTTTCACTCAATTTAATAATTTCTTCATTATTAAAGAAACTGATTGTTTTAAAATAACCATCTGTTTAATTATTTAATAATAGATTTCAAGAAAAGAAAATGAGATACTTTTCTCGAAAGCTTTTCACTTAAAGCAATTTTCCCTCATAATCCCTTTTTTCTTTAGCTAATAATGCCATTGTAATTATAAAAGAATTAAAAACACCAGTTCATTTTTTTTTTCAATCTGTCTGGTAATTAGCTTAGTAATTAATAACTTTAAAAGAGAACAAATGAACCCAAGGAGAAATAAAGTAATAGTACACTAAAGAACAAATTAACCCTAGAAGAAATAAAGTAATTGTACAGTAAAGAACAAATGATAAGACATTAACTTAGCTTGCCAATGTTGTATCATTTCAATGACTGTGAGTTTTCCCATCTCATAAATCAAATATAATCAAACATTCTAGCTTAGAGGTCCGAGCAAATATATTTGTGATGCTTGATTTCTTGCACAACAAACTCCATTTTTTGTTTGATTTCTGGGTTTATAAAATTAAACTATTAACTTTTATATTCTTGAGTTCAGACTTAAAACAGTACAATAATTACCAAATTGTCTGTATTTAATGGATGCCAAAATAGGGCCACCTAGATTCTAGATTATAAAGCACATGTCATTTCTGATATAATTGGTAACTTGCTAACTTGACAATCTTAATTTTCAACATGAATAAGTCAACCATAGTTTAGTGGGTTCCAATTAAAAATGTTCGACCACAAATGAACTCTTATACCCATGAGTGGCATCTTTTTTTTTGTTTTTCATTTGCAGGCTACACTTAATATTATAGAAATAATTTTGCTAATTACGAAGATTTCCAAAAAATGAAAAAAGTACATAAAAGGTTTGAAAATATGGCACACAACAAAAAACAACATGTAGAACATAGTTACGAAATGGTAACAAAAAGTATACATATTTAATACGAACATTTCGACAACAAAAACTTTTCTAAGCTTAACCTAATATAAAAACTTTTCTGTAATATTACATAACCCTCCAACTACATTTCGCATCAAAAGTTTCAAGTGGAAACCCGTACAAAAGCCTCTCGAAAATGAGGCAAAGAAAATAAAGTTGGAAATCAAGACTTGGATGTTTTTTAAGAGGGGCCCACTTTAAAAGTTTTTGTGAAACTAACCATGTATGGTGTTCTAATGGTATACATTTTGAGCCATTTTCCCCTTTTACGTTTTGCCCTTTAAAGTCTATTTTGCCCCTTCCTTTAAAATGGGCCTGTTTTTTCATTTCTGTGAATTCATATTCTACTCCACACGAAGCTCATACTTCACATCCATTTTTAAGCTTTTCTTTCTTTATCATACCCCTGCCTCTTTCTTCCACTCTTTATTTTGCCATTTATCTAACCCATAATCTCTAATATCAGGATTATATATTTCCTTCCTCTCTATCTTCTTTTATCCGTAAGAGAAATCTTACAAAATAACACCCTTCATATTTTTTTCATGTATTTCAAAACAGCTTTTGGTGTCTAATTTTTAGACTCGTGGCAAAAAACTGTCCCTTAAACCCCTCATCAACGTTAATAATTTCTTTAGATAATTTTATAGAGGGCAACACTTAAATCTTGGTAAAATAAAATAAAGAAAATCAAATAACCACCAATAAAATTGTCTCAACATAAAAATTAGGGTTTTCTAACAAATACCGAATTATACTATTTTTGCAAGAATCAACTAAAAAGATTAAAACAAAGAAGGGTTGACCCACAAAAATAAGACCTCATCTAATGAACTGTTGCAGATAAAAGCATAACACATTAAAACGTAATACAGAGATTGGTTGATCATAAAGTGGGCTATTGACGTAAGAAACTAACCAATCTCAGTGTTTAATTTGCACATAAAATAAATACGTTTTAAATCTCTTTGTCAAGTCAACTATAAGTATTCAGGAGTATTAAGGGTAAAACTATTTTTAAAGATACTGAAGAATCAGAAACGTCCTAAATTTATTTTTACAATTTTTAAACATTATTTTTTTTAATTTTCTTTTCCCTATAAATATTTATTCCTATTATAATATATTTACTTTTTTTATTAGTATTTTTTATATTTTTATGTCGGAGTTTGTAGCTGATCTAAATATTTTGTGAGTCTAGAACTGTCGCAAATACCTTGACACAACAGACCAGAGGAGGGTAAGACGTGGAGGAGCCAACCAAGATAAGACCTAGCCTGAAGTAGTGTACCAGGCTAAGATGCAGAAGTTTCGCGAAATCAGTTTTAGTTGGTATTAGGCAGACCCTAATCCCAATACTGTTGACACACGGTTGTCTTCGTGCGTAAATACATTTTTCCTCTCTTTCGTGAAATATCTTTTTGGTGACATGGGACGAATTTACCAAACTAAAAGCATGACAGTATGAAAATAACTAAATTAAATATTTTTAAACAAAGATCTTGTCTTTTATCTTTAAACTGACTTTTAATATCTAATACAAAATTTCCTATACAAATTACTTATTTTGTTATAAAACTTATATTTTAAGAGTTCAAACATCAATTTCATTCTGGTAAAAAAACTTTTACACAAAATAAAAGTGATAAGAAAAATAAAACAAATTTTCAGTTACAAGAAAAAGTTTTTAACATATATTTTTACGGGGTTAAAATTCCTGCTTTAGTTCATACGTGCGCGGCGGCGGTAGAACGGGATGCTTTAAATTTACTCTTAACGGAATAAAAAAAGGTTTGGAAAACTTTGTTGCTCAAGTACTTGCTGAAAATTGTTTCTTACGGTATAGAACAAAAAATATAAGGAATAAACGTAGAGGTTAAAAAGTTTTCTATAGTTCTAAAGATATTAGAGTTAAGAAAAAATGACAAATAAATTACCTAAAGGAATATATTACACAGTAAATTAGACAGTAATTTTAAAAATAAATAGTCTTTTAAGGACTACAATAATGTTACCGGACCCCGTTCCTCGAAAGTCTTGTACATTAAAAGTAAAAAGCTACAAGTTTACTATTAATTGTAAGAAATTTGTTCACTAATGTACAAGTGTAGACTAGTAATTATTAGCGATTTTCATACAATTTTATTAAAAACCACTAGTAGTTTACAAATTTTGTCTTAAATCTCCTAGGAAACGAGCATATTTGTTTCAAACTCCTATCAAATTTGCATTTGAGCAATGGAATTCTACTAACAACACAAACGCCGGGTTACTGGTGGTCTTAAGTAGGGGTAGCACCTTAACAACAAAAATGATTTTATAAATTGTCATAAATATTCACTAATAAAGAAGGATCAATCAGAAAATAATATTATAACATAAAAAAAAAATAAAAGAATTTTTACAAAATCGGTCTTAAAGGGTTAAAAAGGGTAGCAAAATACAAGAATCAACATTTAGTTGACGAGGACAACTTTTAAAATAATTTTAATTAAAAAGTTTAAAATATAATCTAACCTGCTTAAAAAAATGATTATTCATGGATATTTATATTATTAATTTATGAATAATGGATCATTAATTAATAATAGAACATAATAATCAGCAACCGGAAGTGTTTCCAACTTTGTTATGAGAAATTTGTATATTGTTATGGTGGCAGCATTACTTAAGACCACCAGTTAACCGGCTTTTCTGTAATCAGTTATGCTCCTTCTATATAAAGAATTATTCTATAATGTTCAGCAAACTAAGATATTACTCTCCTTGGAAGTTTCGACCTTTAGAATTCAGGAGGCAGAGTTATTTATGAAACATTATTTTAAAATGAAAAAAAAATCGGGTAAAGGCTACTTCGGTGCATTTCCTCACAACTTTGGACTTGCTTGCAAAATGTCATGATTATGCAAAATTTAATATTTCTTAGATAAAATAAAAACTTGGTACAAAAATCGACCTTGTTTATGTGTGACGTCATGAACCCACAATATGAACTCAGGGAAAATATATATACATCCACGGTACAAATGAGGGAAAAGTTCTAATTGAATATAAAAAAGTATGTTCAAATTATAAAAGGTAATGGAATAGTTAAGACAGAAACTTGATATTTGTTTGAAAATAATAAATTGAGATAAAATAAATAACAACGAGAATAGAGATTATTTAAACGTATTTCTAATAGATTATTTATTAACATCGAGGAAAATTTCTTGCAGAATGCTTGGCATGCATTTTCTCTGCGGTAAGTTAAAACTACGAATAGATTAATATCAGGATTCCGTTTAATAAAATGTAAAAAAAGGGATAAGGGGCACCTCGGAATATATAAGATGCGCTACGCTTACCCTATTTCAGTTTTGCTTCCCTTTTAATTTATACAAAAAATTGTTCATGTAAATAAAAAAGCTAAATTTATATTTTGGTACATCTTCGGCCTTGCTTAACTCAACCTTAAACAAGAACAGCCGGTAATCCCAGCGGTCCCCATTTGGTGACCGAAGATGGTTTTTAGCAAAAATGGTCTGACAAATAAATAAAAATAAAATGAAATGCCCGTTATAGGCCTTTCGGCCCATCAGGGTATTCAACCTGCGGAACAACCTCAAGTGGGTTGCATCTACTACACTCTAAAAATTAATTAAAGTTAGCGAAATCTTTTTAATACAAATAAATTTTTAAAACTCTAGAGCATAGCCCAGGCTGCGAACCCCGGACCTCCGGTGCCGAAATCGAGTGCCTACAACACGATGACGGCCACGGAGGCAGATATCTGACAAATACCGTATAGATATTCCAGCTATATTAAAATGAAACTTTATATACTTGCGAATTACACATAATAAATTGACGCCAAATTTTAACTCAATTGGTTGTTTTCACATTTTTAACGAATTCTAAAAGGACGTACACATGTCATTCAATTAAAATTGAACTAATGCTGCTAATAAAATATAACTTAGCACATTTATTGTTATTATGGATGACTACAGGGGTACCGAATTTCACATTGATGTGATGAAATTTTTGCTGAGTCATCAATGGCAGTTAATGACGTCATAAAAATATTTACGGGATACACAACTAGACCGAAAGATTGATTTATGTACTGAGTTTTAACTCTAGAATTTTATCATTTAAGTAAGTAATTAAATATAAATGATAAAGTATAATGTTGTAAGGATTGATAAATTAAGTCTATATAAAGTCTACAATAAATGCAAGATCTATCTACCAGTGCTATTATAATTTTTAGGAATATATTTTATATATTTTAAGAATATTTTGAAACAAAAATAAAACTAAATCTTAGACAAGTGTAGACAATCCTAGGCAGATTAAAATTAGAAGCAGGAGAAGTGGAACAGGACTGAGATCTATGGAGACAAAAACCGTTGCAGAGGCTTATAAGCCTCTACAACGTTAAAGAGCTCACTGGATTTTTTCCATTGCAAGCTGTAGCTCTGAAGATGTACGATCGAATAGAACATAATTAAAAAGTCCGTTTAAAGCATCGCAGCTTACAGGCTACTCTGGGTAACCACAGTAACTCTGTTGAGTAACCCGACAGAAGCTGAACAAAATAATGTGCAATAGTATATAACTACTGTTATTCTTTGAGATAACTAAATCAGTCAAAGGATAAATAATAGCACTCAATGACTTATAAAAACCATACAAGTAATTAAGGTATTTTTGTGACTTACGTAAATGTAGAAAACAATTAGAATCTTACCTGAAACAAAAAACACACAGTTTAATTTTTTAATAACTAAAATAAAGTGCAAGTTCTACAATACTAAACAATAGGCTTTTGACCTCTAGGCCGCTCAGATAAATAACATCAAAAGGCTATAAAATCACTAACGAACAGCTCAATAGATTTTTTCAGTTAAGTTCTTTAATCTTAGAATAATACTAGATATAGAAGGAGCACAGAACCATAAACACGATCTTAGAATAATACTATATAGAAGGAGCACAAGAACGTAAACACAATGTAATTCCACTGATAACACGAAAGCCGGTTGACTGGTGCAACTAAGTAATGCTGCCAACCTGACAACAAAACATTATTTTAAATATGTGTCATAAATATCTATTAATGAAGAAAGTTCGTAAAGAACAAATATAATAACTTAAAGCACCTGCTGAGTATTTAATAAAACTGGTCTTAGATGGCAAAAGGGTGGCGGAATACAAGAATCTACATTTAGTTGACGAGGACTACTTTTTATATATAATTTAATAAACACGTTAAACTACAATTTAAAATGCATAAGTAATGCACCGATTTATATTAGTATTTTATGAATAATCAATCATTAATTAATAATAGAACATAATAATTCAGCAACCGGAAGTATTGCCAACTTTTTTTAGAAATTGTATATTGTAAGGGTGGCAGCATTACTTTGCACCAGTGAACCGGCTTTCGTGTTATCAGTAGTGCTCTTCTATATTATATTATTATAGAACACGATATAATTCCACTGATAACAGGAAAGCCGGTTGACTGGTGGACTTAAGTAGCAGCACCACCCAAACAACAAAACATTATTTTAAATATGTGTTTTAAATATCTATTAATAAAGAAAGATGGTAAAGGACAAATATAATAACTTAAAACATCTGCTGAGTATTTAATAAAACCGGTCTTAGATGGCAAAAGGATAGCGGAATACAAGAATCTACATTTAGTTGACGAGAACTACTTTTAATATAATTTTAATAAATATGTTAAACTACAATTTAAAATGCTTTAAATATTGTAATGCACCGAAATTTATAATATTATTTTATAAATAATCAATCATAAATTAATAATAGAACATAATAATTCAGCAACCGGAAGTATTGCCAACTTTTTCGGAGCATTGTATATTAGGGTGGCAGCATTATTAAGTCCACTGAACCGCCTTATTATAGTAAGTCTTTATAATGTAATTATTGAATGATAGTACTCTTATATAAGTAAGGATGCCTCAACAATATAATTTATTTATTTTTTTTGTTAATGTTATTATTCTTATACGAACGGCAATTTTGGTATTATGTTATTGCTATGACTTTAAAAATAGTAATGTTAAATATTATGTCTTATTTAGTAATGTTAAAACCTACTATCAATTACAGTCAGACGTTATCAACATCCTTGTATTATTTTATCCCACAGTTAATAATTATTTTCATTTTCATACATAGTGTTATTATATTAGACATTATAAATAATTAAAATGTTTTTGATTTCTCTTAATATTAAGCTTTAACTCTCTTTATGACATATTATCCATTTTTTAATCACTGTTTGCACATCTAAATTTTTAAAGTTGTTAAAATAATTAAGAAAAAATTTCTAAAAAATTTTTTACACATTACAACAACCAACAACTGTTGTGTTTTTAACATTTTATATATTTCACACGGTTTTAACACTACTTCATACAATTTATCTTTGCTAAATATTATTTTCTTATAAAATGCACGAGGTAAGTGCTTACGAGAAAAAAAATGTATTTTTCCTTTTTAAACATAAAGGTACAAATGTTTTTGGTAATAAAAACGTATAAAATATAATATTTTTACTTTTTTCCTTTCTTTTTTCCGCACCTAGTACTAGTCCCTCTTTTAGAAGCAAAAAAAGCACTCATCTTTTGTACAAGTGTTATCAAAGGGGTTTAAACGCTTAAGGGTAACAATAAAATTAAGTGGAAATTGGAAAAATAGGAGAAACTTTCAACATCGTTAGAGAAAAAATATTTTATTTCTATTATCGAATATTACTTTTAAGAGAAAAGGACGACAGAGCTTTTAGAAACAATTTCTTTAAATAGAATTATATGCTAGAATCTCATTCTAACAAAGTTACCAAAATCTGATAACTGAAACCACAGTTATGGCTCTTTCAAAAACACAAAAAAAATTGTTAATGTATGCATAAAATCGGCAAAATATTGGCCTTTTTGTGCACTCTTTTGCCCATTTAACAAATGTCATAACTTTAGTTGTAGTAATCACATTTTGATGAAAAAAAACTCATGTTATAGAACATTTTATCAGCTTTAAAAAATGTTCATGTTTAACACTCGACCTACAGGAAATCATTTATTGCATGAAAACTGAGATTTGTGCCATTTTATAATATTATGAGCGAGCGCATTCATATGACGGGCTCCTCTCTGGATAGGCAGACTATGCTTATCAATAATAATTTAAGGTATACTTTCAGTGTCAAATTTGGTGTGAAGTAGCACAAAATGAGTCACATTTTCAGGTCCGGCTCTTGGACAATAAGAAAAAGAAATCGGTAACTATACTTAGATATAAAAAAGTAAGTGATTTTTATTTGATGAATAACAGTTTAGATATTTTAAGATATACGACATTGTTGAGTTTTATTGCCGTCATTATACACTTTGTTCACACGCGCGGTTTTGCAGGGGGTTGAACACAGGCAACCCCGAAAAGGTTCAACCCCATCAGTTCACACGGTATTTTTAGCTTATAGTTTAAGACACTACTCCGATAAAAAATGAGTTTATGGGTTAAATGTTCAACCCATACCGTTTACACGAAAAATGTCGAGGAGGGATTGAACACCCAAGGGGGTGGAACAAGGGGTTGAACCCTTCTGCTAAACCGTGTGTGTACAAAGCAATTATATAATTTACACTGCAATACGGTTTGGACTCGCTTTACTCGTCACCAAACAGTAAATACATTCGTTTTATTCCCAGCGGTCACCAATGCAGGCACTGACCTCGTTCGATGCTACTTAAGTCTTATGATCCAACAAAAACCGGAGATGTACTTCTTGTATTGAAAGGAACTAGTTTACTGACTTTTGGGTAAAAGGATACAATTGTACTATATTTAAACTCAATTAAATTATTTGATGTTTAAAATTGTTAACATATCTTACACAAGTTATTCACACTGATAAATAAATAAAACTTGGCACCTATGTTGTATAAATGGCAACATGCGTTTTTTCTTAAATTTCAAAGCAATCACAACATTTTTGTGTTTTATGAATTTTCGAAATTTAAGCATTATTACAGGTTCATGACGTCATAAAAAATAGTTTATTATGTTACAAGAGTGTAAAGAAGGTCCTTTTAGGGATTGAGCTTATGAGGGGTGGGGTTTGATTTTTGGAAGAAGCGCTCACTAGTCAAAAGCTACACTATTTTATATATATATATATATATATATATATATATATATATATATATATATATATATATATATATATTATTTAGATGTATTGTATGTATGTTCATAACTTAATAATCTTAAAGGCACAATTTACTACACACAATAATAAAGAACAAAAAAACTTTACTCGGCATATTTGTAACCTGATGATAGGAATGATGTAGTAATGCCAGTGCCGAAGGAGTAGCGGTGGGGATATAGCGGAAAATGAAAACTCACAGTAGTTTTATTTCTTTTTTGGTTTGTATATTTTTTTCTTCTTCTTTTTGTATATACTTAGGTTAGAATTCATATATGATTGTAAGTTAACTATTTATTTATTAATACATTTACTTATTAGAATGTAGTCTTATCTGAGTGTTGTTGACAGATTCTATTTAATCAAAATTAAAAAAACATTTTTAAATTTTAATTAATCTAAGATTACTTTTTTATGGGGTGATGGATAGTAAGGGATATATAAAATTTATATATTATATATAATATTATATATTATATATATATATATATTGTTTTTTTTTATAGCAATATTTTTAGTTTTTTTGTTTATTTACTTTTCATGAATAATGTTGTAAAAGTTATATTAGTAAACACTATTAATAATTAATATCACTAGTAATAAGCATATTATTTTTTTTTTTTTTTATTTTTTTTAATTGTTGTATTTTCTTTATTTTAATACCTAGATACTATTCTTAAGAAGTTGTTTTATTTTATTGTCAGATTTTCTTGTGGGCGAAACTAGCATAATATAAAGAATAGGCCAAGAAGAAGCACTAAATTATATAAATACAAACATAAAGTTCAGGATATTTTTATTTTTATAACATGTAAATTATTGTACATATGTATCATAGTAATAAGATTGTATTGTATTTTATTTTTATAATAAAGGAAGGAAAAGGATTGGTGGTCAAAAGACTACTATGGTGAAGTGTTTCACCCACTATTTTTGGAAAAAAGAAGTTGAGTGTATGTAATAATTCCTTGGTGTATACGCTCGATAAATTAAAAAAAAAGTAGCTGTGGGGGTGGGCGATACCTTTTTACATTGTGAAGGCCTGATTTGTTCCTTCCCCTTTATATAAGTTCCATGGTTATATGCCACAAACAGACTGGTAACATAATTAAAACTACTCAGAACGTTTTCTACGTGGAAATGGCTGAGTACAATGTTATCTCGGTTTCGAATTTTTAGTATTAACCCTAAAATTCTCCTATATACCTATCATAGAGATATTATTACTAGAGGGGCCATATAGGTTAAACATTAAAACATCGAAAAAGTAGCCTGACCACCTTCACTTATTAATATAATCAAATAATCAGTGTCAAATTACAATAACTTATATAGTAGAACGTTAAGAATACAAATCAAAACACAAAGAATGTACGGGAAGCCGAAATTATTTGATTTATCATAACCTCACTCACACTTGAAGAAGATTTCACAGAGGTTACATAGAGCCCCTGAGAGCCCCAAAAAGATGTTTCAGGCCTCTCAATGTATTGATATAGGCTATGCCCCCTCTAGTATACATCTATGATACCTATGGTAATGTGTGAGGAAAAGTAAAAAAAATATAGGCTAAAAATAAGCCTACTCCTAATTTATAGGACCAAACTTCCGAAAAATAAACAACTCCAGTACATAGAAAACTAAGAAAACCTAAGTCTTAGACACAAAAATGCACAAGCATTATTACCGTAACTTTAGCAACGGTCTTTCCCATGTCCACTTTTCTTTACCAACGGACTTTGAGTTGGACAAATAACACATTACATCTTTTTTGCACAATATTTTTCCAGACTGTTTTTACAGAGTTTTATTCTTTTTATATTTCTCGAATTCATCTACGTTTTCTAACTTTTTATTTTATATTTTCTTTAACGAATTGAAACAGAAGTGTGAATAGAAATCGAAAAAATTGTATTTATCTTGAAAAGCCCTTAACTTAATTAAAAAGTTTGATCAGCATTTTTGTTTCTACATTTTTTAATTTTGCTATGCTTTCTTTCCTTACTTTTTCTCTTCTTATATTTATAATTGCTTTTTTTTATTTTATAAAAAAAAATATCAATCAAAATTGATATTTTATATAAATGTCAACCATCGTCAGCACAAAACTAAAACTACATTTACATGTAATCTAACAACCAAAGAATTTAAAGCACAAAAATTAATAAAAAGAGGAACTAGCCTAGAGTAAATAATAACAATACCAATGAATTAGACAAATTGTAAAAAAATATCTAAAAAATTAAAAAATAAACAAGGAAGATAACAAGCAGTTATTACCATGGATCATTACTGAAAACTGTGAAAATGTAACAAATCTAGGAAAATTTCCTTTAAAAATTGTCTGCTTTTTATATGTCTTCCCTTATTCAGTTCCTTTCGAACAGCATTTTATGAATAAATAGAATGTTACACGGATATTTTTATACAAAATATCTGCTATACTTGTAAATAAAACATGAATTTTCTCGAGTAGGAAAAAAGGGGTTCTAGATTTATTCTGAGACCCTACAGCAATATATTAACCTTAGACTCTTTAAGAGTCTTATAGTTAGGCAACACCTGAGTCCACATCTCTACATGGAACTTCAGTGTATTGCGGTATAAAAACAAACAATATTTTTTCATCCCTTGCTTCAGAGGCATATCTGATACCGCCTCGACCCATTACCAACTACCATCTCTACTGTATACTAATGGTAAATTGATTATTTACAACTGTTATTTTTACAAGCTGTAGACATTTGTTTGTTATCTTTTATTTGAAACCAATATTACTCTCGTTGTGTTTAGTTAATAAAAATTAGAAATAGGAATTTTTTAAAAAAAGAATCTTCACTTTTGAAAAAAAGTGACTAACTCAAAAGTGAAGAGATACTTTTTCAATATCTATTATTGATTGACTCCGCAGCTCAATTTATTTAATAAAATGTTATGTTACAAATCTTTAGGCTAAAATTTCAAACAAGAGTTCAAGAGTCAGTTTCATATCAAAGAATGCCTCTAAAGTATCTACAATCTCTCTCTTTCCCTCCCTCTCTGTCCTTGTCATAGGCATGTTTGTGTGTGTGTATCTGTTATTATCTAGAGAGTTGAAACTTGGTACAAAAATCAATCTTTAGGTATTTTTTGTCTATCCAGAAAATATGTTTTGTCATCATAATTATCATTATTGCCAACCAGCAATAATAATTTAAAACATCAAAATTTTGTCGTGTTCAAGGCAAAAAAATATTTTGATCGAAAATTTATTATCAATAATTACATGTAGTCATGTAGAGGGCCTACAATTGTGCTAAATTTCATTCCATCTTATCTGTATTAGTTCAATTTTGCTATGAATATGTTTTTAAAAAAATATTTGAAAATCGAAAAACAATCCAATTGATTTATAATTTAGTAACAGTGTATCCTATATTTTTATTGAAAACATCTCATAAAAAGACAAAATATTGTTAAAATTCATCAAAAAGTCTATTTTTAAAGGTAAAAGCTAAAAAATGCTTGTTATGTTCGTTACGGTATAAATATAAATTAAAGGGCTTATGTTGTAACCTGGTAGGTAGTGTTAAAACTTATCCATTTTTTTATTTTATCTCAAACCAACGGCTGAATTAGTCTTTAGGGAACCCTATGTCTTAAAATGAAGCTATAATTCATAATAGGAACTGATAGCGTGGGTTATTATACGTTAACAGTGTAGGAAAGAATAGGGCCAAGTGTAGCCTCCTGAGGCACTCCACCTCAAGGTTACTACAACACTACTAAACTCAGGAGCATTAAACTCTGTGACGTCATGTTCATGAAGTATCAATTCAAAGAACTTTAACTAGAGAATTTAATACAGTAAATAAATAAATAAATAAATAAATAAATAAACCGTTTATTTAAATAATTAATTAATTACAAATGATCTTAAATAGAACATATTAATATGATATACTTAAATCAGCAAGCTGAGGTTTTTCCATGCAATAATATAGCATGTACATATTAATATAATTAATATAATAAATATAATACTTCTAATCTAATTTATGATAAATAATGATTAATGATGAATAATAAATTAATGATTATAATTTATGATTCTAATTAAATTTAGTGATTTTGAACTTAAACTACACACTGACTCTATACATTGACACAAACGAAAAAAGCACAATATTCATTATACTTACAGAGAAAAAAAAATTATTATTAATATTATTTTAAATATTTTAACTACATATTATTAACATGCACAATTGTATTCAATATATTTATTAATATATCAATTTATTCAATATATTATTATTATTTTTAATATTAATCTATGATTATTTAAATTTATAATTTTTTTTTTTTTTATTAATGCATGCAGGAGGTATTATATACCTTTACATTATAATCAATATATTTAATTTTAATTTACACTTTAAATACAAGTTAAAAAAGGTTTAGGTATGTATAAATATAGTTATTTTATGTTTTATAAATTAATAATATTAATAATGGTAAGAGAGTTTAGTAAGAATATTTAAATTACATTAAATTACTAATAATATTTTTAAAATTAAAAAGGGTTTAGGTATGTATAATATAGTTATTTTATGTTTTATAATTAATAATATTAATAATGGTAAGAGAGTTTAGTAAGAATATTTAAATTACATTAAATTACAATAATATTTTTAAAATTAAAAGGGTTTAGGTATGTATAATATAGTTATTTATGTTTTATAAATTAATAATATTAATAATGGTAAGAGAGTTTAGTAAGAATATTTTAAAATTACATTAAATTTACTAATAATTTTTTAAAATTAAAAAGAAATAAAGTATTTTCGTAGTGTGTGCACTGCATGCTATGCTACTCTTTAGAGAGCCAAACTTGCAAATATACTTCTTCATCCTCCTCCATTCCATTCTATCCATAGCTATCCTCTTCCATACTACTCCTCCACAACATTTTCTCATCTCATCATCCCACTTTTTAGGTCTACCTCTTTTCCTCTTATACTCTCTTGGCCACCAGTCCATAACTTTCCTACTCCACTCATCATTTGATCTTACAATGTGCCCTATTTATCTCCATTTCTTTTCAGTAATCACCTTTCCTATATCATCTAGACCTGTCCTTTCTCTAATCCACTTGTTATCCTTCTTTTCAGTCCATCTTATCCTCAACATACTTCTCTCTCATCTTCCTCACAGTCACTCTTAGTTTACGTAATGTTTTATCATTTATTACCCATGACTCACAACCATAAATAAGAACAGGCTTTTACAACACTTTCCCATAGTTTTTCTTCTTTATTACTTCCACATCTGATCTAAACAGCATCCTGTAGGCGTTGTACGCTCTCCACGCCAATCCTATCCTCCTATTTACTCCTTATCCATACTGTTTTCTTTAGATAACCAGTTGGCCTAAGTATACAATTCTTCTCCTCCTCAATGATCTTACTATTTATATTTAATGAAGCATTACACTGCAGTTAATGGTCATTGTTTTGGTCTTGTCAAGGTTTATTTTTGAGCCCAACTTTACCGGCTTCGAGTGACAATTCTCTTAACATTATTGTGATTTCTTCTTTCGTCTTTCCAATCAAACAAACATCGTCTACAAACTTTAGCTTATTTAGCCTCTCGCCATTTATTTGTAGACCAAAATTTTCCCAATTTAAATTTTTAAAAACCTTTTCAAGGACGGCCGTAAAAATTTTCCCAGAAGGAATATCACCCTGTCTTAGACTCTTCTATTTTCACAAACCTGGATCTACCGTTCACTTCCACCTTTATTTCTGCTTTTTCATAAAATTTGTTCAAATATTTCAATAACATCTTCTTCTATCATATTTTTTCTCTCATCGTATCCATAATAGCTCTTTTAAAAACACTGTCAAAGGCCTTCTCGAAATCTATAAATAATATAAACACTGGAAACGAATATTCTTGGGCTTTAGAAATAACATTTTGGATAACAAATATGGCATCACTGGTAGAATAGTCTGTTTTGAATCCCACTAATCAGAAGGCGAGTTGAAATCTAATTGTGGTTTAATTCTCTGATAGATGACTCCATAAAGACTTTATACAGAGCAGAAGCAGTTCAGCGGTCTATAATTTCTAATATCTTCCTTTTCTCCTTTTTTATATAGTAAGACTAATTTTGATTTTAACCATGACTCTGGGATTGTTTTCTATATAATATCTTATTAAATAAATCACGAAGCTCTTCTGCTAATCTTGTTCCTCCTGCTTTAATTTGTTCGTTTGTAACTTTATCCAAACCACTAGCTTTCCTTGGTTTTAACTTTTTAATAATATTCTCGATTTCATCTAATTCTAAGTTTTTTAATGGTTCTTTATTTCTATACACACCTTTTTGGGTACTTTTAATATTTCCTGTATTGTAATAACTTTTTTCTTCATTTTCGCTGTAAAGATTTTCATAGAATTTCACTATTATATCTAGTACAACATCTTCATTTTCTTCTATATTTCCTTCATTGTCTTTTTAACCTTGTAATTACTTTCCTACCGATCTTTTGACTTCCTATACATCTTTTCAAGCTAGTACCTTTATCTATTGCGTTTTTGATATCTTCTATCTTTTTTTTACAAGCCCATTCTTTTAACATCTTTCTTATTCTTTTCGATAATTCTCTGACCTCATCTTTTCTACTCTCATTATTCTTCAATCGTCTCCTTTTTGCTAATAGTCTTTTTTTTCTTTTGGTACCATTCTATTATTCTCCTTTTTATTCTCCCTTTCTATACTTTTATCTGTGCTATCTTTAATACTATCAACTATTATTTTCTGAATTTGTTCCACATCCTCGGTTTGTTTCAAGTTATTACTATCTAGTTGTGCCTTTAAAAAGTGCTCATAATTACTGTTTCTTAAATCTTCTAAATTAATTTTAATGTAATTACTCTTTTTGCTTTTCTTTTTGTTTTAGTTGATATAAGTATGGCTTTTACCGCCCTATGGTCGCTACCTATGTTGACTCTCTCATCAATGTCTACATCCTTTACTAACATCATCTTATTTGCAACAATGTAATCGATTTCATTTAGCGTTTTTCCATCTGGACTTTGCCAGGTCCACTTGCGTTCTTTCGGTTTATCAAAAAACGTATTCATCACAAACATTTTATTTGACTCAACGAATGCCGACATTATTTCTCCTCTATTATTTCTCTGGCCAAGTCCATAAAATCCAACTGCCCTTTCTCCTCTATTTTAACTGATTTTAGCGTTCCAGTCTCCTATAATAAGAATATTTTTACATTGATTATCATCTATTGCAGACTGCAAAGCAAGGTAGAAGTCATCGCATTGTTCCTCGGGAGCATCACCAGTTGGGGCATAGATCTGTACGATCTTCGTTTTTCCTTGTTTCGTATTTACTGGTTTTAATATTAATTTAGATACTCTAGATGTGTAAGATTTAAAAGATATGACGTCGTTTGAAAGAGTATTATTTATCAGGAAACCTGTGCCACCTTGACTACCTTCTCCAATATAGTAAAATTTAATATTATTATCTAGCAGTAAACAACCTTCTCCCGTCCTTCTTATTTCAGAGAGCCCAATGATGTCCCATTGAATATATTTCAGTTCTTCTAAAAGCTCGATCATTTTTTCATCGTCTTTCAAGGTTCTACAGTTATAGGTAAGCAAGGTAATCCTAGATTCAGACAAATGTTCTGAATTACAGCGGTTTGTTGATTGCTATGCATTGGGTTCTTTTCCTTCTTTCAGAAGATGAGATACAAAAGCAGAAAAATCGTGTTTCACTAACTCCTTCAAAGTATCCAAACCGTTTTTTTAACGGTTTTTAACTCCTGAGGCACTCCACCTCAAGGTTACTACAACACTACTAAACTCAGGAGCATTAAACTCTGTGACGTCATGTTCATGAAGTATCAATTCAAAGAACTTTAACTAGAGAATTTAATACAGTAACATAGAGTAAAATAGCTGTTTGCCAGACTAAATATACGTGCTTAAATTTATAAGCGATTAGCAACCAATAAATCATAACAACTTTTTGGCCATAACATAGAAACATTCTTCTAAACAAGTAATAACACTCGCAGTTATTGCAGATTATGAAGATCAATTGAATCAAAGATGAAGATAATGTTTAATCCCTAACTTTTTTTTAGCGAGAATTGTTTACTAAAAGTAAATAGTTTCTCCTAATTAAGAAATTTTAGCCCTTTCCTAGATCTTTATCTAGTCTTATATTATATTAAATTTTAGGTTGCCAACCCTGATTTTGTTTGTTCGCCTGTTGCTTTTTTGCAAATATTCCGTCCCGGTAAGCGTTTTACCAACAGTGGTCATGTTTGTGAACGTCTAAGACCAAAATCAAAAATGATATATACATTAAAAGCAACAAGTTGTAATTAGGGACAAGAACTCGTATAAACACAATCACACACACAAGACAGGCTTTGGTTAGAGGCGACATAGTCTGTGTTAGGTCTCTGAAACCAGGAATGGGAAGATATTGTTTGTTTTTAAATACCGCAATGCAATCGTGATTCTTCTAGCGCTGTATACTTAACTCAGGTGTTAGTTAACTCAGGTCTAGCTATAAAAATCTTGAAGAGTCTAAGGTAAATATATTGCTGTAGGGTCTCAAAATAAAGCCAGAGCCCTTTTTTCTGACTAAAGAAAATTCATGTTTTATTTACAAGTAGGTATATAGCAACTATTTTAAGAGAAAAAACTAAAATATCTACCCTAAAAATACATATTTATTTGTAAAATAATGCAACAAAAAATAGAAACTAAGACTTTAGTTATTTATTCGTTTTTAAAATCGAATGAATCAACTTTTATCTAAAATTTGTATTCTTTATTACACATTTTTATTGTGTTTTAGAAAATTTTCATCCGAAAATTATTTGTATTCAAAATATGAGGGCTGGTGGAGTTCATCGTGATTGACGGCCTATCAGCCAAGTAAAGGTCATCAGTACCGGTGAGATGTGAAAATGCAAGGTTTTGCGTATTTTAATAAGGAAAATGTATACATTTTAACCTTTATGTTTTGGTTTTTTTATGTTTTGTTATGTTAATCGAGATAAGAAAAAATGTATTACAAGATAAAAAAAAATGTGTACACATTTTTATTAGTAATGTAAAAATATAATATTTAAAAAAGAAAAGATTCACGGCAAAAAGCTATTACGTCACTAGGGTTATACAGTTGATTAGTTTATTTCAAATCTCAAGGTAAGTACTAAAAGTGTCCTAAACCCAGTTTTAGTTATACCAGTTTGTATTATCTTGCGGATGATTTTTAAGCCTACAATGCTCACAATTAAAACCTCATATAAACCTGGGTTTTTTTTATTTTTTATCTGATATTTTTACGGGGACTAAAATGTTTTAAGCAAACCTGTTCGGGTGTCAGCGAAAAAAAAAGTTTTAATTTATTGTTGTTTACCTTAGGTTTCGTTCAAAATATTGCTTAAAACTTGGGTAAATAGTTATTATTTTATTAATCTGGACTATCTTTTGTAAAAAAAAAATCTCGTAGACAATTGCTAGTTTTAAATTATTTTAGTTCAAGTTAAGTACGTTCGTATATCATCTTATAGTCAGGACGTTTGAATCCGATTTAGGGTAGTATACGGCGTAGAGTTTATTAAATACGGCGTAGAGTTTATTAAATACGGCGTAGAGTTTATTAAATACGGCGTAGAGTTTATAAAATACGGCGTAGAGTTTATTAAATACGGCGTTTTATTAGAATTAAATACGGCGTTGAGTTTATTAAAAGAAGAGCTCTATTGATGCCTTTGTTACTCAAGTTAATAAATATTAAAGAATTACTATTTCATCAAATTCAATGTAATATTTTCATAAATTAAACAAAATCTAAGGTAAACAACAAGCACTTGAAAATTTATCACTTGATAGTTCGCTTTGTGGACAAAACATTTTAAAACACAAAAATACCACTAATATTTCGTTTTAATAATTTAAATAGCACAAATATATAATAATATTGTTAAAATTTTATGATTAAAAAGTTAAATATACTCAGAATAATAAAGTAAGTCTCTCCACTGATGTATTATTTATTTAAAATAAAGAATAACCTTAAAATATGAGTTATTTAAAATAACTTAATCAATAAATTAATACTTTAAATCCTTAGAATTTACATTGATTGTTGTTATCATATGTGATAAAAGAGTGATTTCCCGCCAGAACTTATTTTTACTAATAAAACTGTGAAGTTTTATTAGTAAAATAATACGTCAGTAGTACGAATTGACACTCCGAATATGCCATAAATACTTTATAATAATTAGATTAGATTTTTATCTAATAATAAAAATGTAATCAAATAAACACATCTAATGACATAAACATTTCATTAATAAGTTTAATTTATTTTCAAATTAAACAAAAATATCTTAAAACTAAAACCTTCTGCGAATCTCGTTACAAAACCAGTTCAGTTCCAATCAGTCATCTATTAGAGGGTTTCTTTATAACCAACTTAAATTCAAATCGGTATCAAAGAGACCAGAATCTATCAGAGTTTACAATGTAATTGAGAATGTACTAGACCTTACAAATTACCTTCCAAAGAAACTGCAAAATCAATTCAAAAACAATAGAAACAAGACATCAAGGGAACCTATTTCCCAGCACATGCTATCAGCTCTCTAAACTTTACAACAAATACATCAGCACTATTTAGATATTTGAAG
Organism: Microvelia longipes; assembly: GCA_018340805.1. Taxonomy (NCBI): domain Eukaryota; kingdom Metazoa; phylum Arthropoda; class Insecta; order Hemiptera; family Veliidae; genus Microvelia; species Microvelia longipes. Next base: position 32,495,911 of record JACMZG010000022.1, on the reverse strand, counting down.
AATAAAGGTGTTTGTAACATAAACAAGAAATAGTTCACATTTAAAGCACACGTTAAAACGTAAACTCATCTACTTGATAGAATAATTTTATAGCCTTAAGCATCAAGTTCCAGTCACAAACTTATTTGTCATGCTTCACTCGTTAATAAACAAATTTCTGCACCAATAAATCTCTAGTTTACATCTAATTACAATTCTGTAGCCTGTAGCATCACGGTCTAGACACAAACTTGTTTGTCGATGCTTCGATTTTTAATATATTTAATAACTTACTTAGGGGGAAAAGGAGAATTTGCTTTCGGAAAAGGAATAAGCATAAATAATTTCAATTTTAATTAAATTACTTTTTGATTTTACAAGATTTTTTAAACCGTTAAAAGTCATAAAAATTGAACTACTAACTGAAATAAATAAAAAACTTAGCACATACGTTTCTTAAATTATACAAGCGTGCCAAATACTGACACGATAAACTTATCGATTTTATACATTGCATTTTCATCGGAATAAAACGTAATTAGAAAAATTAATTAATTTAATAAAATTATAAATGAGATTTTCAAAAGAGTTTAAAATTCTCAACTTTAATAGATACTAATTAATATTATTTTGAACTTTTAAACTTATCTATTAAACTTTTTTCACGTTTTATGAATTTTTGAAATTTATAAAATTATTGAGTCATATTGTTAAGTTAATGAGGTAATAAGAAAGTATTAAATATTAAATTAAATATTTATAAATATATATATTAAACATTTTAATTAATTTAAATTATTTAGAGCAACAACGCCTAAAGATTGATTTTTTGTACCAAGTTTAAACTCTCTAGCATAAATCGCTAAAGCTACGATGATAACAAACACACTCAGACACAAAAAACACATACACACACAGAAACATACAGACAACTTTGTAAAAATCACTTAGAGGTCATAAAAGCATCTGAAACTGATAATTCTTGTGAAATGCCGACTTCGAATTATTTCGCTAACACAATACGTTTACTATAATATATCAACGGTATAAATGAGGAATAGTAAAAAATAAGTACAATAGCTATTGTTGCTAAGTCATGCTGTAGCATGACTTTTATTTTATCTAAGTTTTTATTTTATCTAAGCAAGGGTTTTGATAACTATCTACAAAATGTTAACACTGGGTCTTCTGATTATTAAATAAACATTTTATTATTTTATTTAAATAAGTCATGTTAAATATTTTTTAACTATTTTATTTGTTTTATCACAAGTCGTTTATTAAAGCCGCTTAATCATTCTAAAAACTAAAAAAACCAAATACACAACTTTGAATTGATATGAGTATTAGTTATAAAATATTTTGTAAAAGTAAAAAATGTAAATCTTTCAATTTTAAAATAAAATTTAAGTAAATTTATAAGCAAAGACATCTAAGTTAATTTAAACAAATTAGAGTTTTTAATTATTTCAATATTTGAGATAAAACAAATGAAAAAACAGTTAAAAGTGTGCGCTCCCTGTAAGGATTGACCTAGAAAGCAAGGGCAGTTATATAGAAACCAAACGGAAAGTTTTATAGTTGCCATGATTACCAAAAATATTTTACTGCCACTAGTTACTTTTCTCTCTAAACACTCATACCAGGAGTTAGGTGTAACTTTTCTCTTATAACGATGGGGAGAAAGGTACAATTTTCTTCGAGGGGTTAAATAAATTCCTGCACCAATAAAGACAATGTTTACATCCAATAAAAAATTTATAGCCCTTAGCATCTCCGTACAGACACACACTCATGCCTCAGCCGTTAATAAACAAAATTCTGCACCAATAAAGAGACAGTTTACATCAAAATTTACAACTGCTATATTTAGTAAACTAACTTCAAACGTAAATTGACTTACATTTTATTGTTTTTCTCTTTTACTACAATCTAATATATAATTTTTTATATTTATGTATCTTCTTCAATCCAAGCTATTTGAATACATTTATACACTAAGTTTTATTAAATTTCATTAACTAACGTAATTTAATTTTATAAAACGGCTTATAATTTTTAATACATTGCATTTTCATCAGAATAAAACGTAATTAGCCTTAAAAATTAATTAATTTAATAATTAAGTAAAATTATAAATGAGATTTTCAAAAGAGTTTAAAATTCTCAACTTTAATAGATACTAATTAATATTATTTTTTGATAATCCTGTCTCTTTAAAGCCTTTTATCCTATTATATTCCTTAAATCTTTTTAATCTCTAATCTTTTTGCTGTGGAAAATTAAAAGAGAAAATTTTCATGGTGAATAATTACTATACTTTGATATGATGTCAATGTAATTAACTTAATAATATTTTAGTCTAAGCCATTTTTAGTTCATTATGCAGAGTTGTACTTTTTTAGAACCTTTTACAGTTTTAAAAATGTATCAACCCATTTTTACTTACACATATGTACAACACGGAAATAAGTTAAAGAAACATAAAAATGTAATAAAATTAATATTGCGAGTACTTGAAGACAGAGTAGTAATTTTTTTACTGCTCGGTAGTAAAAAAGTAAATAAAAACATATTAAACAAAATAAACAAAACGAAACAAAAATATTAAGAAAAACAAACGAAAAATAAATCAAATGTATGATGTCATTTATTTATTTATTATTTATTTATAAGTCTACTTTACGCGTACTCGGAACCGTAAAGCAGTGTACGCCAATAGATTTTTTCTGCCACTGACCTTTGGTGAGCTACCAACTGACAAAATACCAAAACCTTAATAGTATAAGCACAGTTATTTTATTTCGTATATTAGCTATGATGGATTATTTGTAAATAAAAATATATTTTACCTTGTTTAGAATTAACGAAGTGAATAGTTTGCTACCACTAGCTACGAGGAGTGATTCTGACTATATGACCCTCCTGAAAAGAAAATAAAAGTCAGAAAAATGAGCATAACTAAAAGAAAAAAAAACATATTAGAAAAATCAAACAAAAATTAAATAAAAAAACAATAGGAAAACAAACAAAAAAAAAAAAAAATATTAAGAAAAACAAACAAAAAATAAAACCTTTAAGAAAAACAAACAAAAATAAACATATTAGGAAAAAAAATAAACTTGAGGGGAAAAATATTAATTAAAACGAAAAGTATTTTAAGAATGAATTAAGGTTAATACTTTGATTCCTCAAGCAAACACATTGTTACCTCAACAAGAGTATTGATTTTTTGTTGTCTACAACAAAAAAGTGGAAAGTTAGGACTTAAATTAATAAACGGCAGGAAGAACCGAAGTAAAGATTTCCTCTCCGACTCCATGAGTGGATCAAAACATTTCAAATTAAAACATATTAAATAAATATTTGATATTCCCACAAAATATTTTTGTTGTTCACGTACTTAAATATTGTTTTCGCCCACAAAAGAACACACATCCAACAGAGCAGGCATTCATTTTTGCAGGAAGAAATCAAACTTTAACAGCCGAATTGCAAAAAGTAATTATTTCAAAGTATTAAAATTGATATTATTAAAATCTAGCATTAAACTAAAGACTTTTTCCACGCTTAGTTCAATAGTAATTTAAGTAATCACCGTATTTGACTTTCAATTTTTCTTTCACAGTCTTGCAACATGATATTGTCCACTATGAACACAACTACTTTTCTTATATACATACCTACGGCAGAAGGTAAGGAAAAATAAAAGATACATAAAGAAGTCATTCTGACAGAACCAAGTTGAATCAGATGACAAAATGTAGGATGAATTAAACATTTAATTCACCTTGGACAAAATTGGTTACCGATTCAATTGGAGAGATTTTATTAATGAAATTATTTTTTTTATTTCATAAAAAATAAAGGCGGTAGGTTACGTCTTTTTTTGTTTTATTACGCCTTGTTTTTTGGCGTTAACGTCTTTGCAGGAATAAATAGAGGATTTTCAACGTTAGCTGCCTATACCTATTCCTGCAATGACATCACATATCATTCATAAAAAAGATAGGTTTGTTTACATTAAATTGAATCGCCTTATAAATTTTAAAGATCTTAGGTTGGGCTGTCATATGACTATAATACAAATCCCTCCACTGTTTATCAGCTTTGTTTATTTTGATTTTTTTAAATAAAAATAATTAAAACAAATCAAAAAAATTACGAACAAAAAGACAATAAAAAAAGTTTTTGGTTTATCATTTTTTTATCTTCTCGAAAAAAGTAATCAAAATTCTTCTCCTAATGTCTCAGAATTTTCATTTCTTTTCGCTATACTTAGAAAAACACCAGAGAATTATTCCAGGAATTCCCCCTAAAAAAAACTTCCCTAAAGAAAACGATTTACGACAGTTATTTAACAAGCGGTTAAAAAATACCCTACAGATAAAAAAGCGCTAAAACTAGCAAAATTTAAAAAAAAAAGTTATTTTAAAAGCTTTTATACTTTTTAATATAAACAAAAGATCTTCAATTCCAATTGTTTAACTTTTCTAAACCACCACTTTTTATAACGATGCCAATCAGCATTGTTAACTTTTTGTATTCTTATTTTTATTTTTTTAAAAAAAAAAACTAATTTACTCGGAAAATTGATAAATCTTCTCCATGCGTTGTAAATTCTAAATACAGTCTCGTTAACTCGTACAGTAAATGCTATATCCTTTCCCAAGAGAATTTAAGTAGCAACATCGTATTGCCATCCCGAATTCAGATTGATAATTACATTGGTTAAGGTTAAACGGGGAACCAAATATGTGATGGTGCATCCTGCGTCACCATCCCCTCTTATTTTCCCAATCCACAGACCTACTGCTTATGTATATAATTCTACAATAAAATAAATTATATTATATTATATATAATTATTTATATATATATAATAATTTAATTGATTCTAGACTTACAACAACAACAATAACATCATTATCAATATGAGACTAGGGGCCTCATAATGAGGCCTAGTTTTATAGAAATCAAAATGTTATACACCTCTACCAGATTATATAAGAGCTTTTAAACCACAAACATGCTTACATAAAGTTTTTTTATTACTTTAAATAAAGAATATTTATGGCTTAATATAATTTATGATTAGAATGTTTTTACTTTTTCTCATTAAAACCGTAGTTATATAGAAAAAGTATTGTGTTTGCGAAAAAATCCGAAACCGCGATGTCCCCTGAATTATCCCTTTTAGGTGTTTTAAAGGCCTCCTAAGTGGTTTTCAGAAAGTTGTGTGCCTTAATGTGTGTGAGTAAGTGTGTTACTCACACATACACGATGATACGATGTTACCATCGCTTATCCTAATGTATTAATGCTAGAGGGTTGAAACTTGCGACAAAAATAATTTTTTATGTGTAGTTGTTCTATCTGGAAAACAATTTTTATGATGGCATAAACCCGAAATATTGACTCAGCGAAAATTTCAACAAATCATAAAGTGTGTACCTTTACGACCTTTTTGTACAAAAATAGGTACACCAAGTTTCGTTTCAATATGATAAGAATATCGATGGTTTTTGTTGAATAATAAAAATTAAGCAGCATTAAGCGTGGTCAGTGCCTGTATGGGTGACAGCTGGGAAGGAAATGAATATTGTCTCTCGTATTGTCTTTCCCGGCAAAGCCACGGGAGCCAAAATGTTATCAATCTCTCTCGCCAAATCTCGGAAGCAAACTAGTATTATATCTCTCTTCACCTGTCGGCCTCGAGAGCTCATAAAAGCTCCTAACTTAAACTATGCAGCTATAATACTATATAACAACTATAACAGTTGTTGTTTACTCTTGGACAGGAAACGTCTACGCTCCGTATTACATTTAATTAATAGTTAATAAAATTTAATATTTACATAAGATTTGGTTAAATTTCGATGTAAATAGTAAAACAAAGTGCTAAAAATTAAAGTTATAGTGTTTTATAAACATTAAAGTTGATATTATACAAATATTTTAATTTTTAAAACGGTTTAAATTAAATTATAAAATGTGGTTTTAAATAATTGTGTAGCGAAAAGTGGATATTGTACTCGATAAAAAAAACAATACAACCCCGCCTTCTACGAGCCCCGCCTCCTGATATATCAATCAAGGTAATCACTTTCTTATCATTATCATACTTCCTCAATATTTATTTACTATTGTTTACAAATAAAGTGAAAAATGGAATGTGCTAAATGTAAAGATATTGCAAACATAAAAGAAGCAGTTGAATGTAGTGATTGTTTTGAAAGCTTTCATGTTAAATGTACAAGAATAAAAAGCATAGATAATTTAAATAAACTTATTGAAAAAACAAAAATGAAAGACTGGATCTGCGACGATTGCAAGCCAGCTTCGTCGAAAGAAATTTCAAAAATATTCATAGAAATGGCCGAAATTAAAGATACAACTTTAAGTATACAAAATACAATAACCGGTATGAAAGAGGATATAGATAACATGAAAACTGATATCATCAACTGTCAATCAGATAACAGTGCTCTAAGTGAATTAATCAAAGGCCTGCAGGAAGAAATTAAGACCTTAAAAGATGAAAAAAATGTGCTTGAAAATAAGATTGACAGTATGAAAAACAACGTTGATATGCTAGAACATAAAGCAAGACAGGAGAATGTTGAAATAACCGGGGTTCCCAAACAAAAAAATGAGGATTGCTTCAAGATAGTAACCAAAATAGCCAAGGAATTGGGTATATGTATAAATGAGAACACCATTCAAGTATGTCACCGAACAACACCATATAATCAAACGAGGATTCCCTCTATAGTCGTCAAACTGTGCAATATTCGTGAAAAACTTAAATGGATCGCACTAGGGAAAGAAAAACGATTAACGGCGAACATGATAGATGATAAGTTTGATGGGTCTGACATTTTTATCAGTGAACACATTGCACCAAGTTACAAGGAAATTTTGCATGCAGCAAGAAATTTTAAAAAAGACTTTAACTTTAAATATGCATGGTCGAAAGGCGGAAAAATATTCTTAAAAAAAGATGATGGATCTAAATCATTACAAATAATGAATATTCGTCAACTAGATGAACTAAGATCATCTGATCCTGAAGGGAAGGAATCAGCAAATGAAAATAAAAATAAGAAAAATGAAAATCATCAAAAAACAGGGGGTTACAAAACAAGAGGAAAAACTGGGAAATCGACGTAATAATACCTACTTTATAGCTACCAAAAAAAAATCCTTATTTAATTTTACTATTTTATTATTACTTTACTAAAATAAAATTTTATATATTTTTAAATAAAACTAAAACCAAACATCTTAATAATAAGCATATAACATTAATAAAACCTTGAATTAAAAAAAAATACATTTATAATTATTTTTCAAATAAATATTTAAATTAATAAAAATAAATAATAAAACATAAATTATACATAAAAAAAACAAATAAATATAAATAAATTACAATAACTTTAAGTAAAAAGTAAGTTATAATATATTAAATAATAAAGCATAAATAATAATATAAATTTAATCCAACATATATATAAATAAATAAAAATTAACTTAAACAATAGTATAAATTAGATAATAAAATATAACTTAAAAAGAAATTAAAAGCACTCAAATAAATAATTTAAATCTTTCAAAAAATAATAAACATAAAAAAATTTAATTGAATACATACTCCACTAACTGTTTATGTAAAATTTTTGTTAAAATAATAAATAAATCTCGGTTTCAATTGTTTATTAAATAACTAAAAAAGTTTAATACGTATTAATATTCCCTAAAAATAAAGATATATATGCATATATAAGTGTTTGTGTATACGTATTTATATATGGATATGTGTATTTATTTGTAGGTGTGTGTGTGTATAAATATATATATTTATCAGTTTATTATTATAAATTATATTGTTTCGTTTTATCCCTATTGTATTCAGACATAATATTTCATCACTTATACATCAAACATGAAAATTAATATACTACATCAAAATATTAGAAGTGTAAGAAGAAATTTTGATAATTTATGTGCCACTTTACGCAGTATTAATACTTATTATGACATAATAATTCTTACAGAAGCAAGAATTAGAAATTCACAGACTGATATTTACAATATAAGCAATTATTCACAAATAGTTACTACCAATAATATTAACCAGAATAGTGGAATACTGATATATATTAGAAATGAAATTATGCCAATCATTAAATATAATGAACATATTATGTCTGGAGCAAACTGTATTGTACTCAATTACAAACACAATACAAACATAGTGGCCATTTATAGGTCACCTAATGAAAACTGTAGTTTGTTTATAGAGGAATTATTTCCTATAATAAAAAGTTTAAATAAACATAAAACAATTATAACAGGTGATATCAATATAAACATAAACGGCAATAACAATAATAGGATTTTCACTAAAGATGAAAATGATTATTTAAATCTCTTAACTCTAAATAAATTCAACTCATTAATAGAAGAACCGACGAGAGTCACAGAGAACTCTAGTACCACCATAGATCATGTTTTTGTTAATGATTCATTATTACCACGATCAAATGCACAGGTTATTAAAACTAATATTACTGACCACTATTCTCTTAGTATAACAATTTATGAAAAAATAGATAAAACAACTACGGCTAACATACAATATAAAAATAAAGTAAATCACGAACAACTTACAGAATTGTTGAAAAAAGAAGAGTGGACAGAAATATATAAAGAAAATGAAATAAATTTAATAACTGAAGCATTTATCTCTAAAATACAACATTGCATGAACATCAGTACTCAGCAAGAAAAGATCAGAAAAAGCAAAAAATTTAATAAAATAAAACCTTGGATTACTGATGGTCTTGTAAGTTGTATTAGAAAAAGAGAAATCATGTCAAATAAAGTAAAGAAACAGCCCACAAATACAAAATTAAAAATTAAGTACAATAAATATAACAAAATGTTAAACAAATTAATTAGAAAAACAAAAAATGAATATTATCAAAATAAGATAATAGATGGAAAAGATGATCCTAGAGTTCTCTGGAAAACTATTAATGAAGCCGTAACAGGGCAAATAAAAAGAAAAGAATTAATTAAAGAGATTAAAAATGAAAATGGGGAGATTATAGATGCAACTTTAAACAGTAAGCAAGCAGCCAATGTTTTAGGGGACTATTTCTCATCTATAGGGGAGAAAATGGCTGAAGAATTGAAAAAAGAAAACAATACTCACTTAGAACGAGACGCGACTGATAACGACCTAGACAGCGACCTAAGTATAAAAGAAATTAATGTAAGTATAAAAGATATTATGGATGCGATCTCAGATCTAAGAGGAGGATCTGGACCTGGCCATGATCTCATTACTGTAGACATTATAAAAAAAAACATAGACTATCTAGTTAAACCGATTTACCATATAACCAAGTCATCTCTGAAACAAGGCATATTTCCTACCATATTAAAGAAAGCAATCATTAAACCTATTTATAAGAAAGGTGATAAAAAGAACCGGCAAACTATAGGCCTATCCATGTTATCTAACATTGCCAAAATAATTGAGAAAGTGGTAAAGAAATATTTAGTTGAATTTTTAGAAAAAAATAATATTGCCACCTCTTCAATTTGGCTTTCGTAAAGGTCTTAGTACGGAGGATGCCATTTCAGAGGTGACTTCGTACATCACGAAACAACTCGATTCAGGTCTTAAGCCCGTGGCAGTACTGCTGGATCTTTCGAAAGCCTTCGACTCTGTCTCTTTAAAAATATTAATTAAAAAACTTAAGAAAATTGGTGTGCAAGGAATACTGTTAAAATGGTGTGAAAGTTACCTTACGAACCGAACACAGGTAGTTGAAATAAATGAGCAGTTGAGCGATGAGAAAACTTCCAACTACTCAATACCTCAAGGAACAGTATTGGCACCGACCTACTTCCTTATCTACATTATAGATATATTTAAAATTAATTTTAAAGGACAGATAGTTGGTTTTTGTGATGATCTGGTATTATTAGGCACGGGCATCGACTGGAATCAGGTACTACAGCAAATAGAATCTGACCTAATAATAATTAAAGACTGGCTTAACAAACATCTACTAACTTTAAATGCTAACAAAACACAACTAATGACTTTCTCACATGACAGACGAACACAACCTGACATAAAACATATCTGTATACACAATAGATATGACTGCTTAAATATGTTCCCGTCACAATGCTTTTGCCCCAAAGTTGAAAGAGTCTCAAAGGCAAAATACTTGGGTCTCACATTAGATGAAAATCTAAAGTGGAACCAACATGTGCATGAGATAAATAAAAAGCTGAGGCAAAGCCTCTACATAATGTTGAGAGCTAGGGGCTTTCTGACTGTAGACCAGAGGCGCATGCTTTACTATGCGATATCTGACTCCGTTATAAGGTATGGAATAATAGGGTGGGGAGCTGCTTCGTCAACTGTTAGGAAGCCCGTAGAAATCATCCAAAAAGCTCTAATAAGAGTTATGCTTTATAAGGACAGAGAACAGAGGTCAGGTCCCTTATACAAACAACTTAATGTCTTAAACATAGATTCTACGCGACAAATGACCTCTCTTCTCTTTCTTTATAAACAACACCAGTCGTTAGAGACAATAACAGGAATTACAAGAGCAGCAAAAAGGAAACTCTTTCAGAACCTTCTATGAAAACTACACTGGGTCAAAACATTGGAAGTATGTAGCCATAAAGTTATATAACCAACTACCAATGATATCAACTTCACACTGACTAAACAAACATACAAAAATAAACTAAAAACTTTACTAATAAATAAACAGTACAATATGTATTTAAATTCTATTCAATGCAACCGAAAATAAATAAAATAATATAATAAAACAAACATACAAAACAATAAATAATAAAATTTGATATTGACAGTTATAATAATAAATAATAATATTAAATAAATAATAATATTAAATAATAATAATTAATAAATAATAATAATAATAATAATAAATAATAATAAATAATAGTAATAAATAATAATAATAATAATAATAATAATAAATAACAATATAAAAAAATAAAACAATTAAATAATAACATACAAACAAATAAATAAAACACTCACAATTATAATAATATAACATAAAAACAATATTTTTAGACAATTCACAAATATAAAGAGTAAAAAAACATCACCTCTTTGCGGCGCAAGGCTAATGCCTTAAAGTGAAGAGTACATTTCCACTACAAGCACACATACTTCTTTAAAAAAAAAAAATACATTAAAAAAACACACATGCAGTTAAAAAAAGGCTTCTATATATTTATATTTCTATAAAATTTATTTTACTTTTATTTTATCTATTAAGCCTATATATTTTATCTTTTCCACTAATTATTTGCATCTATTCATTATTATTTTTTTTTATCTTGAATTTTAAATATAGGTTTATATTTTAGTTTTAAAGAAGTTTGTTGCCATTATAATTTTTATATTAAATAAAGGAAATATTGTTTAAAAAAAAAAAAAAAATAATATATTCATCTATCCCATTGTATAATTAATTATTCTATAAACCATTACCAATTCAAACTATCTTTTTTCGCTAAACCAAATATTAAGTATTTCTACATACTTACCTTCTTTTCGCGTCAAGAAAAACATAAGTGCAAAAGTTTTTTTTTGTAAAATTCTTTTATAATTCTACACGATACTTCGATCGTTAACATATCTTAATAGACCAAGAGCCCAGGGTGTTTTGTTAATAAAAGTGTAATGCTGGAACCGGGTCTCAATTTTTTCGTAAATACCTTCCTGACAAGGATCTGCAATTCTGCCGACTCGTATCGGATGGGTGTCCAGGCAGAACGCACTTTAGGGGTCAAAGGTTATGCCTGGGACACCCATCCGATACGAGTCGGCAGAATTGCAGATCCTTGTTTAGGAAGGTATTTACGAAAAATTGAAACCGGTTCCAGCCATTACACATATTAACAAAACACCCCTGGGCTATTGGTCTATAAGTATTCAAATATCGAAGGGTAATTAATAATAGTTAAAAACCTTAAAACGTCTTTTCAGAGTCCTAACCTATAACTTATACAACGATCATGGAGGACAACAATTAAAATAATTGTGGTTTTTGAAGATTATTATTATTATCACAGTTTTTTTTGTTTATAGATTATTATTATAGGTCATTTTATTTTTATTTTAGATTATTTTATTTTTGTCAAAAACTGTACTTGAATTAAATAGAAGAATTATTTATTACTATTTTAAACACGAAAAAAAAGTTTTTTTGAGGTTAAAAAAATAAGATTTATTGAAAAGTAGATTGCACTTTGCATTGTTTTAATTTTTATTTCATATTTTTCTGAAGTAGGAATCAATACTTTTTTAGTACGAAATAAAGTTAAGGTCAAAAAAATATGAGAAAAGTCTTAAACAAAACTATACGAGAGTATAGTTTAAGATTAAAAGTACCCAGAATAAGAGTAGAACAAAATGAAAAACATAAAAATACAAATTCTTAAAACAATTTCATAACATGATGTGAAAGGAAATGTAATTTCAACTGGTGAAAAATCATGTTTCACACAGAACGTTTCAACTTTTTCTTCCTTTTCTCCTATTTATTGATTCAATTCATTTTTTCTCTAACATTGAAATCTTACATTAAACATGTAGTACGAACATAAAGCTATTTAAAACATTAAAATTATTATTGTCTAATGCACTAATGCGTTAGCAACACGAAGAAAAAATTAGATCAAATAACCATAAAAAACTATCTTCCTTAAAAACTTTAATAATATATATGATTCTTTAAAGAAATGCACTCATTCTAATAAAGAGTGAGCAAGAAAACGAAAACACGTAAAAATTTAATCACATTAAACAAATTTACATAAATCACATAATTTAAACATATTATAAATTATAAAGAGCCATAATAGGAATGTACAAATTCCCTAATGAATAATAGGAAATGCCAAAGATATCACCCCGAATTCTCCATTATTCAATGTTTATCATTATCCATAGACATAACGTTTTGTGATTAATCATATTTCGCCAAGACATTGATATTATAAAATTTATAGTATTATTTATTATTGGGCGTTTTATAGGGCTTGAACCTATCCGTGATTCTTCTTGTCTGGCGCGGATGTCCGCATGCCGGTGAATTTCCTTTGAAATGTGTGTTTTCGAACAACGATCCATTTATTTTTGCTTAAGTTAGAGGTTTATACTTCTTAACTTGAGCTCTGCATTACTTCTGGTAATTCTATTTTAAAAGATTTTTTTATCCTATTAGTTTTACAAAACTATGCACACCATTATTTGCTCTAAATTGAAACTCAGTTAATTAATGCTTTCGCGAATTCCTTTTGGAGAAAATATAGACCAAGAGCCCAGGGGTGTTTTGTAAATAAAAAGTGTAATGGCTGGAACCGGTCTCAATTTTTCGTAAATACCTTCCTGAACAAGGATCTGCAATTCTGCCGACTCGTATCGGATGGGTGTCCCAGGCAGAACGCACTTTAGGGGTCAAATTTACCACCCAAGTTAATAAAAGGTGTAATGGCTGGAACCGGTCTCAATTTTTCGTAAATACCTTCCTAAACAAGGATCTGCAATTCTGCCGACTCGTATCGGATGGGTGTCCCACGCAGAACCTTTGACCCCCAATGTGCGTTCTGCCTGGGACACCCATCCGATACGAGTCGGCAGAATTGCAGATCCTTGTTCAGGAAGGTATTTACGAAAAATTGAGACCGGTTCCAGCCATTACACTTTTTATTAATAAAACACCCCTGGGCTCTTGGTCTAACAAGTAATAATGCTACCCGTGAAGTTATAACGTTTTAACTAAAAACTTAAGCAAAAATGGATTGTTAAGCAAGGAACACGCATTTCAGAAGGAATTCCGCTGGAATGTGGACTTTCTTGCCAGAATTATATGGTTACTTATTACTCATAACATTCTGTTACCTATATCAGAAAAAACATTAAAATATAAATTTATAGAAAACAAAATTGATCGGCCCGATTTCTAGAATACGAATCTAATACTTCAATCACTTCTCCACCACGGCTGTAATCATTAGATAAGGTTTTACTAAAACCTTAAAGGAATTTTAATTATTCTTTAACTTCTTGGTTACTTAGAGCGGTCTTTTTCATTCGACCGGTTTATTCGATTCAGCGAACATTTTGATTCAGCAAATTAGGTTCATATTCTACCCAAGAAATAGATATGCACACACACACACTTGACTTTGTAACGTACAATTGTAACAAACAAACTTGTAACGTAATAATAACTTTCAAAATATTACTACAAATATTTGAAAACGATAAATTTATTTAAAACTTCAATTAAGCTCTATTAAGTAATCTACTTTAAGTTTAAGATCAAGGGCCAAGTTTACTTTTAAAATACTTAGTTCTCTTTAGCTAGTTAATTGACCCTATAAACAGGCAAATAAAACCAAGAAGAAAACGTGAGAGGAAAACCTAAAAACTTTTTCTAGCATTATCTTCTCTTTTCGATTGAAGTTTAATTTTAGGAGTTAGTAATGATCAAAGATCTCTTGCTAGTGAAATTAGGAACAAAAAGTAACTTTATTATTTTAACTTACTCCTTTAAGCTTAAACATAAGAATTAAAACTTTCTTGCAATACAAAGTGAAAATGTATATAATGATTCAGCAAATTACAAAAAAATAATTTTGAATTACATAATTTAAATGAAAATTATTAAATCAATAACCTATTCATTTAAGGAGGAAATATTTCTATTGAACTGTTCCGGGTATCATCGGTACGTGTTTTAATTTAATCGATTCAATAAGACCTGACGGGGTTGACAAATAAACATCAAAATAAGATAAGATGACCAAATTTGTCCATCTGAGTATTAAGAAAAAAATTTAAAAATTGTTATAGCAGCGCAACACTTTTTTATCAACAATATAAATCTTCTTTACAAGAATCAGTTTCGAGCACAAAAGTACGAATAATAATTATTTTATTTTATTATTTTCTTGTTAGGAAAAAGCATGATAATGCATAAAAATAATTATGCATGAATAATTACTTGCAAGTGGAAGTGGCAACCGTTGCACTCAAAGTGAAATACAAAGTGGTTGCAAGTTTTATTTTTGTATTGATCTTATATAAACTATGAGCGTAGTCTAGGATGCGAACCACAGACTTTTAAAGTATCAAAGGTAAGAATATCTAACGTTTTAACAAGGCGCAGACCATATGCCTTTGTACAATTATGTTTGAGCCACTATTTTCTCTGTGAAATAATATTAGATATAATAAAAAACTATTGTAAAATAATACGGGTTGGGAGTAGGCAGGACGGTAGTGGGCAACATTTATGAAAGTCTTTGGTAAAGAGCAAAGAGATGCACGCAAAAACTTAGTTATATATCCATAAATAATATAAGAATACACGAATAAAGAATGACAGTTCTGGGATTCATAATTTCGGACAAGAAAAGGTTAGTTCCAATGCCAGTCAACAGGAGCGCTAGTTTGTAACTTGATAGTTTTACCAACCCAACTACGAGAATACGCTAATCGTCTTTTTTGTAAATTACTCTTACTACTTTAATGATATGTTATCAACATATTTCCTGTATGTAATAAATACCTATTTCAATTATATACTTTTGTGGTAATAATGTTAATAAAAAACGAGATTATTTCATAATAACTTCTCACTTTCATAAAAAGTGAGAAGAATGTAATAATAAGGATCAGTTAGTTTCAGAGCTGCTAATAGAGACTAGCCTCGAATTCATCTTCTGCCTGACGATCTCGTGCACATTCCGACATCATTCTATATCTATTATATTCTATGGGTAGAACAAATAATCCCGCAAAAATAGTAGCGTGAAGAGCAAATTGATGCACAATAATTATTTTGTGCAAAAAAATTATTGGGCCAACATAATTGTTAACGGAAAATACTCCTAAAACATGGCTGTGGGAAGCAAATAGTTGCACAGACTTATAATTGTTGAAAGCAAATACTCGCCTAGGCATACATTTGAAGAAACAAATAGTAGCAAAGCAAATATATTAGTACTAAATAATATATTTAATAGTAATAATAAAAATAAAATAGTACTAATGTTATTTTCCAGAGAAAATAGTGGCTCAAACGTAATTGTGCAAAGCATATGGTCTGCGCCTTGTTAAAACGTTAGGTATTCTCACCTTTGATACCTCAGGAGTCTGTGGTTTGCATCCTAAACTACATTCATAGTTTATATACGATCAATACAAAAATAAAACTTGCATCCACTTTATATATTACTTTGAGTGTAACGGTTGCCACTACCAACTGAGGTTGTTCCCACATGGGTTGCCACTGACAAGCTGCAAGGCTCTATACAGGCATTATTGCTATATGGTCGACAAATATTGCAAATAGCCTAATTTTTTAAACATACTCGCGCAGTGTTAATAGTTACACTGAAATAATTGAAAACATGCACAATAATACACGTACAAGTCGAGAGCACTAAATAACTAATTACCAGAAGCATTGAAATAAACTTAACAGTTAAAAGCAGAAGCAAAAAGGTTTTACAACAATGTTGAGCCCGGCGTACTAGACCTCGATAATCTTAGCCTTAGAAAAGTTTCTAAAACACTCCTAAAACTATTCATTAGGGATTAAAAATACTTCTGCAATCTTCCTCTAAAGCAAAACATATAATATCCCTTTGTCTCGTTTTTACTAAAATATAGTCAAGAGTCGTAGAATTTTAAATAATATTGTAAATTTATTATTTAAATAAAAATAAGAGTGGTCTTTGCTATTATACCACTGCAATGCACTCACACAAACGACATTATAAAGTCATATTTATAAAAAGGATTAAACAAATAAAGTCCTGGCTTAATTGCTTAAATCTAAATGCCACCGTTGACCAAATATATATCTAAGGCCTAACAAAGTATTAGCTCTATTTTAAATGTAGCCTTGTTTAGAGTAAGAACATGGGATTCATTCTAAGGATTTTGTTATAAAAGAACTCGAAAACAAATTTGATCACTTCTAATAGTATAATGAATCAACTAACAATACAATAAAAATTGAAATTATGTCAAATTTAACATATATTTGAAATATTTATAAATAAATAAACTATTTAACGAAATAGTTATTGGACTGTTAAGAATTAAATTCTAGGTTAATTAATGAAGACTTCAGTCCTATAGAATTTTTATTTAAATAAACATTAAATTACAGACGTTTCGCATGGCAAAGCCAAGCATCTTCAGTGTAAACAAAAACCAAAAACAAACAACCAACACCAAAAATATTTAGTAAAGCATACCAAAACCAAAAGAACACCACAAAAACTTTACCACAGTTAAACAAATTTGAAATGTAAGGAAAAAACAACAGCAAGTTTAAAAAACAATAAAACTCAAAGTTAAATGAACAAAATAAAACAATAAACAGATAAGGTATTATTGAAATAAGGTTAGGAAAGAAGGAAGTCTGGTGGAAATTTAAAAACTAAAATAAGATTTGCAAATTACGGGGGGCTAATTTTGAACGGGTTTTTTTTGAGTTAAGAATGTTTGCATATATACTATTAATATTGTTAGTATCAGTTTTTTTATTTATGCTATTGGGGTCAGTTTTAATATATAGGCTTTCTAAAATCCGTCGTTTATTGAAATGTTTTTCGGTATGTAGTATTTTAACATGGTCGTTGTCAATTTTATGATTTTTCTTTGTCATATGTTCCGAAATAGCAGTATTAGTTTTTAAGTTGTCCATATCTTTGTTGTGTTGTCTAAGTCTGTTTAGAAAAGTTGAGAAGTCTCTCCGGTATAGGTTTTTTGACAGTTTTTACACGGTACTCCATAAATAACATTGGAACGTTGCAAGGTGGAAATAGGATCTTTGGTTTTTGAAAAAAACCAAAAAATGTTTTGAATCAAACCGTGACTTGAAATTTGACGGGTTCTTTTGTGCTATTTTTATGTTATATGGTTTAAATATTTTCATTACTTTTTGAGTGGAATCACCAAAATACGGCATAGAGGCATATTTAGAATTATTTGGATTAGAAATGCTGAAATTAAATATAGTTTGATTATTATTATTTAAATTATTGTTAACTCTGGTTAAATTTATGCGAGGAGAGACAAAGGGAACATTACGAGGAGTTAATGTAGTAAAAGATGGGTTGATAGTTACAGGAGTGATGGGTGTGGATAAATTAAAGGAATTAGATACAAGTCTATTAGGAGTGGAGGTTAATGGCAAATTATTATTGTTATTATTAGGACTATTATAAAAAGGTGGTTGGTTAGGGTTATTCATGATATTATTTTTTTCTTTATATTCTTTTATGAGTCTATTAATTAAGGACATAGGGTAGTTATTTTCTTTTAAAATGGATTTTATTTTTATGACAGCTTCATCATGGTAAGGAAGATCAGTTAGGGTTAAATTTCGGTAAATTAAATTTTTTGCACAGTTTAGTTTATAATTATATGTTGGTGGGAAAAATAATTAAGTAATCTACCTGAATATGTGGGTTTGGTATAATGATTTATTTCTAGATTGCCTAAAGGAGTTTTTTTTATAAGAATGTCAAGAAATGGTAAGGAATTATCACTTTCATATTCTATGGTAAACTTAAGTTTGGAATTAAATTTATTAAATTCTAAAAGTAATTTATCAACTGATTTTTGGTTTATAATAAACAAACTATCATCCATATACTTCTTTACCAATTTTATATTATTTGAGAACACAGGAATAATGATATTAAAAATATGGTCTAAGACCAAATCAGCAATAATGGGTGAGAGGGGGTCTCCCATAGATAAGCCAGATTTTTGATAGTATAGTATTCCATTAAGAGAGAAATAAGAATTATCAAGGCAAAGATCTACCATGGAATTAAAATTTTCTTTAGAGATAGGAAATGTATCCTTTATTTTTTCCCATAAGGGATATATTAAGGTTTTAGCCAAATCTATTGGAATAGAAGTAAATAAGGATTCCACATCTAAAGAAATAAACACATCATCTTTTTCAAGTATTAGATTTGGATCTCTTAGAATATTAACTAATTCAAATGAATTTTTTAAATTAAATGTAGTGTGATCTCGAAAGGGTGATAGAAGGTCAGCTAAAAACTTTGATAAATTATAGATTGGTGAACTTACATAGGATACAATTGGTCTTAATTTAACAGGGTTTTTGTGTATTTTCACCAAAAAATAAATTTTAGGAGGTAAAGAGGTATATGAGGTAAGCTTCTTTTTAGTCGGAAAGTCTATAATTTTATCTTTATATAATTTTTTAAATCTTTAAATCTATAATCTTTGTAAATTTAAGGTAGGATCTTTTTGTTTGGATTTATCATTTTTAAAACAGGGGACTTTTTCATAAACATCTATATCACTCATCATATTATCAACCTGTGTTTATATTCATTTTCTTCAATAATAACGGTTACACTACCTTTGTCAGCATTTAATACTAGATTTTTATTCTCTTCAAGGAATTTTTTTGTAGCTTTTTGCATTCTTTTCTTTTGCATTCAATCACAATCCTACGTCAGTACTAAGCCGTGGTGTCCCCCTTCTGAGCAGAATACTTCTAACTTATTTAGTTTTATTAACTATAATTTTTTTGAGATACAATTATTATCAAGGAAATAGTAGATGGTTCTAATATTTTTTTAGTTTTCTAAATAACCTTTGTATATTCTAATACTACGTTTATCCTTTTTCCTCCCAAATAATTATTATTTCTTTAAATAGTTATACTTCTCAAAAAATAATTATAATTCTAATAATAATAAAAAATAATAATTCTATCTTTACTCAAGCGGATTTTCATAATGAAAACAACGCTGTAAGGTTGTTCGGATGTTTTTTATTACTTCTTTACTTATTACTTACTTCTTTAATAAGCAGATATTTTTTTAAACCAATCATTTGTGATTATTGATTATTGTTGACATTGGTTACCAAATTTATCCCATTTAAAAAAATTATCCCATTATTTTTTAAAGCTTATTTTGAAACTCAAATACGCAATAATAATACGTTTTAAATACAACGTACGCAATAAAACTGGTTGGTCATTACATTGGTGCAAATGCAACACTTATAGCAATTAGAAGTTCTAGATACTTGAATCACAACCTCAAAATAATGGACACTACTCTCTCTCAAAAAAAAAAAAAAAAATAAATAAAGTAAAATTGAAAATTACTGGAATAACTATTAAAAAACTGTGTGTTATTTTCAACAAGAATAAGATATATTATAATATAAATAACGCATAAATAAATCGATGAAAAAATTTTATTAATATAATCACAAAATCCTAAAAAAAATAAATAAAGAAAAGTATTTTATCGCCTTAAAATTCGAAACATGAACAAGTAAAAAATAAAATTAGACTGAGAGACAGACGTGATAAAAATATTATGGGAGTTGCGCTTTATTATTTATTATAAATTATAAATAAAACAAAAAAATATAAGAATTTATAAATAATCAATATTAGACAAATAAAAGTTTTGACACTGTGCAGTGAACGCAAAATTATTATTTTTCTATTAACTTTTGTTTCACCAAAATGGTCATCTGATTTTGGGACTTTTTTACATTTCATGACCAACTACCGTAGGTGTAAGGAAAAATATAGTTTTTATGTATGTTCAAATATACAACATAAGTATTTTCATTTATAATTTTTTATGCATCTCATATTTATTGCAGAATATGTAATACAGAAATTAATCATTTTTTAACCTAAGTAATTGAAATTACAGTTAAGCAGAAAAATACAATTACTTAATTAAAAAAGAATATTTTCAAAAAAAAGTATGATTAATAATGATATGGCTTTTAATCAAGACAAAGTGTTCCAAAAAAACGATAAAACAGGAAAAAGTATAAATTGACGGATATTGTTGTCCATATTTTTCAAATATTCCATCTAATTTTGATAAAACCAGGATACTCCGACAAAACACCTGGGACTTCTGATGAAAATTAAACTTTTGTCAAGTAATCTAACTTTTTGATTTTTTTGAGAAAGGAAAACCCCTTTAGTCCCTTGGGAATAAAGTCCGCTGAGAAATTCATTTGGGAAACCACAGACAAAAAAACTTTAAAATGTCAGTCGGAGGAAGAAAAACGAATTAAACAAAAGATAAACAATTACTTTCTATTGATTTATGAAAACAAAAGCATTGCGTAGTAAATAACAAACAGTAAAATTATAAAGAAAATTAACTCTTTTCTCTTTTTATTTAATACAACGACGTACTTTTATGATAATAATTTCTAAGGTTAAGTCAAAAGGCAATGTTTTAAAATATGAAGTTAGTGACTTAGATGAAATCCTATTCTGAAAGAAGACCGTAAACGTAAATATTAAGAAGAAAAAGATTAATTTAAAATAAAATTAAAACTTGATTAGTTTAAATAGTTGTAACAATAAAATAATTAAACATGTGTGTTTTATAATTAACATTATCCATTGAAAATAAAATGCTTTCAGGTACAAAGCCATTAAGAATTTTTGAACAAAATGCCTCAGTAATTAAATAACTTTTTAGACGCTTCTCAAAAATTATGACAAGAGGTTGCCTCCCACATTTCTCCAGATAACTTAAAAAAACAAGTAACCACGAAATGGCGACGGAAATATTCAAATAAGTCGGTTCTATTGAAGGATCCATGAATGTTGTTGTTTCAGTTATGGTAGGTGATTTGTGATACTTTTAAGGATAAATTGTATCCTTACAATCTAGAGACCAAACCTTAACAGTTAAATCCCCAAACGTAAAAAAAATAATAACATAACCTTTACACCCAGGACCCGCGTGTCCGATAAAACCTCAACCTAATTGAGGTTTTTCTGTGGTTTCCCTCAATTTTACAGGCAAATGCCAGGTTGAATCATTAAAAGTCAGTCCACAGACTGCATAGGCAACCTTTTTGAAACTCCTGCAAACTACCTATACAATATAATCCTATTCAAAAACCACCAAAAATACCTATTGACAATCCTCCCAAAAAAATAAATAAAAAAAAATAAAAATACCCAAACCAAACAATATAAAATTATCCTTAACCCAAACAAACCCCCTCACACCCCAAAAAATCAAAATTTATACAAAAATAACAAATAAATAAATAAAATAAAGAGGCACAAATTACGCTAATCAATAAATATAATATGGCTCCGGTATACACAAAATAAATATTGTATTACTTTTGCCAATAAAGAACTTGTTTAAAAAAAAAAAAAAAAAGGATAAATTGAAATATTTACCGCTTGCAGGTTATGTTTTTAAAAATACGCTTTGTTTAGTTAGGTATTTTAACATTGAAATTTTGCCAAATTATCTTTATTTGGGCTAGAAAACCCCAGAAGCTATGTGTAGAGTGATCCCAAAGAAGAATGTGATTTTTTATAAACGAATAAACCCATCCAAAATAAAGTATAATTAGAGTATCGATCAAATTAAAATTCTTTAGTTTATTCATCAAGAAGTATTGAAAATTAAATTCATTATCACAGGATTAATATGATTTTCAACAGTAACATACTTGTAAATAAGTGGACCAAGGAATTTAGTCATATTAACACTACTCACTCTTAAGGTGTTGTTTATTACTGATCATGTGGAAATTACACAATTTTTATCAAACACTAAACTAACAAATTTTTAAGCATTAATAATAAAGTGATTTGCGTTACCGTTCAGCAAAAGCAGAGCAAATAAGATTTATTCTTTTCTCAAGTTCTTCATAACTTTTGAAAAAAAATATAACAGTTGCATCGTTTGAATAAAAAATAATTATGCAGAACTAACATGCTAATTTCAAAACAAGAACCCTTCGGCCTCTCTTGAACAGTGAGTTCCCCTTTTCCAAAAAATCTATTCCCCACTTTTTCCCCCTTAATGACCTCACCCTCATAAGCACCTTTTTTTCTTTGAAAATTTGCTAAAAGATCGTTTACGAAGAGCAGGAACAAATATGACCGATAATTCAAATGGAAAATTTAAAAATAAGTATAAAACATTGGAGGTTAAATTTATACAAACTTTAAGGCTTTCTTTTTTCAGAACTAAATAAAAACTAAAATATAAATCACAAGTAACTGGACCATAAAAGTTATTTTGCTCTTAAAAAACTTTTTTTTAGAAAAAAAAGAGTAAACATAAAGTATCAGTTTTTTAAACGTAAGCGGAATAAAAAAAATCGCGCACAATGAATCTAAAAAATAGAACCTATTACCATTTTTAAAGACAAAATATTGGAATTTATTTCTATTAAAAAATTTAAAGAAAATAATTTTTACGGATGTTTTATAAAAAGTTAGTAGAGGAAAGATTTATTAAACGGATCTAAAAAAGTACTATAATCAGTTAAAGATTTTTTTCAACAACTTTCCACTTTTTTTCTATTTTGAGCTTTTTCTTTTATTTCTCCTAAAAAGTGGGGAACAATGTGAATAAAGAATACTAAAATTGCATACTGATAGGGTAATATATAAAAATATAAGTTATATAAAATAAAGAACTGTTTTGTGCGATTCCCAACAAAACGAGCTTAAAGAATTGTGGGCAAGTTATTATAATAATTTCACGATTTTTCTCTTCCCCCTTTTCCACTCCCCTTTTTTGGTCACTACGTGCTCTGATTTAAATAAATATTATAAAATAAATTTTATTTTTTTTAAAGATATTTTAAAGCATTTGCTGAGAGAGAGATATATAAGAAATTAGGGGATAGGCTGCAATGGGAAATAGGGAGGGGGATAGGCTATAAGTACTACTCTGAATTTAGTATGTAAGGCCAGAGAAAAACTTTTATTGCCTGTTTTGAATATGTTTAGAACGTGACCTTCATTTCATTTTTAGGTTTACTTATGGAACATAAGCTACGAAGATTTTGTTTTAATTTTTTTAAGTTTTAAAAAATTGTCTAGCAAGGTCTATGTAGTTTTTGTCTTTGAAATATTAAAGTGATTCTCAAAATGTTGTTTGAGATTTGTTTTAAAGGTAAAAGTAATAAACTTTTGAGAATAATGTACTTCTAAATGAATGTATGATGTATTATAAATATCTATATTACATTTTTAAAGTAAAAAGTAAAGTATATTATTAAGTTAAATCTTTCCAAGAACATTCAGCCATGAATACACGTATTGATGTAGGTAGGTTTATGATTATTTTAGAAATAGGATTTGATGTGAGAAAGATTTGATTCGACTCTAAATAGAATTCTCAAAGTAAGCTACCACATATACCCACCATTATCTACGGACAAACAAACGCATCAATATGTAAACAATACTGCGTTTATATGTAGGGTGTGATAGAGAGTTAAATTAAAATTACCAAATAAAAAAAACCTTAACCTCAAACCTCGTAGTCTGGATAAGGAATGTGAACCCAGATCGAGCTGAGGTTACAATAATTCAAAACCCGAATTCGAATTGAATTCGAATCACACCTTCTCTATAGGCGTTCAAAGAATTTATTAATGTTTTCTTACTTTATTATTTTAGAGATACAAAAATAAATAATGTAATTAAAGCAAAAATAATGTTCTAAATTATAAGTTGGAGCTGCCCTTGAAATAAATCTGAAAGAAAATCTATTTGGTTGAACATTTCTGATCTATAGCTGTTTTTCGAAAGTAATAAGAAATCTGTTAGGGTTAGGCAAAATAAGATAGATATTTGTTAAATTTATCTTTAATCCCTAATACCAGGTTTATCGGAAAACATAGCCTAATGTGCCAAAATGATTTGATTGTATGGCAGTCGGTCTCGAGCTCTTGAAGTTCACTAAAACGACGATCAAATAATCTTATATACCAAGATATGTTGTGCAATTATTTATTTCCTCATTCTACTGTGTTTTTAATAAACATTAAAATGTATATTTTGTAAATAAAAATTGATATAATTAATTAAGAGGGGTGCCGGTTACTGGAGTTTAGTTGTGACAAAATTTCAATAACGGCTACGGGGGTGCCAGGTCTTAAAAATAACAAGCAAA
Organism: Microvelia longipes; assembly: GCA_018340805.1. Classification (NCBI taxonomy): domain Eukaryota; kingdom Metazoa; phylum Arthropoda; class Insecta; order Hemiptera; family Veliidae; genus Microvelia; species Microvelia longipes. The sequence continues at coordinate 32,470,843 of JACMZG010000022.1, read as the reverse complement.
TCCAGAAGTGGACACAACCAAATCTATTTGTTCTGATAATTTTTACTTTTCCTCATTTATACCCTAGGTATATAGAAATTATGAGATCTGAAATTTGGCACGCATATAGCCATGTATAAAACTATCATATGTGCCATGTTTCATCTTATTATCAGCATTAGTTTAATTTTAATCGAATGATTTGTATACCTTTTTTAAAAATATTGTAAAAATCGGAAAATAAATAAAAAATAAAAAATATTGTAAAATTTGGTACAAGAGTACCCCTTGACGTAATAAACAAGTTTCGTTATAATACAAGTCAATCTATGATTTTTGGTGGCACATAAGAGTTAAACAGAATCGAGCGTGTTCAGTTAATGAATTTTAAATGTGAAGTTAGTACAACAAGCAGTTATTAAAAGTAAAGCAAAGTAGTAAAAAAGTCGCATAACATTCATCAGATAGCAGTGTATAGGATTGCCGGGTACTGGGACCAAACCCATTTCTCCGATACTGAAGAAATGGGTGCTGGTTACTGGTTCCAATTTGTATTTTTTTCCCAAAGAATGGTGCTATTATATATGAATAAAAACAATCACGCTACTTTAAAGCCTATTTAGTTCCGATGACAGAAATATATTTTTTTTTCAACTCAACAGCTTTTCTCAAGCCAAGTAATAGCTGAAAGAACAAAAAAATTCGCGTTAAGGGTACCGGATACCCTTGCACAACTAAACATAAAAATTAATTTTTTAATTTTTCAATTAATTTATTCTGATTTTTTAATTAATTCTGTTTATTAGCATAAACAGAATTGGAACTACAGATAAATAACTTGGTGAAAACTACATAAGAGGTCTTAAAACATTTGATACGGATAATTAAACAGAAACCCTGGTTTTAGACTTTTAGCACTAACTCATTTCTTTCTCTTTATACCTACGGTAGAAATGAGGAAAATCAAAAACATTTCTTTAGTTTGTTTTAGGTCTATTAATACTAAATAAGAGAATAGGCATAGGGTTAAATTCTAATAAAGGGTTCTCTATAAGAATTGAAAATTAGAGGTTTTCGGACCCTAGATTTGTAGTGATATCATTAAGAAAAACGGACTTTAATCCAATAGAGACCCGAATCGAAATCAGGAAATAGGTTTTTACAAAAAAGAAGTAAATAAATGAAGCTATAAAGGTACTTTTTATTCCCTTGGTAGTAAAAACCAAAGAAAACCCCTTTAAATTGAATCCATTAATTTTCTTTTTCTTTGATTTCCCTCCCTAAAAAATAATCAGTTTTAATCTCTTTTTATTTTTGTTCTTAAAATTTTTTATAAACCCTTAAAAAATAATGATTCCTAAGGAAAATGTTAAGACTATAGAGAGCTTTTACTCTAATTTTGAAGAGAGAAGGGAAATAATTCTAATTTTCTACCCAACCCCTATAATCGTTAAGCACCAATGCTGATGATGGTAGTTACAATGAATTTTGCTCCTTAAAAATGCTTTTTCATTGCTCTCTTTCGCTCTTACGAGTTTTTCTTTTTAAAACATTGAAATATAGAAGATTTTTCTTCTTTTCAGAGAGTAACTTAATTTGTTTTCTAAAAACTTCCTTCCGAGCGAATTTCTGAAGTAAATTATGTGAGGAATAAATTAGTAGGAGGTTGCGAAGGTGTAATAGTTACCACATGGGCTTGCCACTCAATTAGTTCAGAAATCAGTTTTTTTTTATAAAGTTTATAAAGATTTCAAAGCATGGTGCAGTCGTAGAAATGATAATAATATATTTGCTTGTGTTGTTATGTAAGGTTTTTACAGAATGCATTTTTGTTTCATTTTTCCCTTTCGAAGATAAAATCTGGTACTCACCACGAGAGTAATATGGCATAAGTCCCAAAGCAATAATTAATTTCATTGGATTCGTCTCAAGAATATATTCAATGATATATAATAATATTCAATGATTCAATGTCACCCCGGCTACGTCTCGGGAAGCACAAGATAAGTTTGTCGGCTTCGCCAAACATTTATAATTCTATCGGCTTTCACATCAGAAATAAACGTAATTACTTTTAGAGAAATTTACCTAACTTTATTCCCTTAGTGTGTAAATAATTATTTACATGCTAACTTTTAATTTAAACAAAAAAATCCAAAAACGTGCAAGTACCCCATTGCAAATTAAATATTTTTTTACTACAAAAATAAAAGAATTACTTTTTAAGTCGAACAATAATAGTAAGTTAGAAATATATATTTCTTTAAAATGAATTTTCTGAGACAATAGTACTAACTCGTAAAAAAAAATAAATGAAACTTTTAAAAAAACTGCCCCTAGAGGGACGTTAAAAATCTTAGGGTGTGGGAAGTGGGAGCTTTTAATTTCATTTGTTTAAAAATCTCATTGTGCATTCGTTGTAATGAAAATTCAGTTTAGTTCTCTTTTAGCAAAACTTTATTTTCCTGTTTTAATAATATCTTTACATTTTTCTAATGAATTTTTTGTATTTTATTCTTTGGGATTGTCGCTATTTAATTGTCTATTTTTATTTCTTTATAATTTTGATTGCTGGTAAAGCGTTTTAACGACAATTAAAAATAAGTTAGAATTAAAAAGCTTTACTTATTGCAAGATACAGTCATTGTTTTAAAAGGAGCTACTAGTTTAATGTAAGTTCATGCTAAGGTTCATAGTAACTACTATATTTAGGTTCACGTAAGATCTGAGATGGCACACGTATTAGATTGCAGAGGAAGAATTGAACTCGTTTAAAATCTAAAAAGCCACCCATATAAATTTGATCCTAGTTACACAATCTTACGGTAAAATAATAAAATTAGGACACAGAGTGCCACCGCAACACAGGATTACGGGGTCCCTCGGAAGTGGGATGAAACTTAGCACATTTATGGTCATCTACATGACTGCATGCGTGCTGAATTTCTAATCGATTTCCCGATCAGCCAACTATATCTAAAGTAGAAATTTGTAACAAATTTAAACTCTCTAGCATAAACACGCTGAGAGCTACCACATATTTACTACACAAACAACACATACACATACTTTAATGTTAATTTAACTTTTTAATAAAAGAAAATGTGTACATAGCCGCCATTGTCGATCCTTTCATAAAGTTATAATTGAATAAACAAGTAAACTGAAAAAATTGTCATGTGTAGTAATTTATCATTCTAGAGTTCTTTAATGTATTTAATTTTAACCTTACTCAGATATTTTTAAAAAAATTTAACGAGCAAATTTTTTCAGAAGGATTTGATGTCATATTAAAAAATAAATTTCATTTTTAAGATGAAAATATGCTAAAATAATTAATACAATTGCATGATTTCCTCATGTGGATATGAGACATCAAGGTTGTTTAACTAGATATATCCAGATAGGGTATTTCGATCTAAAAACGATTTACTCAACTGACTTTTACGTTAAGTCATTCAATTAAGGAACCTGCACAGCAGCTGTTACAAGATAGAAAATTTGATGGAAAATACTCCCAAGAATATACTTATAATATCAAAACTACATTTATTTTTTTTTGCAAACACAATACTTTTCCTATAAACGTACGACAAAAATGAGGAAAAGCAAAAAAATACTGACCTTTATTGACCCATATGTACGTAAAAATCCAAAATGAGTTATGAGGTTTTGGTTATTATATTTTTAAAAAAACCACAATTACCGACTTTGAATGACTGTGACCATGATTAGAAAATATTTAATAACAAACTAAAGCAGTTAAGAGAAAGACATATATAAGATATCTATCTAAACATAGATAGTTGTGTATGCTATCGAAGAATATACTAAAAACTACAGCAGATGTAGAATGTACAACTATACAAAGATTTAGGCCCGTATTCAAAGACGTTTCCTAACATTTTCCTAACATTCTCCTAACTTTTTCCTAACATTTTCCTAACATTCCTAACTTTTTCCTAACATTTTCCTAACTTTTCCTAACATTTTCCTACTCCTAACATTTTCCTAACATTCCTAACATTCTCCTAACATTTTCCTAACGTTCTCCTATCGTGTTTTAAAAGTCTTTTAGAGGCTTCGCATGATTTTATTTAGTAAGAACCTAAGGTAGTTATGTCAAAAAGTGATACCATTGTAAGTAACGTAATATATCGCAAAATATCAATGTATTAACTTATTACCTGGATTTACGACACACTTTGTCATAAATAACAATGCGGCCTTGCTTTGGCGAATGTTAAATATATTAGAAACTTTATTTACAAATGTTTACAGTAAACAGTAGAGTTAATACAAATACAATGTTCAATTATTGTAACAGCTTTCATAAATAAAGCAGTATCAAGCGTTTCAAGTTTGAACGTGGACCAGGTTGTACGAATCCAAAGGTGTCTAAATGAAGACCTGTTAATCAGTGCAACACTGTTTTCATTTTGCTAAATCATTTACACCATTTTGTTTTTCGTATTTTGTCATCAAATTCATTTTTGTTTGTGTAAAATTTTTTTGTTATAATAATGGCTGAATTATTCACACCGGACCAACTGAATTTCCTGTTTGAATCGATAGCCCGCCACAAACAGACCATAGAAAATAAAAAAATCTGATTGTGTTAAAAGAATTTCAGGGTAAACTCCCTAATAGTAAGGTAAGTGGATTAACAGTATTATGTAAATTTATGTAGATAGTTATTAATACGACAAAGTGTGTCGTAAATCCAGGTAATAAGTTAATAACATTGATATATTGGGATATATTACGTTATTTACAATGGTATGACTTTTTGACTTAACTACCTTAGGTTCTTACTAAAAAAAATCATGCGAAGCCTCTAAATGACTTTTAAAACACGGGAACGATCATTTAAATTTCGTGGCTTAAAAACATTTCCCTTACCTATACCTAAGGTGAGTGTTAGGAAAATGTTAGGAAAAAGTTAGGTGTTAGGAAAATGTTAGGAGAAAGTTAGGAAAATTTAGGAGAATGTTAGGAAATGTTAGGAAAATGTTAGGAAAAAGTTAGGTGTTAGGAGAATGTTAGGAAAATGTTAGGAAAAAGTTAGGAGAATGTTAGGAAAATGTTAGGAAAATGTTAGGAAACGTCTTTGAATACGGGCCTTAGCATCGGGGTTTAATATTATTAATAATGATTCAAGAAATTTACGATAGAAGAACAAAACATTCTGACAAGTAACAATAAAATATTAAAATATAAAAACAATGGAGAATAAAATATTTAAAATTCAAGTCAACCTCTAAATTCTTTTCAAATATTTTTAAAAGAATCATTGATTTACAAATAATGCAAAACAACAACCAATACAAGGGATTGCTCCTGAGCGGTCTAAAGGCCTGCAATTTTACGACCCTCTCTTAGGAGGGGCGTAAAATTGCTCCTAGCCTAGGGTGTCTAAACTTAAACGCGCCTCTGGGTTTCATTACTTGAAATTAGGTTAAACGATGATTGATTTGAAATAAGCCAAATCACAGGCCATGTGACCTAATAAAACTAGAAAAACCTGTTTTTACAACCCATAAAACTTCTGTGTCTCTTCAATTTCCAACCTGATCGGTTACTAGAAAAAGTTGGCAAAAAGGATATAGTTATCTGTAGTCATTCAACCTGAAGTATCCTTAACGACTGAAAAAAGACTCAAGGGGAAAAAGTAATACTTCCTTCTTTTCTAGCCTATTTCCCTCAAGCCCTTTAATTCAACAGCTAGGAAAAAAAATCAACATAAAAAGCTTCCTCCTCCTCTTCCAATGGATCTCATTAGTTACAGAGCGGACCTTATTTTTTCTCTACTCACAATAAAAAAAACTGAGTCAATTGATATTGAAAACCAATATACAATTGTTCAAAGAGATTTAAGTACAAATAAAGTACGAGGGGAATAGAATATTCACAATCATTACTTTACTCATAAAAAAGATTTAATCTCATCTCGGTATCTAGTTTACTTTATTTTTACTTTCTAGTTTATTTTACCAGTATAGTAAGAAAAGTCTGCTCTAAAAATCTTTTAGAGCACGGGATTTCACCTAAATCATCCGCTTCAGATATTTTTAAGATCCCCTGAATGATTTTCACCAAATTGTCTCTCTGTATGTGTGTGTATTTGTTATAATTGTAGCTCCAAGTGTGTTTATGCAAGAGAGGAAAAAACTTGGTACTAAAACTTTAAGCTCAAGTTGCGCTATCTGGAAAATAATTTTATGACGACACTAACCGGCAATAATAAAAAATACTGACTACTAAAAAAAATCGAAAATTTATAAAAAAGTAACAATGTTTTGATCTAATTAAAATTTTACACACATATAACACCATATAAGACAAACAAATTTGTCAAATTTTTTCAAAAGGTAATTGTAACGAATTTTTAATTTTGATGACTTAAAAAAATGTTAATGACTGAAAAATATTACCTTTCGCGCGGTACAGCTAGACCTCATGTCTGATTTTAATGCCAAGTTTTGTTTCTTGAGCGTTAACACAGAAAGAGTTATGGGTGACAGAGACACACTCAAACACCCACACAGCATGATAAAATCCACTCAACGTCATGAAATGCCTGACATAGAAGATTATGACAAAACCTCGCTTCTGGATGTGTAGAGAAAACAAAATAATTTTCCCTACAATATACCTACAGTAGTAAGTAAGGAAAAGTAAAAGCTGACCACATCTAATGACTGAGATGTTCCGATTAAAACTATTGTTTTAATTGGTACTATTTTACCAAGAGCACTTTGATTAAATTTATTTTTTTCATAAAAACTGAACATAACTTGTGAGTCATTTACTTGTATTTATATTTACGCACGATAATATTCATGTAACTCTAAACATAGATATGTTTAAAATTCCTCCTGGGCTATCTATAACTAGCTTTTAAATGAATAAGGCTTTGTAGCCAGAGCGAAACATATTATGAAGTTGTAAACTTACGACTGAATTTTTAGAACTATTCCATATGTTATACAAATTCACCTACAACAAAAATATGAAATAATTAATCATTTTAAAATAAATATAAAACATAAGTTTATGAGGAGATTTTGATAAGAAGATTCACTTATTTACTTATATATTTAAAGAGTTCTTTGTTTAGTTTTCTCATTAATTATTTCTAGGTCAATTTAAGAAAACACGATGAGATTTTACCTTAATTAAACACACAGCCCCATTCTTAATAAAGCAAATTTTAAAATAAGAAGACTGTTTCGGAATTATAGACCATTAAACATTTTTTTAGGCTATGAGTGATATCCTATATATAAACGGCCTGTACTAGACTGCCTTTACTTTACAAGTCGTGGGTTTATACAATATTATCAGATATGCACTCAATACATATTATCGTGTAGCCATGGTAGGATTTATCAAGAGCTTCCAAATATGCTCTAAATCTTAAAAGAATAACGTGCCATCTAAAATCTGATAGCATAAACTTTTTTCTTTAGGCTGTTATCAGGTAGATGAAGTTTTGCAAGTACACTAGAAGACAATAGAGCCATCTGCTACTTCATGCTTAAACTTACAAAAATAATCTATTGTTACGAGGTGTTTCAGATGCCAGGTATTCAGATTTCACCGTTTCCTAGGAAAGTATAGGTTTTAAATGCCTAACTCTATGATGTCGATTACAAATACATTTTGGATTATAGAAAAAGTTTTATCATAAGAGGAGACAAATCTGAATCCAATTCTATTTATTTGGTTCAGACGAACACCTGTGGAAAATAGTATATTTATTGGTTATTGGGGTATAGAGGACAACTTATTACTTAGACCCTCCCTCAGCAGAATTTTAACCCTGGCTTTCAGGAAGCAAAACCATAGGCTTATGACCTATAGAACTCGGTTATACTATACGAAGAGCGAATCCATAAAATCCACCCAACAGTTTTTAATGCAACCATATGCAATAATTTTATGATTAATAAAGTAAATTAATTACTAGGTATTGATTAATATTATAGAAGGCACTAAACCATAAATTTGATGGTCTCGATAACTCACCGGAAATGGTATCGCTTAAATATGGATCCAATATCAAAGGCGTAGCATGTCCTTTCTCATTAAAATACCCTACTACGGGTTTAGCCTACCTTATTTAGATTTCCAGTCCAATTGTAATGAAAATTCAAAATAATTTACTATTTAACACATAATGCCAGCGACAAATATACCGTTTTTACACCAAAAAGTGTTTAATTCAAACTTTTTGTTGCCCTGGGTGGAAAAAGAAAGAGTGGATAAGCCTGAAAGGCTGTCCCCTGCTTCTTCTACGCCCTTGTCCAGTATTGATTAAAGAATCCTTCATTAAGGAAACACTTTTTACGGCTGTTAGTTTTTATATAATTTACATAAATTTCGTTTCTTTTAAGCCCTCCTCTGATTATTTTCACTTTGACTCCCAAAGTTTCCACCAAGATAATTTCAAAAAATGTTTTATCTCTCAAAAGTTAATAAATCCAAAAAGAAAGCACGTTCATTAGCACACTTTTATCTCTTTCAATTATTATTTTAATTTTTTATTAACATATTTTTTGCGCAAAAATGACATTGAATAACATTTTATTCTATAAATTATTGAGTTGCTCTTAATGGTACTATCTTATTTAAAAAATCTGTTACGGGGTACTACGGAACTTTTCCTTCCCAAATCAGATTCACCACTCTCATCCTTACTATTTCAGACTCGCTTCGCTCGTCAGAATAAATAATTCACCAAATTTTTATTATAACACGTCCTTGGACTCGGTTGTTCTTAGACAGCAAATAATTCAGGAAATTTGAATTCCAGGAAACTTAATTATTATTATTTTAAACAATAAAGAAACAAAACCAAGCAGCAATTTGAATGAGTGCAATCCAAAGTAGTGAGGACGAGCGAAGCGAATCAGATGTGACGAGGAATAGTTCCGAGGTACCTCTTACCCGATTTTTATTATATAATATGTATATTTAACAAATTTATTATTGGACTGTTAAGAAATTAAATTTTAGGTAATTAATAAAGACTTCAGTCCTTTAAAATATTTTGTTTAGTTTACATATTTTATATGTAAACTAAACAAAATATTTACTATTAAATATTTGATAGTAGCACTGAAGGACTGAAGTCTTCATTAATTACCTAGGATTTAATATGTACTATATGTTTATTTAAAAATGTTTTTAAAACAAACCTCTTTTTTCGAGGGACAAAAGAGTTATTACAAAATCTGTCTCTATTTTTATTCTACAAGTATTTCCAACAATTTACCCCCCTTTGCTAAGTACAAAATTAAAATTACTAAAAAATATGAAAGATTTTTTTTACAAATTTAACCTTGTTTGCTTTTCATTATAAATGATAATTATTATCTGAGTGTATAAAAGCGTGAAAACTCCCCATAAAAACATCATGAGGAAAAAAAAATTTCTTTTCATCTTTATTTTAAATAATGAAAGGAAAAGAACTTAAAATATCCTAATAATATAAAAATTTAAGATACTTTACGTTAAAAGCAGATTTTTCTTATCCAGGGAAATACGACATCTTTATTTTTCAAATTAGATTATACCTAAAACTGATTCTATTACATCATCTGTTATCTACAGCCAGAAACTACAATTTTTATCGACAAACAACAATAATAAGAGTAAAATTGTAAATTTCCCTCGCAATAATTACCTCCCTCGGGTTTGCTTTGAGGGTTAATTGCCATAAATCCTCGGCTTTGCCTCGGGAGTGAAATGCATTGGTTCCCTCGGTTTTTCCCTTAGAAACTACTAACTGCTTTAGGAAAGAATAGCATTTTTATTCCCTTGGTGCATAAATAACAGTTTATTTCCTAAAAGAAGAGAAATGCGGTAACATTAAAATAGAATCCTGTTTCTATTTAATCAAAATTACGCTGTCCAATTGAATAAATGAGTATTTTAAATATCCAGTCTAGTTTTATAGTAAGCCAGGGATAACTAAGCGACGTCAGATATAAGAAATAAAACAATCTATATTAAACTCAGAACATTGTTTCTTGTTATGTCAAAAGCAAAAAAAACCTACGCTAAATCTTTGCTTTAAAGTCCCTCCAAAAACAAAGCTGTAATAAATTATCTCAAACTACACCTGGAATCAAACACTTTATAAACCATCAAAATAAGCATTGACCGAAAGTAAGCTTTTCTAAATAAGCTCTGAAAGAAGAGTATTTACATTCGGAGAAAATCAAATAACTACCGCAAAGTTTAAATCTCCCTAAATCAACATTTTATACACTAAACCCTCCAAGCTCCTGTATTTATTGTTAAAACTCTAATTGTCGCTCTAAAAAAAAATATCAACCCTAATATTTGTTTTCCTCAAAAAGAACTATACTTGCTTAATTAACTGAACTTTACTTTCAAGAAACTGAACGTGATTGGAAAAAATCGGGTACTGGTACCTCGGAAATTTTCATCCTCACACTAGATTTGCTACGCTCATCCTCCCTACTTCATTATCGCTTCGGACGACCTTGGAATATACAAGTCGTTAAATTTAAACTGCAACACGTCTTAGGACTTGCTTTTCTCGTCCTCAGACAGTAAACCTATTAGTTTATTCCTAGCGGTCTCCAATCCAGGCACTGACCACGCTCGATGCAGCTTAGACTTTATGACCCAACAAAAATCAAAGATATACTTGTTGCATTGAAACGAAACTTAGTGTGCTTATTTATTACATAAAGGTATACATATGTACTGAATTTCAACTCAATTGGATTATTTTCCGGTTTCTTAATTTTTTTAAAAACGTACACAAGTCATCTAATAAGAATTCAAATAATGCTGATCATGAGATGAAACTTGACACATATGTTAATAATATACATGGCTACTTGCGTGCTAAATCTCATTTTGATCGCAACACTTTCCGCGTCCTATGGTTTTTAAGATTTAAGCTGACTCATTATTGACAATAATAGCTGACAATTATTTAAAAAATGACTTTTGTACATAGTTTCAATTTTCTAGCATGAATACGATGATAAAACTATTCAAGAGGCCTTAGAACACCTGAAATCAAAATCTATCCTTAGAAACATATATTATCCATCATTTTTGTTATTAAGCCCCATTTCGGTCACAAAAAAATTATGCTCAACGTATAAGATCATCACCTAGACTTAATATTTGATGCCCTCTTTAGTATGAAAGCTTAAAAAAGGTATCCCGCTATTTTCCTTTTTGAGCTGCTCAAACAACTATTTTTAAATTCGGTTATATTGTTTTTAACTAACGTTAAAGTGTTCAAACATAACTCATAATTTCAAGATATAATATTTGTTTAAAAGAACAAACTCAGCGGCTTATGAAAACGCAATTTCTAATCAACTTTGAGCAAAGTGAGGTCATAGAAATAAAAATTTAGAAAATTAGATTTTTCGTTATAACTCAGTAGGAAAAATATCCGATTTTTATGCGGTTTTCACAATTATTCTTCTTTTTTTTAAAGAAGAAAAGAAACTGTTGCAAATAAGAAAAACTTTCGTTTACTTAACTCTAAAAACAAAGAAGTTAGCCTAAAGAAGTAGGAGAAATCAGCTTCACAAACCCAAAATCAGATTTTTCCTGAAAAGTGTTTTTGACCAAAAACCATCTCTGAAGTACTTCATTTTGATATCTTAAATAGTTTTTGAGAAAAATATAGAAGGACTTTATAGTGAAACACCCTGTATAACTGACTATCTCTACTCATTCAAAATTCATTAAAAATAAATATATCCTCAAAAGTTTAATTTTATTTTAAAATGCTTTAAAAGACAATCTAGGGTTTTAAGTGAAATCTTCAGGGTTCAATAGACATTATCAAAAGGAATTGAAATTGTCTTTTAATTGATTTTATTAATCAAGATTATTAACAATTACTCTGAAGTAATAGTTTTAATATTAATTTGAAGATAGTTCAAATAAATGTTCAACAATAGATACAACATTAAATCATCACATTCCTCAAAGGTTTAGTTTAAAAACATCAAGTACCACAGTCTTCCTTTAATTTGATTGCGTGTTTCGTAGTTGTGTTTAACCAAAAGATAAAAGGAAAAATGACACGGGCGATGTACCTCTAAAACGTCATTATCTATTTTTTGAGTCAGGTCTTCGTTTATATCAGTACTATGTAGATTTGAGGACACCAGGGATAATAATAACCTAACTACTTAGAAGTTTCAGCAATATGGTATATTAAAACAGACGGCAAGCAGTAGTGGTAGTAATAATGATGTAATAAAGACAAGCCACGCTAATTAGAAAACAGGACGTGCTGAAGAGCCCTCCTTAGTTACCCGGAATTTCTTGGCCAACACTAACTTAACTAATAAGTCTTTTTGATAAACAGAATTATACCTCCTTAGCAAAGGCACGACTAGAAGCAAAGCATCTATTTATACTAATCGTTTCTTATTGCCATTTGGAAAATTCATAAATTAACTTATTTTTACGCTGAAATACAAGAATAGCAGTGTTGACAGTGAATTTTAATTTTCGTTTTTGTCACAGTAAAGTGACTCTTCATAACTATAAAGATCACTGTCAACACTGATATTTATAGGTTAACAATAAGTTAACCTATGAATTTTCCATATAGTATTGATATTAGTATAAATAGATTGTTGAAGTTTTAGCGCAATTTTAAGTTAAAAAAATAAATAATTGGCCAGTAAAGTGACTCCAGTGTCCAGTTTTTTCATGTTTAGGCACATTGTACATCTACATTGTACATGTACAATGTAAAATTGTACATTATTAATGTACAAGCAAGCAAGTAGTCTGATCTCTACTACAAGCGGGCCAGTCTAGTAGTTTACAGTTAAAAGTAGTAGCAGGCTAATAGTTTAGCGTCGACTATAAGCAGGCCAGTACATTGACATCCATTATAGACAGTCCAGAAGTTTGACCTCGACTGCAATCAGAACAGTAGTTTGGCCTCGACTACAAGCAGGCCAGTCATTTAGCGTCGACTGCAATCAGAACAGCAGTTTGGCCTCGACTGCAAGCAGGCCAGTCGTTTAGCGGCGACTACAAGCAGACCAGTACATCGACATCCATTATGACAGTCCAGAAGTTTGACCTCGCATGCAAGCAGAACAGCAGTTTGGCCTCGACTACTAACAGGACAGTAGCATGGCAACCATTATAAGCAGTTACAGAATGTAAGAATTTCACACACTATTATAAGGAAATCGACAAAAAGGTTAACAGCGTTTAGTAGTGTATTAGAGATTTTTGGAGCAACTCCAAAAATGAACTAAACATGATAAAAGTACTAAGAAGCACCCAGGTCTAGAGTCCCACTAACCCCAGTCTGGAGTCTAGTAGTAAAAATACGAGTTACATCTCGTAAACCTCAGATGTGTTGTGTGTGTGAGCAAATATATACGTGTATTGCATATTTTTATGAAAAAATATTTATTACTCTCTATATTTTAGCTTAAATATATAATTTAATTTGTTTTTTACATTATTTTCGAAAGATAACTTTAATTGTTAAATAACACTTATAAAAATTCCACCAAGGAGGTCCACAAACCGGGTGAATTTTCTTTAAAATACGCGCTTTCTTCCTTATCAGTCCAAATTTCGCTTGTTTTTCGATAAATGCTCTTATTTAAGTTTTTCAAAGATAATGCACTTATAAATATGTGCATTATCTGTGAAAAACTTTAAAAATTAAATAAGAGCATCTATCGAAAAACAAGCGAAAATTGAATTGATGTCTATAGTCACAATGTACACAATGCACGACAACAATGCACGACACAGCATTGTTCGCACTCATTTGAAGGCGTTTATGATAATTTTTAGTGATTTGTTTTTGAAAAATTTAAAAAATTAAATATCAAGTTCTGACGCTACTGCTCAGGTTATTATACATAATATCGAAAAACATGAGCAATATTTAATTGATAAGCAAGGAAGCGCGTATTTCATTCAATAGATGATCATCGCCCGGCTTGCGGACTTCCGCGCCAGAATTATTTTGAAGACTATACAAGATTTAAACTTACGCTAGTACCAAGATTTAGGACCGTATTCAAAGACGTTTTCCTAACATTTTCCTAACTTTCTCCTAACCTTTTCCTAACATTTTCCTAACATTCTCCTAACATTTGCCTAACTCCTAACATTCTCCTAACACTTACCTTAGGTTTAGGTAAGGGAAATGTTTTTAAGGCACGAAATTTAAATGATCGTTCCCGTGTTTTAAAAGTCATTTAGAGGCTTCGCATGATTTTTTTTAGTAAGAACCTAAGGTAGTTAAGTCTAAAAGTGATATCATTGTAAATAACGTAATATATCGCAAAATATCAATGTTATTAACTTATTACCTGGATTTACGACACACTTTGTCGTATTAAAACTATCTACATAAATTTACATAATACTGTTAATCCACTTACCTTACTATTAGGGAGTTTACCCTGAAATTCTTTTAACACAATCAGATTTTTTATTTTCTATGGTCTGCTTGTGGCGGGCTATCGATTCAAAGAGGAAATTCAGTTGGTCCGGGGTGAATAATTCAACCATTATTATACCAAAAAAAGTTTTACACAAACAAAAATGAATTTGATGACAAAATACGAAAAACAAAATTGTGTAAATGATTTAGCAAAATGAAAACAGTGTTGCACTGATTAACAGGTCTTCATTTAGACACCTTTGGATTCGTACAACCTGGTCCACGTTCAAACTTGAAACGCTTGATACTGCTTTATTTATGAAAGCTGTTACAATAATTGAACATTGTATTTGTATTAACTCTGTTTACTGAAAACAGTAAACAGTACTGTTTACTGAAAACATATGTAAATAAAGTTTCTAATATATTTAACATTCGCCAAAGCAAGGCCGCATTGTTGTTTATGACAAAGTGTGTCGTAATCCAGGTAATAAGTTAATAACATTTATATTTTACGATATATTACGTTACTTACAATGGTATCACTTTTTGACATAACTACCTTAGGTTCTTACTAAATAAAATCATGCGAAGCCTCTAAAAGACTTTTAAAACACGACAGGAGAATGTTAGGAGTTAGGAAAAAGTTAGGAAAATGTTAGGAAAAAGTTAGGAGAATGTTAGGAAAATGTTAGGAAACGTCTTTGAATACGGGCCTAAAACTTGGGAACCCTAGCCTTAAGTAGTCATATAAATTCGGGACTGGTTTTATTAGATTCAGCATCCCAAAAAACATCGAATGTGACACCCTACTCAACGGTTGTTTTTTATCAACCGTATTTTAGGGCATTTAAGACTTTGGACCAGTTTTGTTCAAATTCAGAACCCCAAAAACACAATACTTAAAATCTTTTTACCCCCCCCCCCAAAAACATCTTGTTAGTTGTTTTTTTTTTTTCAAAGAAAAAATGCTAAAACTATTAAAGATTAATAAATACAACTTTATTTAAAATCAAATGCGTTTCAAATACAAAAGAGTAACAAGACAGATACGTTATGGGAGGTATTGGTGTCAATGTCTTTGTGTTAAGTAATATCAAAATAAATTTTGTAATAATCTGCAGATGATAATAAGCAGTACATTCTGCAATACTTTCTTTGGTAGAAGTACAGTGTCATCTTTTATTTGAATTAATCATGTTTATTAGGCTTTTCTGGTTTTTAGCACAAGGTGATGTTTTTAATAATCAGTAAACGATGTATAAACGATTAATCATTGGGCTGCATTACTCGGCAATAAACTTGTCAAATTGACATTCAATACGATAGAACTTATTTTAAAGTATAAAAACGATGGGAGAATGAAATAGAGATAATCAACATTAAAAGACAACAATTTTTCATGAATTAGAAGTAATCGTCTTATTAAAGAAGCACCTTTTTGCGATATTACAATTTTTGTTTTGCAATGTGTAGGGGGATACACGAAAAAGAACCAATTCTTTAGAATCTTAATTTCTTAAGTTGCCAGATTGAGTTAAAGCTTAAAAAATGTTTTATCAAAGGATGTAACGTATAACAAGGAATATATTTACATGAATACATGTTGATAAATTTGATTAAACATAACACAATATAAGGACACCAGAGGAATCTAGTTTACTTGTTCTATAAATATTTTATTTCATTCATCTCCAGAATTTTTACCTCTAAGATATTTGAGTCTTTCTTTCTACATTTTTTACCTTCAAAGCATTGAATCTTTTAAGCTCATACGCTTTTTCAGCGAAATATAAGAGAATACGAGCACTAGACAATGCCTTTATTTTAAGAAATATTGTTAAGCTCAAAATAAAATGGGTAAGAAAAAAAACAATATTTTAAAAGAATTGTGTTCATTTGGCAAGAATATTTGAGACAATTTTATTAAAACAAAGCAGCAAAACTAATAGGCGTAGTAGGTTTACATAGTGGTCTAGGCCTAGGTGATTCATTATCAATTTAGAATAGGAAGTTCAAAGTAGACGTTGCTTTATGCACTGGGGTTCGTTGTTTATATCCCTACGTCTAGCCATGCTAATACATGTTTGTTAATACAAACATGTACGTATTAACATACAAAAATGATGTTTGTATTAACAACACATAAAAACATTAACAATATAGGATTCATGTAAGCGCACATGTATAACTAGTTGTTTAGGCACCTGAATTTCGGATCTATAAGCTCAAATTGGTCCCCGCTATTAAGTCGTAAACAAATTCACAGCTAATTTCGATTTCCGGTGTTCCAAGCGGTTTCTTTAACGTGAAAAGCCACATTATAAGATTAATTATAAGATCAAAGAGATAATGTGATTTGTGCGATTAGATACTTATGCCACTGCTGCTGTGTCACTTATCCACGTCCTGCTAACAACCGAAAACAAAGACGTAAACCGTTAAATTTTAAAGTAGGACCTATTTTTTGTAAACTTTAGACACTGATTTTCGGATGAATATGTTTAAAATGCTTACTAAACAGAACGAGTAAGTAGGGTTGAATACTTTTAATTTTGCAAATTAATGAAGTATAATTGTACTATCTGAGCTACCTGCCTTTCAAGTGGGAGATGTGGTGGCACACGATTTTTGCCACATCTTTCGTTTTTTACCCTCAATTGCTCTTATTTGGCATCATGTATCCTTTTAAATGTATTTAAATTAAATATTTTATGAAATAAATAAAAACATACACCCGCTAAGGCAAGCTAAGATACCTTAAAGACTCAATCATCTATTAAAGTATTTGTATACATTTTTTATACAAATCACTTCAGCGGTTTTATGAAACAACCGTGTACGGTATAAGAAACCAGCATAAGCAGTATGTAACTTGGTTTAGTAAGCTTAAAATTCAATAAATATCAACAGTAAGAAAATTACAAACTTGCGTCTATATCACGTGATAATGTCTTTAAAGTAAACGATTTTAAAAATATCAAAACATTTTTGACTTACTCTCTTAGCATAACACGCAATAAGAAATGTTCTTGATATATTATGGAATTTGAGCACTGAGCATGGCATTACTTGGATAGATAATCGCCCAATCCTAAGTTAAAATACGCAAAACGATTCCTTTATGCCATACCAAGCCAAAAGTTCCTTTTGCTTGTAAATATATGAGATCTTTGCGATTTCACTTTGTGACTAGGCCATTACGCAGCACACACAGAAATGCAAGGCTTATTAAATAGGCAGAATGTCTTTTTAAAATATATGTCTACTATCTACACTCTATACTAGACCTTTAGTACCACGCTACCTCATGCTGTGTTATGTCCAAGTCACAAAGTCAAACAAAGCATAATTAGAAACTTTTGACTTGGCTTATCCAATGATAGACTTGCCTTTTTTTTACAAGCAGGTGTTTTTGTTGGGATTTCATTTCTTTTTGTAAGCTTCAAACTTATGCCTTGCAAAAATACACCCAGAAATATTATTAAATTAGTTTTAGTATATTACAACATAATTTATTACTCAATAGCACCAACTTCTTTCATTAAACATTTGATAGCTAAATTGCGTAAAATATTGTGTTATGCTCAGTCAAAATAAAACTCTCAATATTGTTGGTTTAAATTTCTCTACTAAGTAGCGCTAGTTGTCAAAAACATTTTATAGGTGGAATTGAGGTTAGGATTACCTTTCAACTTTGGCAGAAGGAACTGCAAATATTAGATTTTGATATTTTTTTATTAATTTTACATCAACATTTACCAAATTTCAAGTGTCTAAGTTTCCTGGAAGTGCCTTGGAATTTTGATGAGTGAGTGTCAAAACTGCCTAACTTTGAGCCTCCATATCTCATTACTTTTAAATGGCAAGGAGATGAAATAACCCTAGATAAAGCCATTCTAAAATATATTAATTTGAGCACGCTAAAGAATTTTATGCTCTCAAATTCTAAAACGCACTAAATAAATTTAGTTTTACCTTCAGTTTTATTTTTTAATAAAATTTTTAACTATTGTAACGTAAAACTTCTAATTAACACTGCTTAAAAATGAATAATAATTAATTTTAACCGTTACTAATTACAAAATGGTCTAAAAACGGTTAAATTTTACTTAAAAATTAAGAAAAAGGGTAATATATTTCCATAAACTTATTACTAAAAATAAAGTGGTTTATCAACATCTATTAATTATGTAACAGTTGGATATTACCCAAAAAGTTGGAAGGTAAAGAATAAAATTTAAAAAATACATTAATTTTTCTTTAATAAAAGTCAATAAATTTATTACTTGGACCGTTTACTATAAGGCAGAGGAAAGCTTTGCGGAGCATAATTATGGAATCATAAAGAAGGTTTAAAATATAAATGTTTACAAAACTTTTCTAGGGAAACGAGGGTAACCCCCCCCCCTCTAATTTTTCCACAAGGAGCCTACTTTATAAGCGTAATTTTTGTTATAAGCATAAACGTTTAACTGATATTATTGATTATGTTTATACTATGATAACATCACCTTAGCAACCACGTCAACAAATCTAAATAGGTAAATACATTTCTTTAAACGTAGGTAATATCTGATATCTTAGTAAACACATATATATTAAAAATAACTTTCTATTTTGTTACACCTAACTTTATCAAAATATTTTAGCAATATTAAAAAATATCGTTTTTTTGAAGGTAAAATATTTTTAAAAATATACTTTATGAATGTCAATGTAGGAAATATTTATGCACAGATCAATGTAATGCGTATATTGTATAGTCGTTTTTTTTTAAATTTACGTATCGAGAAAAATCGAAAACTAGAGAGAAGAAGGAATAAAATTCTGTGTTAGCATCCTGGAGATATGAGTTTAAAGACGAGATAACTTACAATGGCAAGAAAAGACAGATGACGCGTTATGCATATTCATACATCAGGTCAAAATTCCCTATGACATCCTTATATATATTTATACAGACATAAAACATGGTTTTATCGTTTGAAAACAAAATAAAAATATACTTTTATATGAGAGCATATAAGACGCTAAACCACATCATTATTTAGAATACATTTTACATAAAAAAACCCAAGTATTTACATACATAGATACATATGCGGTTAAGGTAAACTTAGTAATAAACTTTAATATTTTTATCAGGGTATATTCCCACGAAGAATAAAAACATCACAAGTGGCTGTATCATAAAATATCAAAAATAATACATCGCTTACATTTTTATTTATTCATAAATATTTATTCTTTGACATCGACATTTAGAAGACGGCTTCACCAAACTATTTTTTGTTGAAGAAACGAGAATAGGAATCAATTTTTGATGAAAATATAGTAGGAGAATGACGCCCAAAAATTAACTAAAATATAACAAAGATAAAAAAACACAATGAATATTCTTAATAATCTAAAAACTACATTTACTATTCTAACCTCGTCAGCGTAATTGTTTTTCCCTATTCCCTAAATTTTAGCATTTTTTTTTAAAGGCAGCGTTAATTTTTCACGGTGACAGTACTCTTTTTTAACGTCATATCAAAATATATAATGGATGTCAAAAATTATTTTTTTCCTCGAGAAGGGATAAAAAATTAACTTTCCGCCCTTATTTTCATGGAGGAAAAAACTGTATTACGGTCTGTTTGTAAAAATAAGGGAGGGAACAAAAATCAGGGTGGAAAATGATTTGCTTTTCGCCTTACTGTTCGGCACAATCGGTTAAGACTTAACTGGAAATTTAAAGTCCAAGTGACACAAAGTCCTAGGTGGTGCGTGGATTAATAATAACTTACAGTTGAATTGAGAACTAAATAAATAAATAATATGATATAGCATAATGACAAAGCAGGAAATATTATAACGTGCTACACTCTACTACACCAGATACTAAATTTTAAACTATAAACTCTACAGCATAAAAATTACCTTAGTACGAGTTGTTAGTTCACGGAATCCCAGCTCTTCTGTTTGTCCAGCTCAGCTTGAATTTATTTAGTCAACCTGAAAAAAATTAATTAAGTAAATGATATGTGTTTTGAAAACATAGAATAAAAACAAAATCGAATTAAACATTGCAGTACAAATTGCTTACTTATGTTGACCCCAAAAACAAAATAATTAAATGAAACAATTGTAAAAAAGGCCTAAAAAGTATATTTCTAATAAAACTCTGTTCAAGATTTTTACAGTGTATGCAAATCTCTTCCTATCCCTACATTAGTAGGTGAGGAAAAGTATGTAGATTAAAATAGTAGTTGATATTTTATTTTTCAAGATATGATGGCCCTCTTGTGTTATATAAAATTAAATAATTTGAAAATTCTGTGTACTTATCAAAGTATATCCATTTATAGTCTCATGGTTTGTATACAACTTATTATTATCATCTAGTTTTTTTGTTATTACTAAGGTTACATAGTGATAGTAATTACGGAGAGGTGATATATCACCTAGCAAGTAGGCCACGTTTTGGGCCCTTTTTGCTAACTTCCTTTGATAGAAGATAGTGCTCTACCTTATGAATCCTAGTGCACAGGCATTTTGCGTTTAATCCACAGAAGAGCCATGACTTTACTATAAGTTTCTACAGCTTTAACTAGAAACAACACGTGCCCTACTGCCAGATTAAGCTTTCCTGCTTTTGAAACCGTAAAGCAGAAACATCTATTTTTACTTTTCCTCATTTATACCTTAGGTATATAGGACAAGTATTTTGTTTGCAAAAAACACCAAAACCGGGATGTTAACGGAGTTATCCGTTTTAGGAAGGCCTCCTGAATGGTTTTTGCAAAGTTATCTGTATGTACATGTGAGTGTGTGTGTCTGTTATCATCGTAACAGGCATATTTTAAAGGGTTTGTAAGTCCTTTAACCTAGTGAGTGATAACTGTATTTCACCTAAACCAGGTGAAAACCAGAACCAGGTGAAAACCAGATAGGTTAGCTATCCAAGTGTTGGTACTAGCACAAAATTAGAGACAATCAGAATATAGGTTTATTATACACGGGTTTGTGCAAGCACAAACTTATTGAATACTTGGTAGAGACTTGTTTAAATCTAAAAGTGTACGAACCTTAAATTTAAATTACTGATTTTATTTATATGGAAATAAGGAGTGCACAAAGAGTATTTAGTATAAGCGAATTTTCCTATAGAAATTCGTTAAAGATTAAGTAGACCTCTTTAGAAACAAATATTTAGTTTTTTATTTTAACCAAACAATGAATACTTTGAAATACAATCAATGAAACACCGCCAGTATCCCGAAACAAAGTGACATATCTTCACTGGTATTGTCAAAGTGAAAGCTAAAGTTTTTTGTTGTCTCCGTCACTAAAATGTCTTTATTACTTAACAATAGTTTCGGTTATATTCAATGTATCCGAAATATTAAACGGGTTAATAGCACTGGTGTTAAGGCACGTTCCTTTTTGTCGAGATGACAAAGGGAAAATGATGATTGTGTTTTAGAACAAGATTCAATTAAAATTTTGACTTAACTGTTTTTTCATTGATAAAGAACAGTTATTTAACGGATATTTATTAGATACCATTACGTTTGTTTTCTATTGTATTTTATAGCAACTAAAAAAGTAATGAAGTTAAAAAAAATGGATCTGGGGTACCTGGAAACTTTTTGTTTCCTTTTCAGATTCACGTTCGCTCATTTTCACCACTTCGGACTTGCTTCGTTCGTCCTTGGAAAACGATTATCACCTATTTTTGAAGCAGTTACTTGCACTAAAGCCTACACCTATGGCCAACGAGGACCACATTACAGTGATTTGGTATCATTTGTTCTCACATGGTCGTTAGCCTTGATTATAACAAATTTAAAAACAACAGGCCATCGACAGCTTTGCGGTCTCCGTAATTCCCTCTGGCCGCTTTACTGCTACATCATTTATTTAAAAACGGCATAAGCATTTCATTAACAGTTCTTTTTGTGATTGGTTGTACCAAGTTTTATTATGATCCGAGAAAGTGTTCAAAATGTATCAGGAGACAAAAAATGTGTTCTTGGATACATAAATATGTGTGTGTGTCATATATATATATATATATATATATATATATATATATTATATATATATATATATATATATATATATATATATATATATATATGTATCTGAAGTATCATATCAATGATGCTTTAGATTTTCAAAACAACTTACCTTTCCTCCTCCTTAATGACCCCACTCTCATGTCCTCATTCTTCCTTTAGAAATTTGCTAAAATGTGTACCATCTTCAAATTCAGTCAAATGATATAATCAACATTGAAGTCATTTATATTTGTAATAAATTTAATAACCAGCCATGAGGTAAGCTGCATCATCTCATACAAAGATACGATTAGACTTCAATAAGACTTCATATTTCCAGCGTTAACCATGCACTTCTTATTATTTTCAGTACATATAATATCAAAGAAGTAAAATGAAACCTAATTATAAAGTTATTAAAAATTAACACTGAATGATTTATGCTATCTTTCTATCCTGACTTTTCAGAAATGCTAATAATAAATAAATATTTGCAAATGCTATATTATGAATCTATCTGCATTTTTCTTTTTTACCAAAAACACAAATTCTTTTCAAATGAAATTAAGATATTTCTATTCTTTAACCCCTCGCGGTTGACTTATTTATAGCTGGTCTCTGGAGATGAATAAATCCAATCTTTTCTTTAATTTTAATTTTTTGTTATCTTTTCTTAAAGCAATAATTTACTTAAGAAACAATACAATTTATGAATAATTTATTAATAGAATTATGAAGAATATAGAGTGAAATAAAAATTAAATTAATTTAATCTGCATGCAAATTATTCAGGGTAATTTATTTATAGGGTGTCGTACAGATAAGATGAAGTTCGTACGTGATTGTAAAATGTTTGAAATATTTTTAGGAATAGCACTTAATTCGTCCTAAAGATTATTGGAAATAAATTTCTATATTCGATTTCATATGATTGAAATACTTAAAATTTGAAATAAAACAGAGTCTCTCCACTAATGATATATATTTGACATAGCCAGCTTTCAATCTTAACAGATTATCATCAGTGCCGGCGAGCAGCGAAGAAAAGAGTCAGGAGACAGCGGTTACAGTTTTGTCTAGAGGTTTGCAGCTGACTGACGGGAACCGAGTAGCCGCCGCCAACGCGCTTTGTATCAGCGTTATCTCGCCACTTTCGCCCCCCCCCCTTATTAAGTGCCATAGACCCCCTCTTATATCATTAGTGGAGAAACTCTGTTTTATTTCATTACTTGAAACTCCACAACTCATTTTTCCAAATTATACTTAAAATTTATTTAAAGTACACAAAAAGTGCTACAAAGTGCAGTATGGACTGTTTCGTCATGACTTATAGGTCAAAATTCATTCAGTTCTATCTAAAGATACACTTGTGTTGTAGTTGTGGTAAGCATCTAAATAAAAAAATAATTAAGTAAACAATCACAATTGTCAAAGAATCCTGCATCTTTATACCTAACAAATGGCCATTGCGGATTGCATTTTGTAATCAGAGGATGATAAACAAACAGGTTTCTGATACTTTTTTTTGAATCATGGATAACATCTAAATAGAAGTGTACAAATGAATAGTTTAGAAAGGACCAAGTTTAACAATATACTATATTCAGCTTGCAATTTACGAAAACATCGTGGACACGGGGTACCTTGGAACCGTTTCTCACCAAATTAGATTCGCTACACTCATTTCCACTTCGTTCTCAGAAATTACCTATTTATAAGGATTACCTATTTGTATTACCTAGGCAGGGCAAAATTACTTATTTATATTACCTAGGGAGGGGAAAATTACCTAATTATATTGCAGTACATCTTTGCACTCGCTTCGCTCGTCATCAGGCGTCATCATAAAAACATCCGTACGATTCCCAGCGGTCACCAATTAAGAACTGAACTCACTCGTTTGTTTTTGAACATTTGTAATCCAACAAAAACCTAGATATACTAGCCGTATTGAAATGTGAAAAAATAATTAGGTGTTTATTACGTAATGATATTAACAATAAATAAAAGAGAAAGAAGTCTCTCCACAAAAATATATTCTTAATAGCAAAGCGCTTTCAACCTAACAAGAGGTCATCATCAGTGCTAGCCGTTGACTAAAGAAGAGGGTGATAGATGAGTCTTATAGATCAGATATCAAAGATAGACTCATAGAGTCTTTGATATCTGATCTATAAGACTCATCTATCACCCTCTTCTTTATTCAACGGCTAGCACTGATGATGACCTCTTGTTAGGTTGAAAGCACTTTGCTATTAAGAATATATTTTTGTGGAGAGACTTCTTTCTCTTTTATTAAAATGAACTCCATTAACGCTCACCTTAGTTCTTCGATATTAACAACGTTTTTAAACAAAACGTATAAATGTCAAACTATAAAAATTGAACCAATGGTTGTAAGCTTATTTGTTGTTCAGATAAGAACTCAATTCATGCCAAAGTTTTAATCGACCATCCGAACATTTTGCAACGTTTTAACTTAGTTTAATGTATGCTGAGTAGTTAATGGTAGTTAATGATGTCATAAAAATAATATTTCCGGGTAGTACAACTGTCCCTAAAAATTGTTTTTTGCGCTAAGATTCAACTTTTTTTTCATAATAATACTAGGAGCTACGATAATAACAGACACACTCATACGAGCAGACAAATTAGTATAAACAACACTAGATGATGTACATAGTGAGCGAGAATCAAGTCCATTATAAATATTAAAAGAAAATAAAACTTGATAGGCAAAGCTCTTTCCACCCTACTAGAGGCCATCATGACTACAAAACCTAACAAACAATAAAATAAATAACACACAAAATTACTTAACAATTGACTCGTATGAAAAGGAGAGGAAACTTAATTCTTTGCTGGTTTGTTAGGGTTTGCATTGATGATGGCCACTATTTACGTTAAAAGCTCTTAGCCAATAAAGCTTTGTTTTGTGGAGAGACTTCTTTTCTTTCATTAATTATCTCTAGATGATGTCTTAGAAACCCGAAAACCGATAATTTAGTTGAAATTCAGGTTTCGGATTTTTAGTGCAAACACATTAGTTTTCCTATATACCTATAGAATTAATATGAGAAAGTAATAATTGGCAAGTAAAGTGACTGAACAACTCTATAAGCTTTAGGAGTATAAAATGTACCTAAATGCCGTCTAAATAAAAACGTTTATACGCCTGGACAAATCTCCCATAAAAAAATATTGAAGTTGAAGTCCAGTGAATGTAAAATATAAGCACCTGACGATCCAAGTGGCTAAAGTTTTAAGTGGCTAAAGATTCAAGCAACGATCTATATTGACGATACAAGCAACTGACGTTTACATAATCTAAATTTTCAGTTATCAGGAGCTTCATATAATTTTATTTTCATGTTGCTGAAGTTTCAAGTAACTGGGTAGATATCCTTTCAAAATGTTGATTTAATAAAATATAAGTTGAACCAATTTGACAGAAAGAAAGATAAAACAAATGATTTTCATTAAAATAAAATTCATAAATTAAAGTCAGTGTTTCATTTAAAATCCACGTAGCTTGACTTTCAGTGAATGAGTAATTAAAACTATAGTTATTCACCTCGAAGTAATTAAGCAAACCTCAACTTAAAGGTTAGACGAAAACTAATCTTACTTAATTAGCTATTAGAAACTTCAAAAGATTTCAACTTGATATAAGATTTGAATTCAACCCAAAAGTTAAATATTCTCAGAACATTTCGTCATTAATTCACACTTCGTCAAGTCGTATTTAAATGTTTGAGATTTATTGCTTAAGCTTACTTGATTTACGGCATTTCTATCTTCAGAGAGGCAAACTCTCAGTAGATGCGTTTTCTATGTATATATTAGTATAAAATAGTAACGAGGGCTGAAAAGAGGAAAAGGGCAAAATAAAGTGCAAATGGTAATCAATGGTGAGAAATGGGATTTGCACAAAGATTTCCCTTTTCAGAAAAGGGACTGGTAGTTTTCTTCTACACTTTCAAATGCTTTTCTACTTTCACAACCATACGAATCTAAAATCAAAAGGGTTATAAAAGAGGCCCCCAAGAAAACTCTTCATTGCTAGGCAAATGCATTAAGTCAAAGCGAAGATGAAGGAATATAAAAGAAAATGGGGAAACATCAAAGAAATTTACAAGAAAATCTTTACGGCAGATCCCGACAATTTTACTTCAAGTACCTTTTTCTCTTTAAGTTAATAGTAGAGAGGAAAAGAACTTTTTCATCTTTACGAATTACCAACTTAACCAAAGTTTATAAACTTAAGATTTTAAATAACTTAATTAGATTACAAATTAACGTCAATTTTCAGGAAGATATATTACAGCTGAGCTATAAAAGCAAATTTTATTGCTGCTGAAATGTTTATATTAAGTTTTGAAGCAGATCGATTTTAAATATCTAAAGCTATAAAATTCACAAGACTTTAATATAGCATTTGGCTATAAAAATGTAACTTATTTTTATAGATTAAATTTTTACCATTTAATAGTACAATTTTTTTTTTTTTTCTTTTAGATGAAATTGAGCACCAGTGAAGACGTTTATTATGGGTGAAAGAAAAGAGTCTCTCCACAAAAATATTTTATTGGCAAAGCGCTTTCAACCTAGCATGAGGTCAACATCAGTGCCTGTACAAACAAGCTGTAATAATTTACAATACGATCATATTAGCTACATAAACGTACAGAAACCCCTTTGTAAACAAGCATGACGCAGCTGCATTTAGGGAGGGATGAGAACCACTTGGTCAATTAATCTACTGTTTATGATAGTTGTAGCAGTAATAAGAGTGTGGAAGACAACCTTGGTATGTAGACTACACCTTCGGATCTTGTTTACCAACCCAAGAATCATCCACCTATCACTATAATTCCACTTATTTATCCCTGTCAAGTCTCCTCCTACGACGGATGAAAGTAAAAATGTCCAACCATCTTAGAAACTCTATTTCCACTTTGTGAAGCACTCCAGTTCCAAATATTTGAAGCCTGAGCCTTCCAAACCCTTCACACGTAACCAAATAATGATAGACTGTTTCTTCCTCATTGTCTTCACATATTTCACATATGGGACTTCTCGGTCCCCTTCATTAAGGCTAAATGCCTAATAAGCCTGCAGTGTCCTGAGTTTAATCCTACCATAAGTTTGAGACTAGACTTACTAATCAACAAAACATCTAAATTTTCTTCTATCCAATTTTAGAGGTATCACCTTTATTTTAGAGGTATCTACATCCGGTGTAGTTTCCTTCATAACTAATTTTTCACAAAGGATTTGGACTGCCTTCTTGTCCAATTCATCATAGGCTCCTCCTCTTTAAATACTTCCTACGATAGTAAGAAACCACTCAAATAGTCCTCAAAGCTAACGGCAGAATAACCTCAAGAAACGCCTTCCTATGGTTATTTTGTTTTAACAATTCATACATTTTAAATCTTTTTACCTTCTCACATAAAATAAAAATAAATGAGCAAAAGTAAATCTTTTTATAATATTTAAATATTATATATAAAAAATAACAATTGTTTCATTTACCTAAAGAAAATTTTTATTCAGCTTACATTTCAAAAACATCCAAACAACTTTTAAAACAAATACAAATTCAAATAATAACCCAGAACAACGTTCAAAAATTAAAATAACAACAAATCAGACTTTTATCAGACTTAACTTGATAAACTTTGTTATTTTTGAATATTGCTATAAACAATTAAGATGTTCCTTTAAGTAGAACTCATTAAATTTTTGAATTTGTTTAAAGCTATTAGAAAAGATAAATGTTTATTCTATTAAATAATATTTTTAATTATAAAACTTTTATTAAACAGGAAAAAATGGAAAATACGTTTTTTTTATGAAACCCTGAAATTAATTATAAGTTAAGTTTACCATAGCTAAATTTTCCATATTTTCAGAACGATAAGAAAGCAAAAACGGAGTCAGGGAGTGTAAATTTGTTTTAAAAAGTTAGATAAGTATAAAAAAGTTTTATTTAATTTATTTTATTAGTTATGAGAGTAACTAGAAGTAGGAAAAAAGCGTAATATTTTTTATTGAGGGAGGGGGTATTTTTTGAAACATGTAAAAGATAAAAAGGTTTGGTTTATCCGTTCTTAGAAAGGGAAGGGGGAGTAAATAAAAAAGTTAAAAAAAGTATGTATACTGCGAAAACTAAGGTCCTTTATTTTTGTAGCACCAGCGCGATGGAAGATCTACATGAGTTAAATGAGAAACATCTGTCCTAGAAATAAAATATTTGAAATTTAATAAATTTCTTTTTCCTTCTCATTGTCCACACATCCAAGTTGTTTGTATATATTACTGTCCGAATTCAACTGAGTCATTATTGCCGATTATTTTCCCGATAGCACAACTACACATATAAATTGATTTTTGCGCCAATTTTTAATTCCTCAGCACTAATACTCTAAATTCTAAAACTTTAAAAACAGAGAGGTTTCATTTGCATCAAGATTTCCATGGCGTTCTTAAATAAATTAAATATCAATCACTTCTTCATTTGCCTGGGTTAAGAACCTTCCTTAAGATTACACAAGTTGGAATTGGCGTTACCACCGCTTGCAGCACAATGACTATCGTTACTGGAGTATTATGGATTCACCATTATTATCACTACGGATAAGTTTGTCAAATATATTCCCGCGCCAATAAAATGTCACTTTACTGCCAAGTTTCATAACCTACGTACATAGTAATCCTATAGATCAAGGGTAAACGCATAAAGGTTTTTCTTTTTAGCGAATTTCCTTAGGGGAAAATTCGCTAATGAGATATTTTTATTAATATACATGCTTCAAACATTATCTTAATTAATGAAAACATCCTTAAGAAAGAGCTTTCCAAGGATCAAATTATCCTTAATTTTGTGTTACCATTAAAGATTATAACCTCTTAAAGAGGTTAAAACAGCGGATAATTAAATAGGCAGTTTTATTATTTAGTTTCACTATTATACTAAAGATCTTTTACCCTATTTTTAACTTGTTGGTTCTAATCTCATATAACCTTACTTTTACAAAATTTCAGTAATTTTCTCATCTCTTAACCAAAAAATCTCTCAGGAAAAGGTTCTATATATATTTAGATGGAAATTTAACCTAAAAATTACCACCTAAACCTCTACATCCTAGGGAAATTTCATTTTTCCTTTTTTGCCTAAAAACTACCGGAAAACTTCCATATACCAAATCATTCAATATTTACTAACGTTAAGGAAACAACGAAAAACCTACTCTCAAGATAATGGAATTAATAAAATAACATGGAAAGGAAAATGGTAGCGTTCTAAAGAAAATACTTTTCCCCCGAAATAAATAAATTAATAGTTAATTTTTTCACTAAAAATAGTTGAAATGCTTCAGACTTTATTGGCGCAATATTTTTCTACGCAAAACTATATCTTCCCCGAGTATAATATAGTCCATGATCATATGGGGGGTTTACACCTAAAAAAGATCTGGCCATTTTAAATTTTTGATAAGTCATCAAAAATTCAGTAAATTTTATGGCTACATGGTGGCTCCTTAAGAGCCTGCCAATTAAGAGAAATAAAAGTACTTCTGGTTTTGGCCTTTCGAACAGTGTAGTTCACCCGTTAATGACACCATCATGAAACTTAACATCTACCACTATAAAAATCCACTTAGAGCAGACATATTTTCTTATAACTCTATTTTATTAAAGAAATATATACTTAAACTATGAACTTGGAGACTAAGTTAAAGTCTCCATATAAATAAATATTTTAGATGCACCGGATTCAATTCATAATCAAATAAATCTAACGGTCCATATCTTTCGACCTCACGACTCCTAAACTAAAATCAATATTAGTTAAAATAATATTAGAGGACCAGAAGCTCAGTGGTAGAGCGCTCGCTCTACGACCTAGTGGTCAAAGGGTCAAAAATAGACAGGGAAGGAACTTATGTAAGGTTATCTCTTGTATCGTTCTCTTAGGAGGTTTTGAATTCACAGTCGGGAAACCGCCCTTGGTTTCCTTTGAGTGTTGTGCAAATGCGGGAATAGATTTCGTTCAAAATAAATCCGGATTCACGTTTCCATTGCATGTAAAAACATAGTTCTGTGGGCCAATGGAGGGTCAGACAGATACTAAACCTTCAGACTGAACACAGTTAAAGTGAAGACTTGGATTTACCCAAGTCTGTGGTCCCACGAATAACGTACGCTAATGGAATGCTGAGTTCTTTGGCTTTCAGAGCAGGGCTATAAAATGGGTTTATGCACACTAACTTTGGCATATCTATTGGCTTCTCTCCCCGTCAGGATGTACCAAGACTGGACAAAGCAGAGAGACTAAAGATAATCCGGTTAGACTAGAAGAAACTGATGGGATTGGTAAAACAAATATCAGCTAGATGAAGCTAATGAGATCAGAGTAACTATAACGACACAGGAGTATGTATACTAACACAAACTAGTGTACCCCTTATGTATTTGTTATTAATTTGTTGTTTCATTATTATGTCTTATCACATAGCATTTGCCCAGTATAAGGCCAGCAAAGCGGCTCACATGACAAAACTTCTTATGTGGGCCGCTTTGTAGCCAACAAGGGTGAGGCCCGCTGTGGCTGCTTCGGGTCAAATTATCATAGTCAGTCTACAATGGTATGCTGACCTGAGTGAAAGTAGAGATCTCCTTCCCAACTAAATGCTCATCCTCTAGTATTACAGGTCATTAGTAATTTATTAGGTAGTTTAGTCCTAATAAAAATTATAAACGTGTAATTTACAAATCAAAACCTCTTAATAAAGCCCTACAGAAATGAATAGTATTATTATATAAACCCATATTACTTTGCTCATATAAACAAAATAGTACCTCTATAAATTTACTTGTTTAGGTTATTAGGACGGTCAGGCGTGGAACATGACGTTTTAGAAGTAATTTGGTAAAAAGTAAAAATAATTTCAAATGAATTAAAATTAAAATAAATTACTATATTCATTACATTTTATTAAAATTATAGTTTGGAATAGATATTTTTCTCAATAGTTATTTAAGAAATGAATAGCTTGTAAGAATGTAAATAAATAGAGTAGCTATATATTTTACTATATAACTATAAAGCAAGAAGGATAAAAAGTATTTAATACATTTTTAACAAAGAAAAAAAATAATAGACTTTAAAACATCTTTTATGTTATTCAAGTTTGCTATCCTTTTCTTTTCTAAACGGTTTAAACTCCGGTAGAGATTATATTCTATGTTCATTCACCGAGATTGTAAAGGCCCCTGTACCCTGGCCTACATTAAGCCATATAAAGAAGATCTAATTTTGTTCGTTGGGTTAAAGTGTCACCCGCAGAATTTTACAAACTCCACCCCGCCCTTTTATTTTTGCGGTCAAAAACAATAAGGAACAATTTCAACCCATTTTACTATAAAAAGAAGGTCTTATAGGGGACGCCTATTTTTTCTTGATGTTATTAACTCTTAAAAAAAACTTTATAAAGAACTCTTTATATTTTATACTAAAATAAAGTGAAACATAATACTTGCATGCTTCGAAGTAATTAATTATTTTTTAATTAATTTATTATTAAATTAAAAAATCTTTTATCAAAAAATAAAATATTAATTATATTAATAACTAGAAGGTTTATCCGTCAGAGTGTTCTTGGGGATAAAGAGAAGCAAAAGCATTTTAACAAAAATTCTAATCATTATCTCAAGTTTAAAATCAAGAAATTAAATATGAGCACAGTATTAAATAAGACGACGGCAAGTAAAAATTGTAGAGATTTTTATTCAACACAGTCTAGGGTTAGTCAAACA
This sequence comes from Microvelia longipes, assembly GCA_018340805.1. NCBI lineage: Eukaryota > Metazoa > Arthropoda > Insecta > Hemiptera > Veliidae > Microvelia > Microvelia longipes. The sequence goes on along the minus strand of JACMZG010000022.1, from coordinate 32,438,542 downwards.
GAATCAGATATAAGGAAAAATAAAAAACAAGTCTCTCCACAGATGTTTAAGTGTAATGACAAAGCCAGCTTTCAGAATTGACAGTCCATCATCAGGTCCTAACCAACAAAGTATAAAATTCAAACTTACATAAAAGTAACTTTTTTGTAAGCTTGAATTTTATACTTTGTTGGTTAGACACTGATGATGGACTGTCAAGTCTGAAAGTTGGCTTTGTCATTACACTTAAACATCAGTGGAGGGACCTGTTTTTTATTTTTCCTAGTATCAAAATAGTCAAGAGATATTTTTGGAGCATCGTAATTTTCCGGATATGAAATTAATCGAGATCTTAAAAAAAGACCATGAAACCAGAAAAACTTGCAGATTTTTCAAAGAAAAGCTTAACAATTTATCAGGCGTTCGTCAAAACATTATTAACAACTAAATTAACTTTTCATGTTTATCACTAATTTAGTTCAAGCCAAATTTTTATATTATAAGTAAAATTTCAACATTTACCTAAGCACGCCAAGGAGTATCACCACTGGGTGATTCCTCCTATCAAGACTGCCAAGTCACTTTTACCAACATTAGCACTATGTCAAATAAATTTATTGTAGACAATAATCAATAAAGTTAAAAAAAAAAATGTTTTTTAGGAATTTTATTTTAGGAATCTGGATTTTCCTTTTTTAGACATCTGAGTTGTCGTATGAACTCAGATGTCTGATTTTTTAATATTTTTTACAAATGATTCTAACTCAACAAAACGGGATAATAACGACACACACATCGACTTCTTTTATTTAATAAAATCGATTTTTGTGCTAAGTTGAATTTAAATATCTTCATCGGTATTCGCACCATCATGCTTACAAAATTTTGCTAAGGAATAAACAAACACACACACACATATCTTATATATATTATATATATATTATAATATATATATATATATATATATATATATATATGATATATCTGTGTGTTTTGTTTATTCCTTAGCAAAATTTTGTAAGCACGATGGTGCGAATACGATGAAGATATTTTAAAATTCAACTTAGCACAAAAATCGATTTTATTAAAAAAAAGAAGTGGTTGTGTGTGTCGTCATTATCCCGTTTTTTGAGTTAGCATCATTTGTAAAAAAATTAAAAAATCAGACATCTGAGTTCATACGACAACTCAGATGTCTAAAAAAGGAAAATCCAGATTCCTAAAATAAAATCCCTAAAAAAACATTTTTTTTTTAACTTTATTGATTATTGTTATATTTGATTCTGTTTGACTAACCTAGACTGTGTTGAATAAAAATCTCTACAATTTTTACTAAAAAAGTTCCCTATACCTAACTATAAAATTAAAAATGTTAGCATTAACATCTCTATGACAGGCGCGAAGCGCGCCCGAAAACGGATTTTTCTCGTCTGCTCACTATTACATTGAATCCAACGCCGAAAACCGCATCCTTCTAGCTGTTTATAGTTTCCGAGAAAAAGGTCTTGTCCTTCTTAGCTGGACCACCCTGTATATATATATTATATATTATATATATAATATTATTTTATATATATATATATATATATATATATATATAATATATATATATATATATATATATATATATATATATATATATATATATATATATTATATACATATAATATATTAAATAAATAAATTTACTTTTACTTGCATTATAAAATAGATTTTTATTGAATTACAAATTTTCTTAATACGTTATATAAAAGTAATTTAAAAAAAATCGTCAAAGTGCTTGCTTTGCAAGCATTATAAGGGTTTCTCAGATATTTTGCATAATATAATGTATTAATACTATACAATCATACTTATACTCATATTCTACGCCTCGCTTCAATAGCCTATATGTTAGTATTTGTCGATGCCTAATGTTAGAAAAAAATAAATAAGTTATAAAAAATATTCCACAGCTCGCTACGCATGCGTTTCTGTGTATCAGAAATCAGTACCTAATTTAGAATCTACACAAAATATATAAGTGCTCTTATTGCTCGTTTCATTTGTATGTTTGTTTATTTTACAAATTTCGCAGAGTAAACATAATTTTACCAATTTCGCTAGCCTATATGTGTCTGTTGGCACTGATTTTAGGAAAAATAATTATAATACAACATAAAATTTGAGTAAACATCTGCTTGTTTAGTACTAGCCAATTTAAACTATAGAATCAAATTTTTACATAACAATCTAGAGCTCGCTTCCCTCGCCTATATATATTTGTTTGTCAATACCTAATTTTTGAGAAAATTTAAAAACACAGAACAAAATTTAAGGGCTCGCTTCACTCGCCTTATGTGCTTGGTTGTCAATATCTACCTGAAAAAACATTTAAAACAAGGCATAAAATTAAAGCCTCGCTTCAATCGCCTTTTGTATTGGTTTATCAGAACCTCATTTTATAGCATACAGTAAAGACATAACATAATATTCTAGGGCTCGCATCGCTCACCTTGAGGTGCATGTTTGATACTAGCCAATTTAAACTATAGAATCAAACTTATACATAACAATCTAGGGCTCGCTTCGCTCGCTTATAAAAGTTTGTTTTGTCAATACCTAAATTTAGAAAAAAAATAAACATAAAATAAGATTCAAGGGCTCGCTTCGCTCGCCTTTATGTGCTTGTTTGTCAATATCTACTTTAAGAGAAACATTTAAAACAAGGCATGAAAATCATGGGCTCGCTTCGCTCGCCTTGTTGTATATGTTTATCAGTACCTTCTTAAGAGTATAAAAAAAACCATACAATACTAGGGCTCGCTTCGCTCGCCTTTATGTGCTTGTTAGTCAATATCTACTTTAAGAGAAACATTAAAGAAAGCATAAAAATCATGGGCTCGCTTCGCTCACCTTTTTGTATATGTTATTCAGTACCTTTTTTAGGAGTATAAAATAATAAAAATAACCATGCAATACTAGGGCTCGCTTCGCTCGCCTTTATGTGCTTGTTTGTCAATATCTACTTTAAGAAGAAACATTTAAAAACAAGGCATGAAAATCATGGGCTCGCTTTCGCTCGCCTTGTTGTATATGTTTATCAGTACCTTCTTAAGAGTATAAAAAAAAAACCATACAATTACTAGGGCTCGCTTCGCTCGCCTTTATGTGCTTGTTAGTCAATATCTACTTTAAGAGAAACATTTAAAGAAAGGCATAAAAAATCATGGGCTCGCTTCGCTCACCTTTTTGTATATGTTTTCAGTACTTTTTAGGAGTATAAAACTAATAAAAATAACCATGCAATACTAGGGCACGCTTCGCTCGCCTTTATGTGATTGTTTGTCAATATCTATTATAAGAGAAACATTTTAAGCAAGGCATTGAAAATCATGGGCTCGCTTCGCTCGCCTATTTGTTTATGTTTTATCAGTACCTTCTTAAGAGTATAAAATAATAAAATAACCATGCAATACTAGGGCTCGCTTCGCTCGCCTTTATGTGCTTGTTTGTCAATATCTATTAATAAGAGAACATTTTAAGCAAGGCATGAAAATAATGGCTCGCTTCGCTCGCCTTTTTGTATATGTTTATTAGTACCTTTTAAGAGTAAAATAAAAAAAAACATACAATACTTGGGCTCGCTTCGCTCGCCTTTATATGCTTATTTGTCAATATCTACTTTGAGAGAAACATTTAAAACAAGGCATAAAAATCAGGGCTCGCTTTGCTCGTCTTTTTGTATATGTTTATCAGTACCTTTTTAAGAGTATAAAATAATAAAAATAACCATGCAATACTAGGGCTCGCTTCGCTCGCCTTTAGTGCTTGTTTGTCAATATCTATTATAAGAGAAACATTTTTTAACAAGGCATGAAGGATCATGGGCTCGCCTTCGCTCGCCTTTTTGTATATGTTTATCAGTTTCCTTTTTAAGAGTAAAAATTAAAAAAAACCGTACAATACTAGTGGCTCGCTTCGCTCGCCTTTATGTGCTTGTTTGTCATATCTATTATAAGAGAAACATTTTTAAGCAAGGCATGAAAATCATGGGCTCGCTTTGCTCGCCTTTTTGCATATATTTTATCAGTGCCTTTTCAAGAGTATAAAATGAAATAAACCATACAATACTAGGGCTCGCTTTGCTCGCCTTTATGTGCTTGTTTGTCAATTTCTACTTTAAGAGAAACATTTTAAGAAAGGGCATAAAATTTTTTATGCCTTTTTTAATTTTTTTTGGCGCGTGCGCGTATGGGCGATTTTGAAATTGCTAAAATTAACTTTTGAAACTTTTCCTTCGAAGAATTTCTATGGCCCGGAAAGTGCTTTTATTGGCTATTGGTCCCATATTTTTTAGGGCTTCTCTTTATGCCTTAAAAAGGGGGGGGGGACAAGCATTTTTTTGTTGGTTTTTGAGATTTTTGGCGGGTGTAATAGCCGCCATTTTGAAAAAGCGATGCCTATTTTGTACTACCCATCGATCCTACAATTTCATACCCCACATGATTTTTCAAAAAATATTTTTTTTTGGCGCGTGCGCGTATGGGCGATTTTGAAATTGCTAAAATTAACTTTTGAAACCTTTTTCTCCGAAGAATTTCTATGGCCCGGAAAGTGCTTTTAATTGGCTATTTGGTCCCATATTTTTAGGGCTTCTCCTATTTGGCCTTAAAAGGGGGGGGACAAGCATTTTTTGGTGGTTTTTGAGATTTTTGGCAGGTGTAATAGCCGCCATTTTTGGAAAAAGCGATGCATATTTGTGTACTACCCATCGATACCTACAATTTGATTACCCCACATGATTTTTCAAAAAAATATTTTTTTTGTTTGGCGCGTGCGCGTATGGGCGATTTTGAAATTGCTAAAATTAACTTTTGAAACTTTTCCTTCGAAGAATTTTATGGCCCGGAAAGTGCTTTTATTGGCTATTGGTCCCCTATTTTTAGGGCTTCTCCTTATGCCTTAAAAGGGGGGGGACAAGCATTTTTTGGTGGTTTTTGAGATTTTTGGCGAGTGTAATAGCCGCCATTTTGAAAAAAGCGATGCATATTTGTGTAACTACCCATCGATACCTACAATTTGATACCCCACATGATTTTTTCAAAAAAATATTTTTTTTTGGCGCGTGCGCGTATGGGCGATTTTGAAATTGCTAAAATTAACTTTTGAAACTTTTTCTCCGAAGAATTTCTATGGCCGGAAAGTGCTTTTTATTGGCTATTGGTCCCATATTTTTAGGGCTTCTCCTTATGCCTTAAAAAGGGGGGGGACAAGCATTTTTTGTGGTTTTTGAGATTTTTGGCGAGTGTAATAGCCGCCATTTTGGAAAAAGCGATTGCATATTTGTGTACTACCATCGAAACCTACAATTTGATACCACCAATGATTTTTCAAAAATATTTTTTTTTGGGAATGTGCGCATTCGTCATAAAATGACCAGATGCGCATGTGATATAGTTGGCTATATTTTTTCCTGTTGTTGGATAAAATAGTTACACATGTTACCAAATTTTAACTTCCTAGCTATGTAGTTCCTGAGATGAGAAATCGGACAGACAGACGCTCGACAGAAAGTATAAGGGTTTCGAAGATTATCTTCGAAACCCTAATAAATAAAGAGAATTATTTTGTAATAAAAGTTTATACTTTGAGTTTTATTTATATTAAGTTTCAGTTTTGTTCGTTATGAGTTAATATTTTCAAAGTTTCGACGGTTATAGATAGCTTTTGGGTTTAATTAATTTTCAGGGTATTAAATAATCATTATGTTTAGATATCTTATAAACTTTGAAGCTTTCTTTTAATTTTGTTCATTATATTTATTTTATTTTGGCAAAAAAAGGAAGGAATGAAGTATTAATTACCCCAAGAATATTATTACTTTTTTACTTTTCCTCATTTATACTGCAGGTATAGAGGAAAAGTATTGTTTGCAAAAAAATCCAAAACTGGAACGTCACCTGCATTATGTGTTTCAGGTGTTTGTAAGACCACCTAAGTGGTTTTTACGAGTCATATAGACTCCGAAGCAGTTTATTTTGGTTCAAAATAAACTCATTAAATTTTTATTTTCTTGTGTTTTATTAAACAACCATAAGAATAGTATATATAAGGATGTAAAACAAATCTATTTTTATGGAAGGAAATGCATTTTACTGGCGAGCGAAGCGAGTAAGTTTTAGTCTTTTTCTCTGAGGTAAAGAGTAACAATAACAAAGAAATAATAATAATCGCTTCAATCGCTAAAAGTTTTTAACTCTGTTGGAGTTGCTACCAACTTAGTGTTACTGAAATCACTATCAAACATTGTCAATAATAATTACCACCAAATTTTTAATGAAATTTTAAAGATCATAAAAAACTTTCTATCACATCTTAGGCTTTGCCTCCGGTAAGGTAGGCTTTTACAGTTACTTCATGATGGTTTACAAGCTAGAGGGTTGTAAGCAAGATTTGTCTTTACATCACACACACACACATACATATTATATACATAATACTATATATATATATATATATATATTATATATATATATATATATATATTATATATATTTAATATTATTTATTTTGTTTTATTTATATTTATTTTTTGATTTGGATATTTTTCTCACTAGCTTGCACTACTCTAAAATAATCAAATACGGNTATATATATATAATATATAATATACATACATACATATTATATATATCTAATATATATATATATAAATTAATATATATATAATATAATATAATATATAATTAATATACTATCATATATAATACATATATAAATATATATATATATATATTATATAGTATATATGATATTATATAATTTATATATATTATATATATTATAATATTATACATATATTATATATAGCTATAATATGAATTATTATAATATATTATATAATATTATATTATATATAAAGATATATGATATATATATCAAACAATACATATCATTATTAATACTATTAAAAAATAAATCAATTAACTTTTATGTTCATTCATAAGATTAGATTTTTATTGAATTACAATTATTTCTTAATATCGTTATATAAAAGTAATTAAAATATAAATAAGGAGAATTATTTGTAATAAATTTAATTTGAGTTTTATTTATATTAATTCCATTTTGTTCGTTATGAGTTAATATTTCCAAAGTTTCGACGGTTATAGATAGCTTTTGGGTTTAATTAATTTTCAGGGTATTAAATAATCATTATGTTTAGATATCTATAAACTTTGAAGCTTTCTTTTAATTTTTGTATCCATTATATTTTATTATATTTGGCAAAAAAAGGAAGGAATAAAGTATTAATTACCCCAAGAATTATTATTACTTTTTATTACTCTTTTTACTGCAGGTATAGAGGAAAAGTATTTGTGTTGCAAAAAAACTCCAAAACTGGAACGTCACCTTATGTGTTTCGGGTGTTGTAAGTGGTTTTCACGAGTCATATAGACTCCGAAGCAGTTTATTTTGGTTCAAAATAAACTCATTAAATTTTGATTTTCTTGTGTTTTATTAACAACCATAAGAATAGTATTATATAAGGAATGTAAAATGAATCTATTGTATCGGAGCAATGCATTTTTTTGCTGGCGAGCGAAGCGAGACAAGTTTCAGTCTTTTTCTCTGAGGGTAAAAAAATAATAACAACAAAGAAATAATAATATCGCTTTAATCACTAAAGGTTTTAACTCTGTTGAAGTTGCAACCAACTAGTGTTACTTGAAATCACTATCAAAATTTTCAATATAATTACCACAAGTTTTTAAATTTAAATTTTAAAAGATCATAAAAATTTCCTATTACAACTTAGGCTTTGCCTCCGGTGAGAGTTAGCTTTTACAGTTACTTCATGAGGGTTTACAAACAAGAGGGTTGTAAGCAAGATTTGTCTTTAATCACACACACACACATCATATATATATATATATATAATATATATATATATATATATATATATTATATATATAATATAATATTATAATCTTTTAATGTTATTTTTTTTGTTGGATATTTCCTCACTTAGCTTGCACCGACTCTAAAATAATCAAATACGGAAATTTTATGATTTGTTTGTTGTAAAAGCCATTTTACATGTTGTCCCCTTGGGCCAATATTTTAATAATTAAAACAAATTAATCTATTTCGTAAAATAAAAACCCTTTGTGCCACAGTGCTCGGGCTCCTCCCTAATACTAACATCCTGGACTGTAAACTAAACTGCTGTAGTCGTCAGATAATTAATAACAAAGCAATTCTAAGTATGATTCTAAGTCATGTTCTGCTCATTTAATGTAAATTAGCAATAGAGAAGCGACCTAGGATATTACTACCTAGGCCACACCATGATAGAAGAAAAGCATTTTTTAAACTTGTGTGCATCTATAAGAAAAGAAACGCTAAAAGAAAGACCAGTTAAGAATGATCTAGTAAGTCATATAAATACCCCTTATACTAATCTCATATAATTTTTTTAATAAGTAGGAATATTAAGTAATCAAATGCATGGAACAAATCAAAAAATAAAGCAACAACAATACACTTATTATCTGTACATTTGAGGACCTCATGAACAGCATTAGATAAGATGAATAACTGAAAAGCCTGATCTAAAGCCATGTTGTTCAGGAGCTAAAATATTATAAATATCTATCAACTTAAAAAATCTATAAACTTTTACTTTTTACTTAAACTTACAAACTACTCAATTTATTTATAAGCAACTTACGACATTTAGTACAAGCTTTTGACGGTACCTGTAACATGCAAGATAAATAATAAATCAATAACTTAGACAGAAGATACAAAAGAGTAAATAATGGACCAAAAGAGAATAATGAAGCAGACTTAGGCCGACTAGTTAGAACAAATTTATCAATTGATATTTAATAGGATTTAAACGAAATTTGAAAAGAATCTAAAAAAATAAATTTCAAGATAAGTAAATTTTCTTGAACTGTTAACAGTACAAATAATCCAAAATGATTTAAGAAGACTGCAATCCTTTTATTAATTGTTAATTTAACAAATTAAGCAAAAATGCTTTTTTTAGATAAATTATACATACCCGTTTTCTACTTAACAACATTTTTAAAACGGACTACAGTGTTGATAATTTTATGTATGCATTTAAATTGAAATTTCAGAAATGTGTACTAACTCATAAAAGTAAACGCAGTCATAAAGCAAATAGTCTAAAAATGACCCATAATTATAAGAAGAGTATTACTAAAAAAACCATTTTTGATTTAAATTTGATGTCACTTTAAAATACTAAATTTTCATATTATTATTAAAAGAATTGACTTCTCAAAATGTATTAATAGGCACTATGTTAAAAATAAAATATTTTTTTGATCTTACTTAACAATTTTGGCTATCGTGAAAAAATATTTATTTTATTTTTATAAAAATATTTTATACATTTTAAAAATATATTTTATTAAAAATATTTTTAATAATATAAATGTATATTTATGTACATCAAATATAATGAAATAAAATTTTATTTTCGTTATCAATTCAAATAATAGTTATTTATGCACCAAGGGAGTAAAGAATGTATTATTCCTGAGCATTATGTTGGTTGAGGCGAAAGCCGAGGAAACCAAAGATTTAAATCCTGAGGCGAAGCCGAGGAGTTATAGCTATTTACTCCCGAGGCGAAGCCGAGGCCGGGAATTATTGCGAGGGAATAATGGCATTTTACTCCCAAGGTGCATACAAGATTTTATCTCCAGACGTCGACATTGAAAATAAAGTAAGAATGTTTTTTTCATTTCTTTTTTCAAGATTTTTCAACTGAAAATTATCTTACCTTTATCATTAGAAACTCGTTGTTTGGTGAATTATAAAAACGTTTGCTTTCTTTGCAACATAACCTTCGTTTTTTCTTTTTAATAATGCTATTAGTGATGCATAGCTTTTGATATTAAAATTTTCTCTCACAAGCAAAGATGATTTGATCATTGAATAAAGTGACCGCAGACTTGACACTTGTTATGTTTTTCATTCATTATTAAAATAAACAAGCAATGCATTTTCACTTACTTGTATATTTTGATCATGACACCAACTTTTAAAATTGTTACATTCTTTGTCATATAACTTTTTCGATTTCGTTGGTAAGAAGTTTTCTTTTACCAAGTTCACTTCAATAGCAATGTCAGGAGGTGTATTGTTAAAAAGTTCGTCAATATCGCACACAATATTATCTGACATAATTGAAATATTAGAGTAGAATATTAGAGCAGTTATAAGTAATATTTTAATCTAATTATAAAAGTTTAAGACAGGTTAAACAGTTAAAGCTAAGGTTTTAAACTAAAAAAACTATGATTTAATGATATTTTGTCGAAACAAAAACAATGATTATGCAAATCTTAATGTGATTTTAAAAAATCAGGATAGCCACCTTAATTTTTTTTACTTTTAAATAAAGAACTAGTTTTTATTTTTTAAATTATTTATTCTTATATTATTATTAGCATTACACTAGTTCTACTTAAAATGATTGTTAATGTTATATTATTTTTTTTATCCATCTTATTTTATATCTTTTTATTTATAGGTATCTTAGTTTTTCAAATAAAAATAATTATATACTAGTCAGTTTGTCGATTATTAAGTTAAGTTGGCAACTGTTACTTTTTACTCCCAAGGGAGTAAAAAGTACTTTTTACTCCCTTGGAGTGAAAAGTGATTCTTTACTCTCTTAAATCTAGTCATTAAATTTCGTATTATATACCGTCTGGAGATAAAGTTTATTTCATTGTAAAAACGACAGGTATATAATAAACTATTATCTTAATTTTCTCATGTATAAGGTTAAAATTGTATACCTCTAATTATAAATTATCCACTTAAAATATTTAGGAAAAACCAAAGTGTTGTTGGCATAACAGGAACTAGGAATATTTAAACTATTCCTTATTACATTTTCGTAGAAATTAATAATATTTTGAAACTCATAACTGCATTAGTGCATTTGAAATATTCAGGAGAAAACTTCCATTACTTTAATATTTGGGTAAATTTTTTTACGTTAACAACTATTTTCAAAAGATATTACTGTAGAGGTAACGTACATACAAAATTCACAAGTATTGTTAATAAATTATTGTTATTCCACATTTATATTTAATCAAATATAATAATAATAATAATAATAATAATAATAATAATAATAATAAATAAATATCTTTTATTATACAACATAATTAAAAACTTAATAAATACATGTATCTCTTATCTTTCTAACATTGGTATAGCCGCAGGAAACTCGTGTGCGCACTCAGTTTTTGTGTCGCATGTTGATACATTTTTATGATATAAATAATTACCTATAGTAAATTTTTTCTTACTTTAATTCATCTTGATATAACTCATTATTAGAGACAAAACACACATATAGCTTACAAAACATACATTCATTGATGTGGACTTATGAAAGTACATATTTAATATTTCTTCGATAAATAATATAATAAGTAAATAAACACGTAATACAGTGCATTATACAAAAAACATCATAGTACGTAGAACAAAAATATATTAGTTAGAAACATCATAATTAGTTGTTATACTTATTTATTTCTAATTAAACTTAGATTATTAATTTTTTTTTTATTAAATAGAACACTTAAAAATAAACTTAAACAATTTAAAACTTAGTAACTTATTCTTAATAATTACATTTTTTATAGTTCAATATCATTAGTTGTAAAGTATTCTTTAATCTGCTTTAAATGTTTTATATGGTACAATATTCAGTATTTTATCCGGTAGTTTATTATACAGTCTGGGGGCAGTAAAACTTGAGTATATACTTCTCATTTTTTAATTTATTAAACTTCATTAAAAGGAAGGATATTATTTTTTTATAAATAAATAAACAAAACAAATATATTTTTAAATATAATTAAGAGTTAGCATATTAACTGAGAGTAGTAAGTATTAGCTGTATTTAAAGTAGTAAGTAAAAGTATTTTCATACTAGAGTGTACGATGATTTATGGGTAAGGATATTTATATGGTTTATTTGAATTTTACGAACAGTTGAAATGTTATAACTAGATAGATGTAACACGGAAACATGAATAGGTACAAATGTAAACAATTTTAGCCGGGAGATAAAGATCCTAGTCCTAGAGGGAAAAAACCACTTGATTAGGGCTCTAGCCAGTCTCTTTAAAGGTTGCAGTTAACTATTCGGACACTATTAATAACTAACTATTGGTATAAGCTTGATCAAGTATCACACCGAGACACTTTCGTTGCCGTCAATTAAACAATCAGCTGCTGTCAATAGTTGCAATATGATATCCATAACTAACAGCAATCATCAAGGTTAATTATTAGCTTCAACATCTATGAATATAACCTTTATTCAGTCGTTTTCTAATATGCAAATATTTACGGAAATATTTAACGCCTAACTTCCAAACGTTATACATTTTCACAATACACACATGTATACGAGGTCAATCTAATTATGATATTTGATTAATTTTTAATAAGTGCTGCTTCGCACAATGCAATAAAGGAGCTTAATAATTTAGTAAGCAGTCCCCATTGTGCCCTCAGTAAGGGTTTGAATATCGACCACTTTGTCAGTAGTTTAATGTCCGATAATGTTTGTTTCAAAACTTCAATTCCCAAGGTAACGACGATTCCAAATAAACCCTTCACCCTTCTTCTAACTAAAACCCTCTATACTGGAATCAACAAACTATAGCTTCATATTTTCAAATAATAGTATTTTACACGACGAACCAGAAAATAAGTCATCTTTTGTTGCCGCAATTATAATTAATGTCAAACAATACAAACCTTTAGCGCTAATAAATTATAATACGTACGAATGTTAATAGCGATAACGATATTACTAGACTATGATAGGTCTGCTTTATAATCATTATGTGGTCTTCGCCCTAATAACCTGGCTCTTACTTAGATGTCCAGAGACCACAGGTAATCGGTAAAGTTAAACTGATTTACTTGAATTTAAGTTACTTGATAATAAACGAACCACCTCAAGCAGTAAGTACTAAGCATTGTAAGACGAAGTATATTTCCTCAGCAGACAATATTAAGTCAAATATCAGATGCTAAAAGTTTTTTGAGAAAGCCTAAAATACGACAGACGTCTAAAATCAGTTGACAGCGTGAAAAAATAATGCCAGGGAGCCAATCTGATTAGTCCTTGATGTTAAACCACGCTCTAAATTTTAAATTAGGCCAACCTTATTGGTTCCTCAACACTATTTTCCCACGCTGTCAACTTATTTTAGCCGTGTGTCATACTATAAGTTATAATCTTAGAATAATACTATATATAGAAGGAGCACTACTGATAACACGAAAGCCGGTTGACTGGTGCAACTAAGTAATGCTGCCACCCAAACAATATACAATTTTCTAAAAAAAAAGTTGGCAATACTTCCGGTTGCTGAATTATTATGTTCTATTATTAATTAATGATTGATTATTCATAAAATACTAATATAAATATCGGTGCATTACAATATTTAAAGCATTTTAAATTGTAGTTTAACGTATTTATTAAAATTATATATAATAAGTAGTCTTTGGCAACTAAATGTAGATTCTTGTATTCCGCCACCCTTTTGCCATCTAAGACCAGTTTTATTAAATACTCAGCAGGTGTTTTAAGTTATTATATTTGTTCTTTACGATCTTTCTCCATTAATAGATATTTATGACAAATATTTAAAATAATGTTTTGTTGTCAGGTTGGCAGCATTACTTAGTTGCACCAGTCAACCGGCTTTCGTGTTATCAGTGGAATTACATTGTGTTTACAGCCCTATGCTCCTTCTATGTATAGTATTATTCTAAGGTTATAATTAAAAGGGGTAATGCTATTTACAAAAGCTCTTCTAAATGTTATTAATATTGGCTCACAGCACTACGATACGATAAAATAGTTTACATATAAAGACAAAGTAAGCCATCATTGTGGCTCCCTTCATTTACAATAAAGCAATATATTAAGCATATATTGTAATATTCAATTCATATATTGAAACCTAAAAAGTTAATAGCACATTGTGAAAATTTGTTCCCCGTCTCTTAACAGAACAGGGAAGCCTTGCATTAGAAAAACATAATACCCACATTTTTCATTAAATGCCAACGTTACAAACTTAGAAATCCCAAAAATCAAACAAATTAGTTGTCTGTATGTAAAAATATGAGTCTATAGATGTGCAAACTTCTTGTAAGCACGCAACTACTCAATCGGATGATCCAATTTAATGAAACTTTACTCAAATATCAAGCCCTGTCAGAGGACGAACTAATTAGAATAAGCGTATCAAAATAGCATAACATTAAACTTAAAAAAATATAATGTTTATATTTGATTGTCAAACTTCTTAAGCGTAATTTTTGATGAACATTTACTAATAATAAAAGGTTACTATGCAAAATAAAGTAATAGGAATAACATAAAACTAATTTAACAAAAATTTAACAAAGACAAAAGTTAAACAAAAATTACAAGAACAACTATTGTAAAAATGAAAGTAAAACTAACATTTTAAAATACGAACAAAACAATGAAACTCTCTAATCTAAACTATCTAATTAAAATTTAAATTACTAATACGTAAAATATCTTGGGACTTTAAATTTAATTATCACGACTCTATAGAAACTTCTTTAGCTTCATAATTACAAATTCAGAGATAAAGACATATAAACACATATTAGAATAGTACTGTACAGACAAGACCATTGGCTGATCTTCATTAATATCTTCATTAGGAAGAGAATATGTAAATTTCAACCTCATCTGTAATACAGTTATACAATATTTAATGCAGACAACACTTACACAGAATGTTATACATATGAATCAGAAATATCAGTCATTATAAACGTATTATTTCTTCTTGTACTACAAAAATATCATTATGATGAAAAAAAGGGTACGGGGTACCTCGGAACTATTCCTCACGTTATCGGATTCACTAAGCTAACCCCCACCAATTTAAACCCATTACGCTTGTCAACTTGATGTCGACTGATTTTTCGACTTTTAACCTATACATGGCGATATATAAAAAATCCGGTGATTTTACCTCGGTAATCTTCCTTGATTGGATGTCTCTACATTTGCGTTAAATATCAATTTAAACGGTTATATATTTCAACGCTATTTTAAAATTATAAATAACTCGGCAAATTAGGTCATCAAAGTGTGAGAAATGTCAACTAGAACTGAAATCTGATTTTCGAGCAAAGTTTCAACTCTCTAACATTGACACAGCAGGATAAGTTATGAGTGGCACAGACACCATAATAAAATAAGAGGCCTCCGGCCTCTTAGCCACTCCGCGGCGACGGAGCTGGGCCAAATATTTCTTATACTTTATCAATTTGCCATATTAATGGTTTCTAAATTAATGGCATACTGCCTCGATATGAGCGAGTTTTCAAATTTATTTGTCAAAATACATGATTTGTTTTCATTATGTTAATCAATGACATGTTTTGCTTGACATATAAATGTCAATCAATAAAACCGGAACTAAGACTGATAATACAATAAAACTTTGTATTTATATAGTTTGTGAACCATTTATAGCAGTATTATTCACTGCTAAAAACCATTTTTTTGAAAATATACAAAATCTGCCTATCTAGAGTGTGCATGGACAAAACGCAGACATTTTTATAATATACATTTTAGCATACCTTTGGTTGTAACTATACAATTTTAATGAATGAACAGTCAATGTATTGTAAATTTTATCAGCTTTAAAAATGTCCTCTTTAAGTTTTACACACGACTGATAAGGAATTACTTATTTTAAGAAATCTAAACTTTTTGAGATTTTCTAACATTTTGAGAGAGCACAATCATATGAAGGACTTATAATATTATTAGGCAGATAATGTGTTTTCTTTATCATTTAAGATATATTATTAAAAGGATGGTTTCAAGCAGTGCAAAATGAGTCACGCTTTTTCAGGTATAGCTACTGGACTAATTAGACAAGGAACTTAACTTAGTAAAACACTCAGGAGGTTTTACAACACCTGAAACGGATACTTCAAGTCAAATTCCGGAGGGCAAATACTTTTATATCTACAATATAAAATAAGAAATGTAAATAACAAAACAAAATGGCCAAGAGTTATATTTATGAGGCTTCTTTAATTAAAAACCAAAAATAAAATGGTTAGATTTTAAATGGTATTAACAAGATTAGAAATTAATCTCAGTTAACGTCAGTGATACTCAGAATAAGATGAAGTTAATGAACTAACTGTAGGATATGGTTAAAATATCACGATAGCAGGTCACAAAGTCTAGTTTAAGTAGAGTTTTTTTTCGTTTTTTGTGTCAACGGAGGGGAAACGCGACGGCCTCTAGGAAAAAAAATAGATGTTAATTCCATTTTTATTACAACGGAATCCAAAACGTTAAAAAAATATATTTACTCTAAAGTACATATGATAAATTATTTTTATGACTATAACATTTAAATAGACTGGTTAAACCAAAAGACCCATTATGGTTAACCACAAATTGGTTTAAATAACACAGAAATACAATAATCTAAATTAAATTAATCTGAAAACTAAGTTTCCAAATTAATTTCAACCAATTCTACGATTAGACTTTATAACATAATACCTTCGATATTAGTTTTCGGAGAAAGCCACATCAAAATAACTGTATATATATATGATATTATTGGCGAAAATATAAATTTTCACCAATAATTTACAAACTAAAAGTTATATAGCTATTACTAAGTATTTGGATTACTAGTACGAGTTCATATGTTACGCTGTCAGACGATATTTAGTACGTCCAAAAACAGTTATAAGAGAAAATGTTATTGGCTGTCAAAGTTTGAAAATTCATAAGTCTATATTTTCAAAAAGGCGACCAATATAAAAATGAAATTCAGTGGCTTTCAGAAGAAAAGCTCTTAGGAAGATTAGAAAAAATAATAGCGTTATTATTACTGCTTATCATGTGTATATGTTGTTGTTTCGTATTTTCTGTGGTTTTATCATTAATTTTTATTACACGGCATTTTTCCACCAGATCTTTTATTTACCTTGTCGGATTTGCTATAAGCTCAACCTTTACGACTTCGGACTCGTTCCATAAAATTGTGCGAGCGACACACAATACAATTGCACGTTCATATTTTTCCAAACTCGTCAGTATCAAATATAGTACGATTAAAAGGTAAAGTCTTTTTGAAATAATTAAGTTTTGGCGGATGTAAAAACATGCTGCTGAATATAGAGGTTAATATACAAAGAACCAACACGTCTCTCCACAAAAGAATTTATTAAATAAAAGCAGAGCCAGCTTTTGGCAATAATGCCATCAACAGTGCCGGTGAGTTGAGTGCAGGCGTCTAACAGACTATCCAACGACTGAAGCCTGACAGAGGTTACTTTTTACTTTAAACACAACAGTAAGAACATGGATGGTTCTACCACCTTCTATTATAAGCTATTCTTTTCGAAAACTCTTTGATTCAGAGATGTTTAAGCTCTTTTCCGTGTAAAACACTTCAAATCATTGACATCTGATGATAAAGTTAACGTTACAACTTTTTATACAAATCAATGCTCTCCTCTTACAGAGATAAGGAAGGAAATATAACTTCCTTATCTATCTACTTCCTATCTTCAAGTATTTTTAACTTCAGAGAAACAGCGATTATCATTCTACAGTTAAATGAAGTTGTATTCAATTGAAACACGTCCAAAACTTCAATTTAGTATTTTAAAGTCCAAATTATTTGCCTCTTGACATCCGAAGTAAAGAATCTCCTACATTTTTCACGATTTAGAATTATTCCCCAGACAACATAAAAAAGTAAGAGAAGTTGAAGAAAATTCTCTAAGGTAAAACCTCTACAATCTAAAGAATGAAAACTCCTAGACAAGACACTATATCGATTCTACATTTCAGGATTTTCTTTAAGAGGACATAAGGAATGATTTCGCACATAAGAAAACTCTTAAAGGGCTGAGAAAAACTTTTAACACATTCCCATACAAAAGAAAATAAAAACAAAGAAAAACATTTACAAGCTAAAAACAACTGAAAATTGTTTTTAATAAAATTTAAAAGTTTTCCCCCTGAAAAGTTTCAAATGTATAATATAGAGTGGAAACAAGTAAAACAACCTGTAGGCTAACAATAGATTTATATTCATCAGACAAGAGTAAGTTCTACATTACTGTCATTTATCTTCATTTTGAAAAATCAAACCTTACTTGAGATTTAGGGAGCCTTACAAGTAGGTTTTTAACATACGCATACGTTTCTTTAAATCAATAATCAAGAACATAATTGCATGTAGAGAGTGTATATTTTAACATAAGTCACTCAATCTAAATTTAAGAAAATACTACATTAAATAAGACTAATATGAATGTTTTTAACGTAGATCTACAATTTACTCAACCTTAATTCCAGAAACATACCTAACGTAAAATAAGGTGAGACTTATTTGAGACCTATGTTTTTAACATAGGTACATATATAAGTTTCACTTAATAAGCATATTTTTTTAAATTTTTGAATCACTACCGTCGATTAGATATTCATATCTAACAGCAAGAGTCGACGGCAGCTGGTTCTGCGATAGCTTTTTTACCTTGCGATAAAAATAACCTCTTTAATTTTAATTTTCTTTAATCCAACTAAAATTATAAAAAAATATTAAATTAAAAAGTGCAGTGTTTTATAATTCATTACACCAATAAAATAATACCGTAAATTTTTTTTGTTTTAAACTTTTAAAGTTACACTAATTTTAATAATTTTTATTTTAGCGAATTTACTACCCTTTCAGCGAAAGTTTTAAACCGTTGACAAAATAATAATTAAAAACTTAAATACGTTCGTCTACTCTAAAAGCAAAATATTTTGTAAAAATTTGAATTTGCATGAAGTTGCAAATAATCAAGTAACCCATTTATCTGAGACCTTATTAACTCGTATATTCTCACTTAATCATCTATTCGCTTTACATTTGATACCTCAAATGACTTTAGAACTAAGTAACTTTAATTAGAGATCTATCAACACAGACAAGTGAAAATGAAGTCTATTAATAAATTGGAAATGTAGACAGATAATAAGTTAATTTCTTATAAGCTAATCAGCGATTGCCCATCAACGCACGTAATTCAATTTAAGTTTATTAATAAATCAGGGACATTAAAGATGTTCGTTTCAATTAAATCTATTAAGGATGCGTTCCGAAAAACTCAACGGCTGACATCGTTCGAATGCACACTTTTAGCTCTATTCGAAGTCATCAGCTCAAAGAAAAATAATTATTTATTCATTCAGCAGTCACCCATACAGCATTGACCACGCTCAATGCTGCTTATTTTTATGATCCAACAAAAATCATGGATATACTTGTCGTATTGAAACGAAACTTAGTGATCTTATTTATTAGGTAATAATATACCTTTGTACCAAATTTTAACTCTATTGAACTATTTCCCAATTTTTTACATTTTTAAAAAATTAACACAAGTAATTTAATAAGAATTGAACTAATACTGATAATGAGATGAAACTTAGCAAATATATTTGTCTTTTACATTGCTACATGCGTGCCAAATTTCAATCAGATCGCATCAATTTTCTGCGTTTTCTAATTTTTCGAAAATTTTGCTGAGTTATAGAACAGTATAACTAGACCTATAGACTAATTTTTGTACAAAGTTTCACCTCTCTAGCGTTAATTTACTAGAATCAACGACAATAACAGACACACAGACAGTCAGACAACTATGTAAAAACCACTTCGGAGGCCTTAAAAACACCAGAAACGGATAAATCAGGTGACATTCTGGTTTTTGATTTTTTCCATATTCAATACTTTTACCATAAATATATTATTAATAAATGAGAAAAAGTAAAAATAAAAACATTTTATATCCTGAAATTAACTTAACTAGATTACTGGCATTGAAATTCGGAAAAATAACTCCAAATGACGTCAAAAAGACGGAATTTAATGTGAAACTTTCAATTATGGGTATGTCATATTGTTAGATTTTGTATTCTTCCTGTCTTAAAATACGACGTCCTTTCTATGTTGATTTTAAAACATAGCTTATCATACACTCCTCCCCCTTTGACTTTAAAATGACATCGATCAGATACACAAGTAACTTTGATAATCTCTGATGAATTTCAGGTAAGAATAACAAAAGGCTGATCACATGGTTGTTTGGGAAAAGAGTAATATGACGGCACAATAAAACGATTATACTTTAATATAAAAACCATTGACAGAAAAAATAGTAGTGATGTTATTGTGAAGTGGGTGATACGCCATTATGCAAATAGTTCTATTGCTGACTACCTGATATAGAAAATCAGAGTCCTGTTACTAAATTAAATAAAATTATTATAATTTCAAATATAGATTTATCTGGGTGTAATTCACAGAGAAGGCAAGAAGAAGAAATTATAATGATTTTCTTTAATGTGAGCCGCAACACAAGCTCCACGTTGACATTAAAATTTTATCTAAAGCAAGACCTAAAATGACATAAGCCATATCATCACAGCGAATTAATTCGATATCAAAACACAGTTTGCCGTGTTGTCACAGGAGGCACCCTGTTTTCCAATATTTCAAGTTGTTTGGAATCAAGAGATTTCTCAGAATCACGCCTTTGTTGACGCAGAAGGAAGTTTCAATGCGAGGATGCTAAGAGGTAATTAACTCAAGATCGTGGTAAATATCTAAGCTAATAGTTGACTGGAATCTAATAGTTTAATAAAATTACATGAATAATACGATGAAAATGTTACTTCTAAATCAAGGGACGTCAAAATGAATTATGGGTTCTAAATACTATTGAATAGTCCATCTCCATTGATAGGTTAATATTAACTTATTAAATCAAGGAAATTGAGTCCATTTACCCATTACATAAATATATTCAACCTATGAATAATATATTTAACCAATAAAGCAAGGTATATTGGCTTTCATCCTCTGGGATCTATACCCATCCCTAGAAATATTGACTTAATATGAATAAATAATGCAAATTAAATGAATACACAGAATTAATCCTCAATTAATGTTACACCAACTGAAGCAAGAAGGCACTCTATAATAGAAAAACTTTATAACAAATTCCGTGCTTTATAACAAAAAAAACTTGTTTCAACACAAACAAGTCTTTAAAAAACGGATACATCGGGGTTTCAGGCCCCTCAGAAGTTTTTCTCATTATATCAGATACGCTACGCTCATCTTAAGCACTTCGGACTCGGTTCGCTCGTCCTTAGAATATATAAATCTCCTATTATATACTGCAGTACGTTTTCGTAATCCCTTCACTCGTCCTCAGATATTACTATTATTATTATTATTAATAGATTTTTGAGGGTAGATAAAAAACCCATGCACTGCGACTTTGAGTCTTTCGTACCAATACCCTTGTATTGACTTTTTTCAGGAGTTCTTTTCCTTTGATTAGTTCTAAAATGTTGTCACTAAGTACTTATCAGGGTCTTCAACTTTGTTCAAGGTAGTTTTCCCGAATAACTTAAATCTCTTTCATGCAATGGCTTCACATTCAAGCATGATGTGTGTTGCTGATTCAGAGGACAGTCCACAAAGTCTGCAGAGAGGCTCTTTTAAATATTTTTCTATGTTATTCATATGTTTGCGTAAGTTAGAGTGACCATTTATCAAGACAGCCACTAAACTAAGGTTCATCTTGTATAATCTTAAAAAACTCAATCTTTTTTGCTTGTGGACCTCTCATCATGAGTTTACTGTGCCTTAAGCCAGGAGCATTGTTCCTGTGTAGCTAAGGATTGGTTGCTAGCTATTCTCTGATTGCACTCTTGGCTTGAGTTTTCGAAATTCCAATACCGGGTACTGGTCCTGGTCTGTGTTTGTTCTGAACCTTGCCTGGCTAGAGCATTAGCCATCTCATTTCTATCTATTCCTTTATGCCCAGGAACCCATCTAACTGATGCAGTGTTGTTAATAACTGATTTGGTAAGATTCTGTAAACATTCCCTGACTGAGGTATGCTTACCTAGATGTATAGACTACTAACAGTTTTATTCCTAGCGGTCACCCGGCTTAGTACTGACCTCCCTCGATGCTGTTTAACATTAGTGATCCAATATTGATATATTGAAATAAAACTTTACACTAAAGGATGAACTTGTAACAATTTTAAACTTTTAAAAAACATAATATGTCACTCGATAAAAATTGAACTCAGATATTGAATATAGATAATGATATGACACTCAGCACATTTATTGATCCAATACATGAAATTTCAAATTTATCGAAACATTTTTCTGAGCTTTAAGACTTTTTCAGTAATTTTTCATTCGTCATAAAAAATATGTTCCGTATTGCACAACTATATTTTCGATTTTTGTACCAAGTTTCAACTCACAACTTTAAACACACTTGGAAAAACAATGGAATACAGAAAAAAGAAATGATATACAGAGAGGAAACTTTGTAAAAACAACTCAAACCGTTTTATAACGAATAATTCAGCAACATTTTACAATGTTGTAAAAGTATTGATTTAGTCAGTAAAAATGTCACGACCAGCCAGGTCAAATCAATACAAATATATAATTCAACTTCATTAATACTTCAAACATGTCACTACATTAGAGTGCCTTAAGAGCGACTATCAAATAAATAAATGTTTTTCTTGAGTTATCAATTTTAAGAGTGGTTTGTTGCAGCTCTCCTGTCATGTCTCCTCTTGAATAGAGTTTTTAATCCACGATATGATTGAAATTGGCCATCGTTCTTAATCCTAGATATGAACAGTAGTCGAAGCCTTTCTCTACTGTTTTGTCATCATTCTTTTAAGTATTGTTTTAAGTCCCTCCGGACGAAGTATGTGGCCAATCCAGGGTTTTTCCTTTCCAGTATTAGTAATGGATTTTCCTCTATACTCTAAAGAAATCCTTCATTACTGACCCGAATCATTCCATCTAAGACATTTTTGACATACTCCAGAAACACCCCAATTCAAACGCCTCTATCCTCCTCTCTTCCAATTGCCAGAATGTCCAAGTCTCACTACCGTAGAGAAAAACACTTGATATACAAATGCTTTAGCAAGTTTTTTAAAGAGGTGAGATTAACATAATTAGAAGTAAACAAGCTTTTCTGCTTATTAAATCATGTTTTTGCTTGCTCAATTCTAGAATGAACGATGACATCTGCAAAACGAATGATATCCATCCATACTCTAGTGTTAACTCTTTACTGTAGATCTTTACCTTTGATTAGTCCTAGCATTTCCTTCACTAGGACCTCATTAGGGTCTTTACCTCTGTTTAAGGTAGTTTTCCTAAATAATATTAATCTCATGCCTGTAAGGGCTTAATATTCAAATATGTGTGTTGCTGATGAAGAGGATACCTATACTTGTGGTTAATTAATGTGTCATAAGTTAAAGTAGATGTCATGTTAAATCGATCAAGGCTGGCATTAGCTCAATCAGACCATTTTAACTGGCACAATGGTATTAAAAGATGATCTTTAATAAATATAAACCATGAAATCCACAGTCGTTCTGCCACAGTATGTTTGAAAGTACAAATTTGTAAGTTTTGCTTCCGAAAAATCAATACAGGCAGGTTAAACTGGAAAAATGCACTCGAATTAGCCTAAAGTCTACATTCAAATAAGAACGCAATTTTTTACAGTTAATCGTAGAGCAGGATAGATTTTTAGACAGACAGAGCAGAGCTACCACCTTATCTCCAACGACAAGAGGGGAGAAATCAATTTTTTAAGAGAATATAATTTAGAAAATATCAAACAACTTTTATTGGAAAAAGAAACCCTTCAAGGTAAATAAAAACTGATTTTATTAAAATTAAATAGAAAAATCATTTATAGGAAAAATGTCACAAAAGCCAACTCGGAAGTTTTTTTTATTATTTGACATTTTTATACTTTCGTTCAATTTATTTAAGTAATGCAATTTTTATGTTTAAATAAAACATTGCTTCGGAAACAATTACTTTTATTTATAGTATCTATGAGGAGGAAATATAAATAAATGAAAATATCAAAAGAGGTCAGAAAATTGGTATTGTTAAAATATATTGTTACCAATCAAATGAACATTTTTTACCGTTAAGTATTTAACTCTTAGCCGCTCAGCGGTCACGTGGTTGTTGTCCTATATCAGTCTGTAATATTCAAGGACCTTGAATAAAGGGGATGACGCATTAAGAAACTTTTCTGACCCCATGGAAGTTGTATGTGATAGAGAATTAGAAGCAAACTTACCCCTTCCCCTTGATTATAATGAAAAAAGCGCCAAACGCAGGTTATGTAGCAAGGTTGTCGAGTTTGCTTCTCAACTTTCTTCTGTGCTTCTCGTAATTGTTACATTTGTGGTACTTTTTAAGTCATTTGTGCTTATATAATTTTAAATTTTGGAATATACTTTGCCACTTCAGTGAGAGATAATTTAAGCGTGTTTTGTTATAACCTTCTCAAGCAAAAAACAATGGAAACCATTGTGACGTAAGTTTGCCTCTAAATTTTAAGACATGCGCTGTTTTAAGAATTGTAAGCATGCGCAGTTTGTACCAAGCATGTGCAGTTGGTTTTTGACGAGTGTTTCGTGTTGAATTCTCTCTATTTTCTGGTTTTCCATGGGGTCACTTGTTTGTATGGCAAATCGACTTAGTGCGTCATCCCCCTGTATCCAAGATCCTTGGTAATATTACAACTTCGTAGAAGTGACATACTGCCACAATATATGTGAATTTTCAAATATACTTGTCAAAAACATAATTCTTCAATTAAGTTATATTTCAATCAATAAAACCAGGACTAAAAATGAAAGTAAAATTTAACTTCGTACATTTGTAAACCAAAGATAGTAGTACATGTGTAAAAAAAAAGTTCAGCCCCATCAGATAATCATTTGAAATTTTGAGATTACTTGAAATTTCTGCTGTCATTAATATGGGTTAATGACGTCATTAACACATGTTTCATAAATAATATAGTTCAACACATTACCAAAGTTGACTTTTGTACCAAACTTCATTTTGATCCGAAAAAGCGTTCGTAAGTTATCGTGTTCCGTAGGACTTAGGATACATTCACACACGCACACACAGAGATATATATATATATATATATATATATATATATATATATATAATATATATATATATATATATATATATATATATATATATATATATACCTCAAAAATATATTCTTATTTCATATATACTTGTTCTACATGAATTATATATTCTAATGAGTAAGTCCCCCTCCTCTTACCTTCATGAGCCTAACCATATACGCTTATTTTTCATTCAAATTTCGATGCATCATATTACAATACATTACAAAGGTTTTAGACTTTAAGTGGGCAATACATCACTTGAATAAGCCTTGGTAGCTTTAATTTACTAATGATGTAAAAATTATTAACTACAACTTAGTTTTAAAAATTTTCTAAAAAAAAATTTTTTTTTTCTTAAAAAGTTTCTTAAAAAATATATATATAATTTTATAATTTATGATTTTTTTATTGGACTAATAATTTGACCTCTTAATGTAAACAGGGGATAAGGGTCAAATGGAGCTGGATTTTGGTTTGGTAAGTTCCAAAATGCATCCTTATTTACACGTAGGTATATAGGATTCATTAAAAGTAATTTGTTTGCACTAAAACCCTGAAATTGAAATTTCACCTGAATTATCAGTTTCAGGTATTTTAAGGACTTCCTATGTGGTTTTTAATAAATTGTCAGTCTTTGTGTATGTGTTATTATCGTATCTCCAAGTGTAGTTATGCAAGAGAGTTAAGTGAAACGAGACCAAGACGTGTTGTGAAGTATTGAGGGTGAGCGTAGCAAATTTAATGTGGTGAGGAAAAGTTTTCAGTACACGACTAAGTTTTCAGTTAAGTTTACTTGTACTCGATTTTTGGTTCCCAAGGGTCGACCTTTCTATTTTCTATTCCCTACCCTATAATTAAACACCCCTAATTTTTATAAAACTTTGATGTTTCAACACCTACCTATCCGAAAATCGAAAACAATCCGGGTCGCTTATGTATTATGCTGCTCAAACGGCTACGCATACTACATAATACTTGTAAAAAATATAAGATTTCATGGCTTAAATTCATCTACATTTGAATTAAAATTGCGTCAGTTTAAACTTTGGAAAAAAAATATTAAAAACCATTTTCTAATTTCTATTTCTTTGATGAAAAGTGTTTTAAATGACGCATTAAAGTTTTTTGAGAATAATGAAGCCTTAATAATATTTGAGGCTAGGAAAGTTTTTAAGACACATATGACGTGCACATTTGAAGTACTCTGCAGCTCAAATAGATTTTGAGCTGCAATTAAGCCTAGCTAAAAATCAACTCCTGAAAGAAAGAACTGATTTTTAGGGGTTTAATTTTAATCGGTGTGTCAAAATGGCTCCTCTTTAAGCTTAAACACAATTTAAATCTCATTAATTAGATTATTCTTTCTTTAAAAAACCTTGAAATATTTTTAGTAAAATATTATAATTTTATTAGTAAGGAAAATATAACAGAAAGAAATCTTTGATTTGATCCCTTGAATAAGAAGAAACAAAGAAAAGAAAAATCGTAAGAAGACAACAACAAAAGGCTACATGATAAAAAGTAACCACAAAATATCAGATGAGCTCTAACAGGCTCAATCGGTGTTTTATGGAAAAAGAAGCTGAAAATCCAGCTTAAGCGACCCCAGTTAGCTTAAGCTTATTTGACTTTTCTATTCATCGATAGGAAATAAGAAAATACTTGAAAATACTTAAAAGATCTTTTTATGATAAGTAAAAATCTATATTTTGTAGTTTATTCTTCAATATTTACCTAAATAGTTTTTTATGTAACAAGGAAATATTAGCATAGTTATTTGTATTCTTTTTATTGTTTTAGCGAATTTCCTTTGAAAATTCGCCTAATGGGATAGGCGTCATGGCGGAATTCGAAACCTCGGACCACGACAACAAATCCGTTTCAGAGGTCCCTTATGACGAAAAAAAAAAAAATTTTGCGAGATTTATATATAATATATATATATATATTATATATAATATATGATGTATTATATTATATATATATATTATATATATATATATATATAATATATATAATATATATATATATGTATTTCTGGACACTTTCTTGTAAACACTTCTATCTTCGAACGGATAATATTTTTTTAACCCAAACTGGTTAACAAAAAATTAACCTTGGGAGGACACGAACCCTATTGAAAACCAGGTCTTTTTTTGTGACGTCAGCAACCCGGTTTGCTGAGTCAGCGAAATTTCAAAAAAAATTCGGCAAAATTCAGGGTTAATATTTTTTCGGCGAAAAAGGTTTATATTTATGTTTTTTTGAAGACGCTGAATCGAATGAAACCGGTCCGGAAGTCGATACGACCACTCTAAGTGACCTAAAAATCAAAAAAACCATGTAAATGACCAAAAACCAAAATTTAGGTCGATAAAAAATTAAAATTTCGAGTAGGGGTGTCGTTTTCTATGTAATTTGGGCGCTGAATCGAATGAAACCGGTCCGAAGTCGATTACGGACACCCCTTTAAAAATACCCAAAAAGTCGAAAAACACAAAAATTAATAAAAAACCAAATTACGGTCGTTGAAAATTAAAATTTCGAGTAGGGTGTCGTTTTCTATGTTTTTTGGGCCTCTGAGTTGAATACCAGTGGTCCGGAGTCAATACGACCACTCAAACTCAGGGTACCTGGGTTCAAATCCTAGTAGGGACAATATTTTTTTATTGTTCTTTTACCTAATATAAGTTTACAACTAGAAAATAATTCTGGCGCGGTGGTCCGCATGTCGGGCGAATTTCCTTTGGATGCGTGTTTCCGTGCTTTTTACATTATATAAGTTTACAACTACTAAATAATAATTCCGGCGCGGTGTCCGCTGTCGGGCGAATTTCATTTAGAATGCGTGTGTTCGTGCTAAACAACCCATTTCTTGCTTATGCAAGACCCATGCCCATTTGCGTGGTTCTGGTCATGCTTTAGAACCTAAGCAGTTACTCAATTGTCAAGCACTGCTCGTAACTCATTTTGTCTGTATTTTTCAAAGGAAATGCGCTAAATCCTTTACAGATAACTGACTAAGCTTAAAGATAAGTAACTATGCTTTAAACTAGTGCAAATAATAGTGTGTACATCTATTTTTAGAGGCATAGTTTGTACAACCAACTGGATAATTTATGCGCATTTCCTTTGGAAAATACAGACAAAATGAAGTTACGAGCAGTGCTTGACAATTGAGTAACTACTTAGGTTTTAAAGCATGAACCGGGAACCACGCAATGGGCATGGTTTTTGCATAAGCAAGAAATGGGTTGTTTAGCACGGAAAACACGCATTCTTTCTAAATGAAATTCGCCCGACAGCGGACCACCGCCGCGGAATTATTTTTATTTAGTAGTTGTAAACTTATATAATGTAAAAAAGCACGGAAACACGCATCCCAAAGAAATTCGCCCGACATGCGGGACCACCGCGCCAGAATTATTTTTTTTATCTAAAACAACTCGAGACTTGAGAAAAAAATATTAAGCGATATCATCAATTATGTCACACAAACATGTATAGTAACGATCGCA
This sequence comes from Microvelia longipes, assembly GCA_018340805.1. Classification (NCBI taxonomy): domain Eukaryota; kingdom Metazoa; phylum Arthropoda; class Insecta; order Hemiptera; family Veliidae; genus Microvelia; species Microvelia longipes. Next base: position 32,409,854 of record JACMZG010000022.1, on the reverse strand, counting down.
GAGGTCACATTTATTACAATACAAATATGTCTACTGATCAATCAATGTTAACTGATCACTTGCTATGTCAATATATGATCATCAAATATCAATGTTTAGATATCAAAAATGCCTACAAATCAATTATGATGAGTAAATGAAAAAAAAAACATTAGTTCAAAATATATTTGTTTGCTTGGACAGGCAATTTGTGCCGGAACATTTAGCAGCGCAAAATAAAATAAAGTTACTGAGAGTCCTTGGACCAATTGAGGTTAATGGTAACGAATAGACAGTCTTAATGACTGAACCTTAGAAAAAACAAAAAAGTTGAAGTTCAAAAAGGCAAAGATAAGAACAAATAAGTGGATTAAAATAAAGTTGCATGGTAGGTCCTTACTTGGATACTGTTGGCTACAAAAACATCTTTAAACTATGCGTTTTAAAGATACGCCTGTTTGTCCAAAATCTGATAAAACTATAAAACTGTTATACACTACCTAGGCGCACATTACTCTATGTTTCATCAAAGTTCATCAAACTATCAACATAATTAAAATAAAAGAAAAATACAAATTTGTATAAGTATAATTAAATAATATAGTCAGGAATTGCTACTAATCCTTACTTCATTATTATAATTAATAATTTCAATGCTTAGAAAATTTAAAAAAGGTCAAATAAAAGAACTCTCAGAATTTAATTTATCATTGACATTCATGCTAGTAAGGAGTTTAATATTGCAAGTAGTTGTCTCAGAAGTGCTGTAGCTACTACTGTAGCAGCAGTATGCAATGGGCATTTCTTCAATTCTCATAATTTGTTAGCCAACTTAAAAAATTTACTAACAAATTGAGATCTTATGTAATAAAGAAATTATTAAGATAAGACTAAATAAAATTAAAGGAAGTTATCATACGTTAAATACTTTATTTAAGAAACGTAGATTTTGAAAATACGATATTATTATTTAAGTGCATGACAAAGACCGCCTCGGGGAACGCACGAATATCACGCTGTGTGGCTTCACCACCGAATATTTATCAATCCAAAAGATCGATATCTTCAATAATCATTTTTTTAAAGTTCGAAAAACTCTAAATTTGCTAAGGTACTTGACCTGTCGTATTTAGTGTGTGGCGGGTCTAGTTCTACGTAAAACTGGTTCTGGCAGGTAGGGAAGACTGGACTCTGTACCTGTGCTTAGTCAAGTTAGCTTCAATAAGCCAAGTTTAAGATCATTCACCTTAACTTAGTTAAGTCCTACACAAAACTAGATTAAATATTAAATAAGTTCCATTACTATATATATGTCATTAAATAACTTTAATCCACGCTTTATGAAGTAAAAAAACGTTTCTAAACTCTTCAATTTTGAACACCTTATTATCAAATTCTTTAAAGCTATTTTTACATCACTTCTTAAAAAACTATTTTACTAATGATTCTTTAAAATTTATTATTTTTTTAATTTTCAAATTATTTCCTGTTTCACTAAGATTCCTTTCTTAACAATTTAAAAACATCGTAAATAACTTTATTTGCACAATTTATATTTATTTTATTTAAATTTAAATATCAACCCTATTATATTAAATTGTAATGCTCTGATTTTATATTAAGGAACTAAAAAAAAATATTATTTTATAAAAAAAATATATATTCTGCATTCCATAATATAAATAAATAGTTTTATTATAATTAATTTTTATACTAAAAATTATTATATGTTCATACTTTTCATTATTTCATATTATTACATTGGAAAGAACTGTGTTTGCACTAACAATCTAAAACCGAGATTTACCTGAATTATCCGTTTCAGGTATTTACAAGACCTCAAGAGTGGTGTCCACTCTGTCTTCTTCCATATTTTCTGCCTGGTTGTGTGTGTGTGTGTAGGTATAGGTTTGCTATCATGTTAGCTCCCAGTGTGTTTATACTGGAGATATTAAGGTCATAGTTGTCATTAAACGACAATAATGACTCAGCAAAAATTTATAAAATTTATAAAAAGATGAAAAAGTTCATTTGGTCAATGAGATTTGGCACGCTTGTAATCACATAGAAGACCAAAATGATGTGCCGAATTTGATCCAATCATGATTGGTTAATTTTTTATGGAATAACTTTTTAAAGGAATCTTTAAAAACTAAAAATAGTCTAATTACGTTTGACTTGTGTTCAAATGTATCCCATTACGAAAAAAATCAGGAATGGGTACTTCGGAGCTTTCCCTCATCAAACCGGATTCGCTACGCTCGACATTAAACAGTAAATCTCACCCATTCAGTCGCTAACCTCGCTCGATGCAGCTTAACATTTCTGGTACAACAAAAGTTACAGATGGCATGCCTTTTTGAAACGAAGCTTATTAGACTTATTTATTACGTAAAGGGAATAATTAATTAATTATTAAATTAATTATATCATAATTAATTAGATTAATTTTCGGATTTTTTTTAAACAAACGTACATACACTAGTCATTCAATAAGAAATTGAACTAATACTGAATATGAAATAAAACAAATCACATTTGTCGGTACAATACATGACTATATAAGTGCTAAATTTTAAATAGATCAAACCATTTTTCAGCGTTTTACAAATTTTTGCATTTTTGCGCAACTAAACCTAAACATTGATTTTATAGGTTTCACTTTCAACTACGGAAATAATTAAAAAACATAAACAAACATATTGACAGAAAAGTTTGTAAAAACTACTTAGGAGATCTTAAAAATACATGGAATGGATAATTCAGATGAAATCATGGTTTCTATACACTTTGGTTTCCATGCCTACGGTAAATGAGGAAAGGTAGAACTCTACTCTTTATGTTTCATTCAAATTTAATTGAAAATTTTAATGATTTCCTTGAAAAGTGTAATAATTATATCCTTTATTAAACTAAGAGCTAATAATGTAAAATTGTTTATTTTATCATGAATAATAACTTAAATAACAATGTGCAGATTCAGGACTACAGGAAAATTAAAATAATTGATATTTGTTATCAGTTGAATTTCGAGGAAATTTTTCCAACATTTGCATAGTAAATAAAATGGATCAGGTAAAAGCAAACTACAGCAGACGCAAAACAAACAAAAGGTATTATATACAAGGTAATGTTTATTTGGACAAATACACACAACCATATGCATTGTAGAAATCGAGCTACATGCATACACAATACAAAAGCGGAAATATACGTGAATGGGTTTGTTTGAAATCGAAATTAATAGTTTATCAAAAACAATTATAAATTATCTTTCCGAAAATCCTATACGTTGTGAAAGCTATATACACACGTATACACGTATTGCATTATCATAATGAAAAAAATAAATGAAAATAATTAAATTTTCATTTTGAAAATCCTCTGTTGACAAATGCTAATTAAAAACAAACTTCGGCTTGAAAAATGTCCATACTTTTAAAAACCATTTTATATTTTTTTTTAATTTTCAATACTGTAGCAAAATATCAGAGATAATTAAACAAATTAATCTAAAATTCTTCGCAGAGAAGCAACGTCAGGTTTTGAAGGTAAACAAAATACAAGGTAAAGCTGACTTCTGATTGGCTTTACAAACTGTTACAACCATCTAATGAACTTATTAATGTAATTCTTTACTTCATGTTTCTAAGATAAGATGGACATCTGATTTCAGATGGATCGACGTAAAAAAACATTAATTTTAAAAAAGTTATTACAATCAACTTTTTGGAAAAAGTAAATGTCTTCATGACAAAGCAAATTTTAATCGAGCCCGTAATTTGGAGAAACTGTACATTTTTAAGAACTATTTTGACTCCAGGAGTAACTTCAAAAATGAGACTATTCACTCCTATATATGGAATGCAATATAAATTTAGATAATAATAAAAACATACTGGCAAAACTTGTTGATTTATCCAAGACTTTTTACTTGGTTGATCATCAAGTATTGCTAAAGAAACATATAGGTAAAAGAGCACTGCATGGAAACTAATAAAATCTCACCTTGGAAATAGAACTTTGATTAGTTAAAAATGGTTGAGGAGAAATTAAGTCAGAATCTGAAATATAGATTTGAGGAGTACAACAAGGGACTACACTTGGATCTTTGTTGTTTCTCTTTTATATTTATAACCTTACAACAGCTATTAAATCACATACAATTATTCTACGCAGATGATATAATTATGATTTTCGTAGGCTCAAATTATGACATACCACAAATAGAAAAGAACTCTAATACAATCTTAAAGCAACTAGCAAGTTGGATAAGATAAAATAAATTAAAAGCTAAATGAATCTGAAACGGAATCAATTTTTATTTATTCATAGTAAATTTGGTAAATTATGACAAAAGGTATGGAAATGTATCAAAGAATCAGATGGGTAAATCAAATTAAAGACATATCAGACAGTTTAACTCCAACTATTTAGCTACTATACTATAAGGAAGCTTTAAATATGATTAACAGAAAAAAAAGCTTTTACAGATTTATAATGGACTTTTGAAGTCAACATTATATGGGTTTGAGCTCTAAGGAAAGGCCCCTTGTGCAAGTAAATATTTTATCATTAAAATAATACATAGATACTTTGGAAGCATACCACAAAGGAAATCATACAGGACATTATTTAGGAGATTTAATATTTTAACAATACTAGGCATATGTATATTAACCAAGCTAGTTAACTTAAAGAAACATTTTCACAATTATAGAAAAAATAGAGATAACCACAACTATAATAGCCAGCATAAAACAAGAAAATCTAAATTTAGATTACGTAGGGCAGGTATTGCATATAAATTTATGTCACAAGACATCAAAGGACATTTTTTTGCAGAAATAAAATGCAAAGAATTTATCATCAAAACCCAATTTACAATCAGTGTTACAATTTACAATTTTAAATTCATTGTAAAAAGCAATGTACATTTGTTGCTAACAATGTTTCACCAATGATTATGAAATATTTAAAGGGAAGTTCCACTCTCTAAAAAGGGGCTAAAAGACGTCATGGCATAAACCGGGAATAATGACTCAGCTATAAAGTAGCAATTCCTCTTGAATAAATTATCAGTTCCTTTGGTTTTAATCAGAAAAAAATATTGACTTTCAATTAAATACTTTATTTAAGTTATACTTATACTCTTTTCGGCTGTTATGTCAAGTCTTAAGATAATTTAATTTAAATAAACTTCATACTTTACTTCTTTTGAAATGTTTATTTATTTTTGTTTCATTTCCTTTTTTTATTATTTTTAACCAGTTTATTTCTTTCACTTTTATTTCTAAACAATTTTCTCTTATATAAACTCCAAATTCTTATCGCAGAAAATTTCAAATACACAAAAATCTGTCTTATTAAATCTTTTATTTTTTTTTTTTCAATAAAAATTAATCTTATTTTAAAACATGAGGTCCTCGAGGGATGCTGTAAGTTTATTGACCTCTAGATTTTAAAATATAACCGGAACGGTTTGTTTAAATCAATCAATATATTTGCAATATCAATAAATATCATAACGTCAATGGTATATAACTAGATTTTACATAAAACGCTCTTTGAAAATATCTTAAGGGTATTGTGTAAAATCTCCTTTAAAATCCGAATTATCTAACGTCATATATAATAAAAATCCATCCAATTGTTGATTCATTAAACTAACTCAATAGGTTTTTGGTCCAGTTCAGTTCATCAAACCCTTTTATATGTTTTAGTCTCTAATTAATATTCACTCGCGAAGAATTTAAAACAGATGGTTTTGACGTAGGAAAGGCAACTAGATATTTAAAATAATTAATACTCTATTTTTAAGCCATTTTTAAATTTTATTTCGTTTTAAAATCATTAGAAAGCGATTTTAAGAATTATTTTTAAAAAATCGGGTACGGGATGCCTCGGAACTTTTCCTCATTGCACCGGGTTCGCTAATCATGGATACTTGTCGTATTGAAACACACTCACACATACAAATAGACAACTTTGCAAACACCACTCAGGAGGCCTTGAAAACGCATAAAACGAATAATTCCGGTTTCGCCCCGCTTTCGGATTTTTTTCCAAATACAATACGTTTCCTATATACCTACGGTATAAATGAGGAAAAGTAAAAATAGTATACAAAAATCCTACTTAGCAGTAACAATAATAATTGCTACTCAGCAGTAGCACTACTAATTGCTACTCAGCAGTAGCACTACTAATTGCTACTTAGCAGTAGCACTACTAATTGCTACTAGCAGTAGCACTACTTATTGCTACGTAGCAGTAGCACTACTAATTACTACTCAGCAGTAGAACTACTAATCGCTACTCAGCACTAGCATTATTGATTGGACTTAACACTACCATTATTGATTGCTACTCATCAGTGGCATTATTATTTGCTACTCAAGTTTTTTTCGAAAAGAAAGACGTATATTATCCCATAGGTTATATTAATTATCATGGAACTATGATCGTCATTCCAAAATTAGCACAGACAATATTTACCTATTTAGATATTAACCCCCTAAAAGGCTGATTTAATATAATCTTTAATATGTTTAAGGGCATTTATTTTAAACCTCTTAGAAACATTGAGTAACAAGCAGTAATGCTACCAAGAATTTTGATAAAGGGAAGGAAGGACGCACTAAGTTAAAAAAAGTGACTCCGTTGAGGATAAAAAAGAATCCATCCCAAAACATGTTCCAAAAACAAATCTCACGTGTTTGGTATAAACCGTCATTTCAAATATCTTATTTGTTCGAATTTATAAATTTCTAATCTATTGTTATTTGCCCTAATGGGTTAATATATGTTTAACCCGTCTTACTTTTCTTACATAACCTGTGTTTCGTGCCTTTTGCTTTAACCTTGCTAGGTAAGGTAATGATCCTCTTATTTCTCTACCCTGTAAATCATTTATGGGGTCAGCCAAGTTTCCTTAACGCGTCATCCCCCTTAGTAAAGATCTTTGAATGCTACTGGTCAGGTTATGAAGCGAAAATCCAAAGACTATTGACCAAGCAAGAACTTTAGAGCAGTACACCATAGTGCAGTGCAAATAAAAAAACGATAATGACATAATTTAAAAAAAAAATTAAAAATAATCTTACTTACGTAACAAACAGTCATAATATTATTTAGGCAATTTAAAAAAATATTATGGGTAAAATTTAATAAATAATATATAAAGTATCTACATTCCAGAAGAAAGACATCTATTACTAGAAAAAATAAAATCATAAAAATACAGCTTACTGAACACATGAAACAGTGCTTCTGAGCTGATTTTTCGACATTTCAAATCGATCAACCATAAATTTCTACAAGACTGATCGAGTTTTAAAGAATTTTCAAAAGAATGATTAGCTAATGAGTTTTATTGGTTATTAAAAGTCACGCATTCTATTAAAACAATGACGCATATTTGCTGTCTGCTTTACCCATTTTTTTACTATTTTTTTATTTGAAATTAACGGATCACACGACCCTTTTACTGTCTGCTATACTCATGTCGAGTATAGCAGACAGTAAAATAATTTGGTAGTAACATACTTAATGCGCTAATAATAATTGTTAAAATGCAAGATGAATGAGGATTACCAAAATAAGAATTGAACTAACAAGTAATAAATGAGCAACTATACAGCAGGAACAATTAAAGAATAATGTTTATGTGAAATATCTGTTCTTCTTTGCGATACTAGTTCATCAAACACGTTTATACAAATCTCGTACAAATAAATCATGAAGTTCTAGGATGAGCAACTAAATAAATCTTAGTTAAGAAGTTTATAACATAAGGCATTCACCCATATGTCATTAAGGTAGCAATGACCATCCTGCGTAAAAAAACACTATGTAAGTCGGTGCTAATTGTATTTATAAATTTTGCTATTGGTTTCATTCTATTCATATATAAACTGAGATTAATGCCTAGGATGCAAATCTTCTTTACACAATCATGGCTTTGTAAAAAAGATTTGACCCTTGAAGATTAAAACCTAGAAATATAGTAATTGTAATTTAAGAACTTTTTTTTGTTTAAGTTTTTGTACTCTATTTTTTCTGTGAAATTTATATTTTTTTCTCAGGTTTTAATTTTTACTAAATTGTATTGGACATTTGTGTCTGTTATTCTTATTTAATACAATAATCCCAAAATAAAAAAAATCTAACCGTTTCCTCCGCAGTTAAAAGAATCCCGTTGAAGCTCTAAAACATTTATTGCGAATCAATACCCTGTAATAATTTTCTACCGCGTCAAATTTCTGTTGAAATACTTTTTTTCCACTCCGGATGATTTAACACTGGAGTGCCCCTAAGGGGGTGTTAAAACCAGAAATTGTCCCGGAGAGAGGTTCTACGGAATGGCCATAAATCAATATTTTAGGGGCCATAATATCTGTGATAGGATAAAAGATAACAGAAAGGATATTACACCAATATTACAGCTTTCATTATTTATTGGTTGAACTCTTTATTTTGTATTTATTTTAGTTTTCATATAAGTTTGAGTTATCTTTTATATTCTTAAAAACTTAGGGTAGGAGCGTTATTGTCGCTATACACAATACACATGGTAAATAGATAAATATATGCATTATTAAAAAAAAATTATCGCTTAGCCCGAAAAAAGAATGCTAAAGAAGATATTTATGCTTAAGACGGATATTTTGTGGTATACGTTGGGCATGCTTTTGATAAAACAACGCGAATACAAAAGTTTAAATTAAACATTATTTTGTCTACCAACAGTAAAATGTTGTCAAGTTAACAAAGTATAACCGGCCAGTTTCAACTGTTATACTGTCATTATCAAAATATAATTAACTCAGGATTAATAAAGTGAGTATACAAACAACTCTGATGATGTCTGTATAACAGGGGAAACTGGTTAATTACTTAATTGGTAACCTCTTAACATATAATTGAGTTTAGACAGTATAATATTTGTTTTACAATTATTTTTTTATTATTTTATCATAATAAAATAAAAGAGTACTAAAAAAGGTAATAAAATAAAGATATTCACTTAAGTAGAGCTTTCACCAAGGTAACACCAAGCATCGTCAAAACAATCAGTCTTTAGCTATTTTTCAAAATTTATTCAGTCCAATAATCTCTACATATTTAACATGTCTAATCAAATATATTAATGTTTAGATATCCCCATATAGGGTTAGTTCACATTTCAGCCTACTCTATTCATACTAAGAATGGATGGATTAAATTTAAAACATTTTAAATGATACATCAGGATTTAAAACCAACCCCGTCTGCAAAACGTATCAAACCTATATCAATATCCTATTTCAATCCTTATCAATTTAAATGGTTTGCGAGGGTAATCACATCTAAGATGGTTAAGCCTTTACCCGCTCAAATTTTATAGCTAGGTTGTATTACCTAGCTAGCATATTGCAAGTAGTACTCGTCCCATTAGGTGTCAAACGTGTATGGTTCATCTTCAATCTGCGATAACCATAACTTATTCTTCTATAATTTTAACAAGATTTCGTCAAGGATTTGGTGGTATCAAAGAGTATAATGGAGTATATTAACTTTTTAAACGTCCCATTGGTTCAAGAAATCTGAGGGAATCTAATGCCTTTTCATATTCCAATATAAAAACGTGCGATCAGGCATCAGATCAAAGTCAGGGTGGCTAATTATAGAATTATCTGATATTAGAAGTAACTGTCTTGGTTGCTTTGTCTACTAACTCAATAAAGAAAAAAATGACAGATGTAAGCAAGTAATTGTTTTATCTATTTTTACATTTATCACAGATGTAAACGAACCTTAAATAAGAATTAAAAAGGTGTTAAATACCTACTTTATTTTGGGTTTACAATTTTCACACTGCCTATCCTTCCCCGAGTAAAGCACTTAGCAAGGGATAGCTTATCATTAGTGGTAAAGCGGAGGGGCAAGCGCTTGTTTTTAGGGCCTAATTTTCTATTTACCCTCCTTATTCCCTTGTGCTGTGGCAGCTGTTTAGAATTTCCACGGCCTATTCCCACTGAGGGAAAGTTGTTTGGGAAAATTTGCTAATGTAAGGTAAGATTACAGTGTTATCTTATTCTAACTCTACCAATCTAATTTAGAAATATAAAGGTGCGAGTAGCCATCAGATACTTAATGTCAGCCTTGCTAATTCTCTTCTCATTAGAAAAATTAGTTCAATTTATATCAGGCAACACAAATACGGTTAAAACAATTGTTAAAATCGAAAAATAATCCAATCGAGTTGGAATTCGGTACAAGTTTATCCATGTATGCAATAATAAGGATACAAAATTTCATTTCAATGCAGCTAGTATATCTGTGGGTTTGTTGGATCATTAATGTTGAGTAGCATTGAGCGATGCCAGATCCTCGATAGGTGACTGGTGGGAATTAAACAGATGCTGTTACAGTTTTAAGACAAACGAAGCAAGTCAGAAGACATACTGTACTGTAAATTGTTTGATACCTGTATTCAGGGACGAGGGATGCGAGTCCGAAGCACTGAGGACGAGCGTAGTTAAATCGATATTGTGAGGAAAAGTACCGAAGTACGTACCCCGTACCCGATATTTTTTAATGAACCCCTTAACTTTTCTTACTTTAATAACAAAATTATGTTACTACAACAAATGTATGTAACTATTTCTCAATTGTATAAAATCACTAACTATAAAGTCACTTGGGAAACAATTAGCATATATTTTTGAATTGACAGGTTATTTCCTTCACACTTCAAAAATGTTTCCATTACATTATTTTCATAAATTTTAATATTTGGCAGATTGTTTTGTTCTTATAATCTATACGTTTGGTTTTTCTTTTCTATACATTTTATCTATTTTGTTTCGCCTCCCCATTAGAAGTTTAATCTATTACAAGTTAAGCATGTTTGCCACTGTAATCAGAGCGAACAAAGCAATCGTTTAATCAAATAATTATAAAACAGCTCTTGCAGAGTTAACAGAATTATTAGAGCTCAATTAAGTAATTACACATTGTGTCGGATAAGATACAGATTTTCCGTCTTTTCAATGAAAACACTAAAGAAAATCAAGCAAGGATCTTAAGGACACGCTTTTAGCAATATTAAATCCAACAGTCATCTTGTCTACAGGATCTGTAGACCTACTGGACGTCTACGCATGCGTTAATAACGATAAAAGGGTCAATTCACCCTTTTCCTAGGTGCTCATTAAGAAAAGAAGAGATAAGAAACTCCATTTAAAATGTAAGAGAAGGACAACTTGCTCTTAAAGAGGTAGTCACGTAAATTACAGTTTAAGAACAGACAAAAACGTTTAAATTCGTATTGCAAGTTTATTTTAAAGAGAAAAATGTATAAGTATGTATAAACAAGTGTAAGTTTGTAAATCTTTCTATAAGAATTCTTCCAATTTTGTTATGTCCTATAATTTGGCTTAAGGTGCTAAATATGCCAATGCTTATTATACTCAAACCAAAGTGGCTAAAATTGATAATAAGCTTTCTATCAAATACCTCCGAAATATTAAAAACACAGGTATGGAATTACGAAGTTAAAATAGAACTCAAACTAAAGACACAAAATAAAAAAAATATGTTGTTGTCACCATCCCCCTACTGACTTTCTTTAACTTGATCCGACGAAAGCCGTACTGTACTGATGAAACTTTTATATTCGATGTATTGCATAAAAAGCCCTCATTCTAAAATCCAATTCAATTTGTTTTTTTTAGACTATTAACAAATTTTTTAAAAATATATACATGTAATTCGATAAAAATTGAAACTAATGCTAACAGTAAAACGAAATTAGACATATTTGTTGGCCTCATACTACTAAATGCATGCGAAGTTTCATATTGATTCGATAATATTTCCGAGTTTTATAAATTTATGAAATTTTTGCTGAGTCGTTAGTGCCGGTAAGAGAGGCCATCAAAAAATATTTACCAATTCTAAAGATTAAATTTTTACCAAATTTTAACTATCTAGCTAAAATACTACACTACTACAATACATACCAGCCATCCCCAGATGTAAAGGTCAATTCAGAAAACTCAAAGTACTATTAGGAACCATTTTTTGCGAAATTATGTTTTTCTATCAAGAAATTTTAAAATGGCCACCAATGAGACGCTTTGTTGGAAATTTACCAAAACTCATCAGTTCTTCCCGTATGAAGTTTTATCTTATTCAGTCGAGCCGTTTTGCCAAAACCGTGCAAAAAAGTTCAAATGTCCATCAAATAAATATAACAGCCATACAATTTATTTTTATTTTTGGAATATGTAGAGTCTAAAACTTTTGATAGAAAAAGTGGGTGTCAAATTTGTATCCTTATGTAATGCACCACCTTCTATAATAGGAGATAGAGCAAGTAATAGTAATAGTCTGTTACTATTTCCTCCTATTATAGCAACCAATAGTCATATCATATTTTATTTACACACGATTTTTTGTTAAGTATCTACTTCTAAAGTAAAGCGTATTATACGTGCTTAAAAAAAGCAGAATGGACTTGGAATCCATCCAAAAATAAAGCACTAGGTAGAAAAAATAGTACTAGGCTATAAAAAGGAGCGTAAAAGTAGGAAGAAAAATATGCTTTATCAAAGGTAGGAAAAGTAATTTTTCCGCATTTTAGCTCATGCAAGGATATCCCTAAACTGTATTTTAAGTCTTTTAGCTCGAAAATAAAATATCAGGTAAGAAGTAATCGCTCGTTCTTCGATAGGAGACAGCGGGTTTAAACTTAGCGGACAACTATTTGCCTACTGACCGTGCTCGTTGCTCTTTATCAAAAGTGATCCTCCCATTTCAAACTTTTCTAGAGCATCAATTTTACATCCTTTCTCCAAAAATCTAGATAGATTTTTGGAGAAAGGTATAGAGATAAATTATCTAATCTATCTCTATATCTGGGGAGGGCACCCGTTTTGCTCAGTATATCATTAAAAAGGGTCACAAGGAAAGACCACATAGTGCTGGTAATCTAATTTTTCAGGATGGTCGCCAAATAAACGCTTTAAAAAATTGTGGATTTTCAAGAATCATCGTGGAGATTAAAATGTTAATAAAAGGAGCGACGGCTGTCTGCTTGTTTGTACGGTGGCTATAGTATGGTCGCCTAAGGTTCAAATGAATGCTTTGACTGACATTAAGCCACCTAAGCGAAGAAGACAGAAAACGAATGAAGATAATAAAGTTTATAAGAGCGCAGAAAGCGTGTCTGAAGATAAGTTAGTTACTCTATCAACTAGTGTGATTCAGTCTTGATTGTGTCTTTGACAATGATACCGCGGCTCATGCTCATCACCTTCCTTATTATTCAAGGATTGCTTCATTGTTTATATTATTACTTTTCCTCATTTATACCGTAGGTATGTAGGAAAAGTATATGTGTTTGCAAAAATTCCAAAACCGAATTATCCGTTTAAGGTGATTTTATGGCCTTCTAAGTGGTTTTCTCAAAGTTGTCTGTGTGTGTGTGTGTTATCATCGTAGCTTCTAGTGTATTTATGCTAGAGAGTTGAAACTTTGTAAAATATCAGTCTACAGGAGTTGTGCTATTGGGAAAATATTTTTCATTACGCCATTAACCCGCAACATTGACTCAGCACAAATTTCGAAAAATCATAAAGCTGAAAAATGATGCGATCTAATTGAATTGGTCACGCAAGTAGCCATGTGTAAGACTAACATATGTGCCAAGTTTCATCTCATTATCAGCATTAGTTCAATTTGTATCGAATGACTTGTGTACGTTTTTTTTTATTCAAAAAATCAGAAAATTATTTAATTGAGTTGAAATTTGGTACTAGTGTATACAATTATGTAATAAGTAAGTACACAAAGTTTCGGTTTAATACAACAAGTATATCCATAATTTTAGTTGGGCCATAAAACTTAAGTAGCATTGAGCGGGGTCAGTGCTGAATGGTGACCGCTGAGAATGAAACGGATGCATTTACTATCTGAGGACGAGGGAAGCGAGTCCGAAGACGTGTTGCAGTATAAATTTAGCGAATTGTATATTCTGAGGGCAAGCGAAGCGAGTCCGAAGCAGAGAAAATGAGGGTAGTATTATAACTTTAAATAATCAGAGAATATGTTGATGTCTAAACATAAACTGAATATAATTATTGAAATACATGATTGACATTTTTAAATATGATTGACAGAGTCAATCATATTCACTATATTACCCATCCCTAAGTGAGCTTCCTCCCCCATTTATTTTTAATATTCGTTGAGAAATGTTTATATCAGGTAGTCTTAAATGTAGTAAATTATTTTCTGTCAATTCTCCTTTTTCGTTCTCAGAAATTTCGTCGTCTATCGGTAATCTGGATAAAGCATCTGCAGGTCCATTTTGTTCTCCACTGAGGTATTGAATTTTATAATTATATGATCCTATTATTAACGCCCATCTAGTTAATCTACTTGCTGCTATTTTAGGAATGTCATTATGTTCTCCTAAAACGTATTGAAGAGGTTTAAGATCTGTTTTTATTGTAAACTCACGTCCATAAATGTATTGGTGAAATTTTCGTAATGCAAATATTATAGCTAGTGCTTCCTTTTCTATGGCTGCATATTTTCTCTCAGGTTCTTTTAGAATCCTAGATGCAAATGCGACAGGTCTTTCCTCTCCATCAGGGCATTTATGGAATAAGACTGCACCTATACCTGAATCTGATGCATCAGTAGTGATTATTAATGGCCAATTCATATGGTAATGTACTAACGATTCTGTCTGTAAAAGTTTATTTTTTAATTTATTTACTAAGTCATCTTCAATATTTGTCCATGTCCATTTTACCCCTTTCCTAGTGAGTCTATATAATGGTTCACATAGTTCTTGTAAATTTGGAATAAATCTAGCTAAATAGTTGACTGACCCTAAAAATGATTTTAGTTCTTTAACGTTGTTTGGTCGTGACATTTCTGTTATCGCTTTGATTCTTTCATTTTGGGATGTATTCCATGTTTTATCTATATTGTGTCCTAAATACTTTACACTTTGAACCATCCATTTACATTTGTCTTTACCTAGTTTTATACCTGCATCACGTAGTCTTTGGAGAACTATTTCTAAAATTTCAAGATGTTCCCTAACAGTTTTACTGGTAATAATTGTATCATCTAGATAACACGCACAGCCCTTTATTCCTTTAAGTATGTCATCCATTGATTTTTGAAATAGGGCGGGCGCTAGATTCAATCCGAAAGGTAATTTAAGGTACCGGAAATATCCTATATGTGTAGCTATTATCAAGTATTGTCTAGAACTTTCATCTACTTCTAATTGTAAATAAGCATCTTTCATGTCTAACGTGGAAAAATATTCACCCCCCGAAGTTTACCTGTCGGCTTAATTTGGATTTCAATAGGTGATGCCCATTGAATTGGGTTCACTTCTGGATTGACAGGTTCTATAACACCTCTTTCAACTAATCTATTAAGTTCTTCCTCAATTTGAGGCTTAAGTGCAAATGGGGTTCCTCTAGGTTTTGCAATTTTGTTTATTGCCCCTTCTTTTAATTTAATTACCGCTTTTGTTCCTTTGATACATCCTAATGTATCTTCGAAAATGTTTGAATTTGTGTTCAGAAGTTTTTCTAATCGATCTTTTGTATCGTTTTCATTCGTGATATTACAAATTTTAGCACCCTCAGGTAATCCTAAATCAAATGCTAATAACCAGTCTAATCCAAATAAAGGAATATCGTTCTCTTCTATAACATGTATCTGTAAGTTTTTTGTTTTGCCGAATGCAGTTACTTTGACAACAGTTTTCCCTTTTGTTTTTATTGTATGATTTGTATAAGCTATAAGATTGTTTACTTTATCTAATTTCGGTCTCCCTAATTTCGACCAAAGGTCTGAACCTATTACTTAGACAGCTGCCCCTGGATCGTACAGCATGTTAACATTTATGTCATTTATTTTAATTTTTAACATAGCTTTTAATCCGTTAATATTATTAACGGTTTTAATTTCTGTTTCAGAATCAGAGCTATGATTATGATTGACGATTTCTACTCTATTTGTTTTATTATTTGTTTTTATTTCTGCCCTACCACGTCGTAAACAAACCCTAGCGAAATGATTTTCATTTCCACATGCCAGACAGGTTTGTCCTTCTGCTGGACAGGGTTTCTTTGGGTGCAATAAATAACCACATTTAAAACAATCTGTACCTTTCTTTAGAATAGTTTTAGCTTTACTTGTATTATTAGGTTTATATTTATTATTATTAAATTTTGTTTTATTTGTTTTAACATTGTTGATTTGATCAGTGTTATCAGTGTTTAACTTTTTATATTGTAAATCTACCTGTTCTAATAGAGTAGCTTCTCTTTCCACATCAGCTAATGTTGCGTCATTGTCTGGAAATTTCTTGATTAAAGATTGTTGCCATTTTGGGTTATTTATGCCTAAAACTAATTGATCCCTTATACGTTCATTTAAATTTTGCCCAAAATTACACTTACTAGCAATTTTTTTTAATTTGTTTATAAAAGTCAAAATATTGTCATTATCCTGTCTTAAAGTTTCAGAAAATACTTTTCTTTCAGCTAAATTAAAAACTTTGTGTCCATAATGTCTCCCTAACATAATTTTAATGTCGTTGTATTGAATTGTCCGTATGTCTTGTGGTCTGAAATGGTCAATAACTGTTTTGAATACATCAGATCCAACTTTAGATAGGATTAAGTCTCTAGCATTATTAATCGCGTTGGCATTATTATTATTATTTAATTGAATACCATTTAAGTATAGTTCATTTTCAAATCTTTGGATCCAGTATTCCCATTCCTCAGTTTCTGGGTCAAATTTATCAAATTTGAAATTAATATTTGTGTAATGGTTTTCTAAATGATTTTCTTGAAAAGGATCGTTTTGTCTTCTCCTAGCCATTTGACTGCGCCAAATATTATAACTTTAAATAATCAGAGAATATGTTGATGTCTAAACATAAACTGAATATAATTATTGAAATACATGATTGACATTTTTAAATATGATTGACAGAGTCAATCATATTCACTATAGGTAGCGCATACGATATGATGAGGAAAAGTTCCGAGGTACCCAGTACCCTATTTTTTTATTTTATATTTGTTTAATAAACTTATATGTTTTGTTATTTATTTATTTTATTTTATTTTTAATTTATTTATTCCATATACTTTCCATAATTTATTTATTTGATTATGACTTGGATAAGTTTCTTTCTCTTTTTGCTGTTAGCTATTAATTTAGTTTTTTGCTTCTATAGAAACTAGTTTGTATGTTTTAGTTTGCTTGAGTTTGTAATTTTAATTTTAACTATCCTAGTTTTTTGTCACTGAGGAACTCTTAAGGTAGAAAGCAGACCTATAAAATTAAATTTTTATTGTGGAAAGACTGTGTTCCTTATTATTACACTATAAGTTTAAATAAAACAAAAAAGCACTAATTTAATAATTAACGCTTTAATTAATGTGATATTTATTTTTCACATTCTAAACGGTATATTTCAAAGAAAAAAATATAAATTTTTAAAACTTTTGCAAAAATAGAAGAGAAACAAGGGAAAAATGTTCACAGTTTAATCATACGTATATAGAAGGTCCTATTAAAGCATTTTTTGTTTTGTTTTAAAAGCATTAAAACTCACTTTTAATGCTCTAAAATAATAAATTTTATGAGAGCATAAAGTTTCTCTTTTTTCGAAGAACAAAAGCGTTTAAATAGATAACAGTTAATAATGGCTTTTTGTGTGGATTTTTTCTTTCATTAATATAAAATGATAAAGACTCACAAATATACGATAATCCTTTTTACCTTTTGAATCTGAAACAGAAAATAAAATTTTACATTCATAAAATAAATTAATATGTTCTAATAGTATGATACTTTAAATTTTTATAAAAAAATCAAAGACATTTTAAGTTCTATTAGACATTCTATTTTTAAATGTCTCCCATTTGTAACTTAATTATTAAGAAACAAATACATTTGTTCTTTTAGTTTTAAAGCACCCTAAATTTATTATTAGATCGGGTACAGGGTACCTCGGAACTTTTTGTTACCATATAAAATTCGCTACTCTCATCCTCCCTATTTCGCTTCGATTGTCCTCAGAATATGGAAATCCTCAAATTTGTTTTGCAGAACGACTACGTCTTGAGACTTGCTTTGATCGTCTTCTAACAGAAAAAACATACGATTTATTCCCACCGGTCACCCATCCAGGATCCTCCCTCACTAAGTGCTGCTTAACATAAGTGTTATAACAAAAACCACAGATTCACTGCGGTTTACTAAAATGAAATTTAGTATCCTTGTACCAAATTTCAGCTCAATCAATTTTTTTTTCGGTTTATAACCGAATTTTTACATTTGTAAAAATATATTAATTTTATTCGATAAAAATTGAAGTAGCGCTAATAATAAAATGAAACTTGGCACATTTGTTTGTCTTATATTTAACTATATACGTGCAAAATTTCAAATCAATTAAAACATTTTTGCTTGTTATGAATTTTTGAAATTTTTTGATGAGTTATTATCACCGGTTGATGACGTCACTAAAAATTACTTTCCGGGAGCACAACTATTTCTAAAGATTAATTTTGTACTAAGTTTCAACTCTCTTATACAAAACGATAAGAGGAATGATGATATCAGACACACACTGATACACACGTACAGACAGACAATTTTGCGAAAACTTCAAAGGTTAAAAAGGGACAGAGCTAAATTAGCAACTATACCATGTTTACTTTGGACAATCAGCCAATTTGCATTAATAAAGTAAGCACTGTTTGATTCAGGTAAGTTTTTGTTAAGATAAAGCAAGTAACAGTATGCTCATTATATGTCAGGTTATAACAAGAAATTATTCAAACAAACTTTGAAGTTTAAAAAATAAGATATAAATAAATCTACATGAAATAAAAAAAAGTAATTATTAGTAGCAATGAAAACTACAGAGAGCTTTATCATAAGCATTAATATCAAACTAAAATAAATGTTTAAAAAAAGAGAAAACTACAATTTTGTGATTTTTTGCCTAATTATAGTTGCCCTTTCTTTCTGTTTTTATTAGGGTCGACATGACCCCTCATTAACATTTTTTTGTTTTAGTCTACTTATAGTCTTTTGATGTTTTAGGGGTCAGTAAAAAATGAACTTAATGTAAAGAACTGACATTAGCAAAGGGTTGAAGAAACACTTTTTTGCCAAAACACACAATTACACATACTTTTGGCTTGCTTGGTGAAAAAGAACAGAAAGAAGAATGGGAATACGTTTATTTCTTTTTAAGTCCAATTGCTTTTACAAACAGACTTGAAAAAACATTGTATGAATATAACACTAAAAATTAATCATCAGAAGCCGCAACAAAAATCAAATTTACTTAAAATAGTTAAAGAAATTTAATCTAATTTTGACTAAAAATTTCTAATAAATAAAAAAAACGGGTATGGGGTACCTCGGAACTTTACCTTGCCACATCGGATTTGCTACACTCACTTCGCTCGACCCCAGAATATACAATTCGTCAAATATATACTGCAACAAGTCTTCGGACTAGCTTCACTCGTCCTTATATAGTAATTACATTTGTATATTAGTTTTCTTCCCAGCGGTCACTTATCTAGGCACTGATCTCGCTCGATGCTGCTTAACTTTTATGATCCAACAAAAGTCCTTGTCATATTAAAAAACGTAGTATACTTATTTTTTACGTAAAAGAATACACTTGTACCAAATTTCAGATCGATAGGATTATTTTCCAAGCGTTGGTAATATTTTAAAATACGTATACAAGTCATTCGATAAATATTAAACTAATGCCAATAAAGTAATACAACTTAGGAGCATAAGTTGGTTTTATATGTAACTACATTTATAAAATATATACATATAATATATATATATAATTATATATATTATATATTATTATATATTATATATATATAATATATATATATATATGTATATATATATATATATATATGTGCATAATATATATATGTGGCAATCAATAATTCTTGCATTCATATAGTTAAGCGATATTTAAAGCATAATTTAGCTTTTTTTATCTTCTCTTAATCTAAATAATTCTTTTTGATAGTTTGATGTCCAATATATTATTGTTATATGTACTAAAATTAAAATTGTACTGTCTTATAATTTATTTGTTATTTTATAGTTTATATTTGTATTTTTCATATGTTTTTAATTGATTTTTTTCTTTAAGTCTTTATCTTTGTCTTAGTTTATAAAATGCCGTCTATGTTATACATAATTTATTATAATTATAATTCGCAAATCCAACACTCATAGCTGGTAATTATTGTTATTAATATTTAATACACAACTTAATTTGTAATGTATAATATAACATTAATTTTAAAGTAGTAAACATGTTTTTATCAAAAACTTGAAACTATCATTAGAAATAATTTTTATTAACAATATTTTGCAATAATTTATATTAAACTTACACGTCCGGATCTTTTTCTTGGCGTAAGAACGCCGGAATAATACCACTAGATATTTTCTACACAAATGCATGCCATATTGAAGTCATATAGGTAATAATTATAACAAGTTAAATGTAAGTTATTATTCCATACAAATAAAGTTAATTTATTTATATGGATACATTTTATTAAATTATAAAATTAATTTCATGATTTTTTTGGAATTTGCTGTATGCGCATAAATCCTATGTTAAGTTTCGCATAAAAATTAAAAACATTAATTTCTCTTTATACAACTTGATTTTGTAACCACATTGTGTCTAAGCATTAGCGTGTTTACATGAAAAGTGCATACATAGATATAGAATCAAACTATTTCCGATTTATTGTATCTATGATGCTGAAACGTGGTCTTTTAAAAAAGGATATATTTATTATATTAAAATGAATTTTTTCTCCTTATAAAAGATAGGGAAATACATTAATCAATAAATACAACTTAGCAAAAACTAAACATTAGTCAAAGTGATTAAACTGGTTCAGAATAGCCTGTGTGATGTCAGAGGCCGTTGAACTCGTCACTTCAAATTCTTTCTCGTTACAGCTCTGACTTACTCGGCAAAAACATTAGCGTTCCCCAATTTGGTTACAAGTTAACAAACCAGTTAATTGAAGGTAAGAAGTTAATGACTGAAAGGTTCTAATATTCAAGGTTCCAGTCTTTCAAATGTCTTAGTAATTAAATTTTTTACTCGAAAGTTTTACCCAATAATTTAGCTTCCATATTGCCTCTAAGGTGGGAAAAGTTTGGTAAAAACAAAAAATGTGATAATTTTACTCTTTCACCTGTTTTAGAATGACCAATTTTTAGAATCGTAGATAGTGTTTTAAGATCAATTTTTTTCATTCTCTTCCACAAAATACATGAAAATATAGCAGAATAAGAATGAAGGAAACTGTAAGAAGTAATAAATTAGATATCCGGAGGAGTTAAAATTCTTTTTGCTCTTACTTAGAGCTTAGTAAATTCACGAAACTAAATTAACACTCTCAGACCAAGAGAAATTACTCACCAAGTCGAATTTTTAATAGATTTAATGATTTTTTACCACAAATTTCAAAGTTCTTAACAGTAAACATGATGAAATTTGTGTAGCTAAAAAAATAAATAAAATAATAAAATAATAAGTATTAATAAATATTAAAAGTTAAAAAAAAATTATAACAGAAAAGAAACAATTTGGTGTAACCAATTTTCCAATCCTTGCCAGGCTCATTGCCGACTTGCTTAAGTGAGATAGTAATTAATTTATGTAAATTCTTATTTATTGTAAAGAAAGATAGCAAATACATGGTTATTAATTTATTTTATTTTTTAAAATAAAAACGATTTACCTTTAAAATTCTAAAAGTAATTTTGGGATATAAGACTTTCTTTGCTAAAATTTTTAATTTTTCTTGCCTTGATGGTTTTTTTAGACAGGGTAAGGAAAAGAGCTATAAGAGTTATAGATAAAATAAGTAGGTGTTTCTTTAAGTTAAGCTGTATTTTAGAGTTTAAATAAGATTTTTCAGTAAAATAAATAAACAGTTTTTAAACCACTTACATTAATAATATTTTTAAAATTGTTTAAAAAATAATGCTATTACTAAACCATCAAAACATACAAGTGGCTTTGAGTATCTTTGAGTTATAGAATTTTATAAAATAAAAAAATTTCATGATATCTATAACCCGGAGGCATACAATTAAGGTATACATGCTACAATTGATGACAAAAAATCAGCAATGGTTGAATTTGTTCGTCAATACTTGAGGAACCAAATGGAGTTTAAACCAAATGACCAATGAAATTAAAAACCAATTAAAAAAAATAAGTTAAACTTCTTTAAATAAACTTTAGTTCTGTAATTATTTTAATGACTAGCTAAGAATTCGTGTATAGCGATGACATTTCACCCATTACTTAAAAATCCACTAGGCCAAAAAAATGTCCACCTATTAGGCTAAAAAACTAAAACTACATTAAAAACACTTATAACAAAACAAAGAATGAAAGTACAAAAATATAATTAATAACTTGACTAGAAAGATAAAATATGACATTATCTTATCAAATATATTTGATATAAATATCAAAGATAAAATAAAGATTTTTAATTTAATTTTTCACTAATACTGTGATTTTTATCTTCTAGTCAAGTTATTAATTATGTTTTTGTGCTTCATTCTTTGTTTTGTTATAAGTGATTTTAATGTAGTTTTAGTTTTTAATCCTGAAGATGCCCCCAGTGATGGGTGGAATGCCATTGCTATACACAAATAATTGTTTTGTCATTAAAATAATTAACTTTATTTAAAATGTGTGAGTTCTACTCTACAAACTGAAAAGTGAAACAGGAGAAATTACTAAGTTTAAAACTATATTATTTACAGGGGGGGGGGGCTGAAAAACTAAAATATTTGGATTAATACAATTATTATTACGTTTATATAAATAATATACCGGTGTACGTACGAGTTTACTACATTACAATCTATCGAGAGAACTTACAATATAAAATGTACAAAATCTTATAAGAAAACCATTAAGCATGTTTTTTCTGAATAACAAGTTTCTCAACCAAATAAAGAACGTAGAATGGTGTATTGATTCTAAATGCTGCAACTTAAATATGAATTATTTATAAGAAATATAAGTTTAATACTCTATATTTAGAGATATAAAAGAATTTTTTATAAGAGAGTCCGGAAGCCTTATCTCCTTTTTATCTTAAAAGGGCTAAAAGAGGGTCAGAGAGGTCGAGAAAGGACAGGGAAGGGTAGGAGCTAAGTAGGAAGGGGGGGGGGACTAGTATGTTTGTAGAGGACCTCGCGCGGGGTCTGAGTTAATGTTTGCCAAGGGGATAACTGCGGCTGTATCTTTTGATGAGTTTTTCATGCTTAACTAGCCAGAGTTAAATTTTTAATAACATCTTTCCCTTACAAAAAAATTGACTTGATACACTTTTACAATGAAGTATAGAATCATTAATAATTATTCTAAAAGCTAATATTTAGGTGGAAATGGTCAATAAAGTAAAAAAAACATTGCTCAAGTTTTTAACCATGTATTAAATCTTTATCAAGGTACATAAATAAAAAATAAATAATACAACACAGAAATGTCGACAAAAATTGACAATGAATTTTAAGCATATGTTGATTCAACACAATCCAAAGAGGTATACTTTTGCATTAAACTGCTTAAATAAATCAAAGAGAAACTTTGGAGGGATTTTTATCTAATTTTTTTAGGACCAGTCTCTTTCAGGTATTCATGAAAAGAAGTAAGTAATAGAGTACAAAATTATATAAAAAACATTATTCAATAATTCATCATAAATAAAATTTAGATTTATTAAAGGCTATAGAAAGTAAAAATCCCCGAAATGTTGAATGAGAATTGAAAAACTTTTGAATAATATTAAAAACAGAATTTTAGAAATACATTTTCGAATGAAGCTCATTTAAAAATTAAAAAATACGTATTTTTAGATGGAATACTATTAAAAATTGGTATATTTTTGTGATGTCACCCAGGGCAAACATGATAGCATTTTTCAGAGATTTAAAAATTCTAATCAATAAAAAATATGTGTTATTGTTATAACTAGAAGAAACGTACAAAATAATATTAGAGAGCATATTGGTCTCCTACGCTGATCAGTCCAGAATATAATTTGCAATGTTCGACGCCTACATGGAAACATGGGTAATTCAATTTATAACCCCATAACAATCAAAAAAGAATCAATAGAGTTACAATGCAAAATAAAGGATCAGTTGTAAAAATATATATATATATATATATATATATATATATATATATATATATATATATATATATATATATATATAATTATACCCGTTTATTGCCTTGGGCCATCAGGAATAGCTCTGAGTAAATTTATAGCCATCAGGGAATCTGAGTAAATTTCCTTAAGGACGAACTATGTCAAATATTTTGGAACTACTGCCCAAAAATTTGCATGAAAAATGGTTTTTTGCAATGATTGAACTTTTGAAAATAGAAAAATTAAAAAAAGAAAATCCAAATATTTTTATACATTCAATAGTCAAAAATATAAGCTATAGCTACTAGAAGTTGCAAAAACTGATAATTTTTGTCTTATAAAAGTGAAAACAATGTGTTATTTAACAAACTATTTTTTTCGAAAGTGAAATAATAGCATTCCAGAGGAAATTCGCTTAAACCAAAAGGTAAAATTGTTTTATTGACAATTGTATAGAAGGTGATAAGACACAATAAAACCAAAAATATTTAAGCTTATTGAATCTTGCTTTACTGTTTCACTCTCATACTTCACTTCTGTTGTTTAGTCTATGATACAATTTTTAACTCTATAATTTTTAGCTATTTAATTAGAAACTCTGTTTCTTTGATAAATCCTGAAGAATATTAAAAATAACTCTTTTCATCCTTTTCAAGTGTTAATTTCCACTTAAAAGCATTGCTAATAAAATTATTGGATACATCACAAAAATGTTAAAGTGCGGTTAGTGTTAAGTACGGTTTAATGTTCAAATCATTCACCACTTTAATTAGATTGTGGTTGATGCCTTTTGATGATCAAAAAGACGAGCTGTAACACAAGCGTTTAGCGTATAGCACCACTAATTAATCAAGTTATTTAATAATTAATATCAGGCTTTATTGAAATGAGGAGTGTGCTAACTACAGTTTAAATGTGGTTTGGTTAAGTAGATATAGTATAACATGAGAAGTATAGTATGAGTAGATATAACATAGCAGGAATAGATACAGTATAGTATGAGTAGATATAGTATAGTATGAGAAGTATATTATGAATAGATATACTAAAGTGTGAGGTATGAGTAGATATAGTAGTATGAGAAGTATATTATGAATAGATATAGTATAGTATGAGTAGGTATAGTAAAGTATGAGAAATATCGTATGAGTAGATATTGTATAGTAGGAGTATATATAGTTTAGTAGTATAGTATAGTAGAGTATATACTGATATATAAGAGGTTTAGTATGAGTAGATATAGTAAATATAGACAAGTATGAGATCTACTGTTAAATTGAATTACACATTTTTTTTAAATTATCTAAAAATAAATTTGCTTATGATTTTTGTTAATCATTGCACTCTCTTATCATTGCATCTATTTAATAAAAAAATTTAATAAAAATGTTTCTATTCCAATTTTTTTCTTTTCTTTATCTATACCGTAGGTATAAAGAATCAGTATTTACACTAAAAATCCGAAACGTTAATTTTACCTGATTAATCCGTTTCAAGGTTTTTAAGACCTCTTAAGATGTTTTTACAAATTTTTTTTTACAGTTTGTGTGTATCTGTTATCATCATAGCTCCCATAGCATACATACCCTGGAAGCTATTAGATTTGAAACTAAGTAAAGAAATCCAAATAAATATTTATTTTCATAAACCATAAACCGTGGAAAAATTTTTCGATCGATTTTTTATTTGCCAAGCATTAAGTCATTTATATGGTCAACATACGTGCTGAGTTCCACATCATCATCAGCATTAGTTAAATTTTGTATATAATAACATGTGTACGTTATAGCAAATTGTCGAAGAAAAAATGAGCAATAGAGGTTTGGACTTTATAACAAGATTGATTTTGTACATTTTGTAAGTTTCATTTTGATCCGAGGAGCGTTCAAAAGTTTGTGTTAGAAACAAAAATCTCCAACATTACATATAATTATTATATATATATATATATATAGTATATATATATATATATATAGAACAAAAATACATATATATATATATATATATATATATATATATATATATATATATATATACACGTGTGTGTATGTATGTACGAGATTTTTGTTCCTAGACGTTTCTGTGGGTTATGATAACTATCGAACCTTTTCCCGGATCGAAATGACACTTGGTACAAAAACCAAACTTTTTAATATTCCAAATTCTAACGTTTATCAAATATATGAGACGTCTTTAACCCACAGTAATGACACAAACATTTCAAAAAATTACAAATCTTCAAAAAGTTTTTTATCAAACTTTATTGATAAACTGAAGATCAGCTTAAACTTTATATGGTAAAAATGTATACTAAAAAATGGTAAAAAATAAAAAATAATCCAACTAAGTTGAAATTTGGTACAAGTACATGTTTCCCCGTATGTAATTAATAAACATATTGAGTTTTATTTTTAATACGAAACGTCGAGCATCGAACTAAGTCAGTGCTTGGTTAAGAGACCGCTGAAAATGAAACGAATGTATAAACTCTCTGAGGACGAGCGAAGCGAGTCCGAAGACGTGTTGTAGAATAAATTAGGTGATTTTAATTTTCGGAGAACCAGTGAAACCAATATGGTGAGTAATGTTCCGAGGTACCCTGCAGCCATTTTTTTGTCCCATTAAGAAGTAAGTGGTAGAAAAACTAGAAGAGAAAAAGATACCAAAGCCGACTTTTATGCTTATTTTTTAACAAAACGCTTGAAAAGTCAAGTATTTGTGGTTTTCAACTCCTACACTACTACCACACCTTCCCTGCCTCCCACCCACCAACTCAAGAGCTTACGTTACTTGAGAGTAGAGCCCTTTTCAAGTTCAAACACTGCCAGAAAAAGGGCCTAATTTTCTACTTCTATTCGTGAAACATTATTCTACAAAAAGTTTCATGTTATTTCACTCTTTTGTTTATACTTTTTTTGTCTAAAAATACGCAACTTGTTCATAAATTTATTAATTTATACATATTGCATGTATTGCACATTAATTTCATTTAGGCATTTATTCAGTGTTTTTCGTTGTTGGTTCTTTACAGTTTGATTAAGTGAGGAAAGATATTTATGTTTTTTTTTCTTTTTACTTTTCTTCACCTACTACCACATTCCCACCTTACTACCTACTTTACCTCACTACTACCTATTTCCTCACTACCTCACCTCTACTACCCTACTACTACCTAATTCCTCACCTACTACCTACTTACCTCACCTACTACCTAATTTCCTCACCTACTACCTACTTTCCTCACCTACTTCCGACATTCCTCACCTACTACCTACTTACCTACTTCCTCACCTACTAACCTACATCCTCACCTACTACCTACTTACTCACCTACTACCTACTTACCCACCTACTACTACTTTCCTCAACTCCTCCCTTACCTACCTACATTCCTCACCTACTACCTACTTACCTCACCTACTACCTACTTTCCTCACCTACTACCTACTTTCTCACCTACTACCTACTTACTCACCTATACCTACTTTCCTCACCATTCCTCACCTACTACCTAATTACCTCAAGTACTTACCTACTTTCCTCACCTACGCAGGAAAAAGAAAAAGTATTGTGTTCACCCGAAACCGATGTTTCTTTAAAATTATCCGTTTCAGGCATTTTCATAATGTTTTAAGTAATTTTCCAATTTAGCTTTCTGTCTGTGGGGTATGTGTATAATTCTGCTGTTTATACTAGAGAGTTGAAATTAGGCTGCCAAGTATGATCACAGTTCTTCAATTCGTCCGTAACATGATATAGATTATTACCGTATTATTTGATTGAATGGTAATCTACCGTATTATTCAATTAAACTTGGTCTATAACACTTTAAGTATTCGGCTGCCTAATAATTGCCTCCTTAAGCCTAAGGATGCTTGAGGCATTGCTTTGCCTAAAAGCAATGCCTCCTTAAGCTTTAGATACTGATAACCACAGAGATATTATTACTAGAGGGTTGAATTTTGAAATATCGAAAAAGTAACCCGACAACCTTCGCTAAAAATATAATTAAACAATCTTTATAAAATTACAATAACATAAATAGTAGAATGTTAAAAATACTAATCAAAACACAAACTGTGTGCGGAAAGCCGAAAACAATTTATTTATTATAACCTTAACTCACTCTTAAAAGAGGTTTCAATGAGGTTACACAGAGCCCCTGAGACCCCCAAAACGATGTTTCAGTTCCTTCAATGAATTGAGATAGACTATGTTCCCTCTAGTATATATCTCTATGATGATAACAATCTAACTTTGAGCAAAGCGAAGACCCAAATCAAATCATACTCTATTCTAGGTCGTGCGACACGAGACCGAAGTAAAACAACCTTAGAATTTAGATAGTAATTTTATTCTGGGAACGAGCAAAGCGAGTCCGAAGTTATAACATCCTAGATTTTTGTTAACCATTTTATTCCGATTCGAGCATAGCGAGATCAAAGTAATACAACCTCAAGATTTGGATAATCATGACATTCTAGAAACGAAATAAACAAGTCCGATGTTGTAAGGAAAAGTACAGAGGCACCCTGAACCCGTTTTTGCACTAAAGTAAGTGCAGCATCTTACAAAACATTAGATCGTGGGTCGTTCAATGTATTTGTTTACAAATTAACTTGTTTTCAATTAATTTTACTCCCTCAGCGAAATGGCACAGGTTTAAAATATAAGAATGAAATAATAAACCAATACTAGCATTTGTTAATTGGTTAAGATTAAAAATTATAATAATCCAGTAAATAAAAAACAATTTAATCATTTATTATAAATAATTATTATTAAATTATTATAAACATTCATATTTTAAGATATATATTTAATATTTTAATATGTAATATATTAATAACTGTAATATATAAAATTTGTAAAATATGTTTAATTTATTATTAAAATTATTATAACAAATTTTTAAATTACATTAGAATGGGGGCATAATTGGACTAGGTATTTCTAATTGTTATTGCAATATTTCCACTCTTACGCGAGTATTTCAGCAAAACATTTATGTTTTGCTCTGTGTGAGCAGAGTAGAATATTCAATAATAATCAAAAATACCTGGTGTCTCAGTGCCCAATTCCTAATGTAACATTAAATTTGTAGACCAACAGAAGAAGTAATATTTTATTTTAAATATTTTTTTTAATTATTAATTAATTAAATATTAAAAATAATTAATTATAACCCAGATAAAGTAGATTTTACTCATAACATGTCTGTAAAACAAACTTTTCCCAAAAAAATAGTTGTTGTGAGAACAGTCAACTCATTTACGTTAAAAATATATGCTATTAGATAAAGTAATAAATACTAAAAAATTTACTTTCTATAAAGCACACAATTTTAAGGTAAAATAAGTAAT
>JACMZG010000022.1:32336202-32365577 GCA_018340805.1 Microvelia longipes | reverse complement strand
AGATTATAACAAACAAACAATAAAAAAAATATATCCCTGCCCCAGGATGTTAATAAGATAGGAACACCACCAAAGGAAATCGCCCGACGACCGCGACCACCGGTCCAGAACTTTAATTTACCCGTTCTTTGTTGTATTTTTATTATTACAAATTTTAAAAAATTCCGTAAGCACCTGAAAAGCTGATCCCTTGAACAACGAATTAGTGAACTGTCAATCTCAATAAATTCGGCAGCTTTTACGAAGCGTAGTATAGTTACAAGATCATAAATAGAAACCAACCTGAACCGAAAGCACCCAAGTTCGCGGTGAAAAACAAGGACATATTCCCTATGGAACCATTCCCCTCTTAGTAATACACCTACCTCGGAACCAACCGATTCACCACACGGTGCATTCATAGAAAATGAATAGTAGTATGAAACCAAACAGTGTTCCGTATTGACGTCAATATACACTAGTTAATAAGTACATTAATCACCAAAACACATCTTCAAATATACAACAAGCAAAACGTGATTCTCTAGGTCATCGAATAAAACCGAACTAAATGCAAAATAAGAAAATTCATGTTCATAAAAAAATTTAGCTCGACAGACGATAAATAAAGAAGAGCTTGTGACGAAATTCTCCAATGTGAAACAAATTTCCTGGCAGTCATTAGTTAATGCGTCACACGAATTCAAAACAATAGGATGCGGACATAAGATGTCCAATTTTTTTGTGCTAAAGTATCATTCGATCCGAGAAAGCGTCATACGTGTCCCAAGGAAAGCAGTCTCCCAAACAGCCCGCGTTTGCTGCTCCCGCGGTCACATGATTGTGCTTATATTCAGCGTCATCAACTACGGTTACAAAGGCAATGCACAAACTATAACGCAATTAAAATATTAGTCAAAAACGTGATTGTTATATCATATATTTTATGCCTCAAATAATAGACCGCGAACCTAATCCCGAACATTTAAATTAGCCTAATTTTTGTAAGCCGATATAAAAGCATGTGAAAAAACATTCCACAGCCCGAAGAGCAATTCGCAAATTGCGAGTCTTGAAAGTTTGAGAGTCAATAATTACGGCTCAATTAAGGCACACCAGATTATCAAATAATCAATAGAGGTATGGACTCTATAAACCAGGTAATTTGTACATTTGATCCGAGAAGCGCTAAAAGTTTTGTTCGAAATAAAAATCTCCGACATACATACAACAAATATAATATATATATATAATTATAAATAAAATAGACTATATATTAATAACTATAATATAAATACTAAATCAATATAACACTTTTTTTTGAGACCATTGTTGAACCTTAGAACAGACCAAGATCTGCTTAATGTTAAATATACAAATCCAGGCAACATAGTTTAAACTACTATACTAATAATAAGATTAAGTAAGACAAAATCCTTGTTCAACGAAAGATAGTGCCGTTAAAAAAATTAAGGATATTCAATAAAGGTAAAAGAAACAATTGAACATGCACAAAAAGATTACTTATTTAAATATAATCAAGAGAAATAATAAATAAAAACATTAATACCGAATATAGTTCCTTTCAACCTGACAGCAATGTGCGCTGAAATAACCTTATTGTAGTAAAACATTTATGGATAATTAACATTTAAATCAAAATAAACTGAACAGTAATTACCCCTCAATTTTTTTTATATATACAATTCGATTAAGACAATTTATTTTTTAAATTTCTAATAAGACGTATCGTATTTACTAACCAATAAATAATGCCCGAATAACTCTTAAATAAATATAAGTCAAATAAACCCAATATAATTCGAAATAAGATATGTCTGTAATCGATATGACCAAATTAATTATAACTTATTTATTCCATTGCCATTGTACTTAGACACTTCGCATGATAAACAGAAAAGAACGCCTAATTTTTGTAAGAAATTCCATTACTTTCCTTGCCAAACTAAGATTCTTTAATAAATTATACATAGTAAAACAGAGTTCCTGCTCAAAAAATTATTCCCCCTACTCTAATTGGGGAGGGGAAGGTGATCCCTGTCGATAGACGCACGATATTACCGAAGCTAGTTTCAAGAATAGGGAAACCTTAGGCTAAAGGACTGAGTTAAAAAGCGATTAGAAGAAACCTGACAAACATTTTGTATAATATAAAGACCATACACCCATGTACTTAGTAATTGAAAAAAATCATAAAAATGTACTTAGAACAACACCATAACCACACACACACAACTATGAATTGAAACATATTAGAGTTAAAAAACGATATAATCAGTTGAACTCCCGAATATAAGAAAGTGTAGCACTCCATACGCTATAACCTAGACGTGTAAACAAGAAAGGAAAACTGTGCATTACTATTAAACAATAATATACAAGGGCATGACTTACTCTAATGGACAAAAACTATATCACGATCCAAGGAGAACAAAAAAAAGTCATGTAACAAGGGCATTCCAATAGTCACTAAAAACGGATATGTCGAATATCATTACATTACACCAATCTCTAAAACCTTACCTGAACACCAAGACTCTGCGGTTTTCACTTCCAGCATTAAACCTTTAAAATGTATAACTTATGTCGCAATCTACACAAACTTTAATTTAAATGGCGATTTAAAATAAAAAATTTATTAGTGACTAAAATATAAAAATTTAATGCCCCAAATCTCGATCACACTCAAGTGAAACAACTAAATCCCTTAAAAACCAGCCTCATTATCATACCCTAAAGTATACAAACCTATGGCTTATGTAAAACTTAACCGAGAATTCTAAAAACCTTATGTGCGTTCCGCAGATTCTAAAGATTCAACCATGATAACAAAGACATTGAGCATTTTAAATATTCCAATTTGATTACAAAATAAACTATTTATTATCTGTCAACTAATTAGAAAGGTATTCAGTCTGTTACATAGAAATAATCACCACTCCTCCACTCCCAATAGCTTAAAAAACTTAATTTAAGTCTCTATAAATAAAACAATCACAACCTAGTTTATGAAAGAATACAAATCGGTATTCCGGCTGTTAATACATATAAAATAACTTTTTACTGAGCAAGGGAATAAAAAACACTTCTCATGAAAATCAATAAGAGAGATCAAGCATCTTCTTCCTGAGCTCATCTATACATGTGTCAACATCGAATCTTACAACTGGTAGGTTAGCTTGATTACATGACGGCAGGTTATGCAAGCCTGACCAGAGCACATTTAGCATCAGGCCCTGGTTGGGGCGTGCCCTGAACTCAACCTTCCATGCGCCCCGAGAAAAAAGAATCTAGGAGGTGTAAGACAGTACATAAGATATCGGAGAGCCAAACGAGCATTGCGTCCAATCCAAGCCGATTGGGATAATCATTC
Organism: Microvelia longipes; assembly: GCA_018340805.1. Lineage (NCBI taxonomy): Eukaryota > Metazoa > Arthropoda > Insecta > Hemiptera > Veliidae > Microvelia > Microvelia longipes. The sequence goes on along the minus strand of JACMZG010000022.1, from coordinate 32,362,204 downwards.
AGCCCAACAAAATCGAGATGACCTGATCGGAGGCAGATCAGAAGCATATACTGCACACAAATGAAAAAAACTCAATGTAGAAGATGAACATGTATAGAGTATCAGGAGGAAGATTTGAATCCCTCATCGATTTACATAAGATCATGACTTTAATTCCCCTTGCAGAAAAAGTTAAATATTTAATTATGTTATCAATATTTACCTATTACTTTGTAATCTTCAACAAAATCCTAAGAAAAGTTTTGTGCAATATGCGTTTCTGAGACTAAATAAGTTTTTAAGCTATATGGGAGTGGAAGAGGGGTTGATTATTTTCGAATATAAACAAAACAGGAAAAAATGTTAAATAGTATAAGAATTGATAAATAAATTAATTTAGTAATCAAAATGAAATAATTAATGTAAAATGTCTCTGTTTAACATTGATATCATGTCCTCAGACTACATCAAGCTCTTTAAGAATATCCTCGGTTAAAGTTAACCAAATAAGCCATAAGTTATTTTATCATTTAAAGGAGAATACCTTTTCACTAAGAATATTTAGGTTCAACTAGTGAAGTGAAACACTAAGAATCGAAGATTTTGCATTTAAAAAATTCTTTACCACTTGATAGTGACTAAAAAATAATTTATTTTAATGCGAAATAAATTAACGTTTATTGACATGAGTGCGACATGAAAGGTATAGCCATTTCTAAAGGAATATAATGTCCTTGACGAATAGTGAAACGCATCCCTCTTAGCTTTATAGTTCAAGTGTAGATCGTTTAGAGAATAGCTAAGTAAAGCTATCGAATAAATCGATATTTCCATCTTTTCTAGAGAACTATTGTAAATCCGACCCTATGTGACATGAGACATATTTCTTGTTCAATCCTGGAATACTATAGAATCAAGATTTTTTTGCCCATAAAGAAGTAGCGAGCCTCTTGTATTGACCGGGCCGGCAGGAAGAAGCTGTGGATTGGAAGTCATTCAAAGGGATACTTTCAGGTACAGTAAAACTTTTATGCCAAGTCATAAATAGCCCTAATTTGCTATTGCCATGGATCCCAAAGTAGTTTTTTAACCTCACCAAAAAGATTTATGTCCCTCAACTATGGAACGGAACAATTTGAAGTATAATTTAACCTTTTCAGAAAAATAGTATCCTCAAGAACCCTCAGATACAAAAGCCGAAGTAATTCAACTAGTTAAAGCAATGAGATCCTCAATATGAACTCGGATAATCATCATATATTTGAAAAAACACCTGAAACAGCTATGCAACCTGGTTCACTCCAACCAGGAATAACAAATCGGCTTAGTTAAACACACAGGACTTCCGACCGGCGTCGCCATCCCAAAATCAGTCATTCAAAATTCATCCATTCAGAAATCAACCTCCGCCTCGAACCCTCAACTCTTATAACCAGCAGAACCGTAGACTTACAATGAAACATGCGTATGATCGAAAGTACCATAAATATATTATACAACTAACATATAATATATATAGACTTAATTATACCGTAAGACCACTGACCCTAATCAACTCAATTTTGAATTCGTTGACTTTTTTTTCTTTGATTCACAAGATTTAATAGAAAGCGAACCTAATTGCTAATAAGCCAGAAGAAACATGCCCATCTTGAATGACTTGCATGTAAAAATATGCTTTAAGATTGTTTCTATTCAATTGTTATTATTTCCGCTTTTCTATACTATTCCGGAGTGCTCAAGAGAGAACGGAATAATGAACGTCAAGAATAGGAGTAAAGAAACTGCTATTATTTCCCAGCATAAGTTAGTTGGTTCGAAATACGAAAAGGCCGAAGGAACCCAAGCATTAAATTCCTGAAGCAAAAGCCGATGTATTTTGTTTAACCCCAAGGCAAAGCCGAGAAGTTATGAACTTTTTCTCCCCAAGAAGAAGACGAGAGTGGTAATATGCGAGGGGAAAAATAAAATTTTACTCCCAAGATCGACACATTGATTTAAGACGTTTTATATACATAGTTATTTCATATCGTTGTTAGATAATTAAGTAAAAAAATGTGTGCAACCTGAACTACTTCTTTACTTTAGGACTGAAATAGATTGAGCCAATATTTCCTTTTGGGGAGTCGTATATTTGGGTCTACCGATTTGCTCAAAACAACTTCTTTGGCCTAAAACCGATTGTGAAAGGTAAAAACGAATTTATAAAAAATGTATCATTTAATTATGCCAAATAACAAATAAATTAATAACTAAACAAGCACTTCAATACCGCAATCAAGTTCAAAAACGAGTATAATCTCGTAAACCTGCGCTTATCAATCTAAATAAATGCAGGTTCATTACGACGTCAGAGGACATGATTCATGACCTGCCCTGGGTTATTGTTCCAAGACCATGACGTTGCGGTTCTGTATCGACCGCATCTCTATGCTGGAAAACCAATAACATAATTGCTATGTCAATAAACTAAAACTATGCCAAATCACCTATCCTTAATAGTCAAGGAAATATACATAATAAACACTAATCCACATGGTGACATATTTAATAAGCAAACTGTAGTCTTAATAAACCCTCCATTTCGCACCTATACCAGTATTATTAGCAGAATATTGATCCAACCCTGAATCCCGAAACCGAATAATAAATTATTGCGTTTTTAGGCATTTATAAACCCTTTGAGTGGTTTCATCATGCTGTCAGTCGTCTCTGCTGTCAGTGCATAACTCTTGCTATTGTTAGAATAATAGCTAAACTTAAAAAACATCAGGACACGGGATACAAGTTGATACCTGGATATTTATTTTAGGCAGAAGTTCCTTTGATTCAGCCTAAAGAAAGGCGATCAGGGCGGAAATGCGAACCCTCAGGACCACGCACAAATCGACATACATATACAGGCCCTAATGACGAAAAATAAAGTTTTGCGAGTTTAAATTAATATATATAACTATATAATATACTAAATTATATATATAATATATATATATTATAGTAATAATAGTATTATATATATACTATATAACATAGATATGTAAATATATACAATATATCTGTATTTCCTAGACACTTCTTGTAAACACTCTATCTTTCGACCGGATTAATAGTTTAAACCCTTGGCTACCTAAAAATGCAACCTTGAAGACACGAACCCTATGGGAAAACCAGGTTTTCTGTGACGTCATTCTGAACTCCCGGTTCGGTCAGCCAAAACTTCAAAAATCGGCCAAAAATTCAGGTTAATATTTTGCCGCGAAAACAGTACAAAAACACTCGAGACCGCCGGTACGGTCCGACGTCCCAGTGGCCTACATCGAAAAAACCATTGTAAAATTACCAAAAAACCAAAATTAGGTCCGAATAAAAAATAATTTCGAGTAGAGTTGGTCGTTTTGGCCTATTGTAACATTTTTTTTGGGGCGCTGAATAATCGAAAATAAAACCGGTCCAAGACGAATACGACACTTAAGTTTACCAAAAAGTCCGAAAACCACAAAATATAAGGAAAACTCAACCATTCGGCGTGTGAAAATTAAATTCGAGGAAGGTGTCGTTTCCATGTTTTTTGGGCCTCTGAGTTTGAATGACAGGACGGCCGGAGAAATACGCACCAATCAAACTCAGGTACCTGGGCTCAACACTCCTGGAAGGCGTCGATAATTTGTTACTCGTTTGAACTAAAATATGATTTACAACTAGAAAATAATCATGGGGAGGCGGTGTCCGCATGTCGGGCGAATTTTCCCTTTGATGTGACTCTCAAACCCAGAGTGGGTTCAAATCCTAGTAGGGACAATATTCACGTTTTTTTACCTTAATAATTAAGTTACAACTAAAAAAATAATCTGCGCGCGGTGGTTCCGCATGTCGGGCGAATCTCCTGGATGCGATGTTTCGTCTTACTTACTTTATAGTTCTATATAGACAATTCCGGCGCGTGGCGTTTCCGACTGTCGGCGAAATTTCATAAGAAGCTGTTTCCAAGTGCTAAACAACCCATTTCTTGCATATGCAAGAACCATCCTTCGGTTCCGGTTCCATGCTTAGAACCTAAGCAGTATTAACCTCAATGTCAAGCACTGCTCGTAAACTCATTTTGTTGTATTCCAAAGAAAATGCGCATAATCATCCAGTGTTGTAACATCAAACTATGCCTCTAAAATTATAAGTACGCATTAACTATTATTTGCACTAGTTAAAGTTAGTTACTTATCTTAAGCTAGTCATTAACGCTTTAGAAGGTTTTTAGCGCATTTTTCCTGGAAAACAGACAAAGAAATTACGAGCGTGGCTTGACAATTGCAGTAACGCTTAGCGTTCAAAGCATGAACCGGAAACCACGCAATGGGCAAGGTCTTGCATAAGCAAGAAATGTTGTTTAGCAACCGAATACACGCATTCTTAATGAACATCGCCCGACAGCGACCCACCGCGCGGAATATTTATTTACTAGTTGTAGAACTTATATAATGGTAAAAAAGCAAGGAAACACGCATCCAAAGGAAGATTCGCCCGACATGCGACCCACCGCGCAGAATATTTAACTAAAAAACTTTAAAAATCAAAAATTAGATCGATGAGTTTTCGGGTAAATTTCATTTAAGTTATTTAATGAACAATTAATTATAAGCCATTCAATACCTTCGGGATCAATTTACTGAAGTAAATTGGCTCTTCGAGTGATCGACCAAATTTCATTTTGATATTTGTCCATTTTGAAACATTGACTTTCAAGAATTTTAAACTTCGAACGCCAACGTAATCTTCTTCTGCTTTTGACATAGTCAAGGACGACTATAAGGCGTCTCTGAACTTTGTAAGGCAAGTACCAAGGTACCAGTACCCGATTGTTTATAATTTGAAGCTAAAATTGAAGTCTTTATGAAGATCATGGTTACAATCCATATACACTTAGTGACCCTGCATCTATACGATCCCAAAATTAAGTTCTCAAATGATCACGACGACGAAGGTAGATTTGAGATACGTTTTATTAAAAATTATAAAATAAAATTCATTTTTCCATAACTTTAAGTATTTAACATAATAATACTTTAACTTACAATATAAAAACGCAAAATGACACTAACCTGTAACAGATAAAAATTTAAAATAATTAATTAAGTTAAAATTAATATTAACAACAAATAGTTTAGGTGGGGATTTAATCTAATTCTTAAAATTGGAGTAGACAATTTGCTAAAAGGTACTTAGACACTTATCATGACTACAAGGAATTGCGATTTTAATAAGGGACGCATCCGCAAAATCTGTCTGACATCAAAAGGTATTTCTGAAAACTTCTTGCGATATCAAAAAAGTGTCGCCATTAGCAAAACCTCGCAAGGCAAAATAGTACATACACAGAGGCATAGTAGAGATAGCATACGTAAAGAGGACATATGATTACGAAGAGTCAAGCTAGTCCTAATTTTTGGCTTGCCCCATTAAAATTCATGAGATAGGAACTGATGTCATAATCCGGTTATATCTCCATGCTAGCTACATCTAAATGAAATTTCTCATCAATCTCTTTGTTATTTTTCACACCAAGTTTGTAACGTTTTAAGTACTAAAAATCCTGAAAAGAAAGGTCTTAATGTTAATGTAGATGAAGCATTTTTTACTTCGACATGAAAAGGATCTTCAGTATTTATATAGATTTTGAGCAATAATCAATGACATACGCTCAATTAAGCAGATTCGAATGTGTGTTTCTGAGCAATAGATTATTGGTGTTTCAAATCAAACCACCTTATCCCTGGTTTCTATAATGTATACGAAACGTCAAATTCATTACCCACTTTCACGTATAATTATTTGACCCAAAAAATTATATCACAGCAATATTCAAGTACAATACAAATCAATTTTCACCTTTCTAATAAAGGTGAAAACACATCACATCCCATTTCTAACCAAAAGTAAAAATATTTTATTTATTTGATACAATAATACTTCTAACCCCACAAAGTACTGCCTATCATGACTGATTATCACGCTATAAACCAGATATAGACACGACTTTGCCGAAAAACAAATCAATTTTCACCTTCATGAAATAGATATCTTTAATGTCAAAGAGTAAAAGTAATAGGAGAAATAGGAAATTGTTCTGTCTAAAGAAAAACATATAATTTATAAAGTATATACTTTCAAGTTATCATATTTACCACATTAAATATAAGCATTCATTGGACGAAGCAATTTTCATTGGACGCCTAACGTTTAGCATGTTTTATATAGTAACGCTCAAACAAAATATCAAATACACACAATAACGTAAACACACACTATTAAAACTTAACTCCAACATTGTGGTAGTTCAAACCTCTTTTTGGATTGATACTCGTGGCAACAGACACTAAGATATCCTATTTTTTCCGTGGGCATGCTGTATTTTAAAAGATAAGTGTTGCTCAATTAAATCTACACCTCATGTCAATGTATAATTATACCTTATTATCTTATTATATTATCAACCTTATTATCTTTATTATTATTGCACTATGACTTGAGTAGTAAACTCGTTTCGATTTTATTCACAAATGGTACAAAATAAAATAGACCAGGATGGTGTAAACAGGTCTGGAGCAGAAAGGTCACAGGAGAGTGGATTTTGCCAAGAGTTAAATCACGAAGACTTGGAACCAAACTATGTACAGGTTGTAGTAATTAGTAAACTAAAGTTAAATGTAGTAGGTGTCACTACCTAATAGTTAGATTGTAATTTTAGCACGACCAAAAGCGAGTTCGAAGTGAGAGTGAGTTAAAATCCGATGTTGTGAGAAAAAAATTCCGAGGTACCCGTACCCGATTGCTTTGAAAAAGTTTATTTAATTAATAAAATACTGTAAATAACACGACATACGTGAATCATTTATTCATCTTCCGTCACCCACATGTAAAAATATATTCAACATCAATAATATAAACCTGAATTCTTCATATATAACGTATATATTTTTTATTTATTCAAATATTTTTCTTTCTTTTCAAAATTTGCTCATGAAAATAAATGTTGCTCTGCCATACTTTTTAACGAATAATTTACTGGAAAAAGTGTATTTTTATTTTTCTGTATTTTTATTAATCTGAAATTTTATATTTTTCTCTCTATATGCTCTTTTGTTCATTTTATTTTAATTTATTTCCTTTTTGAGTAACTTTTTTTTGCCAATTTCCGAAAAAATGGATCAAAAAAACGGGATACCGATTAAATTTATATAAGTTAAAATACTTTTATTTTACCCGTATTAAAATTATGAAGAGAAAAAAAAATGTGATTGTTCTAATCTATTTTATTGCATTTTTGCTAAAATAATTTTTAAATAATATATTTAATTAAATTTATAACGTACGTAAAAAGACAAAGTAAGTAATTCATACATTTTAATTAATTTCCAGGAATTTATAAATTTTGCTCATTTTACAAAAAATACAAGTAAAAAGTGTTAAAATTTCGATTTAGCACTTGAAGATTCAATCGTATCCTTCTTTAAATTAACTTAACAATATTTGCAATTAATTAGCCTTTTTCACTGTAGGGAAATTCTTAAATAAATAAAATATGAAGTATATAACTTGATTTAAAAAATTATTTCCTCGTCATTATAAAAACAGAATTTTATACTTCATCAATTTCAGCACACTGCTGGTTTCTAAAAATTGGAACACTTGCAAAGTTTGAGGTTTGAGATAACACACATTAAAAAAATACTGCCCTGGCCTGGAAATTAGAGCCATTGGAACTCAAAAATTAGGAACACTTCCCCTTCATCGGTCCCTTTAAAATTTACAAAACAAAAGAAACTAAAACATTCCTCAAAATTAAACCCTAATTTACAAATCACTTATGTTAGGAAAACCGTATATCACTGATGCATTTATTCCCTTCGAAATGTGACTTACTACCTGAGCTTGGTAGCTAGCCAAGATAAGTGGCTAATAGAATTGGATAACTCGCTAAACAGATTAAGATAACACAAGCTAAATAATGCATTTACTCGAGTGCAATGCTCCCTGACTCAGGTTATCACGTCTAGCCGTCTAGTCGTCACTTTCTCATCTAATTTCGCTTTTACCGCTAATTAATAATTTTCTTTGTTAATGACAATTTAATTAATAACATCGTTAAAGATAAACCTTTTGTAATAAGTCAACCGAAAGTTATTATGATTAATTATAGTAGATTTAATGCGTCGAATTTTTCTTTTTATTAATGCTACTGTTTAGTTTTGTGGAAGAATTCAATTATAGTATTAGAAAACCGAGTTTGTGTGCTAAGCACTTTTCTATTATTTTTATTAATAATTACATTATTATGCGGTTAATATGCGTAGTTAAAGAAGGCCTAGACCCTGGAACTCATAGAAATACTTAATAAATGAGCAATTACAACCCATTGGAAAACAAATAATCCAATATTATACAAGAGGGCCACGTACGTGTACACTCGTGTGCCTGAATACCTGCGAAGACAGGACCGGGTTCGAATCTGCGGTCAGGCTTCAGAACCATTCATGACAAATGATGATGTAAACCGTTCGGCGAGCCACCCCCTTGAAAGAGAGACGCGTAATGAGCCGTTGGTTATCGACCCGAACACCCTGTAAAAACCTGGTTTTGCGGCAAAATTTAAGGACACCCCTCAGATACGTGAGTCGTCTATACAGGTACGAGTAATATCTGTCATGTTTCATAGCGCTAATGTGAGACCCGTGCCGAGAGCAAGGGAAACGTTTAGTGATCGAACTAGGGGGAAACCTTAATCCTAAAGCCACGCTAACTAAACGAAATTACTTGAGCTGAGGATTAGACGTAGAGAAGAGCGTAACTAGAAAATGGGTCTCCATAAAGGCTAGAATGAACCCACTAGGCTGTGCTAGCGTCGAATCTCAGCTCTCTAAATAACATGTGAATGTAATATGCAGAAAAAGACCACTGACCGCATATCTACATTTAAAAAAAAAATAATGACACCGAAGGAAGCAAAGAATTTTTTGAGGCAGGGTAAGGTTTTCCTCAGCGTATACCCCGAGTAAAGATAACTTAAAAAACCCACGAAGTTGTCCAAAATTTTACTAATCCTTAATATTCTAAATTAACGTAAATTTAAAAGGTCCTAAATTCTACTTTAGAATCCCGAAGCAAAAGGATTAAGCGTTTGAGCCGTTCGAAACTAAAACAAGAACTTAAGATTAATTAACTTGGAGAAATATATTTCCTCATTATGTATAAATAGATTAGGTGCACAAACTCCCAAAAAATTTATACTTTTTATTTAATCGCGCACTCACAGATGATGGTCTGCAGCGTGAACAAGGTAAAGATTCAAGCAAAATCAAGTTTGATGCAACTAGTTGTATAGAAAACATTGTGTCAAATTGGTTGACATTGTTCAAACCAAGGTCATCGGAAGTGTTAATGTTGCACTAACCAACTCAATAGAACCAGAACCGGAGCAAGAACGTGGATCACCAAACGAACTGAAACAAAACACCATCCCAAAAAATATCGCCCGCTTGCGACCTTCACACAGAATTTTTTTTACCAGACTAAACCTTACTCATCCCTAGTTGATAAGACAAAAAGAAATAAAAATAAATGAAAACACCGTATAGAGAAGGCATTATCTAATAAAGTCTCTAAAAAAAATAGATCATTAATAAAAATAGAATAAAAAACTAATAAGCCCAAAGAATATATTTTCAACACATACTGTAGCCATCAAACCTGATATCGCCATAAGCAACAGGAAATAGCAGCAGTTGATGGTATGGTCAAGTTATTTACTGATAAGTTTAATGTCAATTCATACGGGGGGCAGTTGAGATGAATGGTAAGCAGGCCACAACTTACAGCTATCAAACGCGACCGTCATAACTAATTAACCATAACACTGTAACATTCTTGGTTTTTTTTAGTAAAACATGCTCCAGGAGTCCACAAGTTTTAGTTAACAAACAAATACGGGCCTTCGGGGCCGGTAGCTGTCTAACGCGTCAGTGCGGCGCTTGGCAAGCCAAACAATTACACTTATAGTACCTTGTCGCCGTGCTCGGTTTGCTTAGCTACGCTGGTGTTCCCGTTGGAAGCGAGATTTTGTTCCTTCCTGTCAGGCGGCAGTAGGTCTAACCCAGTGGTGGAAAAAAGAGACCGCCTTTTTCCATACTACTGTTGCCCATCTTCGCTAACCACACTATCTTAGGGAACCCAACAATATCGCTACGAGGAGCTATTTAACTCTATACGCTGGATACAGTTACGAAGGACAGGACATATTCAATATAACACATCAAATGGTAAGTATATATGAAATGAATTATGAAAAAAGTAAAACCCAAATTCTTATACAAGCTCAATGATCAAACAAATATAAGCTATGCCACTAGAAGTTCAAAAACTGATAATTTTGTCTTAAAAAATGAAAAACAAGTGTATTTAACCAAACCTATTTTTTTCGAAAGGATATAAAGTAAGTAACTATCTAGGGGAAAATAGAACATATTTTATATAATATAATACTATATATATATATTATAAAAGCATAACTGTACTAAGGGCCAATGGGAGATTCGTACTGCTAAAAAGCCTGCGATGTCTATACAATGAATAATAGCCTACTTGTTACTAAAATGAAATAAAGACAATAGAGCATAAAAGATTGAACTACTTAGAATTTACATATAGACATTAAGATAATAACCGTTCGATCAGCAGTATATAGCTATAGTATTATAGGATATAATATATATAAGTTAGCAGTATAGCATATAATAGAATAAATATGATATACGCTACTATGGAATCGCTGAAGTTAGCTTTGCCGTTAACTGTTAAGACGCCATTACGAAGTTTAAATTTTAACTCCTAACGTATAAATCTTGGCAATTGGAACATCAACAAATCTAATAAACGTGTGAGGGATTACTAAACTGTAAACAGGTAAACTAATTAAGTCTATAAAATAAATAAGAACAGAAATGACAGCGAGAAAATAACATAGGAGAAGCGAATTAACAAACCAACATCGCCTGACAATATGAAGTGGTTAAAACAACTTAAAATAAAATGATTTTACGCCTCCTAAAACTCAATAGCCATGGCCATTGATACCTTTTTCTGTCTGTTAGAGTTTGATTTAAGATATAGGTATCTTAATCTCAATTTAATAATTATTGCAATCTTATTTTAAAAAAAATATCATAGTTTAATGTGTAAAATATATACGTTGTATCTGTGTTTAATTTTCAGGCGAAGTAAAGATAAAATTAGTAATATCTACATGCAGCAAAAAAACATGCTGACTCGTCCAGCATTACCTGACTCGCTTCGCCTCTTGTGGTTAAAATGGTCTGAAATACCACCCTCAGCCAAAAAGTTCCAATAGCCTGTTCTGCTCCCGGCTGGGGTTAAGCTAAAAAGTTGTCCGCAAAAGTTCATTTTACAGTCTAAGTAGGCGAAACATATTCTCAATAATAAAAATGCACTACACATGCCCATCGTGATAAAGAGTAATAATAAGGAACAACGAGGTATCCAGTTTCAAGAATTTAAACTGTAGCTACAACACAAACATAGCATGGCATGAAAAATCACGTAAATATTGAGTTCGCCTCGTTATTCGTTACAGTAACAATCTCTATAAGAGCAAAAGTAAATGCAGGAGTTTACAAAATACTAGACGAATGCATAGAATTTTGTAATTGTTAGCGAATTCCTTTGGAAAAACAATCGCTAAATGGGATAGGGCGGTCATGCGGAATTTCGAACCTCGGACCACGACACATCCGTTTCAGAAGGTCACCAACTATTACGCGAGAAAAAAAAATCAGACGAGGCTTATAATAAGACTTATATTATAATATATATATAATATATATATATAATAATTATATATATCATATAATCTAAATATGATATATATTATATATATATCTATAAAATGTAAATATAATAATATATATAACTATACTAGTAATTTATTAGTCTATGTATTCAGACACTTTCTTTAAACACTCGCTATCTTTCGAAACGGATTAAATTTTTAAACCAAACTGGTACAAAAATCAATCCTTCGGGAGGACCCGAACCCTATTCGAAAACCGGGTTTTGTGAACGTCATTAAACCGGTTGCTGAGCTCGCAGGCGACAGATTTGTTAAAAAATCAGCAAAAAGTTCAAGGGTTAATATTTTGCCGCGAAAAAAGCAATGGTTTTGGAGACGTTGAAATCGAATGAAACCGGTCCGAAGGTCGATACGACCACTCTCAGAGTGACCTAAAAATGCGAAAAAACCGATTGTAAATTACCAAAAAACCAAACCCTAGGTCGATAAAAATAAATTTCGAGTAGGCGGTGTCGTTTCTTACTGATAGTAATTTTGGGGCCGCTGAATCGAATGAAACCGGTTCCGAAGACGAATACGACCACCTTCTAGCTTACCAAACAAAGCGAAAATCCCAACAAAAATATAGAAAAACAACAACGGATCCGTTGAAATCAAATTTCGAGTAGGGCGGTTTCAATGTTTTGGGCCCTCTGAGTGAATGCAGTGGGTTCCCGGGTCAATACGAACCAACCTCAACACCCAGGGTAGCCTGGCACATCTGGAAGGGTCGATAATTTATTGTTTTTTTTTTTACAAATATAGGTTACAACTAGAATAAATTCCTGGGCGCGGTGGGTCCCGCATGTCGGGCGAATTTCCTTTGGATGCGAGCCTCAAAACCGCAGAGTACCGTGGGTTCAAATCCTAGTAAGGACAATAATTTTTTAATCGTTTTGTTTACTAATAATAAGTGTAATCACCCTAAAAAAATTCTGGCGCTGTTCCGCATTCGGGCAGAAACTTTCACGTTCTGGATGCGTGTTCCGGTGCTTTTTAGCATTATGACACAAGTCTGTTATTTCGAAAAGCCACAAACTAGAAATAAATCTAATTCCGGCGCGTGGTCCGCTTGTGCGGGTGCGTAATGGTCATTTAAGAATGCGTGTTACCGTGCTAAAACAAAACCATTTCCTTGCTATGCAAGAAGACCATGCCCATTGCGTGGTTAATTCGGTTTCATGGCTTTAGAACCCTAAGCAAGTTCACTCAATGTCAGAGGCACTGCCGTAACTCATTTTGTCTGTATTTTCCAAAGAAATGCGCTAAAACCTTTTAAAGATAACTTGACTGAAGCTTAAGTATAAGTAACTAGCTTAAACTATGCAAATAATGGGCGTACTTCCTAATTTAGAAGGCAAGTTTGCGTACAACAACTGGAATGGAGATTATGCGCATTTTCCTTTGGAAAAATAACAGACAAAATGCAGTTACGAGCATGCTGACAACTTGAAGTACACTGCTTAGGTCTAAAGCATGAACCGAAACCAACGCAATGGCAGGTTCTTGCATAAGCAAGGAAATGGGTTGTTTAGCACGGAAACACGCATTCTTAATCACATTCGCCCGACAGCGACCACCGGCCCAGAATTATTTATTTACTAGTTGTAAACTATATAGAGTAAAAAGCACCGGAAACACGCATCCCAAAGGAAATTCGCCCGACATGCGGACCACCGCGCCAGAATTATTTTTCTTTACCCATAAAGGCAAATACATTATGTATACTTCGCGATCGTATTTACAAGACGAAAAATCATTGAAACCAAGGATAAAACATTTATAATTAAAATTGAAAATACATGGTTTTTAAAATTAATTATACATAAAAAAAAATTTTTTTCTTCGAAACATTTTTTTCATAATTAATAAATAAAGATTATTTCTCCATTAATTAATTATAATATTTTGTAATAAATGTAGTTATGCAAACTCTTTGCCTAAGGCATAGGGGCCGCCTGGAGCACCCTTTACCCCACGGGGTTGGAGGCTGAAATCCTACACTTCAAGTCGATCCACAAAATTTTTATACTATACGCAATACTTTAAAAAAAATTTACTTGGAATAGCAATGGAAACTTAAAATTTACCTTAAATAAAATAACTGCTCTGTGGAGTAATCCAAGAATAGATAAATAAATAGTCTTTCCACATAAACACTAGTATGTTAATAAACTACTAGAGAGCTAACTTTTCTGCCGATCCGGCCATCATCAGTCATTCTCTGGGAGTGCTAAGAACGATCGTTAGTAATGATCACTTTCCAATCTTTATCAGAAGCTATAAAGATTGGAAAGTGATCATTACTACACGATAGTTCTTAGCACTCCAAGAGATGACTGTGATGGCCGGATGCGGCAGAAAGTAACTTTCTAGTAACTTTATAACTATTTTATTGGGTTAGGCGACCTAATTTATTAACTATAAAATATTCCTCATCTCACCTCGGCTCGCATGAAAACAAATACATCTTCATGCATTTTAAAACAAATTCTTTGTAAGTGGAGAAATAACTTTAAATTCATGTTTAACAACTATTATAAACATGACTTTGACACATACAAAAACTTTGAAAAGAAACAGAGCCGCCTCCGTGGCCGAGGTCGTTAAGGCGTTAGTCTTTACACTGATTTTTGACACCCACGAGGTCTGGGGTCGCATCCCAGGTTATACTCTCAGTTGGTAGAAATTAACTGTTTATAAATTATGCCAACTTTAGAATTCGCTTTGAGCGTAACGGTTGCTACTACCACCCGATGTGGTTCCCGCAGGGGTTATCCCTTATGAGCCGCAAGGCTCTAAACGGGCATAATTATTATTATAACAGTACCCTTATTATAATTAGATTTGATTAGTTCTAGCGTAAAATGAAATAGTTATTTAAGCTACATAAGATTGATGCATGTTTTACCATATGAGGTTCCCAGTTTTCTTTGCTAGAGAAAACTGCATTTCCTTCCGAGGCCGTTAGGCTGACCTCTCGAGGCTTGCCAAGGGAGTTCACTTAACTTTTGTTTCCGGAGGCATAACCGATGAAAATTCGAGAGCGGAAATTCTTTGATCCATGTTGTGTATTAAATTTAAATTGTTATTAGAGTTTTCAATAGCTCCTTGGGGCACTAGTATTTCTTAATTTTAAATTTTAAGTCTATTTTAAAGACAAGTTAGTCAATGAACATGTGACCTATATCCAACTATAAACTATAATACCTTCATTGTTTCGGGTATTTCTAATCTAGTCTAATATAAATCTTCTAAATTTAAAGAGATTAAGTCCAAAATTAAACTAATTTATTTCTTTTCAATGTCTAAAATCAACTGACAATAATGACAAATAAATATATCATTTTAATAATAAAAACAAACCCATTTTATTACATTCTCCGGGCCGCAAAAGTACATTTTTTTTTTTAAATCTAAAAGGTCCAAATTTTGCTTTCAAAATTAAGTCCTTTTAAAATAATGCAAATAATTTTGAATTTTAATTTTGGCGGATAAACAAACAAAACAAAGATAAACAAATTAAATAATTAAATACGTAAACAAAACAAATTATTTAAATTAATTTAAACATTTAACTCCCGGAAAATACTTGATAAATAATTTCTCATAGAAATTGCTTATCAAGATCGATTTTAATAACTTTCAACTGGTCTGTGATAAGTACCCAGTTTTGTTTGAATGTCAACCGATCGTATTTTTCCGTCATGACCTGGGTGTGTTTTTATAATTACTCCATCAAGCCAGACGTTTCTTGGTTGATCTTGGTCCATAATTCTAACCATGTCTCCGTTCTTCAAGTTAGGAGTCTCCTCTCTCCACTTCTTTCGAGGCGCTAACATGGGGACATACTCTTTAAGCCATCTTGCCCAGAATTTGTCAGCTACTTCTTGACTTATTTGCCATTGCTTTCTGATCGAGATGTTTAGGTAATTTGGTAAGGTAGCTTTATTCCCGATTAAAATGTCATTGGGTGTTATTGGTCTTACATCATTCGGAATTGGAGAAATGTATGTTAGTGGTCGGCTGTTAATAATATGTTCTACCTCACACAACGCGGTCGACAATGTTTCTTCTTTTAGAGGTCTTTCTTTAAGAGACACTCTTAAGGCCGTTTTGACACTTCTAACCATTCTTTCCCAAGCACCGCCCATGTGAGGTGCTAACGGTGTGTTAAAGTGCCAGTTCACTCCTTCTCCCGCACAAAAGGCACTAATGACGTCATTATCTATGTTGTTGAGTAGTTGTTTTAACTCTTTTGACGCTCCTTTAAAATTAGTCCCATTGTCCGAGTGAATTTCTTGTGGATATCCTCTTCTAGCAGCCATTCGCCTGATAGCCATAATAGCTCCGTCGGTTGTCAGTGACGTTGCAATTTCAAGATGAATGGCTCGGATAGCTAAACATGTAAACAGTGCTCCATACCTTTTCTCTCGTCTTCGTCCGATGGTAACTTCTATAGGGCCAAAGTAGTCTAACCCTACAGCTGTGAATGGTCTAGAATATTTTGTCACTCTGCATGTCGGTAATGGGGCCATCAATGGTGCAGCTGGTTTGCCACGGTTCTTTTGACAGTCTATGCAAGCTCTGGCACAACTTCTCACCGCTGATCTAACGTTAAGTATCCAAAACTTCTGTCTGAGTTCATTAATAATCGTTTCTTGACCCTGGTGTAAAAACTTTAAATGATAATTTTTAATCAGTAGTTTGGTTAGTCTGTGTTTTGAGTCTAATATTATTGGCTTTTTGACTTCCTCGTCCAAGTTTGGACTTCTTTCACTCTACTATTTATTTTAAGTATCATTTTCTAAAATAGGACTCAACTCATAGAGTCGACTAGAATTTTTAATCTGTTTTTGATTTAAAAGTAATTTATATTCGTCCGGAAAGCTCTCACGTTGAGACATTTTTAAACATTCTAATTCTCCTAAATTTATTTCGTCCACCGTCAGATAGTTTGTACGTTGTAAGTCAATTTTTCTACAATTTTTGAGAAACCTAATTACGTAAGCCATAGTATCGATTACCCGTTTATAGTAATAAAATCGTGAAAAGTCTATTAAACTTTGAGTTTCTTGTAAATTTAAAACGAAATATTTTTTAACTTCGTCATCCTCAATTTTTTTCTCGTCAAATTTAGGTTTAGGCCAGTCATTTTCGTTAAGTTTTAAAAATGCGGGACCCTGGATCCAACGCATCTGTTCTATATTTTTGAAGGTTTCCCCCCTTGTTGCCTCGTCAGCAACATTGTCTTTGGTTGGTACCCAATACCAAAATTTTTTATCAGTAAGGGTCTGAATTTCAGACAACCTTCTGGCTATATAAGGACTATACTTCGTGGGGTTATTTCTTATTCGATGCCACGTAATAGTTGAGTCTGTCCAGAAAAACATATTGTTTATTTGGATTGTATGTGCATCAATAACCACCTTAGAGATCTTAGCCGCTAATACAGCCGCCTGAAGCTCTAATCGAGGTATAGTTAAGGGTTTAAGAGATGCTACTCTTGATTTCGCAAAAACAAACATGACATTTACTTTTCCAAAAGCGTCTGTTAGACGTAAATACGCTACTGCCGCATATCCTCTGAGACTTGCGTCACAGAAAACGTGCAACTGTACGTCTGATAGTTTATCTAAATTTTTTGTGTAGCATCTTGGGACTGTCATAGATTTATTCGTCTCAATTCTTCCACTAGGTCTTTCCATAGAGACACTAATTCGGATGCTATAGGTTCGTCCCAGTCAGCCTTAGTTTTCCATATCTCTTGCATAAGAAGTCTGCCTTTCATTGTTATGGGCGTTAAAAACCCTAAAGGATCAAATACGGACATGATGATGGTCAACGCTTGTCTTTTGGTTGGAATGTCCGTCTTTGCTATCATGTCTTCCTTGTGCTTCAGTAAAGCTGACTGAAATGTAAATATATCGTTCGTGCAGTCCCATGACATTCCTAGGACACGTTCAATAGTTGGTTCGAAATTTAATTTTACATTTTGAAATGTTTTTGATCTTTTCTCTATTGGAATCTCATTCATAAATTCTTCAGAATTGCTTACAAAATTTCGTAAATTGAATGCTCCGTTTTCAAAAATTTCTATAACCTCTTTTGCGAGTTTAACTGCTTCTTCCACTGTATTTTTAGAATCTACATAATCATCCATGTAGCATTTCTTGTTTATAGCATGGACAGCATCTGGAAATATTTCTTTAAAATTTTCGGCATTTTTTCTAGTGACATACATGGCTACTGTTGAACATACTGCTCCAAATATCATAACCTGCATTATCATCTCGTTCGGAGGTTTAATTCTTTCCTTCCCTCGCCACAAGAATCTTTGAGCTTGTCTATCTTCTTCTTTTATTTTAACTTGCAAAAACATTTCCTGGATGTCCGCTACAAACGCAATTTTGAACTGTCTCAATCCGAATAAAAGATGTATCAAATTATTAAAAAGGTCAGGTCCTGTTAAAAGGTTATCATTCAAGCTTTGTCCATATGATTTTGCCGTAGCATCAAAAACAAATCTAAACTTGTTAGGTTTTCTAGGATTAGTGACTGGAAAGTGAGGTAAATACCAAGTTTTGTCTGATTTTTCTCTAGCTTCTTCTTCTGTTAGTTCTCTAGCATAGCCTTTCCTGATAAAATCTTCTACTTGCTCACTGTACTGTTCACATAGTTTTTCATTCATATCCATTTTCCTTTCAACACAATGTAGTCTTCTAACTGCTGCCTTCTTACTTTCTGGCAACTTTATGTCATCTTTCTTCCATACTAAGCCTACTTCCCAATGTTTATCTTCTGTCTGTATGCATGTTTCTTCTATTATTTTCATTGCTCTTAGGTCTTCTTCAGTCATAGTCTTCTTTTCATTATTAGTTTTTGCTGCATTAGTTAAATCTAAGAAATCATGTTCAAACATTTGTTTCATTAAATATTTAAGTTCTTTATCATTATTTTCTTTCACATGAAGTATAAATTCGTCATCTATTCTATCGTGATATCTATTTGTCGGCCCGTGTACTACCCATCCAAGCTTTGTTCTGGACGCCATTGGAGCATTTCTTGGTCCTTGAACAACCTCGCGGGCAATAGTTAAGTCGATATTGTCCTGTCCTATTAGTAGTAACGGCTGTCTTGATGTAAATGTTTGAAACGGAATATCTTTTAAATGAGGCCAGCGACTTTTTAATTGATCTTCTCTGATAGTTTGAATTGGTAATTTTAAATTTGAAATTGTTCTCACCCTTTTTAATTCAAAAATTTCCGAATCGTGTCCTTTAATTTTGATGCTAAGTATCTAGAATCATCTTCTGTAATAAGTTTGTTCGTTTGTCCATGCAATATTTATTGGCGCTGCATCCCCTTTATTTTAATTCATCAGCTAAGTTAGCATCTATGAGTGTTACCGTCGAAGCTTCGTCTAGCAAAGCGCATGTTTTGACTTCTATGTTGTCGTTTCCATATAGCGTAATCGGTATGATACGTAGTAATACTTTCAAATTTTTTATCCGTTCTTTTTGATGTCCTACAATGTCTGTGTCAGTCTTCTCTTTATCTGTTTCATTTGTAGATGTACTTGTCTGGGTATAATCTGGTAATTTCTTTTTTATCTTTATGTAAGAGAGAGTGGTGCCTAAGTTCGCATCCATCTTTCCACATTTACTTTTTGCTCTGCACTGTTCACTTGATGTCGACTGAACAAGCACGAAAAACAACGTTTAAATTTCGTAACATACTGCCATCTTTCATCAACGCTTGCTTTCAAAAATACAGGGCAAGACTCCACGTTGCACATCTTTCTTACAAATTAAACAATATTTTTGTTTATGTCTGTCATATTTTCTCTTTGTTGATATGCCGCAAACGTGTATTCTTGCTTGATTTTTTATCTTTTCTTGGAGAGGCGTGATTATCGACGCGGCTTCAGCTATATTGCTAAGCCAATCTGAAAAAATGTTGTAATGATACAACATTAGTTTCTAGGTTTAATACGTGCTGCCCCCAACTAAGTTTCATATTAGCTGATAATTTGCTGATTAATTCTTTCAGCAATGTTGGATTTTGCAAATGATGTTTTTGATCAAGTGAATTTATCGTCACGACTAGGTTTCTAACAGTATCGCTAAATTCTATTAAAGCTTCTGGTCTGTATTCTTTCTGGAAGGGCAACTGCGTATTTTCCCTATCATTGTTTCTATAATGTAGTCTGATCTTCCAAACCGTCTAGTTAAAATTTTAATTATTTCTGAAACATTCTCTGGATAAATTAATAATGAATGTACAGCATGTCTTGCTTTGTCTTTTAACGATTTTGGAGTCTGGATAAATTTTCGGAGTCTGATAAATGATATGTTTCTGTAGACCTCTTGAATTCTGCGATCCACAGTGGCCATTGTTCAACTTCCCCTCCGAAGGTTGGCAATTCTCGTTTGGCTGTTTGCTTGCACCATACATGTACCGGGAAGTCTGGTTTAAAATTTTCTACTTTAGAAGAACCTGCTTTTGGTTCATTTTTATTATTCGTATCATTATTCTTATTATTGACCTTAATATCATTCATCATGTCATAATTTATTCTGTCATCACTTTCTTTGTGATTTATCTTGCCATATATCTTTTCATCTATTTATTAATATCTGAAATGTTGTCGTCATTTTTAGCAAGTGTTTAATTTACCTACACTTTGTATTATTTCAGGTTGAACATAATTATCAATATTTTGCGAATTTTCTGGTCTAATTTTAGTCAACCATTTTTTAACTTTCTGAAATGAGTTATTTTTCTCAACGTTTTCACTTACTTCATCTCTACGCGAGCTAGCTTTACTGCTAAGGTAGCCACTGCCTTGCAAATGGCTTAGTCTAAGCTCACGTTGTTGATCTATAAGTCTTCTCCTAGTTTCAATTTCCTTTCTCCTAGCCTCCATCTCTGCTTTAGCAATGACTGCAGCTGCTTTCGCTTCTGCTCTAGCAGCTGCTATCTCTAGTTCAGCCAACTCATTTAATGCTCGAGTTTCCTCCTCAATTTCAGATCTTAAAGACTTAGCCTTTGAACTCCTACCTTTTGATTTTGATGTGACGGACATAACGTTTACATTTTTTAATCGGTTCTAGTTCTACATTATGGACTGTAATATTTAAATCTTGGACATCTTCCTCTATATTGTCATTTATCGTAGAGGAAGTCCTAATTACGTCATCCATAACGTAGTCCTTATATTTATCTGGAAGTTTTCCTTTATTTAATCTCCCACTCCTTCTAAGTGACATAAAATATTAAAGGCAAAAAAATATATTACCAAAGGCGTCTTTCAGGCGATTTCTTTTCCCTCGAGGAACCATTGTTTCGGGTATTCTAATCTAGTCTAATATAATCTTAAATTAAGAGATTAAGTCCAAAATTAAACTAATTTTATTTCTTTTCAATGTCTAAAATCTAACTGACAATACATGACAAATAAATATAAATCATTTAATAATAAAAAACAAACCCATTTTATTACATTCATTAATTAACCAATTTAATCTTCACAAAAACAGCGGATTTAAATCACGACCAACATTATACAACAAAAGTTACCAAAATAAATACATTTTATTTTGGTATTACTGACTTTCCTTCCCCAGAGTGTGAAAAAGATATACCCACCCAGCAAGAGACATTAAAGTAGCTACTTTCGATACAAGGAGTAGATATATTTTAAACGGTTGTTACCAAGACCAAATTATAATAAACCTGCATTAACATGATAAAATGCAGGTAGTATATAGCTTAAAATGGCGCGCCACTACTTAAAGATTCTAAATGTTTCAGCATAGATTCCGGTTATTCTAGGGTTTTATAAATAATTTTATTAGACTGCGCTAACTTTAATAATGTATACATGGAGTTAGATCACGTATACTTTACGAGAATTTGGGTTATAGGCTTATATTATACATGGGCCCTAGAGCCTTAAAACAACATATATTCTTTTATGACACTAACAATATAGCGAAAGCTTCAAAGAGTCCATGACATCACAACTTAGGCATGGACATAGACAAGTGACGTCACAGAGTAACTAAATTTAGTCTTAGGATAAATATACAGAATAAAGAAATTTCTGTTTAGATTTTAAACAACAATTGATAAACCCTAGGGGAACTCCAAGACCTCCGCGAAGGTCTTGGGTTAAAAGGTTTAGCCAGTCACCTTTATGACCTCGACCAAGTAAGAGGTCTAACTAAAAACCTAAATAAATGAAAAAATAGGGTACAGGGGCATATCGGAACTTTTCCTCACCACATCGAATTCACTAGGCTCATCCTCTTTACTTCGAACTCGCTTCGATCGTCCTCAGATGGTAAATATATTACATTTATTCCTAGCGGTCACCCCATCAGGCACTGACCTTGCTCAATGCTGAAAAACTTTTATGATCCCACAAAACTAATAGTTATACTAGCCGTATTGAAACGCAACTTAGGATACTAATAGAAGGAAAGAATTATTTCTTTTTGTTATGATGGACTCCATTTATGCTCATTCTAAAACATTAGGATACTAAGTTATTACGTAAAGGGATACAGTTAAAATAAATTTCAACTCAAATTTATTATTTTTCGATTATTTCATTTTTAAACAGTACACTAGTTAGTTGATAAAAATTGAATTAAAGCTAATAATAAGATGGAATTAAGCACACATGATGGACTTACAAATGATTACATAGGTGCCAAATCTGAAGTGGTTCTAAACATCTGCCCGCCTACTATAAATTTTTATAACTTTTGCTGAGTCATTTTTGCAGGTTAATATTTTTCGGATAGTATAATAACACCTAAAGATTGATTTGTTGTACCATTTTTAAACTCTCTAGCATAAATACGCTGGAAGCTACTGTAATAAGAGACACTCACACATACACATACATACAGACAACTTTGTGAAAACCTTGTGAAGGTCTTAAAAACACATGAAACTGATAATTCAGGTGACATCCCAGTAAAAGATTTTTTTTGCAAACACAATACTTTTCCTACATACTACCTACAGTAAAAATGAGGAAAAGTAAAATTGAATGAACTTTTTTAATTCGGCGCAAAGAATTTAACTGGTAAAAACATAAAACCTGTGTAAAACCAATAAACAGAAGAGCCAACGCTTGGGTTCTTCAGTATACTGAACTAAAAATTGGAAATAACAGTATTTCCAGTCGTAACAGTGATTTGAGGGTGTAAAAGCTGTAAGGATTTTCTAACATTATTTCCCAGGGTCTTGGTACTAAAAAAAGCTAACTTTATACTTTCCTCTAACTGTTAAGAGGAAAGCAGTAAAAATTCACAGTGTTTTTTACGTCTGTCTTAGTCTTCTTCTGTTGATAGTAGATGCGTAGTGGAAGTTTTGACAACGAGTAACTTAAATTAAAGTATGTTAACAACAGTAGAAAATTTTTAAAGGGACAAATCATTGATGACAGCAGTGCTTTAAATAATATTATTTATTCACACAGAGCTTTCGCCAAGGTGAAACTAGGCATCATCAGCACACTCTGTTAAAACAATACAAAGATAACCATACCAATTAGCTAGATAACAGTACTTAAATAAATAATATTATTTAGAGTACTGTTGTCTTGAATAATTTGTTGCTTTGGAATAAGTAAATAAATAAGCTTTATTTTATTGATGAAAATTCACTAAAACAAAAGAAAAAAGGGAAAAGATTAGGGTTCAACAAGAGTGAAAAATTCAAAAGACAAGAGTGATTTTATTGCTGTAAAATTAAGTTACAAAAAGTAAAGCTAGGCAATAATACATCCCTTAATCAATATTAAATTTCATGCGTGTAAATTTACAACCAAGTCACATTGACACTTCATGAGGCGCAAGAGATTATAAGAAAATATTTTATTAATTCATTCATTCATCAGCGTGAATCAGTTATCATACCTTTGACACAACGGAGGTCTGGGGTTCATATCCCAGGTTACGCTCTCAGATTATAAAAGATTATTGTTCAAATAAATTATCGCCAACTTTAGATAGCACTTTGAGCGTAACGGTTACCACAACCACTTGAGGCTCTAAACAGGCATAATTATTATTATTATTTCATACGTTCAAATATACGATTATAAGCGTTACGTACATTAAGCATTTTCGATTAATGTACAATAGAATGCAATTACTTACGATTCGTACTACGTGTTGTACGAAGTACAAAGCGTAAAACGTTCTTACATTTTATGCTTGACAAAGTTTTTTTTGACCGGTTAACCGATTCGACAGCTTGTCCTTCGCGTTAATTAATTTTATTACTACATAAAAAATAAATATCTATCATGAACATATACATTCACAATTCTAAATAGATAAATAAATATATATTTAAATATATAAAAAGATAGCATACACATACATTTTTATTAAATTAAATTTAATCAAAAAATAGATGAAGAAAAATATTTGTCTTTGCTAATAACTATACACAAATATACAATACCATAAGGTCAAATACGTTTAATAATATTTGTTTTTGTTATGCGATTCTTTGTATATTGATTAAAAGCATTTTAAATCTAAATGAAAAAAATAAAATAAAAATAAATATAATATAAAAAATAATGTAATAAAAATAACAAAAAACGAAATATCTCAGTTGAAAAGCGATGGGTTTACTACTAATTAATACAATTTTTCAACGGGCACGATATTTCGTTTGAAGCAATAAAATTTGACACCATGCAAAGAAATAGCTTCAACTAGCTTTTTTAACGTAACGTTTTTTTTAACGTAATGTTTTTTTAACTCCTTTAGGTTATTTAACATTACTAAACTGTAACAACCAGTCAAAAACGATCGCAAAAGAGTTGTGACATTACAATTAGATGTGGAGTTTTTCTTCAAGTTTAACAGTTGCAACAGAAAGAAAAACTCAAGGATTTCAAAAATAACCCCTGGGATAAGTTTTCATTTCAACAAGGAAAAGCCACTGAGGGAGCTGTAATCTCGGTATGGTAACCTCGACCTCCCACCGCACCGACACCGACAACCCAGGGTGTTAAAACTCTGAATTTTTACTAGACAATTTTATTATCTTTACTTTAAAACCACTGTAAGAGGTATAAATATTACCATTTTATCTTTTTATTTTTTACGCATTTACAATAGGCGGGGGAAAGCAATAAAACAAGGAAAATAAAATAATTGGATTTGTCGACTAATAGTTCAATAAATAAGTGAAATAGTTACAAAAAATTTAGTGAATTTTCTACAAAATTAAAGTTTTAAAGAAAAATTTAAGGGAGAAGATGTTTATTATAACTTCACCAAATTTGGTGTACAAAATCATCAGGTCAGGAATTTAAGGAATATATACATTTAAAAGGTAGGGATTATGACTCTATGCTTTGTTCAATAAAGGATGTTAATCCTAATCCTACTGAGATGATTTCGAGATATTATAAGTCTAAAGACACTTTTTTCAGGTGTAACGTTTTACCAATTTCTCTTGCACCTACATCCATAATTCACAATTTCTCTAGTACCTACATCCATAATTCACAATTTTTCTTGTACTTACATCCATAATTCACAATTTCTCTCGTACCTACATCCATAATTCACAATTTCCTTTGTACCTACATCCATAATTCACAATTTCTCTTATACATAAATCCAAAATTCACTATTTCCCTTGTACCTACATCCATAATTCACAATTTCCCTTGTATCTAGTTTTCCAAATGCTATGTCCACTCCAGGATTTGCCCCGTCAGGAGGCATTATAAATAATACAATTATATACTGATACCAACAATTCATATACATAATATTAACATATGACTCTATATGTAGTTATAAATTGAACATCCTCGGAAACTATTTTTTGACACTTCATAACACCAAATTCTAGCTATTTAACATATTAACACCTTTCACCATAAAATTACTCATTCACTATCTTATTTATCTACCTTGAAACCACTCTTATAATCGTCAACTTAATTTTCCATTTCATAATAATTTTATGGAGGTTACTTTTGACCAGGTAGCCAGGCTTCTCGAGCTACTTTTTAGCCATACATTTGTTGTGGACAGCGTTCTACTACCTAGAAGGAGTTAGATAAAATACTAACAATGA